>JASVEL010001632.1:0-715966 GCA_032618575.1 Nicotiana noctiflora
TGAGCGCAATCGATATTATTGAGGGATGGATCTTCCCCGGATCGTATGAGACATATATAGTACCGAGTGATTGAACAATTGAGAGTTTGAGCATACGAGGCTGTCAGCATAGTGCATCACATACAACATGTGCATTGACATGTAGAAGTGGAAGGGTTATATTCTTCATATCATTTAGATTTGATCTACTTTACTGTTATGAGCTATCTAATTAACTTGAAAGCATGCCTATATTTCTGCACTGTTATTTCTGTATTGAACTGTGCTGGTTAAGTTCGTCACTACCTTTATGCAATCCTTCTTAGCATGATTGTTTTTCATGCATATACCATTGGTCCATTGTTTTCGAACATATTCAATGGCTAGGGCGGCACATATTGGCTAGCAATGCCCGTCGACAGTGGAAGCTACTTAATTTTCTCCCATGATCGTGGAAGCTGTGATACCAATGTGATGGAAAAACTATTTTATTATAATTTTCCAAAAGCTTTCTATAGTTATCACAAATCTCCACATAATAAAATAATCTATTAATATCCCTATTTATAATAATACGAAACCTATTCCAACTAAAAACACCAAAACCTATTCCTATATAATTCTGACTATAAATCTTATTTAAACATAAATTAAATCCTTCATAATTAAAGTTTTTCACTACAACTTTAATTTTTTTTTTCCAACAATACATTCACTTTTACCTGTCAACCGGTAAAGCCCACTTAAACTAGAAAGAAAAAAGCAATTTGGTGATGAAAATGATTATAAGTAATCTAAGCTCGGCTCCTCGTTGACTTCAACAAATCATGTGATCTTGACTTGTATAATTCAAATAATCACACGTGATAAAAGGTTTTGAACTTCATTTAAAAATCAACAATCTAGAATACATAACATAAGTGCTCAACTATATTTTGATGACAATAGTGTTTTAGTCAGCTTGTGTATGCCTACACTGAATTATATCTAATTAACTGAAACACATACAAAAGACGTACGCTACCATCTTTTATGGATTGATTTGACATTAACAAAGTAATTATTTTTTTCAAGTTTTTATTTTTCTTTTTGAAAAAATAATGTGGAGCCACGATAGGCGCCGGGAGAAAAGGGAGAAGAGTCAAATTGTCACTTACTTTCAGTGGCAGCCGCTAACCATTTTGAATTTTTAGGATCTGTTGGTGTGTCCATTTTATCAGCATTTTTGCTCGTTTAGTAGCTTGCCACAACAAAACGTTTCCTTTCCATATAGTTGTTGGCTACTTATTTACGTCTGAACTAATTTTTTTTTTGGTCCGTTTGAAAAAAGATGATTACTTTTAAGATATTTTAACTTGTTTTTTAAATTATACTATATTCTCAATAAGAAACTTTTATAATCACTCAAATACTATGATAAAGTGATAAATATTATATGTATGTTAAAGAAGAAATTCCTTTTGTTGTTTTAATTAGTGGTTAGAGCGAGTATTTTCAGGCCATTTCGCTGGAATTTTGATGCTAATTAAGTTGGAAAAGAAGTGAAGAAAAGCCTTACAGATTGACACCAAAGATACCCGAACTCGAAACTTGGCATATAAGTTGACTGTTTAACCTCAGATCAGCTCCTTCGATTACTTGCCACTATAAGTTTGTGTTATTTCATGCTGTCTTCGATCTCAAGTATTATTCATTTTGAAAATTGGATTTGTTTTAAAGTATTTCAAACTCTAGAAAAATAGGCGTCAATTATTAGTTTTTTTTTTTTTTCAAATCTAACCTTACCCTTTTAATTAATAGAGTGTTAATTAAGTGGCACACTTAAGAATGATATAATGAACAGTTTAGATTAATACTCCTATAAGTAAAGTTATTACACGGAGTACAATTTTTAAAAGATATAAGCAACTTTAGTTCCCTATAAGTGAAGTTATTAAATGGAGTAGGGGTGCTAAAACCAAACCGGAATATCGTACCAAACCATAAAAGTTAACCCAAATAGATTAAAAAACTCTATTAGAATTGGTTTGATTTGATTTAGCATTGAGTAAAAACCCCCGAACCAAACCACCATATAAATATATAATTTTTATATATACTTTTAAGACTTTATTTATTATACCGCATATTTTCGTACGTAAAAGTATGTCGCAAGTCAACCAATGTAAGCTATGAAATGAGATTATGTGTGAAAGTACATCAAGTAAGTTAATCACGTTAATTTGGAGGTTACAAATATTTAAGATCATGAATACCAAGTACCAAGAGGGTTTGAAGGCTTAGAAGGTAAATGAATTGAAGAAAATAAGTTTCGTCAAAAATTGACAAGTTAAGAATGTTATAACATGTACTGTTGGGGTGAGACTAGGGTGCTTAACATTATAAAGAGATTATGTTATGAGTTATTTTAGTTGTATGATAGTCGTGTATTATGTTTTAAAGTCAAATGCGTTGTGGAACAAAAGTTTGAAAATGTCATCACAAGTTACATTCATTAATATGCTAAAAATTAGGTCAAATGTAGCCGAGCATTTCTCCCAATGTACTTGGAATTACGGGACGATCTACCTACCAAATTGAAGATTTATGAGAATAATTTTCAACATATTAAACCATTCATTGACACAATATTGGAGTAGAGAGATATTCGTATTTTCGCGAGACTGCACAGAATGATAGGTGATAAGTAGGTGCATCACCTACTTGCCAAAAGAAGAGGCCTCAATTAAAAGCCCCTAAAGTCGGCCAAGGGGGGAATTTTAAGGAATTATTAACTCATTTCATTCACAGTCCACTCATTTCAATTAAGACATGAAATTGAATCTTTTTTAATTTATTTCGTCAATTTTCCATGCTTGAAAAAAAAAACCCGGGGCGTGTCGTCCAAATCATCGGTCAGGTACTAGATGTAGCCTTTTCCCCGGGCAAGATGCCGAATATTTATAACGCTCTGGTAGTTCAAGGTCGAGAGCTATCGTGGGCTAGATAGATAGCTAGTAGTTATGAGCAGCAGTCCCCTGACTATAGATAGGAAAAAATGTAGAGGTGCGTGCCACACTCACGAGGGACTGAGAAGTTGACGAAGTAGCGAGTTAAATGAGAGGCTAGAGTCAAAGGCGAGCCAATGAGCTTCTCAGTTAATGAAGAGCTTCCCTTGATGTGAGCAGAACTATCTATTTGAATTATTAAGAAAACGGCTTATTTCTCAGAATAAAAAATCAGATTGAACCCCTGTACCTCCTCCCCAAAAATCCCATACAAACCCTAAGTTATTTCTGGTGTTACGATGTTATTCTAGTGTCGAAAAGCCCAGATAGCTTGCTAGTTTTCCTTTCTCTTTCTTGTAGATGTGTTGGGGGATTAATTTTGGATGAAGAAGGGCCAGGTTTCATGGGTTCTACTTAGTCTAAAGTAAATGTATGCTTCTCCCGCTATTATTTATGCTTGTACGAGTTGTAACTCGATCGTAAAGACTAGACTTAACGAGTTTTGAAAGAGTGGTATGTTGTTTATTTTTGCGTCACTGTTGTCTGGTTGTAAGCTTATTTTTAAGTTAAATTAATGGATGGTAAGTTATATACCGAGCCTACTGTGGGCGAGCTATAATCGATGGGCAGGCCCATATTGGACAACCTTTGATCAAATGGTAAGTTATATACTGAGCTAGTATGACCGAGCGCCTATGAGCGAGCCCAGAATGGCCGAGATACTGAGCTAGTATGACCGAGCGCCTATGAGCGAGCCTACTACGGCATAGCAGTTACACATACCGAGCCTTATAAAAACGGACAACTATTTTACTTACTATATTGAGAGATTTGAGTCAGTATCATCAGGTAAGCATATCTTTAGATTATCTTTGATTCCCAGTTACTTTTAGTTATTATATTATCAGTTCAGTTTTATTTTTCAGTTATTCTGTTGCCTTACATACTCAGTATATTGTTTCGTATTGACATCCTTTTTGCCGGGATGCTGCATTTCATGCATACAGGTCCTCATTGACAGTTGGACGGACCCCCCAGCAGACAAAGTCAAACATCAGCTTGGTTGGTAAGCTCCACTTCCTTAGAGTTACCAGGTCTAGACCTTGGAGTCCATTTTATATATACAGGTTTGATGGGTAGGTCGAGGCCCTGTCCCGACCATGGTAAAGTTTAGTTATCTCAGGAGGCTTGTAGACGAGTCTGGTATAGTATGTATATTAGTAGATGTTCATGGCGGCCTCGCCAGCCTGCACAATTATATATATTTATATGAGCTCTTGGGTATGTTTACCCCTCAGATGAGAGAGACGATATTATTATAGGATTCATCATATGGCCTCATCTGCCTTAATTGAGGGTTATCCCTCCAGAGTTTACAGTTACAAAGTGGTACATTTAGGCGGAGTATGGCACCGAGTGCCGGCCACGCCTCGTCGAGTTTGGGGCGTGACAATTATATATATATATTTTTTAAAAACAATTATCTAAAAATATTTGAGATTCTCTAATGTGATGTAATATTTAATAGAACTATGACGTGTATCTATTTTTATTTACTTAAATAATGTCTTGTATCATCACTTGTTATCAAGTTTTACTAAATGTGTCAATCTCTTTAATCTTTCACATTCATATGTGAAGATCTAATAATTTTTATATCTTTTTTCGAATTTGAAATGATATTTTGACATAAAATTAATAGAAGGTATCGTTATTTAGGTATCATATTGATTTTGATGTTTAGTTATTATATTCGGTTAACTTTGAATGCATACATCAACGAATAACTCTTGTTAGACAAACATGTATTACCAAAAGAATTCTGCCATAAGAATATTTTAATAGATCATATATATGTTTGTTAGTTTTTTTTTTTACTAAACATATATTCACTTATCAAAACTTTATCTACAACTTTAATAAAGTAAGAACGAAATAATTTTTATGTAACAAAAAAGTCCAAAAAATTCTGAAAAATTAGACAAAACCGAACTGATCCAAACCGATATAGTTGATTTTGTTTGATTTTAAAAAAAAAAATCGGACTAACAAAATCCATGTACTCCCCTAAAATAGAGTATAGTTTTTAAGAGATGTAGTTCTTGTTTGGATTTAAATTTTTGCTACTTTTTTTTTTTTTTTTTGAAAATATTGTTTGTTCATGGAATTTAATCAGTTTTTGAAGAAAAAAAATTCAAGTCCCAAAACCTAGTTTGGGCCAGTTTTTGGATGAAACTTTTTCTTTAACTCACAAAACTTTAATATTTGTAATGTAAAATACATATCTAAATATAATTTTAATATAATTTTTTAAAATTTTAATCAAATCTATATTCGAACACTAGCCTAAACAACTCCAAAAAAGACATATCATGTCATCATGTGGATAAAAAGAAGTATATTATAAAACGCACCCAATGCAACTACATATACTATGGAACAAAGGGAACCACCTCATTTTGTCCCCAATTTGGTACACTACAAAAATTGGGGACTTTCACACAATTCCTGGTACGTTTTTGTCTTTTGTGTCTTGTCTCTTGGATCCATGTTATTGTGAGAGAATAGAAAGTGGAGAATGACACTTTGTGCTCATATTTGGTTGGCCCTTTTCCTAGGGAGTTTGTTTTTTGAATTTTGTGTGAAGCCATGACTCAACGGACTCAAAGATAGAGAGATATGATTTTTGTTGAGTTTATTTGTTTATTGGTTTATTTTTTTTTTTGTGTGATAAGTTGGCATTGGTTATCGAAATTGAGGTTGACCTAGGGCTATGCATTCGAATTGATTTTTCTAAATCGAATCGATTATTTGTTATCGGTTTATCGATAAATAAAATCGAAAAAATCAAAATCTTATTGAAACGATAACGATAAGCAGTTGTACAAATCGATAAACGATAATTTATTATCGATAAGGGTCAAAATCGAATCGATAAATCGAATGTACACCCCTAAGTTGACCCAACGGAGACGAGCAACTTTTTCCCTTCTTATTCCAGAATTTACGGACCATGATAAAACTAAGGAATTTTCTTTCTTCTTATAACCTTGGTAAATAATAATACAATATAAAAATGAGAGATTATTGAGGAACGATAAGATAAAATAAGGAAGGAGCTTTAGTAGAATTGGAAATGTAAGGTGAAATTACAATGGTTGGAAATGAGTTCCAATCCGAATAATAATCATAATAATAATAGTAGTTGACACTCTAAATCTCTTACAAGAAAGAATAAAAAAAAAACAAGAAGCTCACACCTTTAAGATGCAAGGTCCCAACTCTCACTTTTGAACAGTCTTTAGAAACTTTGTAACCATATAGATTTTAGGACAAATTTTATCAATCTTATTAATTTTTTTGAAAACTGATTGCATAGACAAGTTGACTGGGAAAGATATGTATATAAACTGTATGTAAAATCATGAATTATTATTAACCGTTTGCGAATATGGGTCATTTAACTTGTTTTAAGATAGGCTATTACACTTAATCCAATTTATTAAGCATTTTAAATTATTAGAAAAGAAACATCACTTTTTTTTTCCAATATCCACCCATAAAATGACAACATGGAAAGAGAAAACGAGAAGTCTTATCTCTATTAAGAAAGCTACAATAGTTTGTGGACAAAGATAGTATCATGTTTTATGCCCACCGTCAAACGAAATTCCTATGTCATATCCATGTCTTCATGTTTCATGCCATAAGGAAGCTTCCATTATCAAAATGGCAAATCCTTTTTCCAGCACCAAATGGGATGAACTCAAAGTTATAACGTCAATGGACTTATCGAGAAATCTCTCTGCCTTAAAGCATTCTGCATCATCCTAATATTCCAATTGCCCAAGCATTCACCAAAAGTTGTATTTCATGATTATCAGTCTCACATGTTTTGCTGCTCAGTCTACGAACTGACTGATATATAGAGGGGCTGGTGGGTGTAACCTTAGCTATTTCAATTCATCAAAGCATGTTTCATTCACATCACCTTTAATTTGTCCCCTAATAACTTGCTGGACCTCTTCTTGACCTCTTTCTAGGATTGTTTAACATACATGTCCTAACATGAACATATATCATAAGTTATGTCATAATAATTTAATGCTAGGAAAAAAAGACTTAGATGCAATTGAAATGAGTGAGCATATCAACTAAAAACTTAAACTGTCACAGAAAATATACTTTTTATGTTTTTATCATTCCTCCTGACTTATTACTGGTTTTTACCAAACGGAAATTGTTCCAAAACAGTTAATGTTTTGAAAGAAAACAAGAAGCATTTATTACCTTTTTCCAGATTCACCTTACTGTTCTAATTAGATGTGTTAATTAAGTGAGATGTTTAAATAGAAATAAAAAGATAGTTTTGAGAAATTCTCTTATAATTAAGATTATAAAATGTCTTTCTTCAAGGGGTTATTAGCTATACAAAGACAGAATATGAACCAGAGATAGTAGATCTAAAACAAATAGCTTACCCAAATCACTTCTTTAATGTTGTCGCTAGTAGTTAGTTAATTTTCAGTCTTCTGAAATTCTAAAAGGACATCCACCATGTCGTCGTCGTCATCATCAATCTTGGTGGCTGTGGCACCATTCCTTGCTGTTATCTGCTCGATGATAATGTCTTCAAGCATCCGGTCTACTTCATTATGGCACTTCTCCAATCTGAGCCTTACTCCACTCATTCATTGCAACAACTTGATGGAAACATAGATATCTGCAATGTTGAATGCAGAGCCAATTTAACAACTGGATATAGTACAGGTACAAGTGCTTCATGGTCCTTTTATATAGGCATAGTTGAATATAGCTTTTCTGCAAGATTAACTGGTGAACCATCATTGGAAGCTAGCCATTTGGTGAGACCTGCATACTCTTCTTCTCTAAGTGATCAAAACGACTGAGCGCGCGCGATTGGTGCTCAAAAGTTCCAATGTGCAGATTTTCCTCATCTGTCTCCAATATTCCCCGTATGGAGCATAGGCAATGTTTTTGGAATCATGAGATATATTTATCTTTGATACAAGGTTCTGAGGCCTCGAAGCAAAAACGATGCCATGAAGTTTCCAACACTTGTTTTGCAGTTTCGGGGGAAGAAACAACTATTGTAGAGATTTCTCCAAGCTGAAGGTGCGTTAAGGGCCTGTATTTCTTGGCCAAGTCTCATGGAACCACCAGTTCGTAAATTGTTTTCCTATGAATGACAGCTTCCACGGCCCTGGCGGGAGTCTCGCTTTTGCTGACTTCTTGCTTCTGAATCTATCAATAATCCCTAGTCTGAAACATACAAGGATAAACAAAGAAGAGACAGCTGAAATTCAGCATCCACTGACAAAGAAGATAAGAATTTGATGCGTAGATTTTTGTTTGGGAGACGGTGTCCGTACAGAATTTGTGGAGATTCGTTAATGTTCGCTCTATTAAATTATTCAATTATTTACCAAATCCTTATTGTAATTTAACCAAAGCCTTTTTTTAACGTCATATTCTTAGGATATATACTGTTTCTGTATGTTTTTGTTGTCATCTTTAAGGGTGTGTTTGGTATGAAGGAAAATGTTTTCCATGGAAAATGTTTTCCTAGAAAATGTTTTCATGGAAAATGAGTGATTTTATCACTTATTTTCTCTTGTTTGGTTGGTAAGTGGAAAACATTTTCCGGAAAATATTTTCTATGTTTGGTTAGAGAGTAAAAAATAGTTTTTTTAGAAAAATATTTTTTTTGCAACTCTCCTACCCCTCCCCCTCCCACCTCCCCCACCCCTCCCTTCCCGAAGTCTCTAAAAATTGACACAATCTAAATGAACTAATGTGATGCTTTACTTTTTAACGCAAAAATCGCGTATTTCCGAATCGGTAAATTTATAATTTCTAAACTCGTAAACTTTCGAACTCATAATTTTGGAACTTGTAAAATATTGAGTCTTTAAATGATAAATAATAAAATTAAAAACTGAAAAATATATTTTAAATTTATTTCGGGGGGGGGGGGGGGGGGGGGGGGGGGGGGGGGGGGGGGGTAAATCGAAAAAAATAAAAATTTAAATTACAAAAAAAAAGTAATTTTTTTTGTGGGGGGGGGGTGTGTGGGGGAGGGTGGGGGTGGGGGGAGGGGGTAGGGAGTGGGGGTGGGTGGTGCAAAAAAATAAGAAAACAGAAATTTAAAATTATAGAAAAAAAATTAAGGTAAAAGAAATTTTTTTGCGGGGTGGGATGGATGGGTAGTAGGGTGGATGGTAACGGAAAAACTGAAATTTTTCTAAAAAAAAAATTATTTTTTGGAGAGGGGGTGGGGTGGGTTGGTGAGGGTGAGAATGGTTGAGAAGGAGCTTTGGAAAATGTTTTCCTTCTTTTGATAAGGAAAACATTTTCCTCCAATTGGAGGAAAATGAATTGATAAGGAAAATGTTTTCCAAAACATTTAAGCCAACCAAACATGGGAAAATTGGAAAACATTTTCCAGAAAATGTTTTCCTTCATACCAAACACACTCTAAGTTTCTTTGTAATTCATTATTTGTAGATCTTAGAAGAGTAATACCTTACACGGAAACATTACATTGTCTTCTTAAAAGATTATGTTGATGCATTTGGTGAAGAAAACATAAACTTTACGAACTGTTTGAGTTGCTTGAGAGGGAAGGTCTGGTATGAACTTTCATATGATCATCATGACCTAAATGTTAAGGAAGAACATGAAATTTTTACATATCATTTTTTTAGTTTTAAAGAAAAGAACAGTAATTGAAGAAATTGCATATTAACTGGAGATAGCAAAAAAGGAGGAAAAAAAGAAAAGAAAAAAAAACAAGTCAAAAGAGAACAATTCAACATGAGATCGAATCCAAAAGTCTTAATTTTCAACCTTTTGATGCTAGTAACACACAACTTTTAAGGACGAACGACAAACTACCTATATTATACTACTAACACATAGATCTAATGTCATGCGGTGTGATGGAGTTGTTAGAAGCTTCCTCCAATTTGCTTATTGATGTAAGCAATGACATCAATAAATGGTAGGTGAGATGGGAATATTGTAAATTGATCCTTCTTGATAGGTGAGATTTGCACTTTTGGTCCCTATCTCAAAACTATAAATACCCCTTCATCTCATTGTTTTAAACACACCAAAAACATTCAATAACTCAAGTATAAGAGTTAGAGAGAAAGAGAGAGTTTGTTTTTCTTTAGGAAGTTTTTCTAAAGGGGGAGTGACAAAATAGTGAGTAAAATACTAGTCGGGTATTTTCGGGAAACACTTTTGTGTGCGCCACTATTTTGGGTAGAGCTCGGGGAATTATTGTACCTCCAAATTATTGGAGAAGTCTCTCTTTGTAAGCCTACTAAAAGTTTTAGTGGAAGTTGGTGGCGGGTTTGTGGACGTAGCCTAAACGTTTTAGGTGAACCACGTTAAATTCTTTGTGTCATTTATTTTCCGTTGATCATTTATTTTTCCGCTGTGAAGAAGTGTTTAGTGCCACCGGGTCCTAACAAGTGGTATCAGAGCTTTGGTTAGAATACTACTCATACGTACGGTACTATTCATACGTACGGGTACTATTCATCCATACGGGCACTATTCATACCTACGGTTACTATTCACCGCCGGAAATATGGAGGCAAGGACAAGCAAGATGGTCAACCTAAACGGTTCAACATGGAGAAAACTAAAGCAGTTAGTTGTCCTCTTGCTAACCACTTTAGATTGAGCACCAAGCAAAGCTCGTCAACAGATGATGAGAGAAAAAAGATGGAGCGGATTCCATATGCTTCAGCAGTAGGAAGTTTGATGTATGCCATGGTTTGTACACGGCCAGATATCGCTCACGCTGTAGGAGTGGTAAGTAGATTTCTTTCTAATCCAGGAAAGGAACATTGGGATGCTGTTAAGTGGATTCTCAAGTATCTTCGAGGAACCTCCAAACTATGCTTGTGTTTTGGAGAAGACAACCCTGTGTTGGTTGGCTATACTGATGCAGATATGGCCGGAGATGTTGATTCTAGAAAATCAACTTCAGGATACTTGATTAACTTTTCAGGGGGAGCTGTGTCATGGCAATCAAAGTTGCAAAAATGTGTTGCACTATCAACTACTGAAGTTGAATTCATTGCAGCAACGGAAGCTTGCAAAGAACTGCTGTGGATGAAGAAGTTCTTAACTGAACTTGGATTTTCGCAAGACGGTTATCAGCTATTTTGTGATAGTCAAAGTGCTATCCACCTTGCGAAGAATGCCTCATTCCATTCCAGATCCAAGCATATTGATGTTAGATATAATTGGATCGGGGATGTGTTAGAGAAGAAGATGTTGCGGCTAGAAAAGATCCATACAGATGAAAACGGATCAGACATGTTGACCAAAACTGTACCAAAGGGTAAATTTGAGTTCTGCAGAGAAGCTGCAGGGATAGGAAACTCTCCAAATAGTCGGAAGGGGGAGAATTGTTAGAAGCTTCCTCCAATTTGCTTATTGATGTAAGCAATGACATCAATAAATGGTAGGTGAGATGGGAATATTGTAAATTGATCCTTCTTGATAGGTGAGATTTGCACTTTTGGTCCCTATCTCAAAACTATAAATACCCCTTCATCTCATTGTTTTAAACACACCAAAAACATTCAATAACTCAAGTATAAGAGTTAGAGAGAAAGAGAGAGTTTGTTTTTCTTTAGGAAGTTTTTCTAAAGGGGAGTGACAAAATAGTGAGTAAAATACTAGTCGGGTATTTTCGGGAAACACTTTTGTGTGCGCCACTATTTTGGGTAGAGCACGGGAAATTGTTGTACCTCCAAACTATTGGAGAAGTCTCTCTTTGTAAGCCTACTAAAAGTTTTAGTGGAAGTTGGTGCCGGGTTTGTGGACGTAGCCTAAACGTTTTAGGTGAACCACGTTAAATTCTTTGTGTCATTTATTTTTCGTTGATCATTTATTTTTCCCGCTGTGAAGAAGTGTTTAGTGCCACCGGGTCCTAACAGGAGTCTCCCCTAATTGTTGGAATTCTCTGATGACCTTAGCACATACAAGAGATTGTCATAACATTTCCATCTGATCATACATACTGACTGTATCCAAAGAACTGTATTAGCTTCTCGTGTCTATGATAATAGGCGCAGGCTTTTTCTCGTGGTGCCCTATCACCCTCAACATTTAATAACTCTTAGCTCCAGTCAGAGCTTACAGAGATAAGGGGCATAAGTTCCTTTGGCTCAACAAAGGTTCTCTCTGCTTTTGCAAATTCTTAAGAGTCTCTTTATGTATACATTTTTTCTCAGGAGTAGAGGATACTCACACAGAAAAATAATAGGAGTATAATTCTTAGGACCTTCTATCACCCCTTCGACAATAGTAAGAGCCATACGAGTGGAAAGTTAAAGTGTATTGGGAGTTAGATGCTTGGTTAGAATTTTGTTAGGAGCAGGGAGGACTGATGTTTGCTTCTTGAATAATTTGGATTGGGCTGCACTACTCCTGTAATTTGACAAAATGATATGCATGTGAGAAGGTTCTAGGATTAAGCATTTTGATTTAATAACTCAACTCAGGCTTCAATCCCACAATAAGCTACCGGTAATATATCTTGTTATAATACCATTAAACGAAGCTTGATAATGCATTATGCCCTCTGTCTGCTCAAGCTGTTTGAGCTCAGCCATGTGATCCTCCTGCTTAACTCTAACCTTTCAACAAGGGCTAGGACATAAACCTTTCACGTAAAGATGCATTTTCCCACAATAATAAGCTTGATGCTGCTGGATGGAATCTCCACAAAAGTGATGTAACTACATTTGCTTTTGAAACAAAGATGACAGTCGTCAATCAAGAAAATTTGTTCTACCTTGTATAACCAGGAATTGAGAGGTCAGTTCCTGTGAATTTAGGAAATTCGAGCTTTGAGATACAAGCGAAGTGAGATTTGGTATTTGGATTGAACCCATTCATAGGTTGGTTCCAGGGGCAGGCATGCACAATGTTATCCTGTCCTTAGTCCATCGCCTTAGCGGATCCCACCAATTTATCTTGCCTTGACTTCATTTCATTGAAGAATCTCTCTGCAGCTAGCTCCTTGAATGTCTTCATTTCCATCGCTGCCTTATCTGTAACTTTTGTTTGTTTTCACCATAATATAGCCAAGTAAATTCTTGCTTTGATAACAGATGATGCCGGTATAATGAATCATCCACGAACAGCAGTGCTCAAGAAGGAAATTGTAGGGATTAACTCAGGGATTATTAGCTATTCAAAAAGACTGAAAATGGAAGGTAGGAAGATAGTATTGCCAAATATGCCTATAAAGAGAACTGAAATAGGGCTACAACCACACCTCATGCAATACATTCATAAAAGCTAATTACATTTAATACCAAGTATTTAGTAAGTAGCTAATACACCTCCGCTGGCTGTAACCACACATGAAACGGCATGCAACAAAATCCCTTCCCTTGCTGCACATTGCAATCCGCTATTATAAAGCCATGCACACTTCTCATGTCATGCTTTGTCTTCTGCCCAAAGATCCTTCAACATTTTATTTGCTATCGCTTATCGTTGCTAGACTTCTAACTTCACACCCAATACAAGGACAATCCTCAATATGAAAACATCACCACAGATTACAACATTCTGGGCAGCATGTTTTAAGCACCACGACTCCAGCTAAAGTGATTTAGATAGTAGGCAAAAATATCAAGAATTGGAAGAATATGAAGGTGTACGGGCTGCAACTTCCTCCAGTGCCACACAAGACAAAAGCTACTACACTAATTTGTAGCATTGATGCAGGTTGAGAAATCAGGGAATTAGTAAGAAATAGGTAACAGCTAGTTTAGTGGGAGCTAGTATTTGAAAACAGGGACATTAAGCCGGGTGTAGTGGGGGAGGTATGTGAAGTAAAGAAAAGTCTAGTGCCATTCGGCATAATGAAAGTAGAGACAAGAAACCCTAGGACGGCACAAGTTGGTGAGAAAACGAGACTAAGAGGTAGTGGTGAAGCAGAGTAAGTTGAACAGGTGATAAAGGAGAGGCTGGATGTCTTCTTGCATTGAAGTGATGTTTTCTGACAAAAGATACAATAGTGTTTTACAGTTCACTGTTAACCCATGTTTCCATGCGTTACATGAGCTACATTATTAAAATGATAATGAAGATGCTGAAAAATCCCTGCTTTCCTGGAACACCCTATACTCGCGGAATCTAACGAGAAAATTTCTAAGAATACAAGGTGATATCATAAAACCAAAGAAGTTCCAATCAAATCATCAACGTCAATTCATTATTATAGTACCTGATTCATAAAGAAAATAACAGATACAAGAGGAGTCAGAAATTGCCAGGCACCAGCATTTTTATTTCCATGGATCATAAGACAAGTCTTTTACTTGACTTCGAAAACACTGAGAAAATAGAAATTAATCTACCTTTGGCAAAGGTAGAGGCTAGTTGCATCTGATATCTCTTCATTGTGTGTTCTGTAGCACACATTTTACGATGAAAACCTAGCCTATAACACTTTGTTCTGCCAGAGATGTTTTGCATCCTTGAAATCTTGCTGTCAACCACGCCGTCTATTCTTTCTACAGGTTCTAGTTCTACCCATAACAAGAAGACAGCTGATACCAATATGTCAACCTGCAGCTTAGTTATCCTACTACATTACCTTAAACATGTCAAGCTTCATATTAGTTTTGACGAGTGACGAACATAAATGACGTTTACAAACAGAAAAAAGAAGCATGAGGACAAAACAAAAAATTTAGATCATCCCTTAATCATGAGATTACCAAGAGTATATATTGATATAACTCATCTATTCTATTAGCAGTTAAGACAGGATGCTTTGGCCATTGAGGATGCAGCAGAGAACAAATAAACACAAATTGGTAAATTACTAAATTGGCATATATAAATTTGCTGGATTCAACTTCAAGACATTAAACATTTGGTTAAGAGACACCAACTAACCCACTGTAAAAGAATATATACCCAAAACTCTCGAACTGAAAACTTGTAGCCCAGTACGTTACAAACACTAGTTTCTCTCAAACACTAAGCAACTCATATTCGTTGTTCCTGCCTCCATGGATTACTCTAAACTCTGTGACACCTCCAAATTATCTTTCTCCTCAACTCAAAAATGGCGTTGGAAACCCCAACATGAATTCCTCAATATGAGTATTACATCAGTCAAACACACCTGACAGGTTGTCGTTACATATAAGAGTGCAATTTTTAATTTATTAGGTTACTATGCAAACAAACTTAAATGAGCACAAAACAAATGAATAAGCAGTTGGAAGATCTGCAATTGTGTCCCTCATCCCTTCAAACACAACAGCAAATACTGAAATTCATCTAAATTTAGAATGACAAATTCCCATTTAAAACATTAACTGAGACTTGGAGAAATTGTCAGTTTTATTTCCCTGTGAACTTAGCCAAAGAAGGTGATGACAAGACGTAGATGGAGGCAGTTAATGCCATTAAAGCATCCAAAAAATTGTGTGCACAATGTTAAACTAAAAAATGCACCATCAATTTGAAATTTTTTGTAGTTACAGCATAATTTACCTTCTGGATCTACATTTTCATATCTTATCTAGATTACTGTATTAATAGGCCAGAAGCTACATTAATACCGGTGTCAGGTGTCATTTGAAACAGAGTGAACAAGAAAACTTATGGTGTTCGAAGTCCAATTTACTATTTATCAATGGCATAAAGAAAATACAGAAATTTCAAACTTAACTATACATCATTCAGCACTAGTATCTCTTACATCCAGATAAACATAAATAAATGTAGAAATTCTCTAATTCTCTCAATAACAATTCAAGACTCACTTTTCTTCATTTGAAAACACGTGATATTCCAAAATTAATCCATCACTCCAATCTATGATTCATCAATGCCGTCAACTTTACTAAAATTGTTCACATTGAACATTCGCTATTGAAGCACAACCTCCTCTTACACATCAAACTTGCACGATTAATCCGTGGCAATCTCCACAGGTGGACTTTTAAAGTATTATTTATGTTCTCCGCAACTCTTATTTTTAGTGAAACTTCATCAATCCAATAAGCATTAAAACGGAAGGAAGGAAAAGAAAAAAAACTAACTTCGCACATTCAGTATACAAGCACAGCCAATTCTTCAATCATCTGAAGCATGGGCGAAGGTACATAGCCCATAGGGTGGTCAACTGACCACCCTTTGTTGAAACAAAGTATATATAAGTAAAATATTAGATTTTAATGGTATATAACATATATTGAACCCTTTTATCGGGATATTTTTACTTATTTCAAATTTGAACATCTAAATAAAATTAGTGGCTTCGCCGCTGATTTGAAGCACAAATAAACACAGCTGGAAGCACGAACCTGCACACACCAATAGATAAAGCTAGATCCAGATAAATCCAATCAGTTAACAACATAAATATTAAACAAAGAAAGAGAAAAATCAAACAAACGCACACGATACAGATAAAAATGTATGCAAATTTTGAATTAAAATGAATGAAAACCCAACCTCGTGTAGCAGAGAATAGATCGATCCAAAGATATCAAATTCACCGCGGTCACCAATTCAGTTGATGCAAGGCGGGAACAAACTTAGCCATTGACGAGGCGCACTTTCATTCATAACTAATCTATTAAAAAATGAACTCTCTACATATCCATTACTTAACCAACCGTGGGTAAACACTCTCTACATATCTATTACTTAACCAACCGGGGGTAAACACTCTCTACTTATCTATACGTATATCAAGTTAATTTCAACAAAAAAAAAATTACTAACAAATAAGTCCTAATGAGAGCTCTCTAAATATCGATACATATAAACAACATATCAATGAAACTAAGAGCGCCGTTTCCTGCACGGACAGCGTCACCGGCGAGTCAGTTCCCGACCTGCACCAAGCGAATTAGAGACCGCCGCAACAAATGGAAACTCTTCGACACAGATAGAGATGTGTGTGTGTATATATATATATATACGGGAATACATACAGATCTGAGACTCAGTTATATCTACAGCTGAGAGAAATATATACACATATAGAGAGAGGGGGAGAGAGAGAGGAGCGTTCGGTGACGGTGAGGCGAGGGAGGGAAGAGGTTATTTTATAGATAGAAGAGACGAATGAGATCATGACACGTGGAGAATATAGCCGACTGGTATGTGAACGTTACAGGATGGAAGGGGGGAAAACAGGGGGGAGGAGGCATGGTTAAAAATCGTGACAGAGAGCTTAACAGAATTTTAGGGATGAACTTTGGAGTGGAGTGTACTTATTTATGGGAATATGCCCACTAGCAACAGTTTACGTGGAGTTACAGTAAATGCACGTGCGCATGATCTAACACTGTAACCTGGGTCCGGAACTGAAATAATGTTCAAAACAACAAAAAATACCAAAATAAACCAAAAAAAAAAAAAAAACACAATTACCTATTTCGCAGTATAAAACTGCGAATTGCACTAACGGCCGTTAGTGCAATTCGCAGTTTTATACTGCGAAATAGGATTTTTTATTTTTTTTTTTAAAAAATGGCCGTGTTTTTTGGGGTGGCCTATTTCGCAGTATTGTACTGCGAAATAGGCTATTTCGCAGTACAATACTGCGAAATAAGCTGCAAATGGGCCCACTTTTTAATTAAAAATCATAATTCGTAGTTTTGTAGTGCGAATTTGATTCTCAAAATTTTCTTATTTATAGACGACTGAACTTCGTCAAAACTATATCAACACAAAATTCGGTTTTTCTCTCTTCTCCTTATCAATCCATTATTTATAATGTCTCAAGTTGCCAAAATGAGGGTTTCATTGTATTGGGGGGTGAGGTTATTGTGGATAATAACTCAGTGAGGTATAGCTCTCCTCCACAGTGTCATGTGAAATTGCCGCTTAATATGCAATACAATACTTTGGTATCGTTGTTACGTAAAAAAATGAGTGAGCGGAGGCGTTCGGTTAGCATTAAAGTAACTGGAAGATTTCCTTATTCAGTGACTCCGCATGGGTTTGCTTATTATTCGGAGTTTAACATTGACGATGATGAAAGTCTTAGAGATTTTTGCGGGTTCCGGACGAATATAGAGAATACATTGTAATAAAATTATTAGAAATGTATGTCAAGGTTGAAGACCTTAGTAGTAATGAAGGAGTGCGTATAAGTGATAACCCACATTCATCGGATGGTTATTTTGGAGGAGCATTAGGCAGACAGGTTGGAGATGGAAGAGGTTCTCTTGATTTGAATTTGTCACCACAGGCGAATGAGGAGCCATAAAATAATGTTACTACTTCGTATAATGAAGAAGACGACCGGTAAACTTAAATTTAGTGAAATCTTTTTCTTTATGTTTTATTTGGATTTGTATTTATAGTTGTAATTTTCATAGGGTGTATCGTCCGGAATTGAATTTGACAAATTATGACCACGTCCCTAGTTGGAATTTGCAAAAATCTGCAGTATTGGAGCACGGTGGTCCCTCTGGTAGTTATCAGCAACCTCAAGAAAGCCAACATGAGACTTCAAGACAATACGAGTTGTAAGTATAGTGATGTAGTGATATGTACATTTAAATTTCAAGAAAATACTATTAGGATACTTAAATTTTTGTTGGTTATATGCAGTGAAAACGAGCTTCTAGAAGCTCCTGGACTAACAAAGTTGCCCGTACACGATGTTTTTACTCGTGACTTAGCAGATGCGCAGAGTCAGGAGGATGATAGTGATTACGATAACAATGCGGATGAGTCTGGTGATGAGACACCCTTCCGTGAGGAGGGTGATGATGTGGAGGATGACGATGAGGAGGAGGAAGTGAATGTGGAGCCTGATTTGACTAGGGAGCATGTTCCTCCTCCCCCCCGGTCTGTCGAAGAGTGTATGAATCCCACGTGCCTTTTCATGAGAGAAATATTCCATACCTGGATAATTTGCCTGCCATGCCTAATGTTGATGCAGTGACAAGGGATTATGATGAATTACGATCGAAGATGTGGGATGAATGTAGACCAGGTGTTGTTACAAAAGGCATGTATTTCCCTGACAAAGCGCGCCTAGTTAGGGCTGTAAAAATCTATACCATAAGGGAGTCTCGTGAGATGACGATAAATGAGTCAACTAGGGATAAATACAAGGTTGTATGTCGCCGGTGGTTCTTGGGCTGTCATTGGATGCTTCGTGCTACAAAGAAAAAATCTGGTTTGTGGAAAATTGGTAAATTTATTAGCGATCATAGATGTGAAATGGACACATTCAATGAGAACCACTTCAACCTGGATGTTGACTTGATTTCTCTTGTCTTGGTTCCATTTTTGGAAGTGTCTATTAGATTTAAGATTAAAGAGTGTATTACAGCTGTCCACAAGGAGTATGGTTGTACTATAAGTAAAAGAAAGGCATATCTCGGTCGCAAACGTGCCTTTGAACTAATTTATGGCGATTGGGATAAGTCCTTTTCAAATCTTCCCAGGTACATGGCTGCACTGCAACAATTTAACCCCGGTACTATTGTTGAATGGAGGCGCGAGCGAAGTCCTGGCAGGCCGGAATTTATATTCAACTATGTATTTTGGTCATTTAAACCAGCAATAGATGGTTTTGTGCATTGTCGTCCTGTAATTTCCGTAGACGGTACTCATGTCTATGGAAAGTATGATATTAAGCTTTTGATTGCAGTTGCTATAGATGCCAATGGCCAAATATTTCCACTTGCTTTTGCCATTTGTGCGAACGAAAGTGAAGAGACGTGGACGCGATTCTTGAACCACTTGAAGCAACACGTTGTGAAACAGCGTTCAGGTATTTGTCTAATTTCTGATCGCCATGGTGGTATTTTAAGTTCTGTACGTCACTTGGCTGAATGGCAGGCACCGCATGCATACCACCGTTACTGTGTGAGGCACCTAAAGGCCAATTTTCAAAAGAGATTTCCTGACAAGGCGTTGCATGACTTAATGTGGATGGTTGCAACTGAGCACCAGCTATGTAAATTCAATAGGTGCATGGAAGCAATCCGGCAGTTGGAACCACGAGCCTATAGTTGGTTGATGCAACATGACACTCAAATGTGGACATTGCATGCTGATGGTGGCATACGATGGGGAGCCCTCACCACGAATGTGTCGGAGTCATTTAATGGCTTGTTGAAATCTGCCCGTGGACTGCCTGTCACTGCCATGGTCCGCATGACTTTCAAACAGAGTGCAGAGAGATTTGTTGAAAGGCATGCAGCTGCATCGTCATTGTTGGATAGAGGTGTTGAATTTATGCCAAAACCCATGGAAAGATTCGAAAAGTACAGGAAGCGAGCACAGTGGCATTCTTATCTTCAATACGACAATGAACAAGGTGTTTTCGAAGTTAAGACAGGTAATCGTGCACACCGTGGGAATAATGTACACACGGTGAATGAAAGTAGAAGGTTATGTTCGTGTGGGAAATGGACCATCTACCACATGCCGTGCCCACATGCATTGAAGTGCTTTCAACAAGTTGGCTATGGGGCAACAAACTACATTGATAGGCACTACAGTGTTGCAGCATACGTAGACACGTATAGTGGGAAGTTGCATCCTTTAGGTGCCGAGCATTATTGGCCGACGGAACCTTTTAAGTTGGTATGTAACAAGGAGTACTTGCGCAAGTTGAGAGTACAAAAGAGAACACGTATACCAAACCAAATGGATGTTGGTGAGTCTGTTTATGCACGTAAATGTAGCATATGCTCCCAAACTGGACATGACCGCCGTAAATGTCCTTCAGGTGCAAGTTCGTCCAATGTACCCAACTATCAACCATAACATTAGTTCCTTATTTTTGTATTATTAGTTGTAATATATGTATGTAGTACCTTTTGTGCATTTGAAATAAAATTATTCTTCAAATTACGTATGTTGTTGTAATTTTCTTAATGTGATGTTGTGCACTTTTAAATAGTGTATAATAATACGAAAAGTGAAGTTATGAACAGCATGTGAATAGTCATATCTATGTCATTTCGTCCATGTAATTCGTAGATCAATACTACAAATATAAATTTGTCCTTTTATTTGAAAAAACCTTAAAATTATGTGATTTTTAGTGTCCTAGTAATTCGTAGTTCAATACTACGAAATGTAATTCGTAGTTCAATACTACGAAATGTAATTCGTAGTTCAATACTACGAAATGTAATTCGTAGTTCAATACTACGAAATGTAAAGTTGTCACTTCTTACGAAAAAGTTGCATTTTTTTGTAATTCGTAGTTTACAAAAAGTTGTCACTTCTTACGAAAAAGCTGCATTTTTTTGTAATTCGTAGTTTAATACTACGAAATGCAAATCGTAGTATTATATAACGATTTATGTTTATGTTGCCTATAAATACGGGGCTCATTACCGTCATTACATGTGCTTAAAATCTTACATAGCGCAAATATTTCTTGCGAACGTTTCATATTTTCAAAGTGTGTTACTGTGCAATATTTTAAATGGCTCAATATGGAACACCAGTGTGTTACTGTGGAAAAAATGTGTGCAACAAACATGTTGGGAAGGTGATGATGTTGGACGCCACTACTGGATGTGCATGAACCAGATGGATTGCTACAAAAATCCGAATGAGCCAATGTGTGAGTTCAATGAATGGGTTGAGGAACAGTGTCTCCAAGCAAACTACAGAGAACGAATGCTTAATCTGCATAATATGTGGTTAGCGCAAGCAGAAAGCAGCTACAATAGCAATATAAGAAGGATACAACTCAGGGACGAGGTGAGGGAAGAAAAAAACAAAAAACTAAGAGCAGAATGGAAATTGGCATCAGCTATGGGAGAAAACCAAAAAAATAAACAGGAAATTGCGGAGCTTAAGGCGAGAGTAAAAGAGTTAGAAGACGAACAAGAACGACTGCTAGAACAATTTAAGTGGCTAGAACGCAGAATAAATGGAAGCTCATAGAACGTCTACTTGATTTTACTCTCGTTTAAGTGTCATTTCATTTTAACTGTAATAGTATGTTTGTGTTTGTATTGAACAATTTTAAGTTTTATGGGAATATTATGTTGTAAGTTTTATTGGAATGTTATGTTTGTGTTCTATTTTATATATAGATATTTGGCTCATTGTTCTATTTATTGCTTTAGTTATGTTTGAATTGGAAGTGTTGTTTATAGATATTTGGCTCATTGTTCTATTTATTGCTTTAGTTATATTTGAATTGGAAGTGTTGTTTCTACTATTAATGCTATGTTTGTATGTATACATTAATGAAATCAAAAAATATTTATTTATTCAGAATAAATATTATTTACACAAGTGTATATACATAATGAAATCAATGAGTGCCGCATGCTTTGTGCCTCAAATTTGCTGCTGGCCTAAGCCGCATCCCTTGTCGGTCTGGCACACTATCTGGATCATCATCGTCAAGCCGCCTTTTTATGGGAGGATGTGCAGCGGCATCTACAGCACAACTTGCAGGGTCGGAGGAATAGGCCGTTGGGCCGGCACCAACCTATAAAAAATAAGTAATGTTAGATAAAATATGAGAGGTATTTAAATTATTATGGTTAACAAATTATTTCTCTCACAATGGTCTCGTCGAGGTCCTGCGTATATTCATCGATGGTCAGCTCATCATCGCATGTAGTATGGTCAAACATGGTCTGAGATGAAGACTGCATAAAAATAGATGTAATGAATTTATTGCATCGAAAGTAAAATAATGTAGAATTGAAAAACAAAAGTAATACAAACATACCGCATCAAATGCAAGGGACGATGTATAACTCAACCTACGACCGCCATCCACGTCACGGGTCGGCCGATGCTCAGCTGCAGTAGATGTGCCAGCGAAGTACTCATGTACATCCCCGTCAAAGGTACCCATAATCTGCAATGGTCCGGATGGGGTCATCTGTGTCGCTGGCAATGACAACTGAAGGTCGTATGAGGGCATACTGCTGCCAGGGTCGTATGAGGGCATGCTGCTGGAAGGGTCACCTGGATGCGTCATAAAACCCCGCTGCATGCTGCTGGAAGGGTCACCTGGATGCGTCATAAAACCCCGCTGCATGCTGCTGGAAGGGTCAGCTGGATATGTCATAAAATCCCGCTGCATGCTGCTGGAAGGGTCAGCTGGATGAGGCACATAACCCTCCTGCTCATCTCCAAACCCCCCAGCTCCAAACCCTGCAGGTGGGTCGACCGGCTCCTCAACACCCCCTCGCCGTGCACGTCGTCGTCGTCCCCTGCGAGCCCTAGCCCCTGCACGGGGGACTGGCCTACCCCTCTGGTACGCGTCTGCATCCATATAATCGGGCTCATCATCTAACCTATTGCCCTCCCTCGCCTCTTCCAGTCCCATACGACACATCTGGGCAACCATCTGTGCAAAGTCAACCAGTCCAGGGTTGTCTTCAGACTGCTGGGTATCGACACTAGCCTGGTAGACCCGGTGAAACCAACTAACCTGTGAAATAAGTCAATTAGTAAGTAAATTACTCTATGCCATAATTATATGATATTAATAAGTCAAAATAACATACCAGTGACTCGTGTCGTCCGGCATACGGTCTGTACCGGCCGTCAACCATGTGGATGGGGTTCCCGACATACTTCCGGGTGTGACGTCTGTACCAGGCCTCATAAATCGCAATACTAGCCTCCTGGTACGGTGTCGGCGGTGGCGGGATGCGCTGAGCTCGCTCCTCCCAATGGACTACCTGGTCACGCAGCCACCCTGCGTAATCCCGGCTCGTGTTGTGACGGTCGTCACGCTGATAATGAATAGGGTCCCAGGAGGGATCACTCGGTACCGGCTGATGACGACCAAACCGACGAAGCACACGCTCCGTCGCATGATACTCAACAAATTCCCAGAATATCAATGGGACGGAGATGCTCCATATGAGCCGGTCTGCCGAGCAAATAGCAGGTAGGTGCGCAAGTAGCTCATCAGTGTACGGCATCCAGATGAACTACAACAAATAACAATAAATTAGTATGCAAGGTACAACTACATTTAAAACAACCAACTTTATGTAAATGTTTACCTGTCCAGTATGCAACATATCCAACTGATCCCTAATAAGGGGGAGATTGTGGTGCACATCCACTCCTCGGTAATTCCCCCGCCGGAGAATCCATCTCACAGCTAGCGGGAGGGGCGGATAGTCCTGTGCCGGCAGAGGTGGCTGTAGTGGCATGATACGCTGCCACGCCCAAACCTAACAAAAAATATTGATGTAAATTATCAGTCATTTTAAAATATATAATTTGTGCTTAATTAATTTTGAAAGTATTTTTCACCTGCAGTAGTGGCAAAAAACCACCAATATCAATAGCTGCACCGATGCTAGCCCGGCACATGCTCCTGTAGAGATACGCCAGAACAGCAGCTGCCCAACTGTACTGATGCACCTGCTCCATATCCTCCGGAGGCTGGAGAAACCGCATCGATATCTTGTTCCCCGACGTGTTGGGAAACAAGACACACCCAAATAGCATGAGTAATGCCATCCGAGAGAAACGGATAATCCACAGCTCCTCTGTCTCCTGCGTGAACTGTGGATGCAACTCCGCCATGAAATCTCTAATGACGGATATCTGGAGACCACTACCACCAACGTTGCCCTCCGGGTGCAAACCTGTCATCCGTGCCATCGCATCCGCCAGCTGTGCGCGGGTCATCCGTCTCCACTCCTGGGGCAGTGTCAATGCGCGGCCCTCAATGCGCAATCCATACAACACCTGCACATCCTGGAGAGTGATCGTAGCCTCTCCAGTAGGCGGGTGAAATGTATGCGTCTCTGGTCGCCACCGCTCTATCAACGCTGTGATGAGCGACCAGTCAAGCTGCATCCGTCCCAGCTCAAATATGCTGTATAAGCCGGTCTGCTGTAGAAGGTCTACTACTCGTGGATGAAATGGATGCTGCGCCATAAACTCCCACAGATCGTCCGGCCTCCTGGGGCGTATAGTCTGAAGAGCTAGATGGCCGTGCCAAATAGACTCAGATCTATGGTCACCCTGCAGTACTAATAATCCTGCTGCCAAAGGTCCAGGGTGTGCAAGTTGACGAGATGCCATGTCGTGTACTATAAATAAGAAAAATTAATTATTACATAGAAAAATTTTATATTTTCATAATTTTGTTAACTTAATTAATTAAATTACGTATAATTTAATATAACGGTTGTTTAAAAGTTCCAGGCTTGATTTTTGAGGACTGGGACCACATATTAATGATTAATTATTATAAATCTCAATTTTAATATTTTCATAATTTTGTTAACTTAATTAATTAAATTACGTATAATTTCATATAACGGTTGTTTAAAGGTTCCAGGCTTGATTTTTGAGGACCGGGACCACATATTAATGATTAATTATTATAAATATCAATTTTAATATTTTCATAATTTTGTTAACTTAATTAATTAAATTACGTATAATTTCATATAACGGTTGTTTAAAGGTTCCAGGCTTGATTTTTGAGGACCGGGACCACATATTAATGATTAATTATTATAAATATCAATTTTAATATTTTCATAATTTTGTTAACTTAATTAATTAAATTACGTATAATTTCATATAACGGTTGTTTAAAGGTTCCGAGGCTTGATTTTTTAGGACCGGGACCACATATTAATGATTAATTATTATAAATATCAATTTTAATATTTTCATAATTTTGTTAACTTAATTAATTAAATTACGTATAATTTCATATAACGGTTGTTTAAAGGTTCGAGGCTTGATTTTTTAGGACCGGGACCACATATTAATGATTAATTATTATAAATATCAATTTTAATATTTTCATAATTTTGTTAACTTAATTAATTAAATTACGTATAATTTCATATAACGGTTGTTTAAAGGTTCCAGGCTTGATTTTTGAGGCCCGGGACCACATATTAATGATTAATTATTATAAATCTCAATTTTAATATTTTCATAATTTTGTTAACTTAATTAATTAAATTACGTATAATTTCATATAACGGTTGTTTAAAGGTTCCGGGCTTGATTTTTGAGGCCCGGGACCACATATTAATGATTAATTATTATAAATCTCAATTTTAATATTTTCATAATTTTGTTAACTTAATTAATTAAATTACGTATAATTTCATATAACGGTTGTTTAAAGGTTCCGGGCTTGATTTTTGAGGCCCGGGACCACATATTAATGATTAATTATTATAAATCTCAATTTTAATATTTTCATAATTTTGTTAACTTAATTAATTAAATTACGTATAATTTCATATAACGGTTGTTTAAAGGTTCCAGGCTTGATTTTTGAGGCCCGGGACCACATATTAATGATTAATTATTATAAATCTCAATTTTAATATTTTAATACTAAAAGACTACGCTAAAATTAAATAAGGCTCTACGCTACAAGGCTCTACGCTAACAGGCTCTACGCTAACAGGCTCTATGCTAACAGGCTCTACGCTAACATGATATACAATAACATATTAATGTAATACTAAAACAATAAATATACCAACATTAACATATTTTCTAATAAATTATAAAATAAAATTTATTCAAATACCTCAAATTAAAGTTGTAAAACTGAAATTTTGTTACCGAATTCGTGTCCAACAAGTATCTTCGGGTGGGCCCCACTTATATTGCACTTGAAGGGGACGGGTGGGACTTCGAAATCAAAATTTTGGCAAAAATTTGAAGGGAATTTGAGGGGGGGCCGAGGGGAATTTGGAAGAATTTGAAGTTTGAGAGTGGAGGAGAGGAAGGAAGGGGCGGGCGGATATAACAAGACTAGGCATTTCGCAGTTTTATACTGCGAAATGCAATTCGCAGTACAAAACTGCGAATTGCATTTCGCAGTACAATACTGCGAAATACCCCTATTTTTTAAAAAAAAAAATTTTTTTATTCATTAACTGTAACGGCCTATTTTTCTAAAAAAAAAAAAATTTTTAATACATTTCGCAGTATAAAACTGCGAAATGTACAAACGGACGTTTGTACATTTCGCAGTTTTATACTGCGAAATGGTTAATTATGTATTTTTTTTTTTTTTTGGTTTATTTTGGTATTTTTTGTGTTTTTCAACATTATTTCGGTTGCCAGCTCGAACTTTGGAGTGGAGTGTACTTATTTATGGGAATATGCCCACTAGCAACAGTTTACGTGGAGTTACAGTAAATGCACGTGCGCATGATCTAACACTGTAAATGCGTTTCTACATTTTCTTGTGTTAAAATTAAGAGGGGGAAATTTCAAATACTATACATTTAACATTTGTAATTTGTCTTATATTTATCTTTCGATAAACTAAAATTCCTCATTTGTCTCAAATGTTCCCATTCCACTAACGGTGTTCTTACCATGAAAAAATGGATTTGATTTGAAACCAGATTAATAGTTCGGGACTTTGATGGGTCGAAGGTAAATAGAGAATAAATATAACATAAGTTGAATATTTCAAGGGCAAATTTGAACATTTTTCCAAAAATTAGTTTTTGATTTTTGTTTGTGTTTTTATATATATGCTTTCTTTTAACAAAACCGGCAAATGATTATTAAAATTCACAAATCTGAGTGAGGACGCTTACTTACTCAACCTTTTATATATATATATATATATATATATATATATATATATATATATATATATATATATATATATATATATATATATATAGCTCTAATTTGTTGAAATTGGTTCACAGAACCAATTTCAAAACACTACCTAAAAAATAGAAATTCACGACAAACAAATTATATGGCTAAGGAAAAAAATCCATCGCTTAATCCTATCTAGCGACAGATTGGTCCGTCAGAAAAGGAAAAATGTGTGAAATTTAATTTCTTTCACTTTCATTTGATTCATTGTTAAGACGAGATATCCTTATCTCCCTCCCACCAAGATAGGAAATTAACAAACGAGAAATCTAGTAAGCGGGATCAAGAAGAAAATTCTTTTTTCTCCAAGAATTTAGTTCAGGAGACAAGTAGAATCTCTTCATTCCATGATTCGATGAAATATCTTGAATTTTATGTTGAATTGCTAGGTGTATGTACATGAACTTTGTTAGCTACGAGCAATATAACAACAAATTAGAGCTAATTTAGCAAAATGCCATTAAGGCTTTATTGTTGAATAATATACCTACATAAAACTATAGTACGTAGATTAAGGTGTCAAATTTCAATAATCGGCCTCACTAGTACTCGATAAGAAAGTTCATAAAAGCTAGAGATTTGAAATGTTTCAAAAATTGTATTACTTTCCGTTGTAAACATGGTTATACAATTGTTAACATTTTGGGAGGAGTTACAAGATTATGGTATCTTTTTCTATGGAAAAACATATAATGATCATTAGAAAAGAGATTCTGTACAATACTATTTGCCTAAAACCTCTTCAAATATATTTCATAAAGTCGCTAGAACATGTTAGATAGTTAAATTTAGTACAGATACTACATCGGATGTTTACACCTAACTAAATAATTTAGTTCAAAAATTGATATATTAAAGTGAAAATGTATATCACTTGATCACAGTTAATTAATAAGCATAAATACAAAATATATGTCAGATTCTTCGTGGGTTGATATTTTGCTTCCTTGTGTCATATCGGAATCGTCTCTATTGTTATTTTTTTTTTTGGTCAAACGAGATTTTTATATTTAGTCAAGTATAAATATGTACATCCCTTAACTCATTGGACTCTGGAATTAGACCCTTTCCGGTTAATCATCTGTTACAGCACTATATCATCTCGTTAGTCATGCTTTTCTCCTATACGCTTAAACAGGAAAACTATTCATCTTAATTTTCTAATAAACTCTTCCATTTGACTCTTTTGTTGACCTTTAATATGCAGCTGCAGTACCATCTATCTGACCTTTCGAGCATAATTAATCTTTTTCTGCTTTTAGAATCAACGCATGTTCTCTCACTCCAAGTATAATACTCCCTCCGGTTCAAAATAAGTATTTTCTTTTTGTATATTTTCACACATATTAAGAAAGTTACCTTTTAGCATTAATTAGCAATAGAATTGACCATTTTAACCTTACTATCTCACATAAACACTCCTAACATATATTCCAATACTATTTACTCCAAGGACAATGTAAGAAAAATATCATTAAGTCATTCTTAAAATCCGAAAAAATCACTTATTTTGGATCACAAAAAAAGACAAAAAAATTACTTATTTTGGACCGGAGAGAGTATATTGTAGCTGAAAATAAGAAGAGTGCTCTATGTGGCCCCATATTGACTTAGGAGTCCCAAACCCAATTGTAGCCCTTTTGGATAAGTGTGATAAATATGTGTAAAAAAGAAAAAAGTGATCATTCTATATATGACATGATTTTACCACGCTATACTTTAACGGTATTTTACCCGTTAACGTATAGCACGGGTCAAAGTTTGTTTTTTGAAGAACTCCGATAACTGATAATCACATAGCTAGAAATAGAAATAATTGATATAAAAAATAACTGAGTAGAAAGCAAAGTAAATCAGTATATTCCAATAGTATTTCGTGTCATTACAAATGTTCAATCCTCACCTTTTATAGTTATTTCTAAGTAATACGTTTTTCTCTTTTCATAATGGAGTCATTATGGATAATTAATAGCATTTAATATAACGTTATAATTGATAATTATAACTGATTCAAGACAGATTCCATAACGTTTTTCGTAATTAATGTCTATTAATCACCAATAATACGTATATATACCCCTTTTTCTATTTAGGGTTCATTCTTCTAGTGCGACTTCTGAATATTAAGAGGTTCGAGCACCTATCCTTTCTGATTTTCTTGGATCTCTGCCCGTACCTGCTGAAACTCGTGCCTCTTCAACTATTCTTTACCAACTGTCATTCTTTTACCAGTCTACGTGTCATCACGTGTTACCTTATAATTAATTTTATACACGAACTTAGTTTTTTCCAATATAGATAGTCCCCCTCCCCACCCACTTGTCATTTATTCATTAATAGAATATTTGGGAAGTGGATCTCATTAAAGCGGGAATATTTGCCTCCATTATTTCTTCTCTGGAACTGGCGCTACATATGTCACTTCCATTTAATGTTCGTGAAGCGTGGCATCCTCCGATTGGTTATTCATCAATTGTGATGCCACAAATGCCATCATGATGTTTCCACCATTACACATTTTCCTTTGACGGTTGCTTTTGAGTATAAATATAACTTTTCGTCTTTGTTTTTCTCATAAAAAGTTTAGAATATTCAGTTCTTATTTTCTTCTTCCTCGTACTACTATGTCTTCTTCAGACTCTAACCCTCGAAGATTCTCCATTGTTGATGACCTCCTTTTTGCTCCTATTAGTAGTAGGAAAGGAGGAAGACTTCGTAGTTTAGGGTCTTCATCGATACGAGGCTCTTCTATTCCTCCAGTTAGTTCTTCTCCACCTTCTAGAACTAGGGGTCTCTTTCCCAGAGGTCTACATCTAAAAATTAAGACTCTAATGAACCTCTTCATGAGCCTTTGGTAGATGAAATTGTTCCTGCTAAACTATCTTTTTACACTAATAGAGAATCAATCATAAACCAAGTTTCTTCTATGTCTTCTTGTAACACCCCGCCGAACACACAGCAGCGGCGGTGCCGGCCGTGCCACCGAACACACAGCAGTGACACGCAGCCTAAGGAATTGTTACCCTTGGGTATAGGAGCATTCCACGCATAGCTGCAGCTACTGGGAATCGAACCTAAGACCCAAGGCGATGCATCAATTGGTGAGAGGTGAGGGAGTAAAATCCCTGAAAAGCCTTGGGTCTTAGGTTCGATTCCCAGTAGCTGCAGCTATGCGTGGAATGCTCCTATACCCAAGGGTAACAATTCCTTAGGTTGCGTGTCACTGCTGTGTGTTCGGTGGCACGGCCGGCACCGCCGCTGCTGTGTGTTCGGCGGGGTGTTACAAAAAAAGTGTCACGACCCGGATTTCCCACCATCGGGGTCATGATGGCGCCTACTAAATGGAAGCTAGGCAAGCCAAATATTAATTACCTCTCCATTAATTACCAATTTCTTATTAACAATATAAAAATTACAGTAGAGTAATCAAAATTAGTGGAAGACTTAGTCAAATGTGATAAAGAAAAATCCAAATCTGATACACTACCCAAGATTGGTGTCACAATACTCACGAACTTCTAAGAATAATACACATAATTGTTTGAAAGAAAATACAAGTTGTTTATCTCGATTACATGAGATAACAGAATGAAAAGCATAGATAGGAGAGACAACGGGTCCTGCAGACGCCTGCAAGGCTACCTCGTAGTCTCAGTAGTCGGAAAATCCACAAGTCGCTACTGTCGTTGCTGCTGTCCGTAACCTGTATCTGCGCAAAAGAGCGCAGAGTGTAGTATCAGCACAACCGACCCCATGTGCTGGTAAGTGCCTGGCCTATCCCAGCGAACTAGTGACAAGGCTAAGGCCAGTCACCCACCTAAACCTGTACGGTTGCAATATAGATATATATATACAATACATTCATAAAGAAATACTCTGCTCTGAAATAATATTCAATAACTCAAGATATCCAAAATAATTTTACTTCCATGTCTCAATTTCCTCTTTCATTTCATGTCTCGTGGTAGGCGTATCACCCGCTCCCAACTATCACAGTAATTATCTCTTGTGGTAGGCGTACCACCCGCTCCCAATTATCAACAATTATATCTCGTGGTAGGCGTACCACCCGCTCCTAAATATATCAATAGTTATATCTTGTGGTAGGCGTACCATCCGCTCCCAAATATATCAATAATCATATCTTGTGGTAGGCGTACCACCCGCTCCCAAATATATCAATCGGCTACCGGTAACTATGGCCAATGCCAAGATTTTAAGTCACTTTGTGGTCGGCGTACCACACGATCCCAAATATAAAATATATATGTTACCGGCATTTAGCCAATAATCTCTATATCAACAATATTTATAATTACCGGTTTTAAACCAATAATTTATAATAATTTCAACAAATTACCTTCATTACCGGTATAACACCAATAACTCTTATTCAACAATTTATTCATAACTAAATTCATATTCCTACAAACTATGATAGAACAAACACTTACCTCGAAAGTTTACGAATGATTTAATCCGTAGCAATGCCCTTTCCTTTCGAATTTGACTCCAATCCAATCGTATCTATACACAATTGATTTAATATCATCAATACTACTCAACAAACTAATTCCCAAGACCAATTACAACTTTTACAACATTCTCCCCGGAATAGTGAATTTCAACCCCGGGCCCACATGGTCGGAATTCGGGATTAGTACCAAAATCCGGTTACCCATCCCCCCACGAGTTCATGTATATGCTTTATTTCAAAATCGGACCTCAATTCAAGGTCCAATTCCCCAATTTATGAAAAATCCTATTTTCTAACAAAAACAAGAATTCTACCATGAAAACCTTTGATTTTTAATGAAAAACATGTTTAATGATGTTAGGAATTGAAAGAATTAAGTAAAAAGTGACTTACAATTGTTTTGATGAAGAAGGAATCCGTGAAGAATCGCAAATGGGTGTTTTGGTTTTGTAAAATGTGAAGAAATGACTGAAATTCGTGTTTTTCAGGTCTCTGTGTTCGCATTTGTGAACATGGGTTCGCAATTGCGAACCCCGACCAATTTCTGGAGTTTGAAAAATAAGCTAAGGGTGGGAAGTTCGCATTTGCGAACTTTTCTTCGCATTTGCGAAGCCAAGGCAAAACTGGGAAGTTCGCATTTGCGAACTATTGTTCGCAATTGCGAACACAGGCTAAATATTGGGAGGTTCGCATTTGCGAACCCAGGCAGAATAGTGTCGAGTTCGCATTTGCGAACTATAGTTCGCATTTGCGAACACAGGCACAGTAGGGTCAAGTTCGCATTTGCGAACTATTGTTCGCATTTGCGAACACAGCACAATAGGGGGGAGTTCGCATTTGCGAACTATTGTTCGCATTTGCGAACTCTGCAGAATAATGAGGAGTTCGCATTTGCGAACTATTGTTCGCATTTGCGAACTCTGCAGAATAGTGGGGAGTTCGCATTTGCGAACTATTGTTCGCATTTGCGAACTCTGCAGACCAGTTGCAGACAGGAACTTCTAACATGAAAAATTGATCTCGTGGCCTATCCAAAGTTCACCCGAGCCCTCGGGCTCTAAACCAAATATGCACATAACCTCAAAAACACATTATGAACTCGTTCGTGCGATCACATCGCCAATATCACCTCGTTTTCATCAAATCAAGCCTCAAATGCATGATTTTCATACCTTTAATTTTCAAAACTTTCAAACTTGGGACTCAAGGTCCAAAACATCTCAAACGACATCCAAATGTCACCAAACTTTACAGAAATCACATATATAATATTTAGGACTTGTACCGGGCGTCGGAACCAAAATACGAGCCCGATACCAAGGTCAATTAATTTATTTCCTTTAATAATTGCATCAAAAACAATTTCACATAAAAATTCATAACTTGGGCTCTAGGCCTCAGAATTCGACTCCGGACGCATGTCCAAGTCCCATATTTTCCTACGGACCTCTCGGGACCATCAAATCTCGGGTCCGGATCCGTTTACCAAAAATATTGACCGAAGTCAACCATATCAATATTAATATCATTTTTATCCAAATTTCTCATAGAATTCATATTTTCTATCATAAAATCTTTCCGGCTACATGCTCGGATCGTGCACGTAAATCGAGGCAACATAGAATGAGGTTTTTCAAGGCCTCAGAAGCTCAAAATGATTAATTAAATAAGTGATGACCCTTTGGGTCGTCACAATCTCCACCTCTAAAACAACCATTCGTCCTCGAACGGACAAAAGAAAAAAAAGTACCTGAGTCAGGAAACAAGTGAGGGTAGCGGCTCCGCATATCGGACTCGGACTCCCGGGTCGATGCCTCAGGAGGCTGACCTCTCCACTGAACACGCACAAAAGTATAACTCTTCGACCTTAACTGTCGAACCTGCCGGTTTAGAATGGCCACCGGCTCCTCCTCATAGGATAGATCATTGTCCAATTGGACAGTACTGAAGTCTAACACATGTGTGGGATCACCGTGGTATCTCCGAAGCATAGATACATGAAAAACTGGATGCACGGCTGATAAGTTAGGCGGCAAAGCTAATCTGTAAGCCACCCCTCCCACTCTGTCTAAAATCTCAAATGGACCAATATACCTAGGGCCGAGCTTGCCCTTCTTTCCGAACCTCATCACGCCCTTCATAGGCGATACTCGGAGCAATACTCGTTCACCAACCATGAAATCTACATTTCGAACCTTACGATCCGCATAAGTCTTCTGCCTGGACTGAGCTGAATGCAATCTCTCCTGAATAGTCTTGACCTTGTCTAAGGCCTCCTGAACTAAGTCTGTACCCAGCAACCGAGGCTCTCCCAACTCAAACCATCCGATTGGAGACCGACATCGCCTACCATACAATGCCTCATACGGAGCCATCTGAATTCTAGACTGGTAGCTATTGTTGTAGGCGAACTCTGCTAATGGCAGAAAGTGATCCCACGAGCCTCCAAAATCAATGACACACGCTCGAAGTATATCCTCTAGGATCTGAATAGTCCTCTCGGACTGACCGTACGTCTGAGGATGAAAAGTTGTACTCAACTGAACCTGGGTGTCTAACTCCTGCTGGACTGCTCTCCAAAAATGCGAGGTAAACAGCGTACCCCGATCTGCGATAATAGACACTGGCACCCAATGAAGGCGAACAATCTCCCTGATGTGTGCTGACTTGGTCAGCCTTTCAATAATGACCCAAATAACATCAAATCTCCTCCGAGTCAAAGGAAGTCCAGTAACGAAGTCCATTGTAATCCGCTCCCATTTCCACTCGGGAATTTCAATTCTCCGGAATACACCACCAGACCTCTAGTGCTCATATTTCAGCTGCTGACAGTTTAGACACAGTGCGACATACGTAACAATGTTCTTCTTCATCCTACGCCACCAATAATGCTGCTGTAAGTCCTGATACATCTTTGCGGCACCTGGGTGAATAGAATACCGCGAACTGTGGGCCTCTGCTAAGATTAACTCTCGAATCCCTTCGACATTGGGCACACAAACTCGACCTTGCAATTTCAATACCCCATCATCATCTAGATTTACCTGTGTGGCACCTCCCCGCTGTACCGTATCTCTCAACTCACGCAAATGAGGATCATCAAATTGCCTCTCACGGATACGCTCTAATAAAGAAGAACGAGCGACCGTGCAGGCTAACACCCTGCTAGGCTCAGAAATGTCTAATCTCACGAACCGGTTAGCTAATGCTTGGACGTCTAGAGCAAATGGTCTCTGACTGACCGGAATATATGCAAGACTACCCATGCTGGCATACTTTCTACTCAATGCATCGGCCACCACATTGGCCTTACCCGGGTGATATAAAATAGTAACATCATAGTCTTTTAGCAACTCTAGCCACCTTCTCTGCCTCATATTCAACTCTTTCTGCTTAAACAAGTACTGAAGACTTTTATGATCGGTGTATACTTCACATGCTACACCATACAAATAATGCCTCCAGATCTTCAATGCGTGAATAATCGCCGCCAATTCTAGATCATACACTGGATAGTTCTTTTCATGAATCTTCAACTACCTCGAAGCATAGGCAATAACCTTTCCATCTTGCATTAACACCGCACCAAGCCCAATACGGGAAGCATCACAATAAACAATATAAGGTCCCGTACCTGTGGGTAAAACCAATACCGGTGCCGTGGTCAAGGTTGTCTTGAGCTTTTGAAAGCTCGCCTCACATTCATCGGACCATTCAAATTGAACACCCTTCTGGGTCAATCTGGTCAGTGGGGTTGCAATAGACGAAAATCCTTCTACGAATCGGCGATAATAGCCCGCTAACCCCAAGAAACTCCGAATATCCGTGGCTGATGTCGGTCTAGGCCAGCTCTTGACTGCCTCAATTTTCTTCGGATCAACCTGAATACCTGCTGCCGTCACAATATGACCCAGGAATGCAATTGAACTTAGCCAAAATTCACACTTTGAAAATTTTGCATATAGCTGGCTATCTCTCAGAGTCTGTAAGGCCACTCCTGAGATGTTGCGCATGCTCCTCCTGACTGCGGGAATATATTAATATATCATCAATGAAGACTATTACAAACAAGTCTAAATAAGGCCGGAACACCCGATTCATTAATTCCATAAAAGTTGCTGGAGCATTCGTTAACCCAAAAGACATGACCAGAAATTCATAATGTCCATACCGAGTGCAGAACGCGGTCTTAGGGGACATCGGATGCCCTAATCTTCAGCTGATGATAGCCAGATCTCAAATCTATATTTGAAAATACCTTGGCACCCTGAAGCTGGTCAAATAAATCATCAATTCGCGGAAGTGGATATTAATTTTTGATAGTCACCTTGTTTAACTGTCGATAGTCAATGCACATTCTCATCGAACCATCTTTCTTCTTCACAAATAATAATGGTGCACCCCACGACGAAACAATGGGTCTAATGAAACCCTTTTCAAGTAAATCCTGCAATTGTTCCTTCAATTCTTTTAACTTTGGCGGAGCCATACGATATGGGGGAATGGAAATGGGCTGAGTGCCTGGAGCCAAATCAATGCAAAAATCAATGTCCCTATCAGGCGGCATACCTGGCAAGTCTGAAGGAAATACTTCAGGAAATTCGCGAACCACAGGCACAGAGTCAATAGAAGGAACCTCAGCACTAGAATCACAGACGTAGGCCAAATAAGCCAAGCATCCCTTTCCAACCATACGCTAAGCCTTAACATAAGAAATAACATTACGGCTAGTATGACCTGAAATCCCTTTCCACTCTATACGAGGCGAATTCGGCAAGGCTAAAGTCACAGTCTTGGCATGGCAATCTAAAATAGCATGATAAGGAGATAGCCAGTCCATGCCTAGTATAATATCGAAGTCCACCATATTTAGGAGTAATAAATCAGCACGGGTCTCGAGACCCTCAATTACTATAATACATGACCGATGAACTCGATCAACCACAATAGAGTCGCCTACTGGTGTGTAGACACATGAACAGGAACACTCAGTGGATCACTGGGCTGAACCATGTATGGTGCAAAATAGGAAGACACATACGAATATGTAGACCCAGGGTCAAATAATACTGATGCCTTTCTATCACAAACCAAGATAATACCCGTAATGACGGCATCAGAAGACTCAGCCTCTGGTCTGGCGGGAAGTGCATAACATCAGGGCTGTGCCCCACCACCCTGAGCAGTATCTCTAGGACGATCAGCTGCTGGCTGGTCTCTACCTCTATCGGTCTGAGCTCCACCTTTATGACCTCTACCTCCACCTCTATGTCCTCTACCTCCGCCTCTAGCTGGCTGGGCAGGCTGTGAGGGAACTGGGGCCTGAATCATGGCACGAGAACCCTGCTGGTGAGATCTGTCAGAAGCTCGAGGGCAATACCTTGCAATGTGCCTAAGATCACCGCACGTAAAACAAGCCCTCGACTGCTGAAAATGGCGAAGTGGTGGTGCACTGATAGGCTGCTGATCAGAGTAGCGTGGCTGAGAATTACGATCACCTGAAGCATCATGAGAAACCTGAAGAGCTGACCGATAAGGCCTAGGAGGATGGCCTCTATCATAAAAATCTCTATCTCCAGACGAGGTACCACTGAATCTACCCGAATTATGAGATCTCTTATCCGATCCATGTCTCGCTCCCCGTGACAGAGCCATCTCGATCCGGCGGGCTGTATTAGCCGCCTCCTGAAAAGTGATTTCAGTTCCTGCACCCATAGCCATCTGTAGCCGAATTGGCCGATTCAAGCCATCAATAAACCTCCTCACTCTCTCCCGCTCTGTGGGAAGTATGATAACAGCATGACGAGCCAGGTCCACGAACCTAGTCTCGTACTGTGTGACATACATAGAACCCTGATGAAGACGCTCAAATTGTCTGCGCATAAACTCCCGCTGAGTTGCTGGAAGGAACTTCTCCAAGAATAATTCTGCAAACTGCTCCCAAGTCAAAGATGACGATCCCGCTGGCCTGGTTAGACAATAATCTCTCCACCAAGTCTTGGCGGAACCGGATAACCGAAAAGTAGCAAAATCCACACCATTAGTCTCCACAATACCCATAGTACGGAGAACTTCGTGGCAGCTGTATAGAAAATCCTGTGGATCCTCTGAAGGAGTACCACTGAATGTGGTAGTGAACAGCTTGGTAAACCTGTCCAATCTCCACAACGCATCAGCAGACATAGCTGCACCATCATTAGACGGAGTCGCAATAATAGGCCGAACTGCCTCAACTGGCTGAATCACGGGATCTTGAGCCTGGGGAATTACTGGCTCTGGAGTGCGCGTAGCAGGAGTCTGATTACCTCCTCCAGCCTGAGAAGTGGCTGGTGCTACCGGTAATAAACCTGCTCTGGTGACATGATCCATAAAACCCGCTATCCGGACCAAAGCATCCTGAAGATCCGGTGAAAATAAAGCTCCTCCTGGGACCTGAGCTGGGCCTACCGGAGCCGCCGGGCCGGAATTTCCTCCTCTATACGAACCTGAGGTTCTGCCACTCGTGCTGCTGCTCGGGCTGAGCTCCGCCCCTACCTTGTCCTCTAGGACGACCTCGACCTCGGCCTCTACCCCTAGCGAGAGCTGCCGCTGCTGGGACCTCGGGCCTGCTGGTCAGTAGATGAGGATGCACGTGTCCTTACCATCCGCGGAAGAACGGAGTAGAAGTTCAATTAACATTCAAAAGATCAAGTCGCACGACCGGAAAGAATAAAGAGAATATTTTCCTAACTCTGTAGCCTCTGGAGGATAAATACAGACGTCTCCGTACCGATCCTTCATACTCTACTAAGGTTGTTCGTGAGTTGTGAGACCTATGCAACCTAGTGCTCTGATACCAACTTGTCACGACCCGGATTTCCCACCATCGGGGTCGTGATGGCGCCTACTAAATGGAAGCTAGGCAAGCCAAATATTAATTACCTCTCCATTAATTACCAATTTCTTATTAACAATATAAAAATTACAGCAGAGTAATCAAAATTAGCGGAAGACTTAGTCAAATGTGATAAAGAAAAATCCAAATCTGATACACTACCCAAGATTGGTGTCACAATACTCACGAACTTCTAAGAATAATACACATAATTATTTGAAAGAAAATACAAGATGTTTATCTCGATTACATGAGATAACAGAATGAAAAGCATAGATAGGAGAGACAACGGGTCCTGCGGACGTCTGCAAGGCGACCTCGTAGTCTCAGTAGTTGAAAAATCCACAAGTCTCTACTGCCGCTGCTGCTGTCCGTAACCTGTATCTGCGCAAAAAGAGCGCAGAGTGTAGTATCAGCACAACCGACCCCATGTGCCGGTAAGTGCCTGGCCTATCCCAGCGAACTAGTGACAAGGCTAAGGCCAGTCACCCACCTAAACCTGTACAGTTGCAATATAGTATATATATACAATACATTTATAAAGAAATACTCTGCTCTGAAATAATATTCAATAACTCAAGATATCCAAAATAATTTTACTTCCATGTCTCAATTTCCTCTTTCATTTCATGTCTCGTGGTAGGCGTACCACCCGCTCCCAACTATCACAGTAATTATCTCTTGTGGTAGGCGTACCACCCGCTCCCAATTATCAACAATTATATCTCGTGGTAGGCGTACCACCCGCTCCCAAATATATCAATAGTTATATCTTGTGGTAGGCGTACCACCCGCTCCCAAATATATCAATAATCATATCTTGTGGTAGGCGTACCACCCGCTCCCAAATATATCAATCGGCTACCGGCAATTATGGCCAATGCCAAGATTTTAAGTCACTTTGTGGTCGGCGTACCACACGATCCCAAATATAAAATATATATGTTACCGGCATTTAGCCAATAATCTCTATATCAACAATATTTATAATTACCGGTTTTAAACCAATAATTTATAATACTTTCAACAAATTACCTTCATTACCGGTATAACACCAGTAACTCTTATTCAGCAATTTATTCATAACTAAATTCATATTCCTACAAACTAGGATAGAACAAACACTTACCTCGAAAGTTTACGAATGATTTAATCCGTAGCAATGCCCTTTCCTTTCGAATTTGACTCCAATCCAATCGTATCTATACACAATTGATTTAATATCATCAATACTACTCAACAAACTAATTCCCAAGACCAATTACAACTTTTACAACATTCTCCCCGGAATAGTGAATTTCAAACCCGGGCCCACATGGTCGGAATTCGGGATTAGTACCAAAATCCGGTTACCCATCCCCCACGAGTTCATGTATATGCTTTGTTTCAAAATCGGACCTCAATTCAAGGTCCAATTCCCCAATTTATGAAAAACCCTATTTTCTAACAAAAACAAGAATTCTACCATGAAAACCTTTGATTTTTAATGAAAAACATGTTTAATGATGTTAGGAATTGAAAGAATTAAGTAAAAAGTGACTTACAATTGTTTTGATGAAGAAGGAATCCGTGAAGAATCGCAAATGGGTGTTTTGTTTTGTAAAATGTGAAGAAATGACTGAAATTCGTGTTTTTCAGGTCTCCGTGTTCGCATTTGCGAACATGGGTTCGCAATTGCGAACCCCGACCAATTTCTGGAGTTTGAAAAATAAGCTAAGGGTGGGAAGTTCGCATTTGCGAACTTTTCTTCGCATTTGCGAAGCCAAGGCAAATTTGGGAAGTTCGCATTTGCGAACTATTGTTCGCAATTGCGAACACAGGCTAAATATGGGGAGGTTCGCATTTGCGAACACAGGCAGAATAGTGTCGAGTTCGCATTTGCGAACTATTGTTCGCATTTGCGAACACAGGCACAGTAGTGTCAAGTTCGCATTTGCGAACTATTGTTCGCATTTGCGAACACAGGCACAATAGGGGGAATTCGCATTTGCGAACTATTGTTCGCATTTGCGAACTCTGCAGAATAGTGGGGAGTTCGCATTTGCGAACAATTGTTCGCATTTGCGAACTATTGTTCGCATTTGCGAACTCTGCAGACCAGTTGCAGACAGCAACTTCTAACATGAAAAATTGATCTCGTGGCCTATCCAAAGTTCACCCGAGTCCTCGGGGCTCTAAACCAAATATGCACATAACCTCAAAAACACATTATGAACTCGTTCGTGCGATCACATCGCCAATATCACCTCGTTTTCATCAAATCAAGCCTCAAATGCATGATTTTCATACCTTTAATTTTCAAAACTTTCAAACTTGGGACTCAAGGTCCAAAACATCTCAAACGACATCCAAATGTCACCAAACTTTACAGGAAATCACATATATAATATTTAAGACTTGTACCGGGCGTCGGAACCAAAATACGAGCCCGATACCAAGGTCAATTAATTTATTTCCTTTCATAATTGCATCAGAAACAATTTCACATAAAAATTCATAACTTGGGCTCTAGGCCTCAGAATTCGACTCCGGACGCATGTCCAAGTCCCATATTTTCCTACGGACCTCTCGGGACCATCAAATCTTGGGTCCGGATCCGTTTACCAAAAATGTTGACCGAAGTCAACCATATCAATATTAATATCATTTTTATCCAAATTTCTCATAGAATTCATATTTTCTATCACAAAATCTTTCCCGCTACATGCTCGGATCGTGCACGTAAATCGAGGCAACATAGAATGAGGTTTTTCAAGGCCTCAGAAGCTCGAAATGATTAATTAAATAAGTGATGACTCTTTGGGTCGTCACACTTCTTTAGATCGTGCTAATATTTACCCATCTCAAATTACTGAAGGCCTGATCTCTGTTGTTAGCAGGGAATGCCACCAGAGGCGTGATTTTCCCATTATAATTTCTAATGTGAACCAAAGGATTATAACTTATTTGTCTGGGTTTTCTTTTGTGTATACATACCCTTTTACACTAAATTTTAAACCCCTCTCCCATTGATCCTGTTATCATCAAATTTTGTCATTTTTTGAACGTTTGTTTAGGACAAATTGGACCCATTGTGTGGAGGGTTGTTGCATGCTTAAGGCATTTGGCCAATATGGTTGGTTTACCTTTTACTTTCTTTCATTTGATTCATCTCTAATCTCATAAACTTTCCTGCCATGGGATTTTCACTTTAGTAGCGAGAAGTAAGAGAGTGCATGTTAGCCCAGAGGATGATAAAGACCATGGCTGGTATGCTAGGTTTGTAGCTGCCCCCACTACTCTGTCTAGTTGGTCAAGAAAATATTTCATTTCCTAAGAAGTGGAATTTTGCACCTAAGTTTTCTTTTTATAACTTTTTCTATCTTTTCTCTCTATTTGAGTTTTAAGGGATTCTCTATCATGGTGAAAGGAAATTTCAGATGGAACTATTTTTTCAGCTAAAGGCTCGTGAAGTGTCTCAAAAGGTTCTTTGTTACGAGAGGAACTCCTTTGAGAATGTGAACCTATAACCCCAGAAGAGGGACCAGAACTAGAAGGAGGAGCTGACATACTACCACGAGTGGAACCTAGGTTACAGAGTCTACCTCCCTTTATATACCTTACCGAAGCATTAGGGAAGTTATCCAGAATGGGAGTTTTTCTAGGGTTAGAACTCGATGAAGCCATGGAAGCAGAGGTCGGAGTAAAACAAGAAATAATAAAGAAAATTCGAAGGGTAAAAGTGTTAAATACGCTTTATGTGGAACAAGACAAGAAGAGAGGTTATACCCATACTAATAGATAATTGAAAAAGGAAAAAAGTACAGTGATGAATAAACCATAATGATTGATAATAGGTGAATTTGACTATATTAATGCCCTAAATAATCACGCTTTATTGTTGTTTTGATATTGTTTATGATGACAAAATACTTTTATTAGTGTTCTTAGTGTGTTATAGGTACACTTGAGCTAATGAAGACTAAAAGAGCAAGTTTTGGAGTCAAAAGATGGTGAAAAAGGCCAAAATGTGGTACAAGTCAAGAACTTATGTTGAAAGTAGCCGAGAAGGTGTGATTCCGAGCTATATGGATGTTATGGAATGAATTTAAGTGATTTGGAGCTTTTAAGTCTGAGTAAAAGCTCAAGGAATTAAGCCGGGATCGAGTTCGGGGGTCAAATTTGATAAGTGTAGAACAAGCGAAGAATGGATGAGGCATATTGTGCACTGTTTAGTAAATTGGACATAACTTTTCGCTCAGAACTCCATTTGGGCTCCATAATATATGGTTGGAAAGATAATTCAAAGGGCTACAACTTTCATGTTTTGAGTTTTTCCTAATTCGCAACGGAACTGGGTGACAATCCGCGGTTTCTCCGCGATCGCGGATGAACCGCGGAAAAACTGGCTCTCTGAAGTTTTACTGTTCGCGGTCCATCCGCGGCCGCGAACGAACCGCGGAAGTCGCCGCAGCAGCAGTCCTAATTGTACTCAAACTTAGTTTTTTTAGCCCTAAAACCTCTATATAAACTCCTAGTTTGCCCCATATAGGCATGTACTTTATTTCTTCAATACTTTTGCAAGGTTTTAGTAGGAGAGATTCCTCTCAAACTCTTTCTTTATTTTTATATCAAGCAATTCTTTATGATTTCAATTATTATTCTTTTTGTTTCTTCAAGCATGAGTAGCTAAATTCTTTTCTAAGGTTTTGATGGAACCTATTGATTGATGAAATTATCGTTTATGTGATTACAAATTGGAATTAGATTTCTATTTGTTCAACTTCATTCTTATTGTAGTTAATTGGTAGGATCCCCAATTAGCCGGTGCCTATTTAGTGTGCATAACTTGGAAAAGAGTGCATATTTAGGTTTATTGTTGAACAACACCACACCTAGGTTATTAGAGGAATCTATAATTTTAGGCGTAAAGACGGGGTTAGGAATAACGAAGTCTTGGGTGCAATCTAAAGTGAACTATTCAAATTAAAGCTAGCTAGGGTAGCTCGGGAGAGTGCACTAGTAAATTATTGTAATTGCTCGGGAGAGGGTTACGATACACATAGCGTTCATGATTGATAGAATATATTAACAATTTGTATGAGCATAACGATAAGGGATTCCGTCAGTAGAGGAAATCAATACCTTAGTATTTCTCTATATTATTTCATTCAACATTCAATTCTTTCTTTTAAAGCATTCTTTAATTCTTGCAAAGTAGTTGTTCGAAACCACACATATATATATTCAAAGTTTGGGAACTTGATTCGGAAGTACTTTTGGGGTTGTGAAAGTTGCAATTGGTAGGTTAATTCTCCGTGGGATCGATCTTGGACTTATTAAACCAAGTTATATTGACTACGACCGTTGCTTGGACGTGAATCAATTTTGGCGCCGTTGCCGGGGAATTAACGGAATTATCAATTGCCATTGACCGAACTTCAAGATTCTTGTGTATTCAGGTTCTTTCTACACTCTACATTGAATATTTTGACGTTTGTTGATTTGGGTATTCGGGTGCATGCCTAGAAAATCTGCAAGGACTGGAGAACTAATTGAAGGACTCTCAGACCCCGAGCAAACCTTTCCGGGCACGTAACAAAGCCATCAAACAAATTCAACAATCTCAACAACCAATCAAACTAGACTTCGACATGGGTGACATGAACGCTCAAAACCAGCAAGCCGGGCTAAACATGCAAGAGGCACAGGAGGCACAAGAAGGTGCATTGTTCGACCTGGGCACAACCCACAGCGGATAATTTGGCAACTGCCATCGTTGTGCCAGCAATTCAAGCCGAGTCCTTCCAGATTACTAACAACATGCTTCACTTGTTGCAAAACAAGGGATTATTCTCTGGGTCTCAGGTTGAAGATCCACAGCAGCACCTCAAGAACTTTCTATCAATATGCAAAACACAAAGGCAACCAAATGTAACTCCGGAAGCTATCAGATTACTACTTTTTCCATTCTCAGTTACAGGAGCAGCACAGATATGGCTAAAATCACTCCCAATAAACTCCATTGTAACTTGGGACGAGTTAGTCAAACAATTCCACAACAAGTTTCATCCACCCAACAAAATAGCTCAACAAATTGATGAGATTGTGAGCTTCAAACAGAAACCAATGGAAACATTACATGAAACTTGGGGGAGATTCAAAGGCATGCTTGTTATGTGTCCTCACCATGGGATTCCTGAACAGATGTTGGGTCAAAGGTTCTACATGGGACTTTCGGACAGCATGAAGAACATTGTAGATGCTTCAGCAGGTGGGGCTTTTCTGAGCAAGACATGGAGAGAAGGCCAAAATTTGCTAGACAAGATGGCTCAAAATTCCGGGTGGACGTCCGGGAATGCTCCTATCACACCAGTAGTACATTCTGTACCTCTGGATCCATCCAACACTCTAGAGGAGAATGTGGCAACTTTATTGACACAAATGAGCATCCTGACAAAGAAAGTGGAAGAATCCGGGGTCAAGCAGCAAGTTCACATTGTAGACACTACCAATGGTGGTTTGTGCACATCTTGCATTAGCCAACGCATAGGTAATCCATGGGCTGCAGACCAAGAACATCATCACCATCATGAAGACATGAATTATGTGGCTAATTATGGAGGGCAACAACAGGGTAATCCGAGTTGGGGTCAGCAGGCTCCACAACAATACAGGCCTCCACAACTACAGTATAATGCAGCAGGTATGAGTCCACCACACAACATGGTCCCATATCCTAGACCTCAGAATTTCGGCAATCAGCAGCAGGGATATCATCCACCTCCACCACCTCGTGGGGGTAGACATGACGATGGGTTCGCAGAGTTGAAAGCTATGATGCAACAGGTAATCGGGTCGAATGCCAAAACCAATGAGAGGATAGATGCCCATGATGCAACCATCAAGAATATTGAAATACAGGTGGGCCAGATTGCTATGTCTCTCAACAATCGTCCTCAAGGGACATTGCCTGCAGATACACAAACAAACCCAAAAGACCAAGTCCCAAAGCAGATAATGGCAGTGACTCTGAGAAGTGGTAGAGATCTTGATGCTGAGAAAGAAAGTGAGAAAATCGACACACAAGCTGAGACACTCACTCCATTGCCCATTGTAACCGGATGAGTCCACCGGGTTGACAGAAATTACAGTCCAGCCAGTTGCTGAAAATAAAGAGATGCAGCAGGGAACGGAAAAAGTAGTTGAACAGGTAGAGCAGCAGGTTGAAGAAAAAGTGATAGAGAAAGAAAAGTCCCAGATCATTGGGAAGAAGAGGCCTCCACCACCATTCCCCCAAAGGTTGGCCAAACACCAGAAGGAAGAGCAATACAAAAAGTTCTTTGATATGCTCAAGCAAATCCAGGTAAATATTCCCTTAATTGAAGCTTTAAAAGAAATGCCTGGGTATTCTAAGATGATGAAAGACTTGATGTCGAGGAAATTTGATTTCCAAGCCTTGGCCACCGTGACCCTTACCCAGACTTGTAGTGCAGTGGTCTCCAGACCCATAGCTGAGAAGCTATCTGATCCAGGTAGCTTCACCATCCCATGCACTATAGGGAATTATGCCTTTGCAAAGGCATTGTGTGATTTGGGGGCAAGCATTAATCTCATGCCCTTAGTTATCTATAAGAGGTTAGGTATTGGGAGAGCCAGACCCACCTCTATGCTTTTACAGCTTGCTGACAGGACGGTTAAGCGTCCATTTGGTATTATAGATGATGTGCTAATCCAGGTTGGGAAGTTCGTGTTTCCCGCCGATTTTGTTATTCTTGATTGCAAGGTCGACGAAGAAATTCCTATAATCTTAGGAAGACCATTCCTAGCCACCGGGAGAGCTCTAATTGATTGTGAGACCGGGGAACTCAAGATGAGGTTGAATGATGAGGAAATCATATTCAATGTGCAAAAATCCATGAGGCGCCCTAGTGAGTTCGCAAATTGCTCTCTCATTGATGCGGTTGATGTGATAGTGGAGACAGACGATGCAGAGTTGACCATTGAAGATCCACTTCAAGCATGCCTGATGAACTTGGAAGAGGTAAATGGTGAATGTCTAGCAGAATGGGTACTATCTCCGGAAGGCAAGGGGTTTTGGGAGAGAGAGCTTGAATTCGAGCCTCTACACTTAGAGAAAAGATAGACCCCTCCTGCAAAGCCATCCATAGAAGAGCCACCAAAGCTTGAGCTTAAACCACTACCATCTCATCTCAGGTATGAATTTCTAGGTCCTAACTCCACTTTACCTGTTATTACTTCATCTGGTTTGCTAGATGTGCAGGCTCAAAAGCTTATACAAGTACTAAAAGAATGCAAGACTGCCATTGGGTGGACCATGGCAGACATAAAGGGGATCAGCCTTGCATACTGCATGCACAAGATTCTCCGGGAAGAGGGGCACAAACCTTCTAGGAAACGCAAAAGAAGGATGAACCCGAATTTGAAGGATATGGTGAAAAAGAAAGTGATAAAGTGGCTAGACACGGGGTAGATCCCAGGTAAGTTGTCTCACCCTTCTGCGCTATACATGTATTATTATGCCATGAGGACATGGCATGATTTTAAGTGTGGGGTGGGAGACTTATCTTGTATTGTATATTGTATATAGTAGATGTAGTTGTAAATTATATTAGCTGGCTTGGCCCGATGATGGACACTTGGCGACGGGTTTCTTAAGGGTCTAAGTCGGAATAAAAACAAAAAAAAAATTAGAAAATTTGAAAAAATACAAAAATATGAGTAGAGGACTCTTCCTTATGACGGACTATTTAGGACAAGTACTCTTGAGGGAAGTAGTCCACGTAGGAATTTTTTTCTTTTATTTTCTTTTTCTAGGTAGTGTATCATCTCCCCTTGGTTTTTCTTTTGACCACGGTTCTTTTCCAAGGGTTTTTATTTGAACCGGGTTAGGTAGATTTTTATTTTCTTAGGATTAGAGGTAAAAGGGCAACATGTAACCCCGAATATGCACATTAGCAAAAGCGTAAATTGAACTTGAGAATGTATCTTCTAAGCTTGATTGTAGAATCTCAATATGCCTTAAATTGCACAATAATGCTTGCTTGAACATTGATAGGAATTTGTAGATAAACCGGATTCCAAATGAGTTGCATGCCATTGTGTGTGAGGTTTTTACTTACATTGTATGTTGTACATGATGCCTAGAACTTGCCCTGTGTGTTTGCAAAGCGAAATAGAAGTTGTTTGGTTGTAGAAAGGATAAAGGCATTTCTTTGTGTAACCCCATATATCAATAGACATGAATTCACCCGTACATTATATCTTAGTTAACCCCTTTGAGCTTAAAGCCTATTTCTTTGATAACCCTTGAATGTTCTTCAAATTATTATATTTGTTCTACTTTACCTCCTAGAAGCACTTGTATTGTAATGAATATGCAAAAGTTTAAGTGTGGGGTGAAGGGAAATTGAAAAGGAAAAATCAAGAATGAATGGTAGAAAATAGTGAACTGGCCAAAATAATGTAAATGTATTGCAAAGCAATGAGAAAAAAAATAATGAAAAGAAAAAGATATTTTGAGAAAAAGAGCTATATCAATGTATACATAAAAATTAGAAAGTCCAGTTACACCAACAAAAGAAAAGTGGGGATTAAAAGCAATTAAGGTGAAGGAATGTTTAGGGGAGACAGAAGGAAGAAAACGAAAAGGGAAGTTGTAAAAAAGGAAAAGAAAAGTGCTTAGGGAGGTTAGTCACTATAACCAAAAGTATCCTACCCGTCCCATAGCCAATATTACAACCCTTAAAGAGCTCTTGATCTATGATTGAATAACTCGATTAGTGGAGTATTACACTAGGGGCAAGCCTATGGTGTGTCTGTATGCATATGAATGTTCTTTGTTGAGAGTGAGTGAATTTTCCGATATTTATAAGTTCCATGTTCTTCATTGTTTATGTGTGGGAACTTCTCTCAATAAATTTGGTGAGAGCATGTAACTCAAGAGGAAGAAGGTAAATTTGCAAGTTTTTGGTAATAATTAGAGTAAGCAATAATGTGTTGGCATGAGAGTTTACGAGTTAGGTAAGGATTGTGCATATCTTAGGTTAATCATGAAAAATAGCTTTTTGTGACATAATTGGGGGAGACATAAATAAAATTGGCCTAAAGTGTGATTAAGGTTGCTCGAGGACGAGCAAAGGTTTAAGTGTGGGGTATTGATAATAGGTGAATTTGACTATATTAATGCCCTAAATAATCACGCTTTATTGTTGTTTTGATATTGTTTATGATGACAAAATACTTTTATTAGTGTTCTTAGTGTGTTATAGGTACACTTGAGCTAATGAAGACTAAAAGAGCAAGTTTTGGAGTCAAAAGATGGTGAAAAAGGCCAAAATGTGGTACAAGTCAAGAACTTATGTTGAAAGTAGCCGAGAAGGTGTGATTCCGAGCTATATGGATGTTATGGAATGAATTTAAGTGATTTGGAGCTTTTAAGTCTGAGTAAAAGCTCAAGGAATTAAGCCGGGATCGAGTTCGGGGGTCAAATTTGATAAGTGTAGAACAAGCGAAGAATGGATGAGGCATATTGTGCACTGTTTAGTAAATTGGACATAACTTTTCTCTCAGAACTCCATTTGGGCTCCATAATATATGGTTGGAAAGATAATTCAAAGGGCTACAACTTTCATGTTTTGAGTTTTGCCAAATTCGCAACGGAACTGGGTGACAATCCGCGGTTTCTCCGCGATCGCGGATGAACCGCGGAAAAACTGGCTCTCTGAAGTTTTACTGTTCGCGGTCCATCCGCGGCCGCGAACGAACCGCGGAAGTCGCCGCAGCAGCAGTCCTAATTGTACTCAAACTTAGTTTTTTTAGCCCTAAAACCTCTATATAAACTCCTAGTTTGCCCCATATAGGCATGTACTTTATTTCTTCAATACTTTTGCAAGGTTTTAGTAGGAGAGATTCCTCTCAAACTCTTTCTTTATTTTTATATCAAGCAATTCTTTATGATTTCAATTATTATTCTTTTTGTTTCTTCAAGCATGAGTAGCTAAATTCTTTTCTAAGGTTTTGATGGAACCTATTGATTGATGAAATTATCGTTTATGTGATTACAAATTGGAATTAGATTTCTATTTGTTCAACTTCATTCTTATTGTAGTTAATTGGTAGGATCCCCAATTAGCCGGTGCCTATTTAGTGTGCATAACTTGGAAAAGAGTGCATATTTAGGTTTATTGTTGAACAACACCACACCTAGGTTATTAGAGGAATCTATAATTTTAGGCGTAAAGACGGGGTTAGGAATAACGAAGTCTTGGGTGCAATCTAAAGTGAACTATTCAAATTAAAGCTAGCTAGGGTAGCTCGGGAGAGTGCACTAGTAAATTATTGTAATTGCTCGGGAGAGGGTTACGATACACATAGCGTTCATGATTGATAGAATATATTAACAATTTGTATGAGCATAACGATAAGGGATTCCGTCAATAGGGGAAATCAATACCTTAGTATTTCTCTATATTATTTCATTCAACATTCAATTCTTTCTTTTAAAGCATTCTTTAATTCTTGCAAAGTAGTTGTTCGAAACCACACACATATATATTCAAAGTTTGGGAACTTGATTCGGAAGTACTTTTGGGGTTGTGAAAGTTGCAATTGGTAGGTTAATTCTCTGTGGGATCGATCTTGGACTTATTAAACCAAGTTATATTGACTACGACCGTTGCTTGGACGTGAATCAATGATGATAACTGAAACTTCGTGAAAAGTGAAGCTGAAAGGAAAGCTTAAAAAGGTGCTGCAAAATAGTGTAACCAGTGAGAATGTGACACATGTATAGTACATTAAAAGGAAGTGACAATTGAAGCGTCAACTTTGTCAGGGCATTAATAGTGACAAAAATGCTCCTTTAATGAATTCCACTTCCCAAATATTCAACTGATGAATAAATGGAAAGTGAGGGGGGGGGGGAGGACTATCTGTATTGGAGAAAATTGTATACATAAATATATGGTGACGTGTCATGATGCGTGGAATAGTCAATGGGCCATAAATAGTCCAAGAATTGCAAACAAGTGAGGACCAAAAAGATACAAGATAAGAGAACAAAAAGAGATACAAGACAAGAGGATTAAAAGAGGTACGAGACATGAGGTTAAAGAAACGTACGAGATGAGAGGCTCAGAAGCCTCATCCCTATTTAAGTTGAGCTACATGCGAGCAATGGGAAGAATAATGAACCTAAAGATACAAATACAGCATTTCAAGAGTAATAAATGCTGGAACCGTTAAGGAATATTTACATTCAATATTGTCACACCTCCCTTTTTACTACCCCACACACTTAAAGCGTATGAATACACTTGTAGGGTATACCCCGACGCTCAATTACCCAAGACGGATAAAATAACGTAAGGGAAGGAGTTTTTCCAATTAAAGGACAATCGGTTCGGGATTTTATTAGAGATTAATCAGAGTCGCCACTTGGGAATGACAATGGTGTCCCAAGTCACCGGTTAATCCCGAATCCGAGGAATTTTGACTCTTATAAATGTCTGCGAAGCAGAGATCCGGATAAGGAACTCTATTAATCCGGGAGAAGGTGTTAGGCACTCCCGGATTCCGTGGTTTTAGCACGGTCGCTCCATTATCGTTCTTGACTTTTGTTTGACTCAATTATAGGTTTTAACAACATAATGTGCTTTTACGTTAAATATTATTTTTTAGGAATTTGCGGTATCGCGAAAACACGCCTCGAGTCATACCGCAACCAGTACGCCTATGACTTTTGGGTGTATTTCAGCTTTACCGAGATTTCGATTTGAGTCGCACCAAGTGCACACTCGTTCATAGGAAGGTATATTAAAATCGTGCCTTAAGATAGTCTATATCAGCTTTTAACTTTGGGAAAGGCTATGGAATTCACTATTAGCCTCTCCGATTCTATTATGTTATCTTATTACTAAATGGGGGCCCCGGTGTTATTCGGGCGAGGCTCATCCCAATTTAATTTAAAAGTCCGGTCCTATTTTGTTCAACTACATTTGCTATACATTGTTTTTGCCTTATTCGTATTGCTAACACTATAGTAATCCAGGCCCGTTATTTCTGTTGTTTATTGGACCTGGGCTCTTTACTTGTTCAGACAGCATTTGATTCAACCAGACTTCCGAGACCCAAGCTTATCTTTGAGCTTCTAATCAGTGAACCAATCAGTTTAATATTACAGTTTAGGCCCACGTTACACATAGGGCCCAAACCACAATTGTAATAACAAAAGTATATCACATAATTCATATGAAGAATCAAATACTCAGAAAAACGAAATCAGATCATTTTATTCATTTTTCAGAAGATGAAAACCACTATACAATATAATCAATACTTGCACCAGATTACTACTAATTAATCTATATATGACTGGACTACCGTTGTTCCTTTTGTTTTCTGCCAACGAGCCTATAACATCGTAGACATTACTTATACTAAGAAAGGAAGAAAAAAGTGATTCAACTATATAAGACAGTGCTTAATCAATCTAATTATTTACTAACGTCAACTAAATTATCCCAAACTAAGTGATATGCACACAAGTATATTATTGATTTTAGTCTAATTCAGCTTATGAGATGTCACGAACCCAGTCGCGAATGAACTACTATTTCTTCTAACTATTCTTCTCTTTTGATTGGTTATACAACCTTATGACTATGTTTGAACACTGATTTGAACGCCAAACTAAACCCATTTTAACATCATCACAGCCAATTTTACTCCTCTTTTAAACTTTCTCAAACATTAAAATTAGTTAACGAAACAGATTAACTAAATGAGCTTATTATTACTAATGCATGCGAGTGAATTGATTGACTCTGGTTTTAATGGTATTCCTATTTAACTAAGTGATGGGTGATCTACGACTACACTACCGTTGCATTACTATTATACTACCACTATTACATATTTTTGTTTCTGTTTTCATACTACTACATGCTTCACTACATGAAATTTAGATCTAAACTATATTAAACTATCAATCAAAGAGATAAATTGAACTACAGCAGAACAGTTAATTTCAACATCTTGAACTTCATTCCATTTTTGAGCTTTAACAATTACATCTTCAGTTGAACAAGGGAATGTACCTGGTTCAGCAAAATGGTAGCCAATAAGTTCTAAGGGAATTAAAAGATGAGCGAGGCAGAGACTCAAGCAGCAAATGCAACAGTAGAAATTGAATCTTCAAGGAGTAGAAAACCACGGCAACAAACAACAGAATCCAGACAGAAAACCCAAACCAATTCGAGCAAAAGAACCCAGCAAAACCAAGAGAAATAAGCAAGCTCTAATCCGAGAATTCCCAGAGAAATTATTACTGAATTGTTATGTTTTCTCTGATCTTTCTTCTTAACAGCTAGCCTAGAAAGTGATTTTTTAAATTGCTAAAAATTGGAACCCCCTATTCAGCCCTTTTCTAGAGGTATTTATAGTTGAGGTAAGGGCTAATGACTTGGGGGAAAAGTTTGGGATTTAATCCCACTTCTCCCCTCTTAAAATTACTAAACTTACACTTTAACCCCAATTTCAGTTACCAGATATCCTTCCAGCATGTGCTGGAAGGTTCTAAAGATTCTTTTTAGGAGTTTTTACTAGTATGACCTTAGGGGTTTGAGATTTTTACAGATTTCCCTTTTTAGGGAGACCATTATACCCTTAAATCTCTGCAAAATTGCAGAAATCAGGGGTACAAAGGACTCCCTTACCCTCTTAGGTTCTAACTATTTACTATTTCACCTTTTTAGTTCCCAATTGTGTCCCTAAGGGCACTGTTTATTTACTAGCTTACCTAGGTTAAATTTCAGCTTCTTTTGAACTTATTTAACTAATAGCCAGCCCTTGCATTGGTATTTAAGGGCTGGCCAGATTTATTTTAAGGGACTATTTCAATTTTAGCCACTTCTGGATCTATTTCAGTTAATTAACACTAAGTTATTTCAAATTTAAGCTAATTGCAGGCATAGCCTGCTTTATTATTAAAACAACTCTTTAAAATCTAGCTAGTCTCAAGTTGAGACTTAGCTTGGGCTATTAAAGCCAAATACTGAACATTTGGGCCCAAAACCATTTGCAGGTTTGGCCATTTTATGCTCGGGGCTCTAAAGAGAGCCTGGGCTAGTCTGCATTTGCAGACATAGCCCCTTTTGCACAACCAACCACTTTTAAAGTGGGCTGTGTGTTAGGGCTTTATAGAATAGGTCAACCCTTTGCAAGGTTGACCATTCTTAAGCCAATTATTTAACTTATAGCCTAATTTTGTGATTTTCAGTTTTAGTCCTATTTCAAAACTAGCCGCTTTCATGGAAATTAGTACTAACAACTATAACCAATCCACCTAAGCATGACAAGGATTAACAGTGTCCATACTTAATACGAAACTATTGCAAACTTAGCCATTTCAACATACAATCGCACACATAACCACATAAATCCAAATATTGTTCATTGATTAATTAAAACTCAGAAAAGGGGTTTGACAGTGTTGAATCTCAACTAATCAATTCACACAACCTAAATTCATGTAGCAACATATCAATCAACATTAATCAGGCTTGGTCACAATCATTTCATGCCAGATGACACACTGAAAAACTCTAAAACACTTAGCCTGACTGGACACAGACACATAGATACTAAATCCTCAAGAAGCAATCAACAAGAGTTAAAACATGGTTCCTTTTAAACATAAAGACAATGGACTTTATCATGAGACAAATAAGATGAAAATAGGGAATAGAAGAAGCAGGAAAAGACAGTAAAGAAAGATCTCTAAATCTATCATCCCAAATAACACAAAGAAAGGCAGAATTAGATTAACATGCTCAATTTAGCAGATTGAAAGCACACAAGAGGTGGTATAAACCAATCATTAAAGAAAAGCCTTGGTTTAATTATGAAATAAAGAGAAACAGTGAGACTAGGGAAATAGACCAAGGTAAATCAAAATAACTTAATGAAGGGAGATAGGGAACAAACGACTGATCCTATCATTAAAACTAAGCATGCAAAGAAACAGAACAGAAGAACATCCAAACTATGTGAAAGCTATCAAAAGATATCCTAATATAGATACGACACAGAATGAAAGTCGAGAAGTTAAACTAGTACTAGAACTAGATATGCAAAATAAAAGATGGAATATCAGGATCCAACAAGATGAGGAATCTTACTACTAACAGAAGAAGAAAAGATAACTAAACTAAACATGTGAAGAATCAAGAAGAGAAGAAAAGCCATGATATTGAAGACTAATGGATCGAAAATCACAAATAAGAGAAAATAACACAAGATAAAAGATAGATCTTTAAAAAAGAACATGGATATCAAGATTGAATTTTGAACTCGAGAGACAAACAAAACACATCATAACCCTAAAACATGTATTAGACTAAACAAAACATGATTAAAACGCAGAAGAAATAGAACATGATTTAAAAATGAACAAACAGGGGAACATATATATGAAGATGAATGAGATGAAAATCCAACCTTAGTATTAAACTAGATCCAAAACAGTCAGAATAGGGTAATAACAAAGGAGATGAACAAGAACAGCGGAAATAAAGTCAGAGAAGGCAAGCATGAACAAGTGAAAGCAAGCAAAAATAGAACATGCGAAAACGTATATAAGAGATATCAAAAGGCCGACTGAGAGAAGAAACATGGGAAAACTAAACTACAGAAACACGAGAACATAACCAAACAAGAATCAAATCATGGACGAAAGTGATAAACAAAAACAAAAGAGAAGCGAGTACTAAGAATCCTATGACTAACATGTGAAGCAGAAAACAAAAACAGATATTCATAGACATGCAAAAACAGAAATCAAATAAAAATTACACAAAATAAAGAAGATAGGGGTCGGGGGACTTAGCTTGCAGGGCCTGTCCCCTGAGCTTTCCCTTCTTCAATCTTTCTACTCCTTATCAGGTCTTCCAGACTCTCATTCTTATTCTTGTTCTCTTTTTCTTTGTTCTTCTTTTTTTCTTATTTTCTTTTCTCTGTTTTCTGTTTATTCGGCTTCAAGAGGAAACCTTTTGGGGTTTTTGAATCTATGGGGGTGTTTGGGTGGGTAAAAGAATGGATCTTGGGAAAGTTTGATTTTTGGGGGTCGCCGGAGTTAGGGTTCCGACGACCCTTTTTTGGATATTCGAAGCGATGGAAGGTGATTCGAAGGTAGTGGCTAGCAAGGTTGGATAGATCATGTAAAGGCGATTCGAATGGCATTGGTTTGAAGCGGTGATTCGTTGTTTGAGTGGTCACCGGTGGAGTTCCGGTGACCGGCAAGTCAAGAATATGGTCTGTTTTTTGGGAGCTTTGATGTTGAGGGATGAAGAAGAAAGAGAGGAAGGCGAAGAAGATGAAAGGAATGGCCGGCGACCACCGTGGAGAGTGGTGGCCGCCATGACCGTTCAAGGTTTTCTGGATGAAGGAGACGAGAGAGAAGAGAGGGGTGAGGCGGCTGTCTCTAGGGTTTATGTTAAAATGGCCGAAATTTTCAGACATAAGCCTTATATAGGCGATGTGTCTGAGATAATCCAGGCCGTCCAATTTTGGAGATCAACGGCTCACATGCTTGTTACTAAAACGGCGTCGTTTGGTTGCATATGAGACCCAGGCCGTCAACCGTTAGATCAATATAAATGGACGGCCCAGATCACTTTTCCCGTATTAATTAAACCCATATAGTTCAACTAAATTCCCAGCCATTGGATTTGAGGAAACGAACGGCTGAGATCACTTCGACCTAATCTCTGGACCGGGTCCCTTTGGGCCAAAGCCTTGGGCCAGTGATTTGGATTGCATTTGGCCCAACTTTATTATACCAACCATATTTTTGTATTTTTTCTGCTTTTATTAATTTTATGTATTTTTCTTTTATATTAATTTTTTCTTTTTCTTATATAGAAAATTATAAAACCTAATTTCCTATTTACTCTAATTTTCTAGTATTTTTTGCAATTTTTCTGCTATTTTTCCTTATTTTCCTCTATTTAAACTATTTTTGCATTTTCCTTAAAATCTAACCAATTATACTAACAAATTAATTTCCTAGCCTATATTTTTTTGATTTTCTTCTAATTTCTACCTATTCAAACTCAAAAGTATAACTAATTCCAAACAAATCAAGTAATTGCACTCAAAAACATATTTATTTTAATTTTGGAATTAATTGCTTAGTGCAAAAATCATGTGCTCACAGCTGCCCCTCTTTGCTCGGGAACACGAAGAGTTTCAGTGCAAAGACAAGTGAGCGATAATGAGAGATTTTTGCACATCGGCATATTCCGTGAAAGCATTTTTGAAAACCTTTTGACCGCACCCTGCTTTAGAGGTTGCCTACATATCCTGGGCTAAACAGAAATCAGGTCAGTGTAGTTCGGGAAGGTCTGGCAGTTTTAAAAAACTACCAGACTCACTGTTGCATTGACACTTGTTGAGACCTGCTGACTTACTCCTTATTACACCGGGGAAATGTAAAATGAAGAAGCTATTCTAAGCTATGATCCTACGATTACAATTGTTTCTAATCTAGCTTTTGCTCTTCTTCCCTTTCCGGTGATGCAGAATCTTCCTTTTTTTGTTGATTTTCTTTGATGCTGACTCTCTCTTCTTTTTTTTTTGGTTGATTTTCTTTTCTTGTTGACTCTCTTTTTGTTGATTTTCTTGTTTTTCTTGATCTCGAGCTGGACCTGCTCAAAACAAAACAACAAACTACCCTTTTTTTTTCTTTTTCTGCCCCAGTGCGGGCTTTTAACTATATAAACCATGATGTGCAGAAAAGTATTCCCGTATTTAGAAGGTGGGCACCTAACCGAAATTAAACGTGCAATGCAAATGCAGAAAAGTATTCCCGTATTAGAAGGTGGACACCTAACAGTGAATTTAAACGTGCAATGCGATGCGGAAAATATTCCCGTATTGAAGGTGGGCGCCTAACGTAATTTAAACGTGCAATGCGATGCGTAAAATATTCTCGTATTAGAAGGTGGGCGCCTAACGTAATTTAAACGTGCAATGCGATGCGGAAAATATTCCCGTATTAGAAGGTGGGCGCCTAACGGAATTCAAACGTGCAATGCGATGCGGAAAATATTCCCGTATTAGAAGGTGGGAACCTAACGTAAATTAAACGTGCAATGCAAATGTGCGTAAAAGTATTCCCGTATTGAAGGTGGGCACCTAACGGAAATTAAACGTGCAATGCAAATGCGAAAAAGTATTCCCGTATTAGAAGATGGGCACCTAACGAATTTAAACGTGCAATGCGATGCGAAAAATATTCCCGTATTAGAAGGTGGGCACCTAACGGAATTTAAACGTGCAATGCGATGCAGAAAATATTCCCGTATTAGAAGGTGGGCACCTAACAGAATTTAAACGTGCAATGCGATGCGAAAAATATTCCCGTATTAGAAGGTGGGCGCCTAACAAAATTTAAACGTGCAATGCGATGCGTAAAAGTATTCCCGTATTAGAAGGTGGGCACCTAACGAAATTAAACGTGCAATGCGATGCGAAAATATTCCCGTATTAGAAGGTGGGCACCTAACGTAATTTAAACGTGCAATGCAAACGCAGAAAAGTATTCCCTCAGCCTGAGGACTCGGGAGTGGATTTTAAAAGATGTTACCTTCCTCTTTTGGTATTTTCTTTTTACCAACTTATCTCTTGCCCGTGAATTTCTCCACTTATTCGGCGGACTTTCTCTTTTTGGTATTTTAAATTTTCCACATTGGTCACATTCACTTTAAGTGATTAGTGACAATTTGTTCCTGCATGAAACAAAATTTATTAGATATAAACTGCTGGCAACTGGCATCTGCCGTCCCCACTTCTTATTGCTTCCTTTTGTTTTTGCTTTCTCATGTTGCATGACTTTCGACTTCTTGTCCCTTGCAGACTCTTTTTGTATTTTTCTCGTTTCTCCATTTTTGTTTTGTTTTCTTTTTCTTTGGCCATGTTTGCCAAGCTTCTTTATTCCCTTCCCCAATCTTCTATCCTTTTTGATCCAGTGTTGTTTCAGCTTCCGTTATCAGGAGCCGGTAGTTAGCTCTCAAAAAAGGTAAATAATGAAATGCAGAAAATGAAAGAAAAGTAAGGGTGTTTTGGAGAGATGATAGAACTTATCTGGGTATTTGCCGGCTAATTCCGCTGACCATGCCATGTATTTAAACTCTGACCCAGTTCGTTCCAATCGTTATTCAGACTTCGAATTGCCTTTGACCCAAACCGATACTCTTTTTTTGTTGCCTTTTTCTCTTTTCTGATAGTCCTCACGATCGCCTTACGGTGCCTCGAAAGGTTTTCACCAATAAGACTCTCTCATTTATTCTCTCAACCTCACAATCGTCTCACAGTGCCGATTAAGGTTTTCACCGATGAGACTCTCTCATTTTATTTCTCTCAACCTCACAATCGCCTCACAGTGCCGGCTAAGGTTTTCACTGATGAGACTCTCTCATTTTTATTTTTCCATTTTTCCTTTTTGTATTTTGTTTTCTGTACCACGGGTATTATCCGATGCTTCGCTCCTCCTTCGTTGTATTTGTTGTCATTTCAAAATTGATCAGAAGGTCTTTCTTTGGACTGTAACGTGGCTTTTGGGTGGGTTAAGAAAGAAAGATATAAAGGCTCAAAATTCACGAGGGTTAAAAATATTTACAACTCTCGGAATTATTAAACATAACTTCTGCCCCAGTTTCAATATGTGGGGAATTTTTGGATTTTTTCTTTATTGTGACTGAACCTCAGAGAGGCTGCCTACGTACCCTTTCGGGATCAAGTCAGACGTAGTTCATCCAACTTCGTTAGTTAGATGGATTTCTTTTTTGACTTTTTCCCGATTTATTTGTCTTTTTCTTTTTTTTTTTCATCATTTTTTCATCATTTTTTTTCATTTCATTTCATTTTTCCATCATTTCATTTTTCATTTTGGCGGTTTCTACCTTGTTGCGCTAAAGCGATTCCGAGAGAGGGATATGAAAGAATTCATTCATTAAGGCTCAAAGGGGTTATCAATGGATAAAGTGTTTGGATAGAGAATAAAACGCCTTCGTCATTTCAATTCCAAAATCACAACAAAATACAAAACATATAATTGAAAAGGAATCATACATAGTATCTTTTGACCGCATCTGAATTGATAGCAGTCTCTACGCACCTTCCTTTAACATCTGTTAAATATAATGCTCCATTGGACAACACCCGTGATACCACGAACGGTCCCCGCCAATTTGGCGCAAATTTGCCCTTTGCCTCGGCCCAATGTGGTAAGATACGCCTCAAAACAAGCTGTCCGACTTCAAACTTTCGAGGTCGTACCTTCTTATTATATGCTCTGGCCATTCTTCGTTGATACAACTGCCCATGGCAGACCGCGGCCAACCTCTTCTCATCAATCAAATTCAACTGTTCTAACCGGGCCTTTACCCATTCATCGTCATCTATCTCGGATTCGGCTATAATTCGCAATGACGGTATTTCTATTTCTGCGGGTATAACAGCCTCCGTTCCGTACACCAGTGTATAAGGTGTGGTTCCGATAGAAGCACGTACCGTCGTGCGGTAACCCATGAGAGCAAAGGGTAACTTTTCATGCCATTGCCTGGATCCTTCCACCATTTTTCGGAGAATCTTCTTGATATTCTTGTTAGCCGCTTCTACTGCTCCATTCGCCTTTGGCCTGTAAGGTGTGGAATTGCGGTGCGTGATCTTAAACCTTTCACAAACTTCCGCCATGAGATGACCGTTTAAATTGGCCCCATTGTCTGTGATAATCACCTTGGGGATTCCAAATCGGCATATAATATTCTCGTGCACAAAATCCACCACCGCTTTCTTCGTCACTGCCTTGAATGTCTTAGCTTCGACCCACTTGGTGAAATAATCAATTGCAACTAGAATTAACATGTGCCCATTAGAAGCGGCTGGATCTATTGGGCCGATGACATCCATGCCCCAAGCAACAAAGGGCCAAGGTGCCGACATTGTGTGCAACTCATAAGGCGGGGAGTGGATCAGATCCCCATGTACCTGGCATTGATGGCATTTCTTTACATACCTGATACAATCACGCTCCATAGTGAGCCCGTAGTACCCCGCTCTCAAAATCTTCTTTGCTAAAACATATCCGCTCATGTGGGGTCCGCATACTCCAGCATGTACTTCAATCATGATTTCATTTGCTTGTTGTGCATCTACACACCGCAATAAACCCAGATCTGGTGTTCTTTTGTATACCACTCCTCCACTGAGGAAAAATCCATTGGCTAGACGCCCGATGGCTCTCTTCTGGTCTCCGGTGGCTTGCTCCGGGTATTTGCCAGCTTTCAGGTATTCCCTAATATCATGATACCACGGCTCTCCATCTGACTCTTCTTCCACGGCGAAGCAATAAGCATTTTGATCACGGACTTGGATCTGGAGCGGATCTATATATGTCTTGTCCGGATGATGCAACATAGAGGACAATGTGGCCAAAGCATCCTGCAATCTCATTGTGCATTCTTGGGATGTGCTTGAACTCTATAGACTGGAATCTTTTAGACAACTCGTGCAAACAATAGCGATATGGTATCAATTTCAAATCTCGTGTCTCCCATTCCCCTTGAATTTGGTGTACCAAAAGATCCGAGTCACCCATGACCAAAATCTCTTGAATACCCATGTCAATTGCCATCCTTAATCCCAAGATGCACGTCTCATATTCGGCCATATTGTTGGTACAGAAAAATCGAAGCTGAGCTGTGACGGGATAGTGTTGACCCGTACTTGAAATGAGTACCGCTCCGATACCAACGCCCCTGCTGTTGACGGCTCCGTCAAAGTACATTTTCCATCCCGGTCTCTCATCTTGCTCCATCTCCTCGACAAGCATTGCCTCTTCATCCGGAAAGTATATTTTCAATGGTTCATATTCATCATCCACCGGATTCTCAGCTAAGTGGTCCGCAATAGCTTGTGCCTTCATTGCCGTACGAGTTACATAAACAATGTCAAATTCCGTGAGCAGAATCTGCCATTTGGCCAGTCTTCCCGTAGGCATGGGCTTCTGGAATATGTACTTGAGGGGATCCAGCCGTGATATCAAGTACGTAGTGTATGCTGACAAATAATGCTTTAGCTTCTGAGCCACCCAAATCAATGCACAACAAGTTCTTTCCAATTGGGTATACTTCACCTCGTAGGATGTAAACTTTTTGCTGAGGTAGTAGATGGCTTGTTCTTTCTTGCCTGTCTCATCATGTTGACCCAGTACACAACCGAAAGAGTTATCTAGCACCGTCAAATACAAAATCAGAGGTCGCCCTGGTTCCGGAGGTACTAACACCGGAGGATTGGCCAAATATTCCTTGATCTTGTCAAAGGCTTCCTGACACTCGTCGGTCCATTTCACTGCTGCATCTTTCTTCAACAACTTGAAGATCGGCTCGCATGTTGATGTCAATTGAGCAATGAACCGACTAATGTAATTCAACCTTCCTAGCAAACTCATGACCTCCTTTTTATTCTTCGGCGGAGGTAGACTTTGAATAGCCTTGATCTTTGATGGATCCAGTTCAATACCTCGCCGACTCACAATAAACCCCAGTAGTTTCCCTGAAGGTACTCCAAAAGCACACTTCGCCGGATTGAGCTTTAGATTGTACCTCCGGAGTCTTTGGAAAAACTTCCTCAAATCTCTCACATGATCGGGTTGTTTTCTGGACTTTATGATGACATCGTCCACATATACTTCAATTTCTTGATGCATCATATCGTGAAACATTGTGGTCATTGCCCTCATGTAAGTTGCCCCGGCATTCTTCAATCCAAACGGCATTACTCCTGTAACAGTACGTTCCCCAAGGTGTAATGAAGGCAGTTTTCTCAGCATCTTCTTCGTCCATCAGGATCTGGTGATAACCTGCATAACAGTCCACAAACGAACCGATCTCATGCTTGGCGCAATTGTCGATCAATATGTGGATGTTTGGCAATGGGAAGTCATCCTTCGGACTGGCCTTGTTGAGGTCTCTATAGTCTACACACACTCCGGTTTTGCCATCTTTCTTCGGGACCGGCACAACATTTGCCAACCAGGTGGGGTACTTGGTAACTCTTATGACCTTTGCCTCAAACTGCTTATTCACCTCTTCTTTTATCTTCACACTAATGTCCGTTTTGAATTTCCTCAGCTTTTGCTTTACCGGCCGACATTCAGAATAGATAGGCAACTTGTGTACCACCAAATCAGTGCTAAGTCCGGGCATGTCGTCATAGGACCAGGCAAAGATGTCCTTAAATTCATGTAACAACCTTATCAATTCATCCCTGAGGGGCGCCTCCAAATGCATACTAATCTTTGTTTCTCGGACATCATCTTCGCTCCCCAAATTTACAGATTCTGTATCACTCAGATTCGGTTTGGGTTTTTCCTCGTATTGTTTCATGTCCTTACTTATTTCCTCCAAGTCTTCCTCATCCTCACATTCTATTTCACTATCTTCCTCGATTTCTTGTATAGTAACGTGATTGTCGGAACTGGGTCTAGAATCCTTCACGCATGACATGGCATCAGAATCAACACATGCAAAACTGTACAAAAGGAAAAATAAAGAAAAATAAGGCAAAAGTGAAGAAAAGGGAAAACTGCATTTCATTGATAAAAGAGTGAACAATGTTCGGGATACATGGTGATTTTCTTTTCATGAGGGGAGTGGGAAAACTATAAAAATAACAACTTTTGGGAAAGCAATGATGAAATTTTGGAGCTAACTACCAAGACTCCTTCCTGATAGGGAAAGGAGTAGCTTCCCAATTGTTCAGCATGATTCTAGGCCCCACAAATTGCACATCCATTTTGCTTGTGCCTTCCCCTGCTTCAATCATATTCACCTCCCAAAACATCTTCTCAAAACCCAGCATTTCTTCATCAAGTTGGGTCTCAATGCACTTTGTCGCAGCAGATGGTTGATATTTTGTACCAGGCCTGATGAAGGTGTCGGATAATTTGGGTATGGGTTTGGGCAAGGTCCAGTTCTTTTTGGCTTTAGAGGCTCTTTGGATGTCGGCAAAGGTGGGTTTGAACCCTAAGCCGAATGTACCTTTGTTTTCCGGAAGTTGAACTGGTTGAATGACTCCCTGCAATGTTTCTGCCTAATCCCCTCCCCGGTGCAAATCCGTTTCTCAGCATTTCTCTGGCCACCATCACAGCAGTTGGTGCCATCATAGGGGTTGGCAACTTTTCCCCTTCAGCAATTCTGTTCACTACTATAGCATCCGTCACTTGGTAGACCCAAGGACCTCTATCCCCATCAGTATCATCAAAAGGTGCTACCACATTACAAGCATTTTCCTCCCCGTGTACGACAATCTCTTGTTGTTCCCACTCAAACTTGACCATCTGGTGTAGAGAAGATGGTACTGCCTTGGCCGCATGAATCCAGGGTCGGCCTAACAACAAGTTGTACGACACGGCAATGTCGAGCACCTGGAACTCCATAGTAAAATCAACGGGACCGATGGTCACTTCCAAAATAATATCTCCTAACGTGTTTTTACCTCCGCCGTCAAACCCTCTCACGTTGATACTATTCTTCTGGATTCTGTCCGGGCTGATGTTCAGCTTCCCTAAGGTTGACAGCGGGCAGAATGTTAGCGCTTGATACGTTGTCAATCAATACCCTGGTCACTACTGACTCTTCACTTTTTACCGTAAGGTACAATGCTTTATTGTGCTCAGTTCCCTCCACCGGCAGCTCCTTATCTGAGAATGTGATCCTGTTAGACTTGAAAATTTTGTTGGTAATCTTTTCCAAGTGACACACTGAAATCTTTTCCGGAACATGAGCCTCATTTAGAATCTTCATAAGAGCCTTCCGGTGTTCTTCTGAATGTATCAGCAAAGATAGCAAAGAAATCTGGGCAGGGGTCTTTCTCAACTGCTCAACCACCGAGTACTCTTGTGACTTCATTTTCTTAAGGAATTCTTCTGCTTCCTCTTCCGACACTGGCTTCTTCAATTGACTTTCTTTTACCGCTTTTCATCTTTCTCAGTTCCTCTGGAGCAAAACACCTTCCAGATCGGGTGAGTCCATGCGTTTCGTTAATTTCACCATAAATCTCTTTTCCCTTGTAAACTACTGCTACCTTGTTATAGTTCCAAGGTACAGTCTTCATACTCACCACTGGCATTTGCACTACTGGTTTTATGATTACTGGCTCTGCACTTGCGCCTTTCACAGTCACGATCGTCTTTGCGCCTGGCACTACCACCTTTAAACCTCCCACCACTACTGGCTTTGGTTTCTCAACGATTGCTTTCTCCTTCACAACTTCCTTTTCTAACTTGCCACTCGACTTTATCATCATCACGGCCTGAGATGGTTTTTGACCGCCATCACCCTGCACCAATTCTATCATATGTGTTTCGTGGTGATTTGGCAGCGGATTCTGGGTAATGTTTGGGGCTTCGGGAGCCTGTACTTCAATTCTCCTCTCATCGATAAGATCTTGAATGGCATTCTTCAATTGCCAACACTTTTCAGTATCGTGACCCAATGTTCCCGAACAATATTCACATCTGACAAAAGAATCAAGATTTTTCGGGGGTGGGTTTGGAACTTTTGGTGCGACTGGTCTCAACATCCCCAACTCTTTCAACCTATGATAAAGGCTGGTATATGATTCTCCGAGCGGGGTGAATGTTTTTCTTGCTTTGTTTCTCCAATCAGCGTCCGGCCTGGGTCTATTTTGGTTTCGGTAAGGTTTAGAGGTTGGATATGTGTTCTGGGTGTGGTACACATTGTGTGGAGCTTGAGCTCTCCACACATGGGGTGGTGGTGGTGGGTAGGCTTGGGCTTGTGGGTGGTGGTAATGTGGAACTGTTGGTGGGTATGATGGTGGTGGTGGGTTATATGGGCTTGGTGTGTTGTATGGGTTTGGCGGATAAGATGGTGGTGGTGGATTATATGGAGTTGCTGGGCTTGGTGGGTGTTGGCGGTAAGGTCTTGGTGGGTTATAATGTGGGTTGCGACTCCATGGCCTACTTTCTACGGTTGCTACTTCTTCCTTCTTCTTCTTTCCCATCACTCCCCCGCTTCCACTTTGTATAGCTTGATTGGTGGCCTTGATAGCCGAAAAACTCATAATTTTGTTTGTCTTCAAACCTTCCTCTACGAAACTCCCCATTTTCACAACTTCATTAAAACTCTTTCCAATTGCCGACACTAGATGGCCGTAGTATGTTGGCTCCAAAGCCTGTAGAAAACAATCCACCATCTCCCCTTCTTTCATGGGTGGATCCACTCTAGCGGCCTGTTCCCTCCATCTAAAACCGTATTCCCTAAAGCTTTCTCCCGGCTTCTTCTCCATCTTGGTAAGGGATAACCTGTCGGGTATGATCTCCAAATTGTACTGAAAGTGACTAGCGAAAGCTTGTGCTAAGTCATCCCAGACGAACCACCTTGTATGGTCCTGTCGGGTGTACCATTCCAGAGCTGATCCACTCAAACTTTGGCCGAAGTACGCCATCAACAATTCATCTCTACCTCCCGCGCCTCTCATCTTGCTACAGTATCCTCTGAGATGAGCTACCGGATCCCCGTGTCCGCTATACATGTCGAACTTTGGCAACTTGAATCCCACGGGAAGCTGCACCTCAGGGAACAAACATAGGTCTTTGTAGGCTACACTTACTTGCCCTCCCAGTCCTTGCATATTGCGGAAAGCATTCTCAAGACTTTTCACTTTCCGAGCCATCTCTTCTTGCCCGGCACTTGCTTCCATCATCGGAGCATGAGACTCGTGTTGTCCGAAAGTCGGCTCCGGAGGGTAGTAGTGAGGATCCTGGATATGGAACATCGGTTCACTAGAGGATTTGTGGATAACAGCGGGCGGAGGTGCCACATATACATGAGCAACTTGTGGTATCTGAGGTGGTGCTTGCTTGGTCGGAGGTGGTGGTATTTGGGAGGTGGAAGCATAGTAGTGAGGGTAGTCGGGGTAGGTGGAGGACGAGTTCATTGTTGGTGGCTCAGGGTTAGGATTGGCTGGAGGGACATATGCAGGGTTAGCAGGGTAGGCTGGTAGTGGTTGACCTCTAGACCAAGCCTGGTACATTTCGGCCATCTGCTGTCTCAACTTGTACATTTCTTCCTTCATCCCTGCCACATCCACGATCTCTTCTTCGTGAGCAGGGTCCACAATAGTTGCCTCGATTTCCTGGGACACAGCCTTTGTCATCTTTTTGTATCTGGTGTTGTATGGGTGGGTAGCCAGAATGCCAGTTGCCTAGAAAATCTGGACTCACAAACATCAACACTCGTTAGTTGTTAGCGCATGAATAAGATGCAACGACTTTAAAAACAAACACATTTCCTCGAGTCGTTATGCATCATCCCGGCCGCTGCTCATTTGGACCAATAACTTTCTCTCTTTTTCCGCTCTTTTGTTTTCTTTCTTTCTTTTCTTCTTTTCTTTTCTTTTCTCTTTTGCTTTTTTTTTTCTTTTCTTGCTCTTTTTTTTTTCTCTCTTTTTCCTTGTCGTTTTCATAATTACGTTCCTATTCATTTGCCTAGCGGATTTAAAGGAAATGACATAAAGCAAAAGAATTGGTAACAACACTTGTTTTCTCATTGATAATTCAAAACATTGATTACAAAGTGATGTTTTAAAAAGAAAATAAAAGATGATGCATGACCTAAGAGTACATTAATGCACCTAGTGCCCGCGAGGCATCGTTCGGCCTTGCCGCGGGCCTATATGCTAATCCCTTTTGAAGCCTATCCAGGTCGGCCATGACTTGTTGTACAAAGAACTTCACTGCAGATATAAAAGTCCTTCGAGACATATCTTCACAAAGCTGAGTCTTCCGGGTGATGTATTGGGCGATGCGAACAATCTTTTCTCTGATGACCCCTTTTTCTTGCAATAACCGGCTTATTTGTTGAGTGCGAGCGTCCAAGGTATGTTGGTTGTCCTTTTGCACTTGTTGCAGCTCCAATTCTAACCTAGCCATAGTCGTGTAGCAGTGCTCTCTCTCCTCCTCAAGATCTTTGATAATCTTGTTACTCTTGACCGTGGCTGAAATTATTTTCTTTCTAAGCTGAGCTACTTCAACATCGTGCTTGTCTTGTAGCTGCCGAACCAACTTGGCTCTTTCCTCGGCGTCTCTGTCCATTTGCTTCCGAGCTTTGACTAACTCTCTTTCAGCTACGTCCAAATCAAAGCTATGGTCATTTACTTTCCGCCGTAGAATCTCAATTAACTTTTCATCTCGGGCTGAACGAACTGGGGTCTCGGATGCAATTTTCATTTGAGCTATTTGAGCCTTCAACATATCATTTTCTTTCTTCACCTGTTTCTTTTCCACTTCATCGGATGCTGCTTGCAAGCCACTCTCGAAATGAAGATTTCTCAGTTTATCTTCCAACAGACTGATTTTGGCCTTGTATTCTTTTTCCTTGGCCGCCCATTTCAGATTTTCCTCGGATTGCTCTATCAGGTCTTGCAAGTGAGGTCTCTTTGAAAGACGTTCGTGTTCAACCCCTCGTCGGTACCATGTGGAGTATCCAGGTGATATCTCCCCTTTCGCCCTATTCGGCACACAAGTATCAATCTTCAAATTTTGGCACTCATTCCAGATTTGCCGGATTTTTGCTTCCGGGAATTGCCCGTCCGGACCGATCTCCACAGCTTGCACACTGAGATCCCCATCTCTCGGAATAATCTGGCACCGACACTGTCGCAAGGCTCTGTATGGGGCATAAGGTTGTATACTCTTCAAACCCATGATAAAAAACGGCGATCCTTCCGTTGGCATGTATATCACCTCGTCAAGAGGTAACCAGTCATACGTCCAATCGATTTGACCGTCAGTTAGTGATCGAAGATACACAATCCAACCTTGGACTCCTTCCGGCAATTTTACTTCCTTTGTCCTTGTATTGAACTCTTCCAAACATGTCCGTTCGGCCGAACCATAGCTTGAGTACGAAGGATGGTTGCATAGATGCTCAATTAGCCAGATTTGCAAAATCAAGTTACACCCCTCGAAGAAGTTGGCCCCTGCTTTGCATGCGGTCAGAGCACGATAGATATCCGCAATAATCATTGGGGCCAGAGTACAGTTATCTTGTACTATCAGTGTGGTAGCTACTCCGGTAACTTTTATATTGATATGTCCATCTTTCCTCGGGAATACAACAACTCCGAGAAATGCCACCAAAAATGCGAACCTCCGGTGTTCCTCCCATTTCGCTCGGTTGGACTTACAACATAATTTGTTGGTAAGATCATTGAAACCCCCAACGTGTCCAAACCTATTGTAAATGAAGCTTAAAGAACAAAACCCGTCGGCCGGATCTTCATTATGAACATTCCGGGCAATTTTCAAAGAGTCGAGGAAGCGATGTACTGTCACCGTCCTCGGAGATACCGGGTATTTTCCTTTCAGCGGAACCTCGGTCTTCCCAATGTAAAAGGCAATCTCCTCCAAAGTTGGGGTAAGTTCAAAATCTGGGAAATGAAATACGTTGTGTGCCGAATCCCAAAACGTGACCAACGCTCTAACCACATCACCTCGAGGAACCATGTCTAGTAACCCCGTAAGGCCTTTTAAGTACTTTTTGACCCAGTCTTGACCATCGGATCCCATGTCCCGCCACCATAATCTCAGCTCCAAAGGGATTTTATTTAGGGAAAAGTGTTCATTCATCATCGTGCTCGTCCTGCACATTTATTAAGGTGATTTTATTTAGAAAAAGGAAAAATCTTTTTCAATGCAAGTTTTCAATTTTTGAAGGAAAGAAAAGAAAATGACTTTTGAAGTGGCCATTTTTGCCAAAACAGCCTTCCGTCGTCCTTTCGGAACATTCGGCAATTTCCAAAAATAGCAATCACCTCGATTATTTGAAAAGAAAATCTTTTTTGGTCTTTTTCTTAAAAGTGTGGTTGGACCCGTTTAAGGGTTGCCTACGTGTCCCACCTAATGGCGAGAATCAAACCTGCATAGTTCGGTCAGATTATTTGACCAATTATTTCAACAAAAGTGTTCTACCTATTTTTCAAATTTTCAAATTTTCCATGTACCTATTTTCTATAAATCATTATTTTCCTCTCTCTTTTTTTCTTTTTCAACAATTTTTTTTTATCCTCGGGATTTCCGCCGGTCCGCATAACGATCAAGGACAATAAAATGCAACACATAGCATGCTCGGTCTTTTCAATACCGGGTCACTTGTCCTAGACGGACCCAACCCCTGTGTTGAGTCCCCTAAGTCAAATATGATGCAAATAATCGGCCTAGACCTATGTTCAAAATCTTATGGTTTCATGGATTGCTAGACCGTGTACCCGAGCGGACAACTCGAATCGAGGAGGGGGCTACGTACCGGTGACCCGCGGAGTCAATCGGCTTTGTAACTTATCCGGCCTCTGTTTTCTTAATTTAAGGTGACTTTAACAGAAAGGGGAGTCTCAACCAGTAAGCACATCCCCAGGGAAGAAGAGAGAAGGGTTTTTCGGCACAATTTTATATACAGTTCACATAATATCAAAGCGATAAAGCACATAGCATGTTGTTCAAATCACATAATAAAGCCAAATAAAAATGCGAACGGCAGTTCTAAGGAGCTCGAGTTCTTAAACCCTGAAACCGGAGTTCAGGGTTGGGTCCCCAGCAGAGTCGCCAGAGCTGTCACACCTCCCTTTTTACTACCCCACACGCTTAAAGCGTATGAATACACTTGTAGGGTATACCCCGACGCTCAATTACCCAAGACGGATAAAATAACGTAAGGGAAGGAGTTTTTCCAATTAAAGGACAATCGGTTCGGGATTTTATTAGAGATTAATCAGAGTCGCCACTTGGGAATGACAATGGTGTCCCAAGTCACCGGTTAATCCCGAATTCGAGGAATTTTGACTCTTATAAATGTCCGCGAAGCAGAGATCCGGATAAGGAACTCTGTTAATCCGGGAGAAGGTGTTAGGCACTCCCGGATTCCGTGGTTTTAGCACGGTCGCTCCACTATCGTTCTTGACTTTTGTTTGACTCAATTATAGGTTTTAACAACATAATGTGCTTTTACGTTAAATATTATTTTTTAGGAATTTGCGGTATCGCGAAAACACGCCTCGAGTCATACCGCAACCAGTACGCCTATGACTTTTGGGTGTATTTCAGCTTTACCGAGATTTGGATTTGAGTCGCACCAAGTGCACACTCGTTCATAGGAAGGTATATTAAAATCGTGCCTTAAGATAGTCTATATCAGCTTTTAACTTTGGGAAAGGCTATGGAATTCACTATTAGCCTCTCCGATTCTATTATGTTATCTTATTACTAAATGGGGGCCCCGGTGTTATTCGGGCGAGGCTCATCCCAATTTAATTTAAAAGTCCGATCCTATTTTGTTCAACTACATTTGCTATACATTGTTTTTGCCTTATTCGTATTGCTAACACTATAGTAATCCAGGCCCGTTATTTCTGTTGTTTATTGGACCTGGGCTCTTTACTTGTTCAGACAGCATTTGATTCAACCAGACTTCCGAGACCCAAGCTTATCTTTGAGCTTCTAATCAGTGAACCAATCAGTTTAATATTACAGTTTAGGCCCACGTTACACATAGGGCCCAAACCACAATTGTAATAACAAAAGTATATCACATAATTCATATGAAGAATCAAATACTCAGAAAAACGAAATCAGATCATTTTATTCATTTTTCAGAAGATGAAAACCACTATACAATATAATCAATACTTGCACCAGATTACTACTAATTAATCTATATATGACTGGACTACCGTTGTTCCTTTTGTTTTCTCCCAACGAGCCTATAACATCGTAGACATTACTTATACTAAGAAAGGAAGAAAAAAGTGATTCAACTATATAAGACAGTGCTTAATCAATCTAATTATTTACTAACGTCAACTAAATTATCCCAAACTAAGTGATATGCACACAAGTATATTATTGATTTTAGTCTAATTCAGCTTATGAGATGTCACGAACCCAGTCGCGAATGAACTACTATTTCTTCTAACTATTCTTCTCTTTTGATTGGTTATACAACCTTATGACTATGTTTGAACACTGATTTGAACGCCAAACTAAACCCATTTTAACATCATCACAGCCAATTTTACTCCTCTTTTAAACTTTCTCAAACATTAAAATTAGTTAACGAAACAGATTAACTAAATGAGCTTATTATTACTAATGCATGCGAGTGAATTGATTGACTCTGGTTTTAATGGTATTCCTATTTAACTAAGTGATGGGTGATCTATGACTACACTACCGTTGCATTACTATTATACTACCACTATTACATATTTTTGTTTCTGTTTTCATACTACTACATGCTTCACTACATGAAATTTAGATCTAAACTATATTAAACTATCAATCAAAGAGATAAATTGAACTACAGCAGAACAGTTAATTTCAACATCTTGAACTTCATTCCATTTTTGAGCTTTAACAATTACATCTTCAGTTGAACAAGGGAATGTACCTGGTTCAGCAAAATGGTAGCCAATGAGTTCTAAGGGAATTAAAAGATGAGCGAGGCAGAGACTCAAGCAGCAAATGCAACAGTAGAAATTGAATCTTCAAGGAGTAGAAAACCACGGCAACAAACAACAGAATCCAGACAGAAAACCCAAACCAATTCGAGCAAAAGAACCCAGCAAAACCAAGAGAAATAAGCAAGCTCTAATCCGAGAATTCCCAGAGAAATTATTACTGAATTGTTATGTTTTCTCTGATCTTTCTTCTTAACAGCTAGCCTAGAAAGTGATTTTTTAAATTGCTAAAAATTGGAACCCCCTATTCAGCCCTTTTCTAGAGGTATTTATAGTTGAGGTAAGGGCTGATGACTTGGGGGAAAAGTTTGGGATTTAATCCCACTTCTCCCCTCTTAAAATTACTAAACTTACACTTTAACCCCAATTTCAAGTTACCAAATATCCTTCCAGCATGTGCTGGAAGGTTCTAAAGATTCTTTTTAGGAGTTTTTACTAGTATGACCTTAGGGGTTTGAGATTTTTACAGATTTCCCTTTTTAGGGAGACCATTATACCCTTAAATCTCTGCAAAATTGCAGAAATCAGGGGTACAAAGGACTCCCTTACCCTCTTAGGTTCTAACTATTTACTATTTCACCTTTTTAGTTCCCAATTGTGTCCCTAAGGGCACTGTTTATTTACTAGCTTACCTAGGTTAAATTTCAGCTTCTTTTGAACTTATTTAACTAATAGCCAGCCCTTGCATTGGTATTTAAGGGCTGGCCAGATTTATTTTAAGGGACTATTTCAATTTTAGCCACTTCTGGATCTATTTCAGTTAATTAAGACTAAGTTATTTCAAATTTAAGCTAATTGCAGGCATAGCCTGCTTTATTATTAAAAGTAACTCTTTAAAATCTAGCCGGTCTCAAGTTGAGACTTAGCTTTGGCTATTAAAGCCAATTGCTGAACAGCTGGGCCCAAAACCTTTTACAGGTTTGGCCACTTTGCTCAGGGCTCTAAAGAGAGCCTGGGCTAATCTGCATTTGCAAACATAGCCCTTTTGCACAACCAGCCACTTTTAAAGTGGACCGTGTGTTAGGGCTTTATAGAATAGGTCAACCCTTTGCAAGGTTGACCATTCTTAAGCCAATTATTTAACTTATAGCCTAATTTTGTGATTTTCAGTTTTAGTCCTATTTCAAAACTAGCCGCTTTCATGGAACTTAGTACTAACAGCTATAACCAATCCACCTAAGCATGACAAGGATTAACAGTGTCCATACTTAATACGAAACTATTGCAAACTTAGCCATTTCAACATACAATCGCACACATAACCACATAAATCCAAATATTGTTCATTGATTAATTAAAACTCAGAAAAGGGGTTTGACAGTGTTGAATCTCAACTAATCAATTCACACAACCTAAATTCATGTAGCAACATATCAATCAACATTAATCAGGCTTGGTCACAATCATTTCATGCCAGATGACACACTGAAAAACTCTAAAACACTTAGCCTGACTGGACACAGACACATAGATACTAAATCCTCAAGAAGCAATCAACAAGAGTTAAAACATGGTTCCTTTTAAACATAAAGACAATGGACTTTATCATGAGACAAATAAGATGAAAATAAGGAATAGAAGAAGCAGGGAAAGACAGTAAAGAAAGATCTCTAAATCTATCATCCCAAATAACACAAAGAAAGGCAGAATTAGATTAACATGCTCAATTTAGCAGATTGAAAGCACACAAGAGGTGGTATAAACCAATCATTAAAGAAAAGCCTTGGTTTTAATTATGAAATAAAGAGAAACAGTGAGACTAGGGAAATAGACCAAGGTAAATCAAAATAACTTAATGAAGGGAGATAGGGAACAAACGACTGATCCTATTATTAAAACTAAGCATGCAAAGAAACAGAACAGAAGAACATCCAAACTATGTGAAAGCTATCAAAAGATATCCTAATATAGATACGGCACAGAATGAAAGTCGAGAAGTTAAACTAGTACTAGAACTAGATATGTAAAATAAAAGATGGAATATCAGGATCCAACAAGATGAGGAATCTTACTACTAACAGAAGAAGAAAAAGATAACTAAACTAAACATGTGAAGAATCAAGAAGAGAAGAAAAGCCATGATATTGAAGACTAATGGATCGAAAATCACAAATAAGAGAACATAACACAAGATAAAAGATAGATCTTTAAAAAAGAACATGGATATCAAGATTGGATTTTGAACTCGAGAGACAAACAAAACACATCATAACCCTAAAACATGTATTAGACTAAACAAAACATGATTAAAACGCAGAAGAAATAGAACATGATTTAAAAATGAACAAACAGGGGAACATATATATGAAGATGAATGAGATGAAAATCCAACCTTAGTATTAAACTAGATCCAAAACAATCAGAACAGGGTAATAACAAAGGAGATGAACAAGAACAGCGGAAATAAAGTCAGAGAAGGCAAGCATGAACAAGTGAAAGCAAGCAAAAATAGAACATGCGAAAACGTATATAAGAGATATCAAAAGGCCGACTGAGAGAAGAAACATGGGAAAACTAAACCACAGAAACACGAGAACATAACCAAACAAGAATCAAATCATGGACGAAAGTGATAAACAAAAACAAAAGAGAAGCGAGTACTAAGAATCCTATGACTAACATGTGAAGCAGAAAACAAAAACAGATATTCATAGACATGCAAAAACAGAAATCAAATAAAAATTACACAAAATAAAGAAGATAGGGGTCGGGGGACTTAGCTTGCAGGGCCTGTCCCCCGAGCTTCCCCTTCTTCAATCTTTCTACTCCTTATCAGGTCTTCCAGACTCTCATTCTTATTCTTGTTCTCTTTTTCTTTGTTCTTCTTTTTTTTCTTATTCTCTTTTCTGTTTTCTGTTTATTCGGCTTCAAGATGAAACCTTTTGGGGTTTTTGAATCTATGGGGGTGTTTGGGTGGGTAAAAGAATAGATCTTGGGAAAGTTTGATTTTTGGGGGTCGCCGGAGTTAGGGTTCCGACGACCCTTTTTTGGATATTCGAAGCGATGGAAGGTGATTCGAAGGTAGTGGCTAGCAAGGTTGGATAGATCATGTAAAGGCGATTTGAATGGCATTGGTTTGAAGCGGTGATTCGTTGTTTGAGTGGTCACCGGTGGAGTTCCGGTGACCGGCAAGTCAAGAATATGGTCTGTTTTTTGGGAGCTTTGATGTTGAGGGATGAAGAAGAAAGAGAGGAAGGCAAAGAAGATGAAAGGAATGGCCGGCGACCACCGTGGAGAGTGGTGGCCGCCATGACCGTTCAAGGTTTTCTGGATGAAGGAGACGAGAGAGAAGAGAGGGGTGAGGCGGCTGTCTCTAGGGTTTATGTTAAAATGGCCGAAATTTTCAGACATAAGCCTTATATAGGCGATGTGTCTGAGATAATAGAGGCCGTCCAATTTTGGAGATCAACGGCTCACATGCTTGTTACTAAAACGGCGTCGTTTGGTTGCATATGAGACCCAGGCCGTCAACCGTTAGATCAATATAAATGGACGGCCCAGATCACTTTTCCCGTATTAATTAAACCCATATAGTTCAACTAAATTCCCAGCCATTGGATTTGAGGAAACGAACGGCTGAGATCACTTCGACCTAATCTCTGGACCGGGTCCCTTTGGGCCAAAGCCTTGGGCCAGTGATTTGGATTGCATTTGGCCCAACTTTATTATACCAACCATATTTTTGTATTTTTTCTGCTTTTATTAATTTTATGTATTTTTCTTTTATATTAATTTTTTTTTCTTTTATGGAAAATTATAAAACCTAATTTCCTATTTACTCTAATTTTCTAGTATTTTTAGCAATTTTTCTGCTATTTTTCCTTATTTTCCTCTGTTTAAACTATTTTTGCATATTCCTTAAAATCTAACCAATTATACTAACAAATTAATTTCCTAGCTTATATTTTTTTGATTTTCTTCTAATTTCTACCTATTCAAACTCAAAAGTATAACTAATTCCAAACAAATCAAGTAATTGCACTCAAAAACATATTTATTTTAATTTTGGAATTAATTGCTTAGTGCAAAAATCATGTGCTCACAAATATAATGATTATATAGTGTAGCATTTAATTTTAATAAATGCTCATAATAACCTCATTATGGTTTAGTCATAACGTGCATCTTTAAAGATTCTCAAAAGGATCTATAAAAGGGGAAATATTTAATCAGTTGAAGGACAAGTGACTATTGAAATATACTCTAATTTACTAGCTTAAATACTTGAATACTTCAAAATTTCTTTCTTTATTTACTTTTTTTTGATTATCAGTAACCCGATTCTTCTAATTTCTATCTTTGACTAAAAAAATTATTTTTTGGCTAAACATCAATTAAAGATGAAAGCTATCCTAATTCAGGATGGCTTAGACTTGGCATTGCAAGGAAATGAGAAAAAATCGGATAAATTGACGGACAAGGAGTTTGCTATCATACACGAAAAAGCAAAATAAGGTATTATCTTAAATCTCTCAAATGAGGTTTTACGTGAAGTTTCTGTTGAAACAACAGCCAAAGGCATGTGGAAAAATCTAAAAACCTTGTATATGAAAAGAACAGTAGAAAATAGACTTTACCTGAAGTAGACGCTTTATACAATTCGTATGGGTGAAACCTCTATTCTCTCTCATCTTGACATCTTTAATTCCATTCTTATGGATTTTAGTAATATAGATACTAAAATTAAAGATTATGATCAAGACGTATTACTCCTATGTCCTCTACCCCCATCTTTTAAGTATATAAGAGATAATATTCTTTATGCAAACGATAATATCTCTTATAAGGATATTAAATCTATCTTAAAATCAAAAGAACGGATAGATAGTGATATTGCAAGGGAAGATAGTGAAACTCAAGCGGAAGTTGGCATGTTCGTGAGGGTAAATCCGACTCAATATCCAGATATAATATTTTACAGTGTCGCTATTGTCGTAAGAAAGGTCACAGTATCTCCAAATTCTATAAGTTAAAAAATAAAGAAAGGTATAAGGAAAGAAAAATGAGCACAGAGATACTGACACCGCAAAAGCTAGTTTAGCAACTGATGAGATTGAGGAAACTATATTTTTAGCTACTGGAACTATTTTTAAATTTGACAATGAGTAAATTTTAGATTTCGATTGTTCGTACCATATGTGTCCCAACAGGGACTTATTTTCTACATATAATTCAGTTGAAGGTAGAGTTGTCCAATTGGGTAACAATGCCACTTGTAACGTTATTAGCAAAGGTACAATTCAGATTAAAATGCATGATGATGTGGTGAGAACTCTCGCCTATGTTAGATATGTTCCTGAGTTGAAAAAAAAATTCATTTCTTTGGGCAAATCTCTTGGGTGCAAATTCACTGGTGAAGGTGGAGTTCTATAAAATTTTCAAGGTACTCTTGTGATCACGAAAACACACAGATATGATTCATTATATTTTTTTATTGGGATCTATTGTTATAAGCACTAATACAGTTTCAATATCAGACAACTTGTCTGATTTTGATGGCATTAAATTTTTTACATAAGCCCATTAGGGCTTTTTTGGAGGTGGAGTAAAATAACTATATCATCCAACTTAAGGCAAGGTGGAGATTTGTAAGATATGACCTAAATTTGTTCAAGGCTAATCTTGGAGCCAAAGTATTTAATATTGGAGCTAAAATATTCAATCTTGGAACCAAAGTGTGACGACCCAAAGGGTCATCACTTATTTTATTAATCATTTCGATCTTCTGAGGCCTTGAAAACCTCATTCTATATTGCCTCGATCTATGTGCATGATCCGAGCATGTAGCCGGAAAGATTTTGTGATAGAAAATATGAATTCTATGAGAAATTTGGATAAAAATGATATTAATATTGATATGGTTGACTTCGGTCAATATTTTTGGTAAACGAATCCGGACCCGAGATTGGATGGTCCCGAAAGGTCTGTAGGAAAATATGGGACTTGGACATGCGTCCGGAGTCGAATTCTGAGGCCTAGAGCCCAAGTTATGAATTTTTCTATGAAATTATTTTTGATGTAATTGTTAAAGGAAAATGAATTAATTGACCTTGGTATCGGGCTCGTATTTCGGTTCCGACGTCCGGTACAAGTCTTAAATATTATATATGTGCTTTCTGTAAAGTTTGGTGACATTCGGATGTCGGTTGATATGTTTTGGACCTTGAGTTCCAAGTTTGAAAGTTTTGAAAACCAAAAGTATGAAAATCATGAACTTGAGGCTTGATTTGATGAAAACGATGTGTTATTGGCGATGTGATCGCACGAACAAGTTCATAATATGTTTTTGATGTTGTGTACATGTTTGGTTTGGAGCTTGGGGGGCTCGGGTAGAGATTTGATAGGCCGTTGGATTAAATTCTGAATTTTTGCACTGCTGGTTTTTCACCCAGCTGTTGGCTTCGCAATTGCAAAGCATTTCTCGCAATTGCGAAGGTGGCAGATCAATGCATGGTTCGCAAATGCGAAATCCCTTCATGCCCAGACTTGTTCGCAAATGCGAACAATAGTTCGCAAATGCGAACAATCCAGTGTCCTGCCTGGGTTCGCAAATGCGAACAATAGTTCGCAAATGCGAACTTCCCAGTTTTGCCTTGGCTTCGCAAATGCGAACAAAAGTTCGTAAATGCGACCTTCCCAGCCTTAGCTTATTTTTCAAACTCCTGATATTGGTCGGGGTTCGCAATTGCGAACCCATGTTCGCAAATGCGAACACAGAGACCTGTAAATCACGATTTCCAGCTTCATTCTTCACATTTCATAACCCAAAAACACCCATTTGCGATTCTTCACGGACTTCCTCTTCTTCAAAACAATTGTAAGTCACTTTTTACTTAATTCTTTCAATTCCTAACATCATTAAACATGTTTTTCAATAGAAATCAAAGGTTTCATGGTAGAATTTCTTGTTTTTGGTAGAATATAGGGTTTTTCATAAATTCGGAAATTGGACCTCGAATTGAGGTCCGATTTTGAAACAAATCATATACTTGAACTCGTGGGGGGATGGGTAATCGGATTTTGGTCCGAACCCCGAGTTCCGACCATGTGGGCCCGGGGTCGAATTTCACTAGTCTGGGCAGAATGTTGTAAAAGTTTAAATTGGCCTTATGAATTAGTTTGTTGAGTAGTATTGATGATATTAAATCAATTGCGTATAGATACGATTGGATTGGAGCCGAATTTGAAAGGAAAAGGCATTGCCACAGATTGAATTGTTCGTAAAACATTTGAGGTAAGTGTTTGTTCTATCCTAGCTTGAAGGAATAGGAATTTAGTTATGAATAAATTGTTGATTTGGAGTTATTGGTGTTATACCGGTAATGGAGATAAATTGTTGAAATTATTATCAATTATTGGTTTAAAACCGGTAATTATAAATATTGTTGATGTAGAGATTATTGGCTAAATGCCGAAAATATATATATTTATGTATTGGGATCGTGTGGCGCGCCGACCACTTATATATTTATGAATTGGGATCGTGTGGCGCGCCGACCACTTATATAATAAGAAATGGGATCGTGTGGCACGCCGACCACAAAGTGATTTAAATCTTGGCATTGGCCATAGTTGCCGGTAGCCTATTGATACATTTGGGAGCGGGTGGTACGCCTACCATAAGATGTAGTTACTGTGATAGTTGGGAGCGAGTGGTACGCCTACCACGAGATATGAAATGAGAGAGGAATTGAGACATAAAAGTAAGATTTATTCTGTTGGTTAGATTATTCTGGATATCACGAGTTATTGACTGTTATTTCAGAGCAGAGTCTTTCCTTATAAATGTATTGTATGTATATATATATATATATATTTATATATATATATATATATATATATATATATATATATATATATATATATATATATATATATATATTGCAACTGTACAGGTTTATGTGGGTGACTGGCCTTAGCCTTGTCACTAGTTCGCTGGGATAGGCCAGGCACTTACCAGCACATGGGGTCGGTTGTGCTGATACTACACTCTGCGCTCTTTTGCGCAGATACAGGTTACGGACAGCAGCAGCGGCAGTAGCGACTTGTGGATTTTCCGACTATTGAGATTACGAGGTAGCCTTGCAGGCGTCCGCAGGACCCGTTGTCTCTTCTATCTATGCTTTTCATTCCGTTATCTCATGTAATCGAGATAAACAGCTTGTATTTTCTTTCAGACAATTATGTGTATTATTCTTAGAAGTTCGTGAGTATTGTGACACCAGTCTTGGGTAGTGTATCATATTTGGGTTTTCTTTATCATATTTGACTAAGTCTTCCGCTAAGTTTGATTATTCCGTTGTAATTTATATGTTTTTAATTTTAATGTCTTAATAAGAATTCGGTAATTAATGGAGGAGTAATTAATATTTGGCTTGCCTAGCTTCCATTAGTAGGCGCCATCATGACCCCGATGGTGGGAAATCCGGGTCGTGACAAGTTGGTATCAGAGCACTAGGTTGCACAGGTCTCACAACTCACGAATAACCTTAGTAGAGTCAGAAGGATCGGTACGGAGACGTCTGTATTTATCCTCCAGAGGCTACAGAGTTAGGAAAATATTCCCTTTATTCTTTCCAGTCGTGCGACTTGATCTTTCAAATGTTAATTGAATTTCTACTCTGTTCTTCCGCAGATGGTAAGAACACGTGCATCTTCATCCAGTGACCAGCAGCCCGAGGTCCCAGCAGCGGCAGCTCCCGCTAGGGGCAGAGGCCGAGGTCGAGGTCGTACTAGAGGCCAAGGTAGGGGCAGAGCTCAGCCCCGAGCAGCAGCACGAGTGGCAGAACCTCATGTTCATATCGAGGAGGAAGTTCCAGCCCCAGCAGCTCCAGTAGGCCCAGCTCAGGTCCCAGGAGGAGTTTTGTTTTCACCGGATCTTCAGGATGCTTTGGTCCGGATAGCAGGTTTTATGGATCATATCACCGGAGCAGGTTTATTACCAGTAGCACCAGCCACTTCTCAGGCTGGAGGAGGTAATCAGACTCCTGCTACGCGCACTCCGGAGCCAGTAATTCCCCAGGCTCAGGTTCCTGTGATTCAGCCAGTTGAGGCAGCTCGGCCTATTATTGTGACTCCGTCTAATGATGGTGCAGCCATGTCCGCCGACGCGTTATGGAGATTGGACAGGTTTACCAAGTTGTTCACTACCACATTCAGTGGCACTCCTTTAAAGGATCCACATGATTTCCTATACAGCTGCCACGAAGTTCTCCGTACTATGGGTATTGTGGAGACTAATGGTGTGGACTTTGCTACTTTTCGATTATCTGGTTCCGCCAAGACTTGGTGGAGAGATTATTGTCTATCCAGGCCAGCGGGATCGTCATCTTTGACTTGGGAGCAATTTGTAGAATTATTCTTGGAGAAGTTCCTTCCAGCAGCTCAGCGGGAGGTTATGCGCAGACAATTTGAGCGTCTTCATCAGGGTTCTATGTCTGTCACACAGTACGAGACTAGGTTCGTGGACCCGGCTCGTCATGCTATTATCATACTTCCCACAGATAGGGAAAGGGTGAGAAGGTTTATTGATGGCTTGAATCATCCAATTCGACTACAGATGGCTTTGGGGCAGGAACGGAAACCACTTTTCAGGAGGCGGCTAACGCAGCCCGCCGGATCGAGATGGCTCTGTCACAGGGAGCAAGACATGGATCAGATAAGAGATCTCGTAATTCGGGTAGATTCAGTGGTACCTCGTCCGGAGATAGAGATTTTTATGATAGAGGCCATCCTCCTAGGCCTTATCAGTCAGCTCTTCAGGTTTCTCATGATGCTTCAGGTGATCGTAATTCTCAGCCACGCTACTCTGATCAGCAGCCTATCAGTGCACCACCACTTCGCTATTTCTAGCAGTCGAGGGCCTCTTTTACGTGCGGTGATCTTGGGCACATTGCAAAGTATTGCCCTCGAGCTTCCGACGGATCTCAGCCGCAGGGTTCTCGTGCCATGATTCAGGCCCCAGTTCCTCCATAGCCTGCCCAGCCAGCTAGAGGCGGAGGTAGAGGACATAGAGGTGGAGGTAGAGGTCATAGAGGTGGAGCTCAGACTGATAGAGGTAGAGACCAGCCAGCAGCTGATCGTCTTAGAGATACTGCTCAGGGTGGTGGGGCACAGCCCCGATGTTATGCACTTCCCGCCAGACCAGAGGCCGAGTCTTCTGACGCCGTCATTACAGGTATTATTTTGGTTTGTGATAGAAAGGCATCAGCATTATTTGACCCTGGGTCTACATATTCGTACGTGTCTTCCTATTTTGCACCATACTTGGTTCAGCCCAGTGATCCACTGAGTGTTCCTGTTCATGTGTCTACACCAGTAGGCGATTCTATCGTGGTTGATCGAGTTCATCGGTCATGTATTATAGTAATCGAGGGTCTCGAGACCCGTGCTGATTTATTACTCCTAAATATGGTGGACTTTGATATTATACTAGGCATGGACTGGCTATCTCCATATCATGCTATTTTAGATTGCCATGCCAAGACTGTGACTTTAGCTCTGCCGAATTTGCCTCGTATAGAGTGGAAAGGAATTTCAGGTCATACTAGTCGTAATGTTATTTCTTATGTTAAGGCTCAGCGTATGGTTGGAAAGGGATGCTTGGCTTATTTGGCCTATGTCCGTGATTCTAGTACTGAGGTTCCTTCTATTGACTCTGTGCCTGTGGTTCGCGAATTTCCCGAAGTATTTCCTTCAGACTTGCCAGGTATGCCGCCCGATAAGGACATTGATTTTTGCATTGATTTGGCTCCAGGCACTCAGCCCATTTCCATTCCCCCATATCGTATGGCTCCGCCAGAGTTAAAAGAATTGAAGGAACAGTTGCAGGATTTAGTTGAAAAGGGTTTCATTAGACCTAGTGTTTCGCCGTGGGGTGCACCAGTATTATTTGTAAAGAAGAAAAATGGTTCGATGAGAATGTGAATGGACTATCGACAGTTAAACAAGGTGACTATCAAAAATAAATATCCACTTCCGCGAATTGATGATTTATTTGACCAACTTCAGGGTGCCAAGGTATTTTCAAAGATAGATTTGAGATCTGGCTATCATCAGCTGAAGATTAGGGCATCTGATGTCCCTAAGACAGCGTTCCACACTCGGTATGGACATTATGAATTTTTGGTCATGTCTTTTGGGTTGACAAATGCTCCAGCAGCTTTTATGGAATTAATGAATCGGGTGTTCCGGCTTTATTTAGACTTGTTTGTAATAGTCTTCATTGATGACATATTAATATATTCCCGCAGTCAGGAGGAGCATGCGCAACATCTCGGAGTGGCCTTGCAGACTCTGAGAGATAGCCAGCTATATGCAAAATTTTCAAAGTGTGAATTTTGGCTAAGTTCAGTTGCATTCCTCGGTCATATTGTGACGGCAGCAGGTATCAGGTTGATCCGAAGAAAATTGAGGGAGTCAAGAGCTGGCCTAGACTGACATCAGCCACAGATATTCGGAGTTTCTTGGGGTTAGCGGGCTATTATCGCAAATTCGTATAGGGATTTCATCTATTGCAACCCCACTGACCAGATTGACCTAGAAAGGTGTTCAATTTGAATGGTCCGATGAATGTGAGGCGAGCTTTCAAAAGTTCAAGACAACCTTGACCACAACACCGGTATTGGTTTTACCCACAGGTACGGGACCTTATACTGTTTATTGTGATGCTTCCCGTATTGGGCTTGGTGCAGTGTTAATGCAGGATGGCAAGGTTATTGCCTATGCTTCGAGGCGGTTGAAGATTCATGAGAAGAACTATCCAGTGCATGATCTAGAATTGGCGGCGATTATTCACGCATTGAAGATCCGGAGGCATTATTTGTATGGTGTAGCATGTGAAGTATACACCGATCATAAGAGTCTTCAGTATTTGTTTAAGCAGAAAGAGTTGAATATGAGACAGAGAAGGTGGCTAGAGTTGCTAAAAAACTATGATGTTACTATTTTATATCACCCAGGTAAGGCCAATGTGGTGGCCGATGCATTGAGTAGAAAGTCTGCCAGCATGGGTAGTCTTGCATATATTCTGGTCAGTCAGAGACCATTAGCTCTAGATGTCCAGGCCTTAGCCAACCGGTTTGTGAGATTAGACATTTCTGAGCCTAGCAGAGTGTTAGCCTGCACGGTCGCTCGTTCTTCTTTATTAGAGCGTATCCGTGAGAGGCAATTTGATGATCCTCATTTGCGTGAGTTGAGAGATACAATACAGCGGGGAGGTGCCACACAGGTAAATCTAGATGATGATGGGGTATTGAAATTGCAGGGTCGAGTTTGTGTGCCCAATGTTGAAGGGATTCAAGAGTTGATCTTAGCGGAGGCCCACAGTTCGCGGTATTCTATTCACCCAGGCGCCGCGAAGATGTACCAGGACTTACGGCAGCACTATTGGTGGCGCGAATGAAGAAAGATATCGTTGCGTATGTCGCTCGGTGTCTAAATTGTCAACAGGTGAAATATGAGCACCAGAGACCTGGTGGTGTATTCCAGAGGATTGAAATTCCCGAGTGGAAATGGGAGCGGATCACTATGGACTTCGTTACTGGACTTCCTTTGACTCGGAGGAAATTTGATGCTATTTGGGTCATTGTTGATAGGCTGACCAAGTCAGCACACTTTATTCCAGTATCTGTCTCCTACTCGTCGGAGAGGTTAGCGGAGGTTTACATTAGGGAGATTGTTCGTCATCATGGGGTGCCAGTATCTATTATCTCTGATCGGGGTACGCAGTTTACCTCGCGGTTCTGGAGAGCGGTCCAGCTGGAGTTAGGCACCCAGGTTCATGTCACGACCCCAAACCCGGTCGTGATGGCGCCCAGCACTTTGCTAAGCCAGCCTGACCAATTAATAACAATAACGGAGCTAGAAGCTCTCTTTAGCCCATTTAAGCATATTAAATCACGAAGCAACAGCGACACATATAACGAAAACGGGGAACCAAGTCCCAAAATATACTAACTCCCACAGACCGAAGGGTCAAGAGTCATGAGCCTCTACTGAACATAAGTGTATAATGGTTTACAAAATACCAAGTGCGGAAAGAAATAGTAATACAGAATCAAAAGACAGTAGGAAGGAATATCGGGTTCTGCGGACTCTGCAGCTACCTCGAATATCCTACAGAAGTCGCCTCGAACAGCTACCGGATCATTGTAGAGAGATACCTGGATCTGCACACAAGGTGCAAGGAGTAAAATGAGTACTGCCAGACTCAGTGGTAATAAACAGGGGTAAGACAGCGCAGATAAGAAATCCGCAATAAAGCACTATGTAAAGCTGTAATCAAATACCCTATCACAGAATCGATATCAACTGTACCTGTACCAATAAGTACCAGCAAAATAGCATAACAGCTAGCAGATGTAGCTAAATGCAATGCAATGCATGATATGACCGCTACGGCGCGTAGCCCGATCCAATTTGGGTACCCGTGCTCACTGTGGGGGTTCGGACTCCGGAGGGGCTCCTACAGCCCAAGCACAATATCACTGCGGCGTGCAGTCCGATCCAATATATATATATATACCGCTGCGGCGTGCAGCCCGACCCGCTATCAGTCAGCTAATATGCAATTACAGCCTCGCGGGCTCCAAAGTAGTCTTGAAAACTCTTTTATCATTTTTCAGTTAAAAACAGTACTATCAAGTTCTAGAGATTGAAAATAGCATGATAATAGAAATAGCTACGGACTGGTAGTAACTAACATGTCAATATGATAAGACAATGATAACGATCCTCACGGGATCCAATAACTGGCGCACGGCCCACAAGTATACTCAACCGCCCAAGAAGGGGGTTCCTCGGCCCAAGAGTGGCCAATATCACAATATATAGTATGCAACCATCCGAGAAGGATGTTCGACGGCTCAAGAATAGCCAATATCATAACACAGTGCCAACAAGTCGGACTAAGCCATAGTCCCCAATCACAATCGACCCCGCACTCACAAGTGAGTACGTGTCTCGCCGCTATACAACGTCACAAAGTGGTATACCGGGGTTTCGAACCCGCCGGTCATCACCCACATCTATTACTCACCTCAATACAGCGCGACGACTACTCCGTAATGCCCTTTCCACGAGAATCAAGCTCCACACGCATAGAATCTGATCAAATATAGTAAATACACAACAAATTAGGCCAATGGGACGACACCCAATCAATACAACTCAATTTACATCAAAATTCCCAAAGTTGTCAAAACCCGACTTTCGATAGACTTCTCGAAAAATTACAACAGTCGCATCAACATATTCCTCGTCTCTCCACGAGTCCGTACATATAAAATTTACCAAAATCGGAGCTCAAATGGCCTTTCAAATCCCAAAATTTCATTTTCAAAACAAAGCTCTAGTTCTTCAAGCTTTCACCCAAAATGAGTAATCTAGTTAGGATATTTGATGATAATCCCATATTATTGTCTAAAAATGACCACAAGTGACTTATCTCCAGTTTTCAGATGAATTCTTACTCATCAATCACCCAAAAAAAACGAGATTGAAGACTAGGGTGTAGAACCTTACCTCTTTGATGAAGAACTTGCGATTGGGTTATTCGATTCTTGAAGATTGATGCAAGATTGGATGATTCAATGGTGAGTTCCCCCACTCTCTCTCTAAAATGGTCTCACCTCTCTCTAGAATACTCAGAAAATCACCCCAAAATGAACCCCAAAGCATATATATTGAAATGGGGTCGGGTTATAAAAACTGGGAAGAAAACCCTCCGAAGTCGGGTTTGCTGTAGCAGAACGGACCGCAGAATGAACATGCGGTCCGCAGAATGCACAGCAGAATCAACACCCAAAGCTGGGCTATTCTGGAACAATTTGCGGTCAAAATGCGGCCGCATAGTGCAATCTGCGACGCGTTCTGCGGTCACGGATTTGACAGGTTCACATTTTTCCAGCCTTTGGTAATTTGATCATAACTTTGTGTACGAATGTCCAAATGACGAACGGTTTGAAGCGTTGGAAACTAAACTCGTAGATCTTTAATGTGATAGGTTGTTCATCACCCAAATCCTTGTATAACCTGAGATATCATCGTTCAAAGTTAGGTCTTGGGCATACTCATTTACAACTTCGTCGATTATGAAATTTTCCAACTTCAAAAGTTCCCGTTAGCCATCCGAAATTACACCGAAGCCCCCGGGACCTCAAACAAACACGCCAACATCTCCCATAAAATTATTAAAACTTGTTCCAATAAATAAAACACATCCATCAACATGAAAATCATCAAATCACAACGGATTCAAGCTTAAATTCCTTAAAACTTTCCGAAGTACACATTCGATCAAAAACCCGACCAAACGACGTCCGAATGGCCTGAAATTTTGCGAACATATCCAAAATCACATAACGAAGCTACAGGAATTGTCGGAATTCCATTCCGACCCCCGGATCAAAATCTCACCTACCGTTCGGATTTCGCCAAAATTCAACCTTCGCCAATTCAAGCCTAAAACTACACCGGACCTCCAAATTCAATTCCGATTGCTCTCCTAAGTCATAAATGATCCCCGAAACTAGTCGAATCATCATAATCCGATTCCGAGCACTCTAACTCGATAGTCAACTCTAGGTTGACTTTCCATATTCAAACTTCCTTCAAACATGCTATTTGCTTCATTTTCCATTCAATTCACTCCTAACTCGCCCGATAGGTTCTAACACTGATATAGAAGCATAATATATGTTAATTCAAGTTAACGGGGTGGAAATTTCCGTAACGACGGGCCGGGTCGTTACATTCTCCCCAACTTAAACAAACGCTCGTCCTCGAGCGGACTCGGAGTTGTACCAGAAGCAACCCAATAGCTGAATGACCTTACCAAGCATATATTCGGGCGATCATACGTCACCCTATCTCACACAAGTCCGAAAACACCATATAGTCAAAATTTCACAGACCATCTGAACCATAAATCACATTGCACTTTCTGAAATCATATGCCAAATGCAAATCCCATGCCTATACTCGGGATACACTCGAATCCACTACAATAACCCATATTCACTACTCCGGTTGAGATCATATGCTGTATCGACAACCCAAATCACTCGAGACGATAGTCTCTAATCACAACAACTGGCCACAATAACCAAATACTAGCCGAAAACCTCTTTCATTAGATAGAGTCTTATTCCAACACCTCCATATCCTGCCCACGGCAGTTGAAGCACGCGATATACCGAACCCATCTCTCAGTTTAACCATTGGTGAATCTATTTCCCTTTTAAAACTGGTACCACAAAATGTTTCGGAGCCAAACCTCGATTTTTACCTTTCTAACAAGCTAAGATCTAATATGCTCGTATTCATTAATGACTCCAACGGTCATTTCGATCATAACACACCACACTGGTGACATGACATCTCAACCACCAGCCTAAGCCATGACGAGCACAACATAGGCTCCAATAGAAACGTCTGCACACACTCGAATCATGACAGCTCAAATCATGATAATCGTCTCCAGCAAAAGAGCTGCAATTCAATTTCTCTGTGCCATCATAACATAGAACTGAGATCGCGTCTCGCATTATAGAAATAGAGTACCTGAATCCTTCTCGAGAGGTCATAACATCACGTGGCCTTGCCAAGACTCGTGATTTTATCCCAACATTATTACTCATGAAGCATCTCAAGCCACTAAGCTCAAACGGTTAGCTACGCACAGATCTAGGTCTTGAACCCAAGAAATCAACCTCACCCACGGTGAAACAATTAACGTATGCTATTAAATCCTGAAAGGACACAACCGATGTGCCATTCGCTCATCGATACTCAAGACGGTCTTTTCCTCAGAAGCGAGAAAGTATTGTATACCAGGTAGCTTATAACTAACTATATTTTCACAATATTCTGTTGCGGTGTGTAACCCGCTCCAATGACATACCCGTGGCGGCGTGCCACCCGATCCGGATACCATACCTGTGGCGGCGTGCCACCCGATCCACGCATAAATCTCGCAAAAAGAAATGCATATCGAGTCGAATTTTCTCATTATAGCAAACATATATATATAGCCTCAAGCTCGGCCACATGAAACGCATATGACAACGTTTCTCAATACTAGAACTGAATCAATAGTAGATACCTCTACACTAACATCCGCCCCTAAGGTCCAACTGACAAAGCAATGCCTACCAGCCGTCCGCTGATCCTGGGTACAACTACTCTGTTGGAGCATACTCTGATGCTCTCTGCTACGCAATTTGTGCCATTTTCCGACATAGTCCATATCACATTAGTCTAGACGACCTGACTTATGTCAACCAGTCTGAAATAAGGTATTATAACCCAAATTCATCATATCAAGCTAAGAGAGAGCCATTAGGGCTTCCAATTTTCCAATAACCGCTAAACGGTGCTGATACACACGATGTACAACCACTGCATAGGCGGATTACGAGAACTTCCAGTCTCCAACACATATATAACACATGAATTACCATGCTTGATTCCGTACTTCACCATACAAATACATAACGCACATCAAGCGTCCATTCATACCACGAAAGCCATTCAGAAATTTCACTATGCCATCAACGACTCAATTATTATGGTCGATCCAACAAGAGAATACCACCATACCACTGGATATCATCAGTTTACATTACCTTGTCCTTTTTGGATCAAATTACCTACCAAATTACTAGAATAGCAGTACCATTTTCCTTAATCGCCAGAAAGATCAATTCTTTAAATCACCTGCAGCTGCCCGCGCTGCTCAATAATTTTAATGACTCCCCATATATTATGAACTGATCTCAAAACCTTGAATATGTCATTATCAACTTTCCATCACACATCGCATATGCCACACCACCCTAAGATAACATGGAAATTCATATTCCTTTCCTACGCCGCAAACATCGGCGCACTCAACTAGTCAAGGGCTTTCATGATCCCATATAGAGAAAACTCATTACATATTCCACGCTCCGCATATCGACAGGAATATACTCATTTTCAAACCATGATGAAACACATCATAAACTCTTTCTCCCAATTACATTGCATAAGTTAAACTGCCAGGACTGAGTCCTTATACCCATATCAAGTTACACAACTGTCAGCACTCCAGAGCTTTGCTGCACAATATCTCCAAGACTCATTACTTCAACCACATACCAGGAATCAATCGCATTCCTTTTTTATACCATTCTGGTTTATTAACAAGTTGTTCCATTTACCCAGTTTCCTTACTGATTCATCTCTAATTTCATATCAGTCTTTACTGTAGCACGACAATGCCTCAACCCTTTTTACCACACAAGACTACACGGTCTAAGACCCATAGGCCGCTGAATACTCTCTCAGTGTTCCTAGAAGTACTACATTCCACCACACTTTACTTTGATGAACTCCCCGCGATTTTTAAATTATTATCATTACTTCCCAATGCGGATATGTAGAATCCCATCATTCACATGATATAACACAAGCCTTGATCTTTTCTAACGAAACCGCCATCTTTAGCCACATACACAATCTTAAGGCACCTGACTGTTACAAGCAAAATCTTGAACACTGCAAAACCATTCTCGGGCATCATTCACCCTTATTCAACTGTAATTCAACTGTCCTATTGAGTAGAACCACTCGTGTTTTGTTAGAACTCTGACATCGCAGAACATGACTACTTACAGACACTATTAGCTATCACTCTTTTCTATACACCAAGCATTTCTTACCAACATCAGTTCAAAATACCCTAGTATTTCTTCACATCTACGAAGCACCATAACCTTTATCAGAATTTTCCCAACATACTTAGAGACAGAATCAACATAGCACACAATAGTGCAATCGGTTAATCAATAGCAACCTCCCCAACTTAGCTCGAAGCCATTCATCAAAGCACTTTCAACCACTCATATCAGTATTACTCAAGTGATGCCGAAATGTTAGTATGATATTAAACTCAAGTCATTTACAAGCTTCGGCGGAGATTCGAATCATCGGAAATATTAACTCTTTTGCAATTCTTGCATTCATTCACACACAACAGTTACGCCCCCTCTTTAGGTGACAAAATCTTTTCTAAGTCCCGAATTTTCCAAAAATTTTGGCAGAGTTTCCTTTGTAAATTGGCCTATCCACCTGCCAGAGAATCACCAAACCATCCTAGCTATACTTCCACAACTCAACAAGATATCACAATGTATTTCAACAACATTAAATCTCAATACTACACGAATTATATCATCACAATTTATACTTGAACCTCCGATGTATCTGCTCAAATCATAACATATATCGAATACCATTCAATTACACATCAGAATCAACCCACCTATTTTTCCTCAATCTAGTATTTAAGTACAACACCTTCTACCAGGATATACATAGCATAATCATTTTAGTCTTCCCGAGTTTAAACTTGTTCCACTACAAATAAGGCATTTTACCTTCCAATTACGAGATATGATAAATATTCACCACGCCCAAAGCTCGGGGCTACACAACAGTTTAGATAAGAGTCGAACAATTAACAACTCATCCATTAGTAAGCCTCCATAATACTCTACAGATCGGCACAAGGCCCCAAACATGGCTACTAGCCCAAGTACATAGATATAAGCCCAGTCTTAGTCACTTTACACAGTAATTTATCAATTGGGAAGGATCAAGTCCAAATCCCCAGTCACAATACCACCACGCTCGTCGTATTCCCTCTCAGCACAACACTGTATAGTGCAAAAATACGGAATTTCAAACCCTCAGTACATTATCTATTGCCACCACTCACAAAATCAGCACCTCAATGCTCAAGTCATAAACAAGGTCCAGCCTCAAGTCATCCTGACTGGCCCAACATGAACTCACCGAGATTATATCTCGCCCCTCGTTCGAGGAAATCATAAGCCATAAGACAATTACATTACTGAGCGCTCGATGCGTACACAGACGTGTGGAAGGAATTTCAAAAATTATATCTCAAGCTGAATCAAGTGTGCACGATAAGAATTCCAAGAAATGTGAAGTGTTTCCTAAAGGTTCGCAGCCTCCCGAGGATAAGTACGGGCGTCCCCGTACCGATCCACAAGACTCTACTAACCGGCTCAAGACTCATGAGGCCTAGTAAACCTAACTATGAAGGAGATGATGTCACGACCCCAAACCCGGTCGTGATGGCGCCCAACACTTTGCTAAGCCAGCCTGACCAATCAATAACAATAACGGAGCTAGAAGCTCTCTTTAGCCCATTTAAGCATATTAAATCACGAAGCAACAGCGATACATATAACGAAAACGGGGAACCAAGTCCCAAAATATACTAACTCCCACAGACCGAAGGGTCAAGTGTCATGAGCCTCTACTGAACATAAGTGTATAATGGTTTACAAAATACCAAGTGCGGAAAGAAACATCAATACGGAATCAAAAGACAGTAAGAAGGAATATCGGGTCCTGCGGACTCTGCAGCTACCTCGAATATCCCACAGATGTCGCCTCGAACAGCTACCGGATCACTGCTGAGAGGTACCTGGATCTGCACACAAGGTGCAGGGAGTAAAATGAGTACTGCCAGACTCAGTGGTAATAAACAAGGGTAAGAGAACGCAGATAAGAAATCCGCAATAAAGCACTATGTAAAGCTATAATCAGCTACCCTGTCATAGAATCAATCTTCACTGTACCTATACCAACAAATACCAATAAATAGCATAACAGCTAGCAGATGTAGCTAAATGCAATGCAATGCATGATATGACCGCTACGGCGCGTAGCCCGATCCAATTTGGGTACCCGTGCTCACTGTGGGGGTTCAGACTCTGGAGGGGCTCCTACAGCCCAAGCACAATATCACTGCGGCGTGCAGTCCGATCCAATATATATATATACCACTGCGGCGTGCAGCCCGACCCGCTATCAGTCAGCTAATATGCAATTACAGCCTCGCGGGGTCCAAAGTAGTCTTGAAAACTCTTTTATCATTTTTTAGTTAAAAACAGTACTATCAAGTTCTAGAGATTGAAAATAGCATGATAATAGAAATAGCTACGGACTGGTAGTAACTAACATGTCAATATGATAAGACAATGATAACGATCCTCACGGGATCCAATAACTGGCGCACGGCCCACAAGTATACTCAACCGCCCAAGAAGGGGGTTCCTCGGCCCAAGAGTGGCCAATATCACAATATATAGTATGCAACCATCCGAGAAGGATGTTCGACGGCTCAAGAATAGCCAATATCATAACACAGTTCCAACAAGTCGGACTAAGCCATAGTCCCCAATCACAGTCGACCCCGCACTCACATGAGAGTACGTGTCTCGCCGCTATACAGCGTCACAAAGTGGTATACCGGGGTTTCGAACCCGCTGGTCATCACCCACATCTATTACTCACCTCAATACAGCGCGACGACTATTCCGCAATGCCCTTGCCACGAGAATCAAGCTCCACACGCATAGAATCTGATCAAATATAGTAAATACACAACAAATTAGGCCAATGGGACGACACCCAATCAATACAACTCAATTTACATCAAAATTCCCAAAGTTGTCAAAACCCGACTTTCGATACACTTCTCGAAAAATTACAAAAGTCGCATCAACATATTCCTCGTCTCGCCACGAGTCCGTACATATAAAATTTACCAAAATCGGAGCTCAAATGGCCTTTCAAATCCCAAAATTTCATTTTCAAAACAAAGCTCTAGTTCTTCAAGCTTTCACCCAAAATGAGTAATCTAGTTAGGATATTTGATGATAATCCCATATTATTGTCTAAAAATGACCACAAGTGACTTATCTCCAGTTTTCAGATGAATTCTTACTCATCAATCACCCAAAAAAAAACGAGATTGAAGACTAGGGTGTAGAACCTTACCTCTTTGATGAAGAACTTGCGATTGGGTTATTCGATTCTTAAAGATTGATGCAAGATTGGATGATTCAATGGTGAGTTCCCCCACTCTCTCTCTAAAATGCTCTCACCTCTCTCTAGAATACTCAGAAAATCACCCCAAAATGAACCCCAAAGCATATATATTGAAATGGGGTCGGGTTATAAAAACTGGGAAGAAAACCCTCCGAAGTCGGGTTTGCTGTAGCAGAACGGACCGCAGAATGAACATGCGGTCCGCAGAATGCACAGCAGAATCAACACCCAAAGCTGGGCTATTCTGGAACAATTTGCGGTCAAAATGCGGCCGCATAGTGCAATCTGCGACGCGTTCTGCGGTCACGGATTTGACAGGTTCACATTTTTCCAGCCTTTGGTAATTTGATCATAACTTTGTGTACGAATGTCCAAATGACGAACGGTTTGAAGCGTTGGAAACTAGACTCGTAGATCTTTAATGTGATAGGTTGTTCATCACCCAAATCCTTGTATAACTTGAGATATCATCGTTCAAAGTTAGGTCTTGGGCATACTCATTTACAACTTCGTCGATTATGAAATATTCCAACTTCAAAAGTTCCCGTTAGCCATCCGAAATTACACCGAAGCCCCCGGGACCTCAAACAAACACGCCAACATATCCCATAAAATTATTAAAACTTGTTCCAATAAATAAAACACATCCATCAACATGAAAATCATCAAATCACAACGGATTCAAGCTTAAAGCTTAAATTCCTTAAAACTTTCCGAAGTACACATTCGATCAAAAACCCGACCAAACGACGTCCGAATGGCCTGAAATTTTACGAACATATCCAAAATCACATAACGAAGCTACAGGAATTGTCGGAATTCCATTCCGACCCCGGATCAAAATCTCACCTACCGTTCGGATTTCGCCAAAATTCAACCTTCGCCAATTCAAGCCTAAAACTAAACCGGACCTCCAAATTCAATTCTGATTGCTCTCCTAAGTCATAAATGATCCCCCGAAACTAGTCGAATCATCAAAATCCGATTCTGAGCACTCTAACTCGATAGTCAACTCTAGGTTGACTTTCCATATTCAAACTTCCTTCAAACATGCTATTTGCTTCATTTTCCATTCAATTCACTTCTAACTCACCCGATAGGTTCTAACACTGATATAGAAGCATAAGATATGTTAATTCAAGGTAACGGGGTGGAAGAGTTAGGCACCCAGGTTCAGTTGAGTACAGCATTTCATCCTCAAACGGATGGCCAGTCCGAGAGGACTATTCAGATTCTAGAGGACATGCTTCGAGCCCGTGTTATTGATTTCGGAGGCTCGTGGGACCAGTTTCTGCCATTAGCAGAGTTCGCCTACAACAACAGCTACCAGTCTAGCATCCAGATGGCCCCGTATGAGGCATTGTATGGTAGGCAATGTCGATCACCAGTTGGATTGTTTGAACCGGGACAGGCTCGGTTGTTGGGTACAGACTTAGTTCAGGAGGCCTTGGTTAAGGTCAAGACTATTCAGGAGAGATTGTGTTCACCTCAGTCCAGGCAGAAGACTTATGCGGATCGTAAGGTTCGAGATGTAGATTTCATGGTTGGTGAACGAGTATTGCTCCGAGTGTCGCCTATGAAGGGCGTGATGAGGTTCGGGAACAAGGGCAAGCTCAGCCCTAGGTATATTGGTCCATTTAATTCTAGACAGAGTGGGAGGGGTGGCTTACAGACTAGCTTTGCCGCCTAGCTTATCAGCCGTGCATCCAATTTTTCATGTATCTATGCTTCGTAGATACCACGGCGATCCCACACATATGTTAGACTTCAGTACTGTCCAATTGGACAATGATCTATCTTACGAGGAGGAGCCAGTGGCCATTCTAGACCGGCAGGTTCGACAGTTAAGGTCGAAGAGTTATCCTTCTGTGCGTGTTCAGTGGAGAGGTCAGCCTCCTGAGGCATCGACCTGGGAGTCCGAGTCTGATATGTGGAGCCGCTACCCACATTTGTTTCCTGACTCAGGTACTTCTTTCTTTTGTCCGTTCGAGGACGAACAATTGTTTTAGAGGTGGAGATTGTGACGACCCAAAGGGTCATCACTTATTTTATTAATCATTTCGAGCTTCTGAGGCCTTGAAAACCTCATTCTATGTTGTCTCGATTTACGTGCACGATCCGAGCATGTAGCCGGAAAGATTTTGTGATAGAAAATATGAATTCTATGAGAAATTTGGATAAAAATGATATTAATATTGATATGGTTGACTTCGGTCAACATTTTTGGTAAACGAATCCGGACCCGAGATTGGATGGTCCCGAAAGGTCCGTTGGAAAATATGGGACTTGGACATGCGTCCGGAGTCGAATTCTGAGGCCTAGAGCCCAAGTTATGAATTTTTCTATGAAATTATTTTTGATGTAATTGTTAAAGGAAAATAAATTAATTGACCTTGGTATCGGGCTCGTATTTTGGTTCCGACGCCCGGTACAAGTCCTAAATATTATATATGTGCTTTCTGTAAAGTTTGGTGACATTCGGATGTCGTTTGATATGTTTTGGACCTAGAGTTCCAAGTTTGAAAGTTTTGAAAACCAAAAGTATGAAAATCATGAACTTGAGGCTTGATTTGATGAAAACGATGTGTTATTGGCGATGTGATCGCACGAACAAGTTCATAATGTGTTTTTGATGTTGTGTACATGTTTGGTTTGGAGCCCGAGGGGCTCGGGTAAAGATTTGATAGACCGTTGGATTAAATTCTGAATTTTTGCACTGCTGGTTTTTCACCCAGCTGTTGGCTTCGCAATTGCGAAGCATTTCTCGCAATTGCGAAGGTGGCAGATCAATGCATGGTTCGCAAATGCGAACCATTGATCGCAAATGCGAAGTCCCTTCATGCCCAGCCTTGTTCGCAAATGCGAACATCCCTATATCCCGCCTGTGTTCGCAAATGCGAACAATAGTTCGCAAATGCGAACAAACCAGTGACCTGCCTGGGTTCGCAAATGCGAACTTCCCAGCCTTAGCTTATTTTTCAAACTCCCGAAATTGGTCGAGGTTCGCAATTGCGAACCCATGTTCGCAAATGCGAACACAGAGACCTGTAAATCACGATTTCCAGCTTCATTCTTCACATTTCATAACCCAAAAACACCCATTTGCGATTCTTCACGGACTTCCTCTTCTTCAAAACAATTGTAAGTCACTTTTTACTTAATTCTTTCAATTCCTAACATCATTAAACATGTTTTTCAATAGAAATCAAAGGTTTCATGGTAGAATTTCTTGTTTTTGGTAGAATATAGGGTTTTTCATAAATTCGTAAATTGGACCTCGAATTGAGGTCCGATTTTGAAACAAATCATATACTTGAACTCGTGGGGGATGGGTAACCGGATTTTGGTTCGAACCCCGAGTTCCGACCATGTGGGCCCGGGGTCGAATTTCACTATTCCGGGCATAATGTTGTAAAAGTTGAAATTGGCCTTATGAATTAGTTTGTTGAGTAGTATTGATGATATTAAATCAATTGTGTATAGATACGATTGGATTGGAGCCGAATTTGAAAGGAAAAGGCATTGCCACAGATTGAATTGTTCGTAAAACATTTGAGGTAAGTGTTTGTTCTATCCTAGCTTGAAGGAATAGGAATTTAGTTATGAATAAATTGTTGATTAGGAGTTATTGGTGTTATACCGGTAATGGAGATAAATTATTGAAATTATTATCAATTATTGGTTTAAAACCGGTAATTATAAATATTGTTGATGTAGAGATTATTGGCTAAATGCCGATAATATATATATTTATGAATTGGGATCGTGTGGCGCGCCGACCACTTATATATTTATGAATTGGGATCGTGTGGTGCGCCGACCACTTATATAATAAGAAATTGGATCGTGTGGCACGCCAACCACAAAGTGATTTAAATCTTGGCATTGGCCATAGTTGCCGGTAGCCTATTGATACATTTGGGAGCGGGTGGTACGCCTACCACAAGATGTAGTTACTGTGATAGTTGGGAGCGGGTGGTATGCCTACCACGAGATATGAAATGAGAGAGGAACTGAGACATGAAAGTAAGATTTATTCTGTTGATTAGATTATTCTGGATATCATATATATATATATATATATATATATATATATATATATATATATATATATATATATATATATATATATATATATATATATATATATATATATATATATATATATATATATATATATATATATATATATATATATATATATATATATATATATATATATATATATATATATATATATATATATATATATATATATATATATATATATATATATATATATATATATATATATATATATACGCCTTAGCCTTGTCACTAGTTCGCTGGGATAGGCCTGGCACTTACCAGCACATGGGGTCGGTTGTGCTGATACTACACTCTGCGCTCTTTTTGCGCAGATACAAGTTACGGACAGCAGCAGCGGCAGTAGAGACTTGTGGATTTTTCAACTACTGAGACTACGAGGTAGCCTTGCAGGCGTCCGCAGGACCCGTTGTCTCTTCTATCTATACTTTTCATTCTGTTATCTCATATAATCGAGATAAACAACTTGTATTTTCTTTCAGACAATTATGTGTATTATTCTTAGAAGTTCGTGAGTATTGTGACACCGGTCTTGGGTAGTGTATCATGTTTGGGTTTTCTTTATCATATTTGACTAAGTCTTCCGCTAAGTTTGATTATTCCGCTTTAATTTATATGTTTTTAATTTTAATGTCTTAATAAGAATCTGGTAATTAATGGAGGAGTAATTAATATTTGGCTTGCCTACCTTCCATTAGTAGGCGCCATCATGACCCCGATGGTGGGAAATCCGGGTCGTGACACAAAGAATTCTAGATTGGAGCCAAAGAATAAAAGTATTTTCTTTTATTCTTTTTTTTTATTTGGGGACCAAGAACTTTGCCCTATAAATATAGGTCATCTTACTTCATTTGAATCATCCCATATTTTGATAGAAACTCATTTTGAGTATTTTTGTATAGAGAGTTTGATTATATTTCATGGAGTTAGTATTGGAAAATACTTTGAGTGAACCTCTTCTTTGTGAGTGATTGTAGCGAGGTTATTCTCATGGAATATATTTTGGGATAATTAGAGTTTCATCTCTAATCTTGTACTCTCTTTTGTGTGCCGATTGCTATAGTGAAATTATTCCTCTCCGCTTGTGGACGTAGGTCACCTTGACCGAACCACGTTAAATTTTGTATCTCCTTTATCTGCTTTAACTGCCGTTATTATCAACTTGCACTGTATTAGTTATTATCATTATACCGTTGTTAGGATGAATTCCGTACTATCCGGACTTTCGACCCTAACATTTCTTGTAGTTGGATTAAAAAAAGGATCAATCTAAAAGGTGATAACACGTAAATAAAAAACAAACAAATATTTTCGAGAAGGAAATTGACCGAAAAAGTTTCTATTTAAGCCGGAAAAAAATATCACGTGGACAATGATAGCTATATTGTCAATTTACATGCTATTGACATAAACTAGATGAAGATTAAACCAAATTTGGGACTTAAAAGGAAACTAACATAAATCATGTATAAAATGTAATTAATCCGAAATAAAAAGTTAAGGAGGTCCATCCTTGTTCGTATTGTATCTCTTTGACATGTGATGTCTAGGAAAAGTAGTTTCCCAAAATAATAAATTCCAAAAAAGTAATGGATACAACCGAATAAAAATAAAGTATAAGTTTTATTAGTACTCCTTCCGTTTTAATTTATGTGAATATATTTAATTAGACATGAAGTTTAAAAAAAAAGATCTTTAGAATTTGTTGTCCTAAATAAGTCAAAAAGAGATTCAGAATATTTGTGTGATTATAAAGCTTCTCATTTAGAATTGTAAGTTTAAACTAAATTGTTATCAAATATAAAAATATGATATTTTTTTTAGAATTGAACAAAAAAAATATTTATATAAGAAAGTATATTTATTTATAGAATCTAGAATAATATTTGGATTCCACTAATATCCCTCGCATTTGACCTAAAAGAAACTTTTTAAACTTTTTTAAAATCGGAAAGCTAAAGGTATTTTGATATTTTCCGGAAAATTCTATTCTCGTGTCACTTTCAAAAAGTTAAATGAGAATCTAAGCTCCTACATTTGGCCCCATTTCAGGCAAAACTTTGAATTCCACTATTGGTTTTTAGTATGTGGCATATCTAAAACTTTTTCAACTCCATTCCATTTCCTATTCTTTGTCCAAATGATTGCAACCGTTCAATATCTTTTCTCTTTTATTTAAATTCTATATATACACTATTCGCTTGATATCACATAATTAGACTAAAGTTACGTACACCCAGGGGCGGACCTACGCTTGGGGTAGGGCACAGATATCCGTTGGCATCGGTAAAAATATTATATATATATTCTATATATATAAGTTAATACAAGAAGGACCCCTATAAATATATTACGCTGCACCCTTAGTCGCAAAAATTGGATAAAAGAGTTGATTTGTGGAATAGCTGTCTTCTTCAAGGCTCAAGTTGGAATCTCAAGTTCAATAACAAAAATAATATTTTTGATTGGGTCTCATTTGGTAATTTCAAAGGCCTACTAGTAACATTTTCTCTCTCTTTGAGAGAATTTCAACATGCCTACTATAGTGTATTTGATTTAATTTTTTTCAATGGACCCACCCTTTTACTTTTAGTTAAATCCCTACATCTCTACAATTATCACACAAAAAATTTCTTCCTTAATTTTCAAAGCTCATATGCAACCACTAGTGTCTAGTTATTAGTCCGCCTAAAGCCATTGAGTAATATTGTTAAGGTATTGTTACAGTGCACCCGATACCTTTAAATCCTGGGTCCGCCTCTGCGTACACCATATAATAGCCTTCATTAAAATTAATAACTAATAAAATAAAGTAAACCAACTGTCGTAATCGGTAAAAATACACAGATGATGTAAGATTTTTTTTTATATTTACATTATAAGTGTATTTATAAGTTAATTTTTTTTTATTTCTTCTTATTTTGCTTATAAAGATATTCCTTTTGTTCCCTTTTTTAAGCTTTTATACACCGATGATCTCTCTTTCCAAAGAGGATTTCTTAGGCTTTCTGAATATTTTTGTTTAGTTGGACAGCAATTTTTTTCTTTTCACATTTTGAGATCAAACAAATAATGTGTATGAACCATATCGATAACTCAACCTAATAAATCATGTGAATTGTTGCTTATTTATTTTATAGGAAGTCTTTCTCACCATACACTGTGAAGGGGTGTGCACGGATTAGATCGGATCGGATTTAGCATATTTTGAATTCGGATTTTGAATTTTGAATTCTAGAAAATACGATCCGAATTATATTGGATTGGATCGGATTTTAAAATTTGGAACGGATCGGAATTCGGATCGTATTATTATACTCAAAGCTGCAAACTAATATGAATATTTTCTTTGTGAAAGAGACAATACATTAAGAAAATTCATGCTTGTACAATTATGAGAGTACTATGGTGCTAATGTAGCTAAATCTAATAATTGTAAAGGTAATAACTTGGAGGAAATTATAAAGGAAGCACAAACTATCCGAAATTAAAATGTAGTATTTATAAATTTCCAAATAATTTTGGATTTTGGATCGGATCGGATTAAAACATACCAGATTTGAATAAACACAATCGAAAATCCGAAATTGAATGGATCGGTTCATATTTTGGATATCCGATTCGAATGAATAGCCCTAACACTATGTTTGGACACAAGAAAAAGGTTTCCCAAGAAGCTCTAAGCAATAAAACAATAGTCCTACCATGTGACTAGTGTATTGGTCAGAAATCAAATCATTCGACCGTCGTGATATCGACCTCGACCCAAGAGCAGTCCCCATAACAATGACTAAGTGGGCCTAACCTCGTCCCATCCGCATAAACGATGGAGTATACACTAAAGCTGGTGCCCCCCTCCCCTCATGAGGGGAGCGCCGACCCTTCAACATGGTCGACCCTGGAAATAGACGAGGGGTGAAAGGTCCCCAACTATAAATGGTGAAAGGTATCATTTAGACAGCAGGGCTTCTCCAATGGGAAAAAGGGGGAAATCTTCAACTCTCCATTCTCCCTCTCTTGATTCTTCTCCCCCTTGACCGAAACAAAGAACACTCTTTGTTTTAGTAAAGAGAAGAATGCTCCACCATTTCGAAGAAGACGTGAGAAGTCCGAAAATCGACATGTTCTCGAGATCTTTCCAAGGAAAGAGGACAATAATCTGCAAGAAGGAAAATCATATCTGTAATCCTTGATCCACTCCAAGGAGAGGCATGATCAATTTCAATAATCAACAAAGCTTCCTGAGTATTGCTCAAATGAAAATGGTTGTCTTGTTGCTTTAATTTCTGATTCAGTATTAATTATGATTGGCTAGGATTTACCTTTGATTCATTTTGATTTTTTTGCTTATAAAGTAATTAGTATCTTTTGAGCCAAATAATTTGGCACCGTCTGTGGAAATTTCCTAGCAAAATAGCATAGTTTCTTTCTGGATCGAAGCCAAAGAAAAAGCATCGAGCATAGAATACTCGAACGCACCAAAGGAAACTATGATCACCAGCCCAGTTACTTGAAAAGACCCAAAGAAGAAGAAGAAGAAGCCTTCACCCTTCTTCCGGGAAGCAGGCAAAGTGCCTTCGCCATCAAAATGGTGCAGTTCGACCTCGCTCGAACTGAAACTCACGCAAAGTGCCTTCGCCATCAAAATAGCACAGTTCGACCTCGCTCGAATTGGAACTCACGCAAGGTGCCTTCGCCATCAAAATAGCACAGTTCGACCTCGCTCGAACTGGGACTGAGTCCAAGTTCCTTTGCCATCAAAATAGCACAGTTTGACCACGCTCGAACTGGGACTCAGGCCAAGTGTCTTCGCCATCAAAATAGTACAGTTCCACCTCGTTTGAACTGGAACTCAAGCCAAGTGCCTTCGCCATAAAAATAGCACAGTTCGACCTCGCTCGAACTGGGACTCATGCCAAGTGCCTTCCCCATCAAAATAGCACAGTTCGACCTCGCTCGAACTAGGACTTAGGCCAAATGCCTTAGCCATCAAAATAGTATAGTTCCACCTCGCTCGAACTGGGATTCAGGCCAAGTGCCTTCGCCATCAAAATAGCACAGTTCGACCTCGCTCGAACTGGGACTCAAGCCAAGTGCCTTCGCCATCAAAATAGTACAGTTCGACCTCGCTCGAACTGGGACTCAAGCCAAGTGCTTTCGCCATCAAAATAGTACAATTCAACCTCGCTCGAACTGGGACTTAGGCAAAGTGCCTTCGCCATCAAAATAGTACAGTTCGATCTTGCTCGAACTGGGACTCAAGCCAAGCACCTTCGCTATCAAAATAGTACAATTCGACCTCGCTCGAACTGGGACTCAGGCAAAGTGCCTCCACCATCAAAATGGTACAGTTCGACCTTGCTCAAACTCGGACTCAGGCCAAGTGCCTTCGCTATCAAAATAGTACTGTTTGACCTCGCTCAAACTATAACTCAGGCAAAGTTCCTTCGCCATCAAAATAGTATGGTTCGACCTCAGTCGAATTGGGACTCAGGCAAAGTGCCTCCGCCATAAAAATTGTACAGTTTGACCTCGCTCGATTTGGGACTCAGGCCAAGTGCCTTCGCCATCGAAATAGCACAGTTCGACCTCGCTTGAACTAGGTCTCAGGACAAGTTCCTTCGCCATCAAAATAGTACAGTTCGACCTCGCTCGAACTGGGACTCAGACCAAGTGCCTTCGCCATCAAAATAGTACAGTTCGACCTCGCTCGAACTGGGACTCAAGCCAAATGCCTTCGCTATCGAAATAGTACAGTTCGACCTCACTCAAACTGGGACTCAGGCAAAGTTCCTTCGCCATCAAAATAGTACAGTTCGACCTCACTCAAACTGGGACTCAGGCCAAGCCCCTTCGCCATCAAAATAGTACAGTTCGACCTCGCTTGAACTAGGACTCATGCAAATTGCCTCCACTATCAAAATAGTACAGTTCGACTTTGCTCGAACTGGGACTCAGGCCTAGTGCCTTCACCATCAAAATAGTACAGTTTGACCTCACTCGAATTGGGACTCAGGCGAAGTGCCTTCACTATCAAAATAGTACAGTTCGACCTTGCGCGAATAAGAACTCAGGCCAAGTGCCTTCGCCATAAAAATTGTACAGTTTGACCTTGCTCAAATTGGGACACAGGCCAAATGCCTTCGCCATCAAAATAGTATAATTTGACCTCGCTCGAACTGGGACTCAGGTCAAGTGCCTTCGCCATCAAAATAGTTCTGTTTGACGTCGCTCGAACTAGGACTCAGGCAAAGTGCCTTCATCAACAAAATAGTACAGTTCGACCTCGCTCGAACTGGGACTCAGGCCAAGTGCCTTCACCATCAAAATAGCTCAGTTTAACCTCGCTTGAACTGGGATTCAGGCCAAGTGCCTTCGCCATTAAAACAGTACAGTACGATCGCGCTCGAACTGGGACTCAGGCCAAGCGCCTTCATGAACGAAATAGTACAGTTTGACCTCGCTCGAACAGGAACTCAGGCCAAGCGCCCTTGTTGGTAAAATATTATATCCCGACCTCGCTCGTAGCAAAAGACAATCATCTGCCGCCTGTGGCCGGGTCACAAATCGATAAAAAGCACGCCCACACAAAGCAATATGACGATAGGAAAAGATAGAATCCTTTATTAATAGGAGCAGAAATGGAGGCCAACACTGCTTACACCCGGTCTAAGTCGGCCAAAGATTCAAATAAAGAAAACAAAGGAAGGAGAAAAAAAAGAAACAAGTACATGCCCACAGGCGCAACAAAAGTAAAAAAAAAAAAAAAACCAACACAACATGGTCATATCTTCACTCGGTACCAGCATTATCGTCACCACTATTACCGCCCTCACGGGCATCATTATCGACCTCAAGCATCCTTACGTCATAGCCACAGCTGGCTCTCGCTTCGCGGGCTTTTTGGTGTGCCACCTCCACGTCCTCCTTAGTCACAACACCCTCCTCTAACAAGTTCTTTAAGATGTCAAGCTGGGCCTCAGCATAGACCCAAAGATCGTAATTTGAGGGGGGGGGGGCACCGACACGATCTTGTCCGGCCAAAGACCTTAGGCACTGATTCTCCTCCTCTAAAATGGCAACCCGATCCGATTAACTTTGGGCCTCCTGGGCGATCTCACCAATCCGCTCCTCAAGCCTCGTTTCCCTAAGGGACGCAACCTTACCCTCCAACTCCCGTTGAGATTCCTGCACACGAACCGCTGCTTCAAAAGCTGCCACCCTCATTGATGTGTCCCTCTCCGCACACTCCAGGTCGGCAACTAGGCCTTCAAAGGCAGCTAGCTTTCCCCCCCCCCACTCAGCCTCAATTCCTATAATCCTGGTCCGGCTTTGTTTCATCTCCAGCTTCAGCTCACGCACCTTACCCTCCAGATACACGCACTTAGTAACAACACCCCTCGTTACTTCGATCTCCTCGTCCTTGAGGCGAATCCACTCCTCGAGCTCAGTCCTGAGGCGCATCACTTGCAGTAGCTCACAATCCTTCTGCTCTAACTCTTCTCCCAGCTCCTGATTACGAGTATCGTTCCTCAATCGCTCGTGCAAATCACGACACCTATTACGGTAACGATGGTATTTCTCTAACATCTACAAAAATATCCTCAACTGAACGTTTGCCCGACGGATATTCTCTACCTCCAGTATATACGACTACAAAACATGGGAAGTAGTTAGAAAAATGACCACCTCATGCCGGGGGATAACAGATTAAAAGTCACATAACATACCTGCAAGCCCATTACGGCCACTTCCTCCATCACGGCGACATTTGTAAACAACCTTAGGGACTTATTCTCTGCTCCGGAACATAGCAGATTGAACTGCTCCACCAACTCACTCCTCGGGGCTAATATTTTCACGTGTGCGGGAACATCAACGACGCGAGCCAACCCATCCTCATTGACCACCAAATGGGTGATAGCCTCTTCAAACATTCGAATGTCGACAGGATCCATGTTAGAATTAGACTCGTACTCGCCCACCATCATGCTCTTCCCCCTCATTACCGCTGATGGTGCGGCATGACCTACTGAAGAAAATGGCACCTCGATCTAGGTCACGACGGAGGTCCCCAAAGGATGCTCATCTACTTCATCGATAGCAGGGGCTTCCGCTTGAGGCACAACAGTAGCAAGGTCATCCGAACTCCGACTCGCATGAGTACCATCAACCTTGGATCCCACATCTGCAGCAGACCCCATGATAATGTGCTCTTCCTGGTCCGTTGGGGGAGAATCCAAGTTAATCATCGCTAGAGGAGCCATCTCAAACCCCACTGTTCGCCTCTTTGATGGCCCATCCTCCTTCCTAGCTAATGATGACTCAGCTTGTGGACGAATAGAACCAGACGGGTCTTCATCCGAGGCACAACCCTCGCTGGGTCGGTAAAAGTCGCTGATTCCACAGATGACACCATCAACGAAGGGAAAGCTACAACTAGAATGCTGATTCGAGTGGTTGCGCCAATGCAATAAAATGCCAACTGAGGAGCCCTGGTTCTGTGAACCTTCCCTAATCACAAACGAGCAAAGGTCAAGAACGGATAAATGAACGAAAGGGGAAGAGAATGAGAAGGTAGTCTCACCTTTGAGGGGCTTACGACCATGCCTTAGGTGGAACGATGCCCACGTACGTATCCACGCGGTATGGGGAAGAACGGACTCTACCCATTCCTGGATCCCTTCAAAGGGTGGTGACGGCACCTTGTCGGCTACAAAACATCAGGAATAAGTTTAGAGGTAACATAAGGCGTAAGGAAAGAAAGATCGAAATAGTTCTCGACGGCTAGAACTAGATAATTACGGGTAAAATTCCACACCACTGGGAAGTTGGTAGGATCCGCCATGAGATGCTCTATCTGTACAAATAAAAAGTTTTCGGCAAAGCGACGGTTGGTATGGTTGTCCATGCCAACCACTAACACTTTTGACCCACGAGGGCGTGCGTGAATCATGGTACCCCGGATCCTTTAAGGGGCGAACAAGCTGAGCACATGCCTCAAGGTTACCTCACGGCCCACTACCGCTGCATACTTGATAAACATAAGAAAAGCTTATATAGGTAAGAGGATGTCTAGGCCGGACACAACTCATAGTAGCGAGATAAGTCAACCACTAGCATTCGGGAGAGGTAATGTGTACCCTATAATGAAAGGATAGACATAGAACGAGCAGTATCCATGATGTTCTATTTGAACCCGGTCGCTATTTTGGGTGGGCACTATCTCGACATAGCTGGGGATAGCCCACTTCTCCCTCAGTTCTTTTATCTCCAGCTCCCCTATATCAGAATGTTCCCGGTTGCCGTCAGCGCTGAAGTCCTCAACCACCCTCCCCGTGCAGAGCAGGATCTCATCCACAGAGGGGATTGCTTCACTCTCCACCAAGTTCACATCTCCCTGTGTCGGAGCATAATCCTCAATTGCCGACGGGATAGCCAGAAAATGGTCACGAGAAGAAATTCCATCCATCAAACTCGGTGAAGAGAAAGGAAGATTTATTGGGAAACAAAAGAATTAGGAGAAGGATGCGAGAAGAAGAGCATAGAGATAACCCAAACTTTTCCAAGGAATGGATATATCAAAAACCTTCTCGAAAGCAGGCAAGAAAGAAAGTGTGAGAGACCGAATGAAAGGTTCAATCAATTTATAGGGCTATAAAGTTCCCAAGCGCAAAAGCCAGCACACTATTAAAATTTGACCAGTCGTGAAAAATGGTTCGGTTCCTCGGAAACGTGCGCCATTATGACTCCCAAATGCCATAATGACAGTATACGTGAAGCGACGCTCTATTCGCCAGCCATCGTCTCATCTTATGCACCTCACTCTCCATCTTGATTCCGAAATAACTATTTTCACCAATAATCATCCCTCTAGGACTTTATTATTCACGACCCAAAATCCCCTAAGGGTTGTGATGGTGCCAGACACCGCTGCCAGGAAAGCCAACCAAAATACTCTATTTAATTATCGTTTTAATAATTCTGAAAACTATAGTTTTCCTTCAATTTTAATAGAAAAAGATAATCATTTCAAATTAAATATAAATGTTAAGAAGTTAATACAAGATACTTCATAATCATCCCAGAACCCGGTGTTACAAGTGCATGAGCATTTACTAGGGAATGAAATAAAATATAGTAACTGCCTGGAATACAAAGTGGACAGAGATGAAAATACAGTACAATACTCTAAAAGAGACTATGTTGGCTGCGGACCATTTCGATAAATGCAACTCACCTAAGCCCTCGTATCAACCATGCCGCTATGCCACTAAGCCACTAGCCACACAAGAACCTGTGCAAGAAAAATGCACTATAAGTGTAGTATGAGTACGAAAACAATGAGTATCCAGTAACTATCCCGTCAAATCTCGAAGAAGTAGAGACGAGAGGTTGAATTTGACACTTACTAGTGGTCTAATAATAATATACTAATAATATAGTAAATCATGGATTTCATTAAAGATGACTGTAACTCAGTAGCATGAAGCATGTAAGCAATTCTTTCATTAATAGGAGATTTCCATATTCATTTTTCATCAATTTATACATTTATCTCAATTCAGGAGAGCAAATATCAACATCTATAAATCAAAAGGCAAGCAACATAAGCATATGCAAATAATACCGAGGAAGTATGGCCCGATCCACTAATATTTAAATTGTGCACTGCCAGAGGGTGAAATGGCGCAAATTATAGATGCATCTATTACCCCTCTCGCGAATTATATATGCGACGTGGTCAATATATAAATAAATACTCACCGTGCCCACGAATCATACATGCGACGCATGTACACATAGAAATACATATTCAAATAGCCAATCAAGACCTTCATCAAGGAAATAACTATTCAAGGAGGTGTAAAATTTCCCTTGTCACAAGTCATGAAAATAAAATTTAACTCTTTTGGAAAATCACTTATTACTTCGATATGATTTAAGCAATTTAAACTATCAAGTGAGCATGCTTTTGTGTCCTAGACTACCCGGACATAAGTATATAGTAGCTACGCACGGATTCTCTTTACCTCGTGTGTACGTAGCCCCCACAATTAGTAGCACGTATTTAATTAATTCACCTAGGGGGACAATTCACTCTTACAAGGTTAGAAAGGAGACCCACCTTGCTCTGAAGATTCATAATTGGCCTCCAAACCCTTCGGGCGACTCAAATTAATGCACAACGCCACCAAAACTATCCCCAAAAAAAGGACAAACCAATGAAAATATACTCTAATACTTATAACAATATAATTTATATAAATTTCTAACTCCGCTCAGAAAGTTGACAAAATTACCCTCGGGCCATGTGCCCGGTTTCCGAAATTTTTTAAAGATAAAGGTTACCCATAACTTTACGAATTCAAATATATAATTCTCTTGCAATTTCATGCCCAAATTCGTGATTTAAATCCAAAATACACATTCTAGGTCTTTCTTCAAAAATCCCAAGTTTCTATTAATTTCCTTTACCAAATCCACATAAAAACCTTGTATTTAGTTTGTAATGAGTAGGAACAACTTACCTTGACATAAGTAACGAAAATTCCCACTTGAAGCTCTCCAAAACTCGACTCCCATGAAAGATTTGAGATAAAAATGAGCCATCTTGTATAGCACAGGTGCAAGGTACAGCTCGACGAAGCACGGGTAGATTTTTTTTTTACACGAAATTGATTTATTTCTTTCATTGATTTCATTTCGTTTGGATGATTTTGGAGAGTTTCAAGAGGAGATTTCACCGGGTAAACATTGGAGGTAAGTTCTATGGTCTAAATACGCGATTTTATCTTAGAATCTTCAATTATTTCACTGTAATTGGGAGGATTAATGGGGGATTTTTGCCCTAAGCCTGGTTATGGTAAATCATCGATTTGAATGGGCAAACGGAGTCCGATTTTGTTAAACTTTATATGTATGGACTCATGTTGAGATAAGGAATCCGAATATGTAACTTTTGTATTTTTTCGAGAAGCGTACCGAAAGTCATGTTTTGGCAATTTGTGGTTTTTCATGCAATTTGATTGTGTTCGATTGGGTGTTGTTCCGTTAGCCTATTTTGATATATTTGTACTGGATTTGGCTAGTTTTGGCGTGCGTGGATGCTGGTTCGAGGAGCTAAGGCATCGCGGAGCTTGAGTTTTCGCCGGATCGAGGTGGGTAATACTTGTAAATGATGTTCTGAGGGTTAGTAAACCCCAGACTTGCACATCTTAGTGCTGTATTGAGGTCACTTGCACGTCGGATAACGGGCATGGGGTAGAGCACCATTGGAGATTGTGACTTGGTCCGTCCCGCGTAATGAATAATAACACCTAATTGCTTGAAATTGAATTGACATCCTAATAAAAGATATTACTTATCATGAATTGGACTAATTATCATGCTTGGGATTCGTGTTGATTATTTGAATCCTTCAGGGATTGGTATCACTGTCTTGATAATACTATGCATATTTTTGTCTCGGTCTAAGGTTTTTAAATGGTATTTTTCTACTCAGCATTTTTATAAGGTTATGAAAAACATGAATAAGGTCTTAATGACATTTCTAGTTGTGAGCTAATATGATACTGTTGACCGATGGGCTTTTCTTGATTATTTGTTAGACTGATTGGGGTCGAGGGCCATATGTTAGGGCATGACAATTTATTTGAGCATATGCATACACATCCATGGATCGGACTGCACGCCGCAGTGGTATATGGATCGAGCTGCGCGCCGCAGCAGGTGTGATATTGATATTGCGCTTGGGCTGTAGGAGCCCCTCCGGAGTCTGAACCCCCACAGTGAGCGCGGGCGCCTTTGCATGGATCGGGCTGTACGACACAGCGTCATATGCATTGCATGGCATACATACATTGGTTTACGTGTACTACGTGGCATAACATTTAGCACTCATACATTACTGGCACACATGCATTATTTGCCTTATTGACCAAATCTCCTGGTGAAAATTGTTAAGGAGTGCTGAGCCCGAGGGGCTGATTTGAGTGTGGACTTGCACTGATTGAGATTGTACCCAGGTATTGGTATGTTATCATTAAAGAAAGAAACCTAAAAATTAAGATTTCTAAATAATATACTCACATATACTGGAAATGAATAAAAAGATAGTTCTGTATTGTGTAGCATGAGATAATATCTTGCGTGGTTTTCTTTCCTTCAGTATTATTTACTTTTATTACCTCTGAGTTGGAAGTACTCACACCCGACTCCCTGCACCTTGTGTGCAGATCCAGGTACATCACAGTAGAGCTGATTCTATAGCTGCTCGGGAGTGCATTTGGACAGTCGAGGTAGCTGCCAGCGTCTGCATGACCTGACTCCAGCTTACTTTTTTTCATGTTGATATCTATTTCTGCACTTGAGCACCGTCGTAGACACTATCACACTTTATATACTCTGTAGAGGCTCATGACTCGTGACTCCTAGTCTTTGGAAGGTTTTGTTGGTTTGGGACGTGATCCCCGTATTAAAATATTTTCTTTGTGATTATCTGATCTTGATTATGCCTAAAAGTGGTTAAATATGAGCTGATGACTCCGTGACTTTGTTGATTGGTTGGGCTGGCCTAGTAGTGTGCTGGGCGCTATCACGACCGGGTTTGGGGTCATGACAGATATATAGGCAACCCTTATCGGGTCAAGGGCTAGGTTATGCTATACGGACACGGTTCGTTCGACTGTATGACCCGATACATCATTTTCCTATCGAAACCCCTTTTGGCACATCTTGACTTCTCCGATAAGGTGACCTCCTGGGGGGTGGCAAGCCCCCTAGTATTCGACAAGAAGTCTTGAATACTTGTTGAGTTTTCCTTTGCAATTGGATGTTGCCTCGTTAAAAACCTTTCCAGTAAAACCATTCTTGGGATAAAACCCGAATGAAGGAAAAGAGTGCGATGCATGCTTTGAAACCTAAGGTCTTCAAGCTGGAGATCCCTTCGACTGTTCCAATCAGATACCTATGCACAGGTTAGTGTATAATGTAAATGAAAAAAGGAAATGATTATACCTTAGTGTTGATGGCGCTTCGAGCTTTAATATGCTCTAGCCGTTTGCTCCGAGGACGCGGTATGGTCCTTTACTTATTTAGTTGGGTGAAGTTAAAAATATATCTCGATATTTCTTTTTCACTATTTGCTTATCTTTTGGCTCCTTTGATGCTGAAGGTGTTGATATCGGTGCCACATCGTGCACCGTGAATATATCTCTCACAGAATGTTGTTCTCTATTGACGATTTTTATTCCGTCCTTTGTCAGAAATTTTATCATTAGATGGAGAGTGGATGGTACTACTCTCATGCAGTGTATCCATGGCCTTCTGAGCAAGGCGTTGTACCTCATGTCTCATTCGATTATATGGAACTTAACATTTTGGGTTATGCCGGACACATTGACTAGGAGGGTGATTTCTCCTTTCATTGTATCTCTCACCATGTTGAATCTATTGAGGACTCGAGGGGCGGGCACGTTCTGGTCAAGCAGTTTGAGCTGCTCTACCACCCTCGACCTGATGATGTTGGCCAAGCTACATGGATCCACAAGTACACATTTAACTTGAAATGTATTTACAAGAAAGAGGTTACCTGTGCATCATTATGAGGTTGAGACTGGGTCTCGATGTCCTCGTCGCTTAATGTGAGAGCATCCTCTGATATGTAACCCCGAGTTCATTTTTCCCTAGTGATGGATATTTTTGTTCGTTTGATGGTAGGTTCCCGTGAGATGTCTATTCCTCCAACAATCATGTGGATGACTTGTTTTGGTTCTTCTATTTCATTTTTTATGTTCGCCTCTCTATCCTAAAATTGATTTTTGGCTCGGCCGATAACGAACTCTTGTAGTTGTCCTTTGCTGAGTAGTCAGACTACTTCCTCTTGGAGGTGTCTGATGTCTTTGGTTCTATGACCGTGCGTGCATGAAACTCACACACTAAGTTAGGGTTCCTTTGTGACAGATGGATTGTATGGGTTTTGGCCACTTGATTTCTCTGATCTTATCGGTGGTAGAGATGATATCTGAAACACCGATATTGAAGTTGTATGCGGACAATCAGGGTGACTCTATTGGTCCTGTGTGTCTATCGAATCTGCCTCTGTTTACAATTACCCGAGGATTCTGGCCTCAATCTATCCGTCGGTCATTTTGGGGTATGTTACGTCTTGAGGCGTTTCTTCTATCCTTAGTGTATGGTTGGTACCTTTCCTTGTTTGTCTTTGGATCCTTTGCTAGAATCCTGCTAGTATATAATGAGCTCGAGGGGTCTCCTAGTTGTTCGTCCTCGATCCTGATCTTCGATTAGTACCAATTGTGGATATCCGACCAGGTTCACGGCGGTATATTTGACCAAGTTCTGCTTTAGCTACTTTGAATGACTGTCCGGCCCAATTGTTGGATACTGTTGGTAATTCCATTTGCTCCATTTTACAACGAGATACAAACTCCCGCAACATATCCTTTTCTCTTTGTTTGATTTTGAATACGTCGGATTTGCTTGTAGATACCTTGATAACACCGACATGTGCCTTTATGAAAGAATTTTCCAGCATGACAAATGGATCTATTGAATTTGGGATGACGTTGTGGTATCACATCATGGCCCCCTTCGAAAGTGTTTCTCTGAACTTCTTTAGTAGGACAGACTTAATCTTGTTGTCCTTTAGGTTGCTGCCCTTCACTGCATAAGTGTAAGCGGTGACGTGCTCGTTGGGGTTCGAGGTTCTGTTGTATTTCGAAAGGTCGAGCATTTGGAACTTTTCGGGATAGGTTTTGGAGAAGCATCTTATGGGAATGGATTTTGTACGGACTTCTTCAAATCCACACCCTTCAGGATTGGGGTGCTCCCGGGATTTGATAGACCCTAAAATTGTAGGTGTCCACCTTTTTGTCATTGACCTCTATCATCTTCTCACCCAATTCAATCCTCTTCATGAGGTCCTCTAGCATCTTTTTGGTAGAAGGATCGGCTGTTGACCCGTTGTTGCTTGGTCTTTTTGGTATCTGTATGCTCGAGAAGCCATCTCTGGTGCTGCTATGCTTGGGGTTTTTTGGTGGCTTTGTAGTTGAGCAATTGCAAGTTGTTATGCCTGCAACATCCTAAAAATGACGTGAAGTCTAGCCTCTCGCTCTTCTCGAGCTAGGGTTTTCTGAGCTTCCTGTTGGTTCTCTTGGCATATACTCATATTCTATGGGAGCTTATGTCAATGTTTTGGACGTTGGGCGACACCACGTCCACAGGAATTGGTTTTGATACATCTTCGGATTTTTGCGGTGGTACACCAATACCTGGAACATCTACACCATTCTCTATATGGTCCCCATAACCGTTATTCTCCTGTGCATTCACTAAGTTTGGCATTTTGACCTGAAATCAAATATGTTTCAGACAAAAAAAGCGTGAAATATAATTGCATTATGTAGTAAAGCAGCAAGAAAACAATCCCTATTATTTTTAGCCCCACGGTAGGCGCCGAACTGTTTACCTTGAAAATGGTAAAAACAATTAGATTTAATTTTATGATTTATTTTAATGCTAGTTGTTAAGAAATAGATTTTAAATAAGAAACTATAAAGTAAGATAAGAGCTTGAAGATAGTATGTTATAAGCATACCAAAGGGTTGAGAATCGAGGCCTCGAGCCTGGTTATACGGGGCCTCGAGGTCGGACTCGATGTTAAGTTATGGACAGCCAATAAATGACGAACAACTTTGAGAGCTTTATGAAGGCTCTTTATGATCAATGATGAGTAATAAATAAAGAACAATTAATAGATCACAATAAATGTAAGCACTAAATAGAATCAGAGGAGAATGTACTCAAGCTAGAGAGAAGAGAATGTTCTTGTATTCAATATTGTTTGTTGTGTGGTATCCATTGTGTTCTCTATAAAATGACTAGGATCCCCTTTATATATGAGGAAGGTCCTGATATAGTTGATACAACTATTTGTTAGTTTGATGCAGACTAGTGCTTCTCTTGCGGGTTTTGTTAGCTTTAATCATATGGCTCATGAACTTCCCGTTTTAGGCCGTGACAACTTCACGTTCATTGGAATAGACACAACTATATATGTCGTAAGAATTATGAAAGACAAAAACCTATCCCACGAGTTAGGAAAGAGTGTGTGTACTGTGCAAAATAAAAGTATTGTTTGTAAATGGAGGAAAGGAGATTATTTATGAGTGAGATCGTGACATGTGGAGTAGGGAAAGAATTAACCAGAATAGAAAAAAATTTATTCCAATCTGACATATACATAAAACTGTTAATTGTTTATTGTTTAAATGATGATTGATGTAACTACTTATATTACTTAAATATGAAATGAGTAATTACATGAAATGAAAAGGCACGTGGAACACTTCTTACGATTGATGCATGCTTTGACTTTCATGAATCTACTAGAGCGTAGCTATCCAGTGCCACTAAAACAAGCGAAGAATTACACGTACCTACACATAATTTAAGTTTTTTTACAATGACAATATCAAAATTTCTTAGATCATCAAGTTTAGTTGTCAACAATAACAAGAGCGCTTCATACTAAATTTGATATGAAAATCTGAAAAGGAGATAGACAAATATCATTAATCAACCCAAGTAGGAGTAAACCAGTGCTACCTTATAATAGCATAACGACTGAAAGTGTTACCTAGTACGCTTAGTGAAATATTTTTACTGTAAATATTCAAACTGTAATAGTGTGAATATTTGTTTATTTTAAGATATTATTGAAATAAAGTCAAATATATGTCTTAAGAGCAGCATAAATAATGATTTTGAAGGACCTATTCTTGTAATTTGAGTCATCTATGTTACAATTACCAGAATCTTACTTTCTTACAGAGATTACTTTTCATGTCATATGCCTTGATGGAACTTAACGTACGAGTAAACATTTTTTAACACAGAACCCAAGATTCACAATGTCGATGAAAATAGTTATCCTACTTTTTACTTCCCGTTGAGATAACATCCTCTTCATTCTTAGAATCAAGTATATTAATTTTTACAAAAATAAAAAGGAGAGTGGAAAAGAAGTATTACAACTTGTGTCACTATTTTCAAAGAAAATAAATAATCATCCTTAGATAGAGAAAAATAAAAAAAATTGATTACACGCTTGAATGTCATCTTTAAGGATGGTTGGTTGTGCTCATATGTCTATCTCCTTGCATCTCTACAACATTTTCACCGCCACTTACATGAGCAGTCGCGACTTATAACTGTTCAGCTAATAATCCCAGACTTCTTCAGATCCAGTCTGTTAAAGGATATAAATATTTAACAAAAGTCATAGACAAATTAAATTAGATAACATAAATTTGTATCATTTCGAAATAAATCCAAATTATACCTCAAGTGGTGAACATTAGAAAGATCCAAAGATATTCAAAATTTACTGCTGTCTCTAATTAAATTGATGCAAATCGGGCGCAAACTTTGCTCATGAATGTGTCGCCGATAGCGTCAGAGCAACGTGCACCCGAGTTGCACCAAGTAATTAGAGACAACGTAAAGAAAAAAAAAAAGTAGTCAATCTCTCCACACACTTCATTTGTAAATATATAGACACAAATATAACTCTATTATTTAAGAAAAATTTCTCTTCCCAGAGTTAAAAAATATGTGTGTGTATATGTAATATGCTACAAAAGAATGATTTGTAAGGGGACAAATGAATGCTATTTATAGATAGAACACATGAATGGAGGGGTAAAAAGAGGTGAAGGAATGTGACTAGAACGGAAAATATCTTTTACTCCAAATCAGATTATGTTAATCTTTAATTTTTAAATTTAAATAAAATTTAAGGTGAATTTACATATATTAATGATAATTTATACATATCAGACACTTTTACCTATGATGTATTCGTTCCGGTCCAAAAAGTGTTTTTTTTGCTTTTTTCTTGTGGTTCAAAATAAGCGTTTTTATTATTATTTCAAGAATGAATTAATTATTTTTTTCAACATTGTCCATGGAGTAAATATTGTTGGAATATGTGTTATAAGTATTTATGTGAGATAGTAAAGGTTAATATGGTCAATTTCATTGTCAATTAATGCGAAAAGGTAAATTTTTTAGAAAGCACTCAAATAATCACTTATATTGGACCGGATGGAGTATACATTAAGTGCGACTAAATATTTTCATAACAGTTGGGTTTATCACTATGAGAGAGATGGACGAAATTAGGGAGAATTTTAAAAATAGCTAGATTTACAACTAGTTATTCAAAAATAGAACAATTTCAAAAGTAATTAAAATTTAGTCACTTTTCATATAAAGATAAATCCGAGTGAAAACACAGTATAAAAGTCAAAAAATATGCCAATATATTATACGGGAGTTCCAGCATAAGTATGCTTGAACTCCAACATATTATACGGGAGTTCCAGGATAATTATGCTGGAACTCCCGCATAATATGTTAGAGTTCCAGGATAAGTACACTAGAACTCCCGCATAATATATTGGAGTTCCACCAAGTATAAATGTCCAGTATAATTACTAGAGTTTGGGGCATAGATGCTTCAGTCTCCCGTATATTATACGGGAGTCAACAAAGTATACCGGTGTAGTATAATATGTTGGAGTTAGTACACAAATGCACCGAACTCCCGTATATTATACGGGACCAGTCTCTATTTGCAGCAAAATAGTGGCTATTTTTATTGACTTCGTAAACGGTGACTATTTTTGATTGACCAATACAAAAACTAGCTATACCGTGCTATTTTGACACAAATTTAGGACTTACAATTGGATCTACAAGAGAATACGTAGCCACGGGGTGGCACTTGGAAAGTTTATGTGGAGCTGATATGGATGTACGTGCGCATGATCTAACATAAATATTTTATACATTAGGTTAAGCTCACCTATAACAATAAATATTTTTTATAGCAAGTCTAATATGAATACGTAAAAGATATACTCCCTTTGTTCCAAGTTATATGGCATGATTGGGTGTACGATTGTCACGTTCTTATTTTTGACCGTCAAATTAGATATCGTTTTGTCAGGTTTTTTAGTATAAAATTTATATACTTAAAAAATATATAAGAAGTATTATAATTCATAATAATTAATAATTAAAACATTTTTAAAAAACATGATCAAAGAACAACCTCGTAGATTTCCCAAATAGTGATGTTGCTACATGAATTAAAATAGAGGAAATAATACTATTAACTTGATATAACCGATTAAATTGTACTGGAATTTTTTATTCAGTACCTTTTTTTTTTATAGATATTTCTTAGGCCTGTGTGGTTCGGAGTATATAATTATTTCAAAAATTATTTTAAAGAAAAACAACAGAGTTTAGCTTAAAACAAATTTTGGTTTTTCAAATCAAACAATCCGAAAAGTAGGTTCTCACATCTAAGAAAACTCTTCTCGCATATAATTTCAAACAAATCCGACCCAACATGAATTTGTACATAAAAATAGTATTACAGGAGACTGAGAAAGATACTATAACTTATACACCGAAGACAAGAAGAAAAAAATCGTTTATTTTTGTAATTTCACGAAAGGAAAAAAGATTACTTTGTTGATTAGGTTTCTTAATTCATAATCGGGAATATAGGTCAAAAAAAGAGTTATTCTTAAATTTTGTTTTGATTCTTTTTACAATTAGTTATTCTATTACCTAAGGAAACAACATCATTATCTTATCTAATTGATAAACTAACCACTTTTTTGCTACAAGCACAAATAATATAATTAAACTTAGTGCAATTTTTTCCGTAATTACTTACCAAAGATAAATGTTTCAAAATCTAAATATAGACCAAGTCCAAAAGGCCAATAGGTTTTTGCTTGTTGAATGATTCTCCGTTAAAGCTTAGTTTATATTGTAAACCCGTATGATAGAGTATGTTTATCGAATTCAATAATCGAGTTCATTAGTACTCTATAAAAAGAAATTTTAAAATCTAACAAATATATTGAAATACATACTATATAAGCTTATTACTTTATGATTTTCTTACTTAACTAATGTGTAAACATAGTTATAAAAGTGTTACCATTTCAAGATCGTGGTATCTGATTTTCCTTAAGTTTTTGAAGGAAGTGTATAATGTTCATAAGATTTTTTAAGCTACAAATTAGGATCAAATATTGAAAATCATAACGCATTTATAGAAATTAATTATGATGTATTAAGAAATTCTTGAAGACGTTGCAAATCGAGAAAATCAGCTTGAAATTTTGTACCTTCTATTTCTTCCAAAGATGATAAGTCATTAGCCACCTTCATAATACATTGAGATTTAAAATATTTGCTAAGCTCTAATAAATTAGATGGATTTTATATGTAATCTTAAAATCATCTAGGTCTTAAGATTGCCCCTTTATAGTAAAATATTGCCTTTAATTAAGGCTTGGTATCTATCCCTTATTCTGAAGAGAAAAGTAAAGTGAAGTAAAGCAAGTAAAATCAGTTCATAGTAAAATTCATCGCTCAAACCAAATATCAGGTTAAGCTTAATGTATAATTTATAATGCCGTCCAAAATCCAATATGAATAATTATATGCAATGATCGATGTTTTAAGATTTGGAAAGAAACCAATGCTACATAACGATATATATTATTTAGTTGCGTTAGATAAGAGAATTTTCTTTGTATTTTTACAAAAATAGTAAACAATCGACTCCTAGATTCAAGAACAAGAGATGTTGAGTGAGTAACGTTCAAAAAAGAGTTTTTCATGTGATGACTCGATGGGCCATTTTGAGTACTTGCTTTCCTTTTGGCGTTTCGAGTGAATTGCGTGTGTGGTCCGTGTCGATTTCCGGAAAATTTAAATGTAAATATTTGAAGAAAATGTGATTTTTAACTTTAAAAGTGACTAGATTTGACACAGTGAAATTTTTTGATAAACTACCTTGGATAGGTGTTTTGATGATTATGGTAGGATTATATGAAGAATTTAGACTTGTACGCATGTTTGATTGGGGCATTGGGATGAACCGGGACCATTTTGGCCCATTATATGAAAAGTTGAAAAGGTAAGTTTAAACTTTAAAAATTCTTGAGATTTTGTATTTGATTTTTGATTTTTATGTTAATTTGATGATTTGAGCTTACGAGCGAGTTCGTGTGATGTTATGACACTTATATAGATGTTCTTATTAGAGCCCAAAGGGCTCAGGTTAGTTACGAGTGCACTGCGGAAAATTTTGGACAGCTAGGGAAAATGTTGGTGTTGCTGAACTGCAGGTCCCGCATTTGCGAGGACCTTCTCGCAAGTGCGAGCCTCGCATTTGTGAGGTCGGGTTCGCATCAGTGATGACCAGGAAGGGGATAGGCACTTTAGTTTTGCAAAGTCTTCGTCACTTTTGTGAACTTGAGGATATTCACATTTGTAAAGTTTGTGTCGTATTTGCAACGCTGAGGACTTATGAACAGCTTCGCAAATCCGAAGCTTGGTTCCCTTTTGCAAGGGGTTGGACCTTCGCATATGCAAATGGTTGGTCGGATTTGTGATGTCTGGGAGGCTCATATGATGGTCATTTTTGCGATGAGTGGTTCATTTTTGCAAACGTCGCAATTGCGATAAGTGTTCAAAATTAAGATATCTGCAGCTAGATAAAAGTTGGGGATTCTCGAACTTAGCTCAATTTACATCATTTTGAAGACCTAGAATCCATAAAGGCAATTTTTGGAGAATAATTTCTTCTCAACTTCATAGGTTAGTAACTTTAACTTGTTTTCATTCAATTTTCATTACTATTTTATGAACTTCACTATGAAATCTAATATTATTGAGTAGAAATTGGGGCTTTTGGGTAGAATTTAAGAATTTTATAAAATTGAGATTTAGACCTCAAATTGAACCCGGATTATGAAATAAATCACATATTATGGCTCGGAGATGAATGGATAATGGGGACTTGGTCTTAATTTAACATATCGACTACGTGAGCTTGAGTTGACTTTTTGTTTACCTTTTCAATTATGTAACTGTTGGCTAGTTTTGGAGCGTGGAGCATCAATTAGAGTCTTCGGAGGAGCGTGGAATGCCGGTTTGGATCTATGAAGCGAGGTGAGTCTCCTTTCTAACCTTGTAAGAGGTAATTATCCCCATAGGTAAAATAATTGATTATGTGCTCCTATTTACGGGGGATACGTACGTACGCACGAGGTAACGAGAGTCCGTGCGTAGCTATTACTATGCTATTGTCCGGGTAGTTAGGACCCAAAAGCATGTTATATTTGGATTATTTATGAACCCATTGATAGCTTGAATTCCTTAAATCATATTGAATTAGCAAGTGAATTTATAAAAGGATTAAACCTCATTTCTTAAAATTTGTTAAAGGATAAATTATTTTATTTGGATAAATATCCCCCCATAAGTTCTTAATTGACTGTAACAGCTGCCCATTAAATGTTATCCAATATCAAATCTTTGATTCTTTATTGTCGATAACTCTGTCTTCGAGATTCCTCCAGCACTAGTCACATTCTTGTATCCGGTTATTTACCGACTCACGTCCTACTTGCCTTCAGTTCCACGTGGCATCCCTTCATTCATCCAACTGCGGCTATCCAATTTTACCATATACAATATGTAAGTGTATATGCAAAATCATATTGAATAAGATCCCAACAGAATCTCAATTAAATTGATGCAAGTCAGGTATAGTTTTTGCCGCGGATCTCATCCCAACAGAATCACTAATAATGTATACTCGACTTGTACCAAGCTAACTAGAGACCGCGTAAGCAGATGAAAACTTCTTTACAGTGATAGATATTAGATATTGATGTGTATATCAAAACTTCATGTTCATTTGAATGGACTCAATTATATATGTAGTAAGAATTATGAAAGGCAAAAACCTATCCCACGAGTTAAGAAAGAGTGTGTACTGTGCAAAGAAGAGTATTGTTTGTAAACGGAGGAAATGAGATTATTTATGACTGAGACCATGACATGTGGACTAGGGCAAGGAATAATCAAAAGAGGAAAAAAATTATTCCAATCTGATATATACGTTAAAACTGTTAATTTTTATTGTTTAAGTGATGATTGATGTAACTACATATATTACTTAAATATGAAATGAGTAAATACATGAAATGAAAAAGCACGTTGCACACTTCTTATGATTGATGCATGCTTTGAGTTATATGGATCTACTAGGGCGTAGCTATCCAGTACCACTAAAACAAGCAAGGAATTACACATACCTACACATGATTTAAGTTGTTTTACAATATCCAAATTTCTTACATCATCAAATTTAGTTGTCAACAATAACAAGAGCGCTTCATACTAAATTTGATATGAAAACCTGAAAAGGAGATAGACAAATATCATTAATCAACTCAAGTAGGAGTAAACCAGTCCTAGCTTATAATAGCATAACGACTGAAAGTGTTACCTAGTACGCTTAGAGAACTATTTTGACTGCAGCTATTCAAACTGTAGTAGTGCGAATATTTGTTTATTTTAAGATATTATTGAAATAAAGTCAAATATATGTCTTAAGAGCAGCATAAATAATGAATTTTAAGGACCTATTCTTGTAATTTGAGTCATCTATGTTACAATTACCAGAATCTTACTTTCTTATAGGGATTACTTGTCATGCCATTTGCCTTGTTGGAACTTAACGTACGAGTAAACATTTTTTTAACTCAGAACCATCGGATCCAAGATCCAAAATATCGATGAAAATAGTTGTCACACTTTTTAATTCCCTTTGAGATAACATCATTTTCATTCTTAGAATCAAGTATATTAATTTTTACAAAAACGAAAAGGAGAGTGGAAAAGAAGTATTGCAACTTGTGTCACTATTCTCAAAGATAATAAATAATCATCCTTAGATCGATAAAAATAAAAAAAATTGATTACACGCTTGAATGTCATCTTTAAGGATATTGCTCATTTATCATCTCCTGGCATCTCTTCAACGTTTTCATGGACAGTTACATCAGCGGTCGTGACTTATAATTGTTCAGCTAATTAATAAGCCCAAATTTCTTCAGATCCAGTTTGTTAAAGGATAAAAATATTAAATAAAAGTGATAGACAAATAAAATTTAGATAACATAAATTTGTATCAGATCAAAATAAATCCAAATTAAACCTCAAGTGGCAAACATTAGAAAGATCCAAAGATATTCAAAATTTACTACTATCTCTAATTAAATTGATGCAAATCGGGCGCAAACTTTGCTCATGAATGTGTCATCGATAGCGTCAGAGCAACGTGCACCCGAGTTGCACCAAGTAATTAGAGACAACGTAAGGGAAAAAAAGAGTAGTCAGTCTTTCCACACACACTTCATGTATAAATATATAGACACAAATATAGCTCCATTATTTAAGAAAAATCTCTCTCTCCAGACTTATAAAAGCTGTGTGTGTGTGTCTGTGAAGTATGCTACAAAAGAATGATTTGTAAGGGGGAAAATGAAGGTTATTTATAGATAGAACAGATGAATGGAGGGGTAAAAAGAGGGGAAGGAATGTGACTAGAGCGGAAAATATCTTTACTCCAAATCTGATTATGTTAATCTTTAATTTTTAAACTTGAATAAAATTTAAGATGAATTTACATATATTAATGATAATTTATGCATATCAGACACTTTTAACTATGATGTACACAATAAGTACGACTAAATATTTTCTTAACAATTGGGTTTATTACCATGAGAGAGATGAACAAAATTAGGACTTACATTTGGATCTACCGGAGAGATCTAACAAAAATATTTTATACATTAGATTATGTTCACCTATAACAATAAATATTTTTTATAGCAAGTCTAATATGAATACCTAAAAGATATACTCCCTCTGCTCCACGTTATATGGCATGATTCGGAGTACGATTATTGCGTTCTTAATTTTGACCATAAAAGTACATATCATTTCATCAAGCTTTTGAAAATAAAATTTATATATTTAAAAACTACATAAGAATTATTATAATACATAATAAGTAATAATTTAAAATATTTAAGAAAGATATGATCATAGAACAACCTCGTAAACCCAACTCCCCCCCCCCCCCCCCCAAAAAAAAAGAAAAATAGTGATGTTGCCACGTAAATTAAAATAGAGAAAATAATACTATTAAACTTGCTACAATCCATTAAATTATGCTGAAAACGTTTATTCAGTACCTTTTTTCTTGTGTAGATATTTCTTAGGTCCATGTGATTCGGGGTATATAATTATTTCAAAAATTACTAGAAAGAAAAATAACAGAGTTTAGCTTAAAAGAAAGTTTGGTTTCTCAAAATCACTCCACAATAAACTAAAAACAATCTGAAAAGTAGGTTCTCACAACAACTAAGAGGTTGGGGAATCCACCAATTCTTCACAACTTACGTGAAGGCAACAAGATGCACATGAACTGGCATAATACGGAGTCTTGCAAGTCAACAACTGTGATGTTCTAAACGTTGATACCACACAAGGGGGTGATATGTGTGGTACCTAATTTTCGCACTAGAAGAACGTGGTTCTTCTAGGTGTACTTACTATTAATGTTTGCGGAATTAAGAGTACATAAAATAAAGAACACAAAGATTTTTACGTGGAAAACACCTAGCTCAAAAGGTGAAAAATCATGACCTACTACTCAGTAGGATTTCCCAAACTTTGACTAAAATCACTGAGCCAAAACAACATTTATAAAACTCTTGTAAACCTAAGGATTAAACTCTAATCCCAGTGTGGCACACACCCTCAACTATTGCGACACTTTCAAGTTAGCCAGTAACTTGAATACTCAAAGTACCTATTACAATTGCTTCTACAAAAGTTGGAAAGGTACAACTTTGAATTACCTACTACAATTGAACTAGAGTAAGAATAAACACAATGGAATTGATTCTTCTATCTTGTCCAAGTAGCTTCAGGAATGCACACTTGAATCTCACATAAATTGCTTGCAAAAATTGCCTCGCTCTTTTGCTCTCAATTTATTTTAACTTCTGCATTTGTGCAAATTACCTGTAAAAGAGAACAAACACTGTTATTCAATGAGTTAGTAATGAGAGTTTGATCGAGACTCTATAGCTTATCTTCCATCGAAGTTGAGTCCTTGAACAATACAAACTCCAACCCTACCCTTTATCTCGATTGTGTACTCTTTCCATGTGGATACTTTCATTCCTCATCCAATATGCAACCTTTTCGATTAGTTCAGGAGATATTGCTCTTTTATCCTTGAGATTTATCTCCTTCAAGTGCATCTCATATGTATAGGTTCGTAAACAATGTGTCTAACATGATGGACCTATTCCATGATATAGTGCATTTGTCATTCTTCAAAACTTCACCTTAACTTGAGCTAACAAATACCCCTTTTTGATGATGACAAATTATATGCTTTTACAGAGCAAAGCACCTATGAAACTCGACTTAATCATCAACAATTTAACTTGGAAATTTCAACTTATTATCAAAGACTAGATTTAATCAGGTTATAAATATCACAATATTCAAAATAACAAGAAAAGCACAATATATTCCCCTTTTGGCATCATCGAAAAGTTTCATATATTGTGAGTGATAGATTTTAATAATTACTAATAGCCATTGAAGCAACTGCAAGCGAAAATATGGTTCAATTAACCAACAACCAACAAACAAAATTAACTATTAAGATCATAATCTTCATAGAACAAGAGAAAAAGCAAATTGTCATTGATTAGGATATGATTTCACAAATAGACCAAAAAAGAAAGAAAAATTTCCAAACATGAGCAACAAAAACATGAAAAGTCTCGAATCTGGGTCACTGAAGGTTCTAGATAGGTCCAGAAACAAGAATTGGAAGGCCTAATTCTTGGAAGAACTAGAGGGTTGGGATTGGAGAAGATTGAGCATATTGTGAAGCATTCCTTCACTTTGCTCTTTTTCTTTTGCTAGCTCATATCAAAGCCCATCTCTTTTAGCTTCTAAATCAGCAACACGAGCCTGAAGCCTTGCAATTTCAGCATCTTTAAGTCCACATTCTTGAACCAAAGCCCTAACCTTACTATTCACTAGAGTCTTCAAATATGAACCAGGTTCAACTGGGTGGCATTGATAGGATAGTCACAAGCCAATAAGGTCCTGACACCAAAATGCTCTTTGCTTGAAGTCATCTCCCATTTCTTTAAATGCACCCTAAGCCTGTCCATAACAGTTGTGAGTATGATCCATATGGAGTTGCATGTGCCTTGGATCCATTAATGACACTGTCTAGTAATTTGACAATAAAGGCAGGCCAATTTATCTTCTTTCCACTCTCAAGGCATTCCATAAGCACCAGGTCCATATAGTTGGAAGTATACTTTCTCTCCTATCTAGGCAGAAGGCACTTGTTCACAAATTCAAATAAAACCTTGTGCATTGGTCTCATCTCACTCTTCTGAACAAATCTGGCTTCAGGCATTTCTTAAGCACTTGCAGCATCAAAAAAATTTCTGGTGATTTGGAGAGCAGTAGGGAGAGAATCTAGACAAGGCCACATTTGCCTAGTATAATAATCATACCCCTCACTTGGTATGTCCAGAAGTTCTCCCAATTTGGTTGCATCAAACTCTACTTTCACTCCTTTTACTAGACTGGTGACTACCGCATTTTTTAGTGTGGCATTGGCCATGAGCTCAATCAGCTCATTCCTAGCCACTGCCATCCATTTCAAGGACCAATCATTCCACCCTTGTGCAGCTAGGGTATCCACCAATCTTCTTATTCTTGGCTCATTCAGGTCTTTCAACAATTTGCTTTCAAAAAGTTTCTCCTGCCAAAGATAACAAATTTATCCTGTTCTTTCTCAGACTCCTCCTCCTTTTCTTCTCCCCTCCACTCTTCTTCTTTAGAAATTTTTACTTGTTTCCATTTTACTGCAGATCTGGTGCTTTTGGCTAATGAGGGTTTAGCAGATACAAGTTCAGATGAAGACTTCTTGGAAGAAGTCTTGGATATTTTTGGTTTTGGAGTAGGAACCTTTTCAGTTGCTCCTCTTTCCTGATGGACCAGGTCCATTTCCTCTACTTCTTCTTCTTCTTCTTCTATTATCTCAACATTCTCCACAACCTTAGCCTTCCCTTTTTCTTTCCTTTTCTTCTTGCTCTCTTCCAGAGCTTTCAACAGTTGTGCTTTACTTTGCTTGCCCCTGCTCCTGGTAGCCCTTCCTTTAGGTACTAAAGGTACACTGGATTTTTGGGATGACATTTTACTTTTCTTGGGTGGCTTGGAAGAAGTTGGAGTCTTTTTTAGGAAGCTTTGTGTTTTTTTGGATCATAGCTGGCTCCAACCCTTTTCAGAATGTCAGTTAGGGTCTCCTCAATAGATGAACCTGGTTCCTCATGTTGCTTGCTCAGATGAACAAGACCTTCAGCAGCTTCCCCAGGACTATTTCCCCCTGACTTGTTGCCACTCTCCTCCACACCTCCACAAACATCAAGAAATTTTTCTTCCTTTTTCCTACCCTTCCTACTTGACTTAAATCCCTTTATATCTTTCGCAAGACCAACCAAAACAAATCTATTATCTACCTTTTTCAACCACATCAAAAAATACCAAACAAGTATTTACCTCACCAGGGTTTTCTTGATCCTTGTCAGTGTTAGAGGAACCATGTCCTTCACCTTCACTGCCAGAGATAAAAGCTTCAGACCCAGAGCTGGAGTCAGAATCTTTAGTAGAGCTTTCCTTCTTCTGGCTAGCCTTCAATTTCTCATTTAGGGCTTTTCTCAAAGGACCAGAAGCTACAGTTTTTCTAGCTAGCATTTTCTGCCTACGAAACCTAGGTTTTGGGTTTTCAATAGGAGGAGTAGATGAGGATGTGTTCGAAGGAGATACAGGTGGGAAAGTACTAGGATTACTTTAGGGGTTAGACATGGTGAATTGTTTCTTAAAAAGTTTGGGAATTTTGGAATTTTGGAGAGAAGAGAGATGATCAGAGTTGGAGAGGGATTTTTGACGGTTTTGAAATAATGTGGAAGGGTGTGGTGAGAATTTAAAGAGGATTTGCAGTAACGACAGCTTTTTGCAAGAGCCAATTAGAAGTATAATCACTTTAAAATTCCGGTCTTTTAGAGATTAATAAGTGACGCTAGTTTTTAGGAAAAAGTCCCATTTTATTTAGAGTTCTATGAGAACGAAACTGGTTCAATGCTCAACGGATAGAATATTTGGGAATTTGATGAGTATAGGAATTCTGCTCATGATTGAAAAATTAATCTTTCTAATTGTGCAAAGTATAGAAAACATACCTGAACTTTCTCATAAGCATATACTGATGAACTAGGTTATTCAAGTAGAACTCTCTTGACCGTGCCTCTAAGGTCATAATAGAAAAAAAACTTTGTAAGAGATCAGTGAGTTATATATATACATGTCACAGGAGTATACTAATTAAAGTATGAGACTGAGTAAGAATTAATCAAGATATTTACACAATGGTCAGAACACCTAACCAAATAATAAACCTCCTCTTTTTCATTTTTTCCCCATTGCATTCCAAACTGGACCTTTTAGGTGATCTTAATCATCCCTAATTCCAACTTGTTCCTCTCAAAGTTTTCTCTACTTAGTGCTTTAGCGAAGATGTCAGCTATTTGTTTATCAGTAGCACAAAATTCTATTGAACTCAATCCTTTCTCATAGTTATCTCTTAAGAAGTGGTGTCTAACATCTATGTTTTTAGTCCTCTTATGATGAATAGGGTTCTTGTCATACTTATAGAACTAGTGTTATCACAGAATATTGGAAGACATTCCACTTCTATTCCAAAGTCTACCAACTGTTGTTTGATCCATAGTAATTTAGCACAACAAGAGTTGCAGCAACACACTCAGCTTCAGCAGTAGATATGGCCACATAATTTTGCTTTTTGATAGCCCATGACACAAGACATGAACCAAGGAAGTGTGTCATACCTGAGGTGATCTTCATATTTACCAGAAAACCTGCATAATCAGTATCAGTATATCCTACTAAATCAAAATTACTACCTTTAGGATACCAAAGACAAAGTTCAGTGGTTCCTTTCAGATATAAAAGAATCCCCTTGACAGTAGTCAAGTGAGACTCTTTTGGATTAGCCTGAAAACGAGCACAAAGTCCTACGCTGAAAATAATGTCAGGTCTGCTAGCAGTGAGATACAAGAGTGAGCCAATCACACCCCTATACAACTTTTGATCAACTGATGAACTAGGTTCATCAACATCTAATTTAGTGGCAGTTGCAAAAGGTGTGTACATTTCTTTATATTCCTCCATTTTAAACTTACTGATTAGCTCTTTTGTATACTTCTGCTGATGGATCATGGTTCCGTTTGGACTTTGTTTAATCTGTAAGCCTAAGAAGAAATTAAGCTCACCCATAATGCTCATTTCAAACTCACTCCCCATTAATTTTGCAAAGTCCTTGCTTGCTTAGCTTGTCAGTGGTGGCCCCAAAGATTATATCATCAACATAAATTTGCACAACAAGAAGATCCTTACCTTTTTACCTTAAGAGTAAGGTACTGTCTATTTACCTCTCTTGTAACCATGCTACAGTAGGAATTTTGACAATCTTTCATACCATGCTCTTAAGGCCTGCTTGAGTCCATAGAGAGCCTTGTCTAGTTTGTAAACGTGCTAAGGATATTCTTTACTCTCAAACCCTGGAGGTTGTTTCACAAATACTTTTTCTTTTAGGTATCCATTTAAGAAGGCACTTTTGACATCTCTCTGATGAAGAGTAAATTCCATATGTGTTGCAAAGGCTATGAGAAGTCTGTTTGCCTCTAGTCTTGCAACTAGAGCAAAAGTCTCATCATAGTCTATTCCCCCATCCTGGATGTAACCTTGGACCACCAATCATGCCTTTTTCCTTGTAACAGTTCCCTCTTCATCAAGTTTGTTCCTGAAGACCCATTTTGTACCAATGAATGATCTGTCCTTGGGTCTTGGTACTAAGTGGTTGACTTCTTTCAAACTGGTTTAGCTCATCCTGCATTGCATTCTCCCAATTTGCATCTTGCAAAGCCTCAACAATATTTTTAGGTTCAATGATAGATAGAAAAACATCAAAAGCACACAGATTCTTTAATTGTGATCTGGTTTTAACTCCAGATGTTGGATTAGTTAGAATGTTCTCTATGGGATGAGAACTTTGATACTTGTGAGGTTTCATAACCAACTGGCTTCTGCTAGATGTTTCAGCCATTTGCTGAGGAATAGAATCATAAACAGGTTCCTTCAAGGAGTTTATTTCAATTCCTCTTTGATTTCTTCCCCCTGTCAGGTTGCCCTGTATGGAAGAACATGTTTCTTCTATTGGTGCCACTTTGACCTGAGCTGATTCTTCAGTCAAGTCTTTTACCAATCCAATGGCTTCATCTTCATGTTCCTTTCTCTCAAAAAGAATGTTAGTTTCATCAAATACTACATGGACATTTTCTTCTATACACAAAGTTCTTTTATTAAACATTTTTTATGCTTTGCTATGTGAAGAATATCCCAGGAATACTCCCTCATCACTTCTGGGATCAAACTTTCCTAAGGAGTCTTTTCCATTATTTTGTACATAGCACTTGCAACCAAATGCCCTAAGATGGGATATATTTGGTTTTCTCCATTTAAGTAACTCATAGGGAGTCTTTTCTACCAAAGGTCTGGTCATGCATCTGTTTATGATGTAACATACAGTGTTTACAACCTCTTCCCAGAAGATGTGAGGCAATTTTCTAGAAAGTACCATGGTTCTAGCCATATCCTCAAGAGTTCAATTTTTTATTTCAACTTCTCCATTTTGTTGAGGATTCCTAGGGGCAGAGAAGTTATGATCTATGCCATTTTCATCACAGAACTCACAAACTTGGAATTTTCAAATTCAGTTCTATGATCAGACCTAAGGAGGCAATTTGATTTCCTAATTATTTCTGATTTTTTCTAACGAATGTAGAAAATATGTCAAATGCTTCATCTTTGGAGGTTAGAAATAAAACCTAGGTACATCTAAAATAATTATTAACTAGCACCATTACATATTTCTTTCCACCTCTGCTCGTGGTTCTCATTAGACCACATAGATCCATATGAACCAGTTCCAACGACTTGGTTGTACTTACCATTTTCTTGCTTTTGAAGTATGACCTTACATGCTTCCCCCTTGCACATGCCTCACAAAATTTGTCTTTCTTGAACTTGATGTTAGGTAGCCCTATTACCAAGTATTTAGAGACTAATTTGTTAATCTAATTTAGACTTGCATGACCAAGTCTTTTGTGCCACGGGAGGGGATCATTAACCAACACACTTAAATAAGTGAGTTCATTTTCTGAAAGAGTGGACAAATTTACAATGTAAATATTGCTAACACTTTTTCCCTGCAAAACAATCTTGTCATTGATAAGGTTAATCACAAAGCATTTGGTGGAGGTAAAAGCCATAAGGTTACCTTTGTCACATAATTGTGACACACTTATTAGGCTATATTTCAAGCCATCTATCAGGTAGACATTCTCTATGGAATGAGAATCTGTTTTGCGTACCTTTCCAACCTCAATGATCTCACATTTCTTTCCATTATCAAATGATACTACCTTTTTTTAAATATTCAAGTGAAACGAACTAGTCCTTGTCCCTAGTCATATGTTTTGATCAGCCATTATCCATATACAATATTGGGTTCCTCACTTTCACTTGGACCTGCAAAAGGGACTCACGGGTTGGACTTAGGAACCCAAACTAGTTTGGGTCCCTTTCTATAAGCAAAAGGGTGAATTAAATTCCTTTTTGCCCACTAAGCATCTTACTTTTTTCTTGAACAAAAGCTTTGTTCTTTTGACTGGCCTTTTCTTTTGCATTACATTTATATTTATAATGGCAAGTCTTACCACAGTGTGTGCATATTTTATTTTCAGGAGTGAGGTACTTGATTTTAGGATCCCATTTTGGATCTTGAGTCCCATAGCCAAGTCCTCTTTTGTTGCTATTGTGATGCTCTTGCAGCGAGGAGAGTGCATCAGAAGCCTTGTTCCACTTGCAAGTTCTATCTAGTTTATGTTTCGCCTTTCCTTGATCTTCCTTTAAGACTTTGATGAATTCATCTTTCTTATACAATTCATCTTTCATTTTTCCCAAATTTTCTTCTACAATGAGATATGTGTGATCAGCTTTCTTCTTTCCTATTCCTAATTTTAGTTTTAAGTTTTTGACCTAAGTTCTAGGACACTGTTGTCAAGTTCAAGAACCTGGTTCTTCAACTCAGCATTTTTGTTATCACTCTCATTTTCACTAGACTCTAGACTTTTGCATTTTGCTTTTAGGATCACACATTCCCTAGATAGAACTTCCTTCTCATTATTAATTATCTCAGACACATCAACAAAGTCTAGTAATAGCTCAGCTAGCCTTTCTTTAGACAAGAATTTAATCTTGTCTTTGAGATAAAGAATACTTACCTCTTGTTCATCGTCTGATTCTCCGACGGCCATCAATTCTTGCTCTTCTTCAGCTTCACCTTCTAAGTCTTTATATGAGGTTTCTCACCAAGCAGCAACCATAGCCTTGGTTGAATCTTTGTTTCTTTTAGGTTGAACCTGTTACTTCTTCCTATTCCTTCGTTCATCTCTTTCTTTCTTCTAATCAATTTCTCATTGAGGGCAGTTCTTGATCATGTGGTCTGTCTTACCACACTTGTAGCAACCCTAATTGGTCTGTATCTCAGGAGTTCTTGTTTTGTTGAAGGTTGTACCTCTTGAAGAACCCTTTCCTCTCATCGGGTACTTTTTGAAATCCCTAGTGATCATAGCCACCTCATCATCTTCCAGATCTGAACCTTCAGCAATTCTGAGAGCTAAGATTCTCTCCTTCTTAGGGGTATCCATTTTCATGGTTTTCCTTCTCATTTCATAAGCAGTCAAATTTCCAATCAGTTCATCCAGTCTAAGAGTACCAATATTCTTAGATTAGTGAATAACACTGATTTTGCTTTCCCATGTGACTGGCAGAACCCTTGTTAGAATTTTCTCAACCTTGTATTCTTCAAGAATAACCCTTCCAAGAGACTCAAGTTCATTTGTCAGTGTAGTGAATCTAATATATATCTCCTGGATAGTTTCTCCTTCCTTCATAGTAAAATTTTCATATTGAGAATACAGAAGTGTTCCTCTTGATCTTTTCACTTGAGGTGTTCCTTCATGAGCCACTTGTAGAGTATCTCATATCTCCTTAGTAGTTGTACAACATTGGATCCTACTATACTCATTTGGTCCTAGTCTACACACAAGCCATTTCTTAGCCTTTGCATTTTTCTCCCACTTCATTAGGTCTTCAGTAGTACATTCAGCCTTTATATTTGGCACATTAACTCCTTCAGCATTCTTCTTTGTGGTTGCTAGGGGACCATTAGTGACTATGTCCCAGAGTTCATAATCTTCCCCTATGATGTGATCTCTCATTATATTTTTCCACCAAGAATAGTACTGACCATTGAAAAGTGGAGGCATGACAGTGGATTACCCTTCCCAGTTCCCAGGTGGTGCACTCATTGCTGATCTTCTCCTAAGGTGTTACCAATTGATGTTCAAACGTCAATACCACACAACAGGGGGTGATTTGTGTGATACCTAATTTTCACACTAGAAAATTCTGGTTCTTCCAGGTGTACTTACTATTACTATTTGCATAATTAAGAGTGCGTAAAATAAAGAACACAGAGATTTTTGCGTGGAAAATACCTGGCTCAAAAGGTAAAAATTCACGGCCTACTACTCAGTAGGATTTTTCCAAACTTTCACTAAAATCACCAAGTCAAAATAGCATTTACAAAACTCTTGTAAACCTAAGGATTAAACTCTAATCCCAGTGTGTTGTAGACACTAAATTTTAATAGTTCAAGATAATTATAAATCCAAGACAACTCTTGAAATATTAGTAGTATATTAGGGTTACTTGGTGGTCAGTCTAAACAAACCTTAATGCATGCTTATAAATAAGGCTACATATGTCTTTCAAAAAGGATCTCGACAATTCGATAAACTCTTGGAATATGCACATAGAGATCAAATATGAGATCTCCGGAATTCCATAAAGCTCTTGGAATATTCATTAAGAGATTGAAGACATATTAGATATGTTTTGAGGGAAGAATCAAGGGATAAACACAGTTGTAACCTATAATGTTTATCAATAAAGTTCTTTTTTCTTTATGGTTATTTGTGATTGCAATTTTATTTTTCTCTGCATAAATTCATTGCAAATAGATGTCATCATTGTTCAATTTCAGAATATGAAAACTTGTTGAGCATAATTGTAATTGAAAGATTTATATTTATAACATCAGTAATATTTTTAATAATTTTATGTTTTGTGCGAAGTTGTCATAATTATACATGTTCTTTTAATTTGAACAAAGACGACGAAGAATCGGAATCGAAGATCAAATGGATCAACCAACCAAATTATACCCTATTTATTGAATCGTGTAAATAGCTATACATTTACGTTCAAGGGAGTGTGGTACTCGAAACCTCTGCCGGTATGACAATTAGGTACAAATTTAAGTGGCGAGGAGGCATTTTTGCCTTTCTTAAAAGTGAGGGCATAAAATTTGATGAAAGATTCTTCCAAAAAAAAATTCACTTTTTTTCGAATTCAGTGTTTGCTCATAAAATTATCAATTTTCACTTGATGATATATTTTAAAAATTTTCAAAAAAATGAAAAGCTGCAAAAAGATTCTTTCAAAATTTTAACTCAAATTACTCACAAAACTTTAAAAATAACCCAAACTGAAATTTATGTCCAAACATAACTCTAAATTTGAAAGACCATTTTCACTTAAAAATGGTTTTCACCTTTTTTTCAAATTTTATAATTCTTATATCCAAACGCCTACTTTTTGAAAAGTACTTTTGAAAAAAAAACGATTTGTGTTAGGCCAATTCATTGAAGATATACTTTTTGCAATATTTGATAACTAAGCTGTGTTTGGCCAATCATTTTAAAAAGTGCTTCTGAGTGTCAAATTACCAAAAAGGATAGTACCAAAGTCGTATAATTCTTTTAAATATAAAAATAAACTTAAATATTTATCGTAAGAAAATTTTATTATTTTTTATTTTATTTAATATAATAAAAAACATAAAGTAAACTAACATATTAAAGATTCAAATCAATGTTACATATATAGTTATACTAAAGTATATGATATTATCCAGTACAATTACTTGTTTTTATATGATGATTTAAATAATTGAAATGACATCATTCAATATAAATTAGAAGTCTATTCACAAATTACTATATATTTATAATCCATCATAAATAATAAGTAAAGCCACTCGCACATGATAATACTTCTCAACAATTTCATCTCTACTTCTATCACACAACACCTCAATATTAGTAGAAGACTTGCTTCGTATTTCTAAAGGAATATCAGAAGGCTGACGGGGGAAGCAGATGTGGAAGTTAGGATTGATTCTCAGGTCATCCTCAAGAGAGAGAGAGTTTTAAGTATTTAGGGTCAATTATCCAGGGAGATAGGGAGATCGATGGGGATGTTACGTACCGTATAAGAGCGGGGTGGATGAAATAGAGGGTATTCGTCTGGAGTTCTATGTGACAAGAATGTGCCACCGAAACTTAAAGGTAAGTTTTATAAAGCGGTGGTTAGACCGACCATGTTGTATGGAGCTGAGTGTTGGCCAGTCAAGAATTCACATATTCAGAAGTTGAAAGTAGCAGAAATGAGAATGTTGAGATAGATGTGTGGGCACACTAGGATGGATAAAATTCGGAATGAAGATACGGGAGAGGGTGGGCATAGCTCTCGTGGATGATAAGATGTGGAAAATGTGTCTTAGATGGTTCGGACATATGTGGAGGAGAAGCCTAGATGCACCGGTTAGAGGTGTGAACGGTTGACTTTGGCAGGTATGAGAAGAGGCAGAGGACGGCCTAGAAAGTATTGGGGGAAGGTGATCAGGCAGGACATATTGCAACTTTAGATTTCCGAGGACATGGATCTTGATAGGAACATATAGAGGTCGAGCATTATGGTGGTAGGCTAGGGATAGTCGAGAGTTTTTCCTTTTTGTACCGGGTAGTTTGTTAGAGTTTTGTTAGGTTTGTTTAGCGGTCTTTGTTGTATTCACATTGGTGTTTTGTGTTATTGTCCTTTCACATATTTGTTGTGGCTATTTTCTTTCTGGTATCTTTTATTGTTACATGTCTTTTCTCTTATTTCTCTTATGATACTATTGCCTTTTCCTGTTGAGCCGAGAGTCTCCTGGAAACATCCTCTCTGCCATTTTCGAGGTAGGGGTAAGGTTTGCGTACACTCTACTCTCCCCAGACCTCATTGGTAGACTTTTATTGGGTATGTTATTGTTGTTGTTATTTCTTTGCACTAATGTCTTCATTAGCATAAAAGTTAAATTCTTTATCGCTAAAAGAACGTTGTCAGATGAAATTATGTATAGCCATGATAGTTGTAACTAGATGATTTTGAGTGTCAAACTTGAAAGATGGCATTGAACGTAAAATAAAAATAATTTTAAATATATTAATCGTAAAAGAAATAGTTAAATATGTTTAAATTCTAATTCAAAAAGAGTAACTAATTATTAACAACACATAGTGTATAATTTATTTATTTTCTTAAAAATTTAAATTCAAAAAGAAACTAATTATTACCTAACCTTACTACATTTGTCTAAAATGCCAAGTGGCCTATTATGAGGCTGTCACTTGACTAAATATGAATGCATTTTCTTCTTCTTTTAATAATATATAGATAGATTATACAATGCAATTGTAAATTTATTACCTATTTGTAGGTCATTTTAACAAATCAGATTTGATAATTATTTTAAAGATTCAGGAAATAGTAGCATATAATAGAAGAAATTATAAATAATTATTTGTAGGAAGAGAATAGTCCAAAGAAGATGCAAATAATTTGCTTTAGTGTGAAAAAAGAAAAAGATAATTTGGAAATTTACGAGACATTATACAAAAAAAAAGATCAAAAACAAGAAAACTCAGTAAAATTTGAAAAGTTACAATATTATCATATATATGATATCTTTAATTTTAATAGGATGGTAAAAACTAAAAAGAAAAAGAAAAAGAAAAAACTTAAATTAGTAAGGTATAATTTGGAAATTTATAGTGAGAATAGTGTTGTCTTGAATAAATTAGCTTCTTGGAGGAAAGCTAAATTTTTTTGCTTCTTTCTCAAAAGCATAAAAATTGCTTTTGCTGATGGCAAAAATTACTGTTCTATATTGGCCAAATAACTCAAATATTTTAAAAAGGTTAAAATTTCATGGTATAGCTAGTTTTCATACTGGTCAATGAAAAATAGCCACTGTTTACGAAATCAATGAAAAATAGCCACTATTTTGCTGCAACAGGGACTGGTCCCATATAATATACGGGAGTTCTAGTGCATTTGTGTACAAACTCCAGTATATTATGCTGGACCGGTATACTTTGCTAACTCCTATAAAATTTTCGGGAGACTGGAGCACTAGTGCTCTAAACTCCAGTATATTATACTGAACAATTATACTGCTGGAACTCCCGTAAAATTTACGGGAGTTCTAGCATAATTATGCTTGAATTCTAGTAAAATTTGTGGGAGTTCCAACATAGTTATCCTGGAACTCCCGTAAAATTTACTGGATTTCAAACATATTTATGCTGGAACTCCAGTAAAATTTACGGGCATATTTTTCTAGATTTTGAACAATATTTTCGCTTAGATTAAAGTGGCTAAATTTTGATAACTTTTGAAATTTGACTATTTTTCAACGACCAATGATAAATCTGGCTAATTTTTAATTTTTCCGTGCTTTTGGCCCAATAGAACCTTGGCAAACACGCTACGTCTTTAAATGGAGCTCTAACAGGCGATTCCCCCCAAATATGAGCATACCATATCTACGGACACCATAACTTTGTTCTTGGTACTTCATTTGAAAAAGCTCTGTTCTCCATTGAAAGCAGGTCTTCAATCTTTACTCATCTCTTACCATTGTTCTTCCGAATAATGAATATTCCAAGTTTTTCTTATATCAATCATGCACTTACACCTTTCTTTTAAAACTGTTTTTCTAGGGTTCCATACTTAAAAAAGGGCTCTATAATAAGGTTGTAAATGCTCTTGATAAATCACCAGTTTGCTGTTCCTTTAAGTCGTCGTTTGAATTTTGATTAACACTTACACTCTCAAGCTCGTCTCTCCCCCCCCCCCCAAAGATTCGTCCCCCAAGATTGTGTGACTTAATTGTCCTAGAGTTAAACCCATCTTATTTCAATTTTTCTGTGTTCATTTTCTAGAATTTTTTATGTTTTAATTGAAGAAAAGAACTTTCAATGTGGGCAATTTTTTTTATACTGTACCTACATCTAAAAATTTGACATCATAATATGCTTCAACCATCTAATTTGATTTTTCTTAACTGCAGTTTTGTAAAACTGGAAATGACCAAGGGAAAGCGGAAAACACTCTGTGACTTCTTTCCTGGATCTGGTTCAATTCTTCTTTTCTTTTATTTGATTTATTTGTCTTCCACTGTAATAATGCAAGTGTTACTAGTTATTTATTTCGTTTTCCAGATGAACCAAGGAATGGGAAAGGTCATGAGTGTGGTCCAAGAACTGCAAATCTCAGGGAAGCGGGCAGTAGTAACTTTGGGAAAGAGCATGTTTTCAAGGAAGAAACAGCTTATCGAGCTATGGCAAGGTTTTTCTGTCAATCTGGTATATCTCCAAAGTCAATAGAAAGCATGTACTTCAAAAACTTAATTGCTTATCTTAATCCACAAACTCGTTTGTTTTCATCTGCTATTCTCTCACGGTATTGCTTGAAATTGTATGAGGAAGAGAAAGCGAGAGTTAAAGAAAATTTGAGAAGCTTGAATGGACGGGTTAGCCTTTCAGTTGAGAGGTTAACCTATAACAAGTTCCATGACTTTGGCTCCTGGCATTCCTCGAACTTTGAGGAAAATTGTTTTGACTTCATCTGTTTAAGAGTTCATTTCATTGATGAGGACTGGAAGCTAAGGAGTTGGGTTATTAACGTTAGATCTTTTGGTGCGTATGATGATTACATTGGCGAGACAATTAAGTGTCTTTCGGATTTTGGTATTGAAGATAAAGTATCTGCTGTCACTGTGCATAGCTACCTGGACTTTGATGAGATTATTGAGGTCATTAAAAGTAAACTTCTTGAAAAGAAAAGACTCCAATTAGATGGACAATTGTTTCGCGTGTCTTGTTGTGCAGACATTTTTAGTTCAGTGGTGAAAATAGCATTTGGGATGATAGAGAATTTAATCAGTGACATTCGACTCATAGTATTTTGGGGCAAATCGCTACCAGTTTGGAACGTGACATTTCTTAAATTAAAGGAAGCTTTGGAGTTAGAGGCTAAAGGAGAATATTTGAAAGATGATTATAAGGATTATGATATACCTTCGCCTCAAGAGTGGGAGAAAGTTAGGGGAGTATGTAAACTTGTAGGACATGTCTATACTGCAGCAGAAGTGCTATTTATGTCAAAACGTCCCACTGCAGGTCTCTACTTCCACAATCTCAATAAGCTTCGATTTAATCTGATGAAAGAGTTGGTGAGTTCAGATGAATTTGTGAGAAATTTAGCCAATATTATGCTGAAAAAGTTTGACATGTATTGGAAGAATATATATTTGGTTTTGGCTCTAGCTACTATTATGGATCCACGCTACAAAGTGAAGTACTTAGAGTTCTGTTTCTTGAAGTATGAAGATAACGATCATTTACCGGTCGCATCTATCTTGGAGGCAATCCGAAGCCTTCTCGAGGACTATGTGGTGCACAGGTCCACAATGGAGTATCCTATGAGCGATGATGATTCTGATACGGGTGAAGATCTTCTTGAACCAACGGAACTTGTTGATGATCCTAGTTTTGGATTTGACTGTTCAGAAGAGTTTAGCAAATTCATCGAAACAACTAGTCAGCCACCAAAGTCAGAATTTGACTGCTATCTAGAAGAACCTATTGTGCCTTGGACTAAGAACTTTGATGAGTTGAGTTGGTGGAAAGCTGCAAGTCCTAAATATCCTGCCCTATCAAATTTAGCTCGTGATCTTTTGTCAATTCAATTGTCCCTTGTTACAGGCTATGATGCTTATTTTATGGATGCCCGTGAACCTGATAGCCACTTGACTTCCTTGGAGTCAGATTTAGTGAATGCCTTGATGTCTACCAAAAGCTGGTTTGATAAACAGCATCGTAATGCGGTAATCACTGATTCTTCTGCTCTCATCCATTCGTTTCTTTCATTATTTAGTTCTTGCTGATTAAATGCTAGAAGTGGAGAAGGATGACTTAATACAGATATATCAACAAACCAATTCTCTTTTCTGCTACACGTAGTCTTCTTGCTCACTTTAAAATGTGGGGTTTCTTCTTTAAGCTGTTGTGCTGGTGAGCAGATTGAGATTTGAACTTTGTGGAGTTACTACGAGCAGGGTTATTATTATTATGTATTATTTATAAAAGAAAAAGATGGAATCGATTTCTCGAATTGCAACCAAGCAATAGACGGAAGATAAAATGTTGAATTGGCTCAGCACTTTTGGTAGACATATTAATCAGCCAACTCAGTCCTAGTCGCTATCATGAAAAGGGGGCTGATGATCCATGTGAAGCTCTTTGAATGTCTATCTCTCTTTTACTTCAGAATTGACTGATGATGTTCAGTCTTGTTATTGAACTAGAAAAGAACCTTGTCATTGTGAACTCAGATCTCATATGTTTCTCTTTCGACCCAAAAAGTGAAAACAGATTTTGATAACCACGCCCAATGAGCTTCAGACCTGTTTGTGGTTCAGTGGTCCTCAATGCCTCATGGGGAAAATTAACTCCAAAGCAAACTTGATTAGCAAATGACAAGAAATATTACTGGGTAAGGGTCTTGACGAGCCAAAAGAACAGAACCGGATGCTGAAATCAATTATGTTTCTGGGTCCTCTATATGGTTTTTGAAGCTATAGAGTGGTTGCTTTTGGTTTGTCACTTCTGACAATTTTATATAGCTGGATTTATGGGTTAGCCTTTAACAGAGGCAATGAGTGTATAGTTACTCATTCCTTCAACTTGTGATAGATTGATAGTTGACGTTGATGAGACTTGTTATGTCATGAAAACAGTATTTTCAGGCTTATTGTTCAGCACTAAGATAGCATAAAACATCTTTTCATTGGATATAGAATCAAGTCAAAACAGTCTTGAGATTTTCTGTCAAAGCCAATAGCTATCTACTTATTAGGCAACTGAAGTGCGTGAAAGGAGCTCTTAGGCTAGAGGCCGGTACTATCCAATAAGGTATACAGGGTGGCCGTAGCCTTGAACATTATCTTTGAACTGAACATGCCATCAGGTAAGAGTAGGCAAGGAGACAATAATTTCATTGGCTAAAATAGAAACTTAAAATTGAAAAGCTCTTGTATAGTTGCTTGTTAGGTTAATCTGCCTATCAGTGACACCAACAGTTGAAATAGCATGTTGGTGTGAAGAGTCTTAAGTGTCAAACCTGAGTAATGGCCCTTCTGCCTTGTTGCTTCACATCAAAGGCAGAAGTTGATCACATATCACAGGGGCCACCTGTCAATGGAGGCTCCTACTTCTTGGTTATTGGTTATTAACATCTTATTCACACTTCTTCAGTCTATACAACATTATCCTAAGGCGGCATAGCTCAGAAAAAAATGAAGATGTGGATGTAATTCAGCAATGACAAACTTTATTTGCAAATGACCAGAATGGTTTGAGCAGAGACTGGTGCGATTTTGTGCTTGCTTTTATGGAATTTCATTAGGAATATCTTATATGTATAATTTCCATGCTGAAGGAATGAAACTTGAAAGGTTCACTTTTCTGCTGATATTTGGTATCGTTTTTTCTCCAACTCAAAACTCTCAATGTTTAACATCCAAAATTAAAGCACAGCTAAAAACTCTCTTCCTTTTGCGGTGGGAAAGAAGTCATGTTGCTCAAAACTTGGTCGAAACATCATCAGCATTATGTAGTCAAAGCTAGACTTCTATTTCAATTATCATAGCGTCGTTCTTCTAGTTGTTGCATTATCTTCTAGTTGATGATTCTCTAGTCTAGATCATAACTCAAAGTCGGGCATTTGATGTATTGGAATATTTAACTCAAAGCCTTTCCGTGTTTGCACCATTCTTATTTAGATGTTCCATTGAGGTCTTTGCTAACATCTCTTTTCTGTTCTCTGTAATTTAACTCTCTTGTATGTTGTACTGACTCAACTTCTGTTTTCATGCAGATGAAAGCTGAGGGCTCTGCAGTGCAGAATAATTGATTTGAGAGGAACTTTTCCTTTTTGATGGAAGATTGAGATTCCAAGAAAGCCTTTTATAGGATAACTTCCTATCTGAAATAGCCAGAAACGTTTCTGCGTATAATGGGATGTAATAATATATAGTAGGAATCTACCTGGTCCATTGTGATCCTGCTAGGCCTAGGTGGAATGCTAGCTACTCATAGTATATTATTGCAGCTACTTCTTTTTTCTGTCTACTTCACCCTAAATGTTAAATATAGTCCAAAACCTTTCTAATGCCTTTTTAGGCACAAAATAAGTTTTTACTACTAAAAAAAAAAGTTACATGACTACCTAAAACGCAGTACTATATTGCAAATTACTTTAACAGAAATTTAGCCGTTAAAGTAATTCGCAATATAGTATTACGTATTATTAAAAAAAAAATTAAGTAATTTGCAGTACAATACTGCGAAGTACTTAAATGCAGTACTGTACTGCGAATTCCTTATTAATTTGGACAGTACGACTTGTAAGTAAAGTGATATAGCTATATCTAAAGTAATTATGTAGTTGGGTAATTTATCATTTTGTTCTTTTTGTGCAGTGAAAACGAGCTTCTTGATGTTCCTAATCTCACACAATTTCCTATAGACAACGTATTGACTCATGATTTGGCTGATGCGTAGAGTCAGGAAGATGATAGTGATTATGACAACAATGCGGATGAGTATGGGGATAACACACCCTTCCATGATGAGGGTGATGCCGAGGAGGAAGTGAATGTTGAACCTGAGCTGATGAGGGAGCTTGTTCCTCCACCACCCGCTTGAAAAAGAGTGTACGAGTCCCACGTGCCATTTCATGAGCGGAATATTCCCTACCTTGATAATTTTTCAAGTATGTCGAATGTGGATGCCCGCACAAGGGATGATAATGAAATTCGGTCAGCGATGTGGGATGAGTCTAGAACAGCTATTTTGACAAAGGGCATGTATTTTCCCGATAAAGCTCGTCTAATTAGGGCTGTAAAAATATACAGTATAAGAGAGTGTCGTGAGGTGATGGTAAGCGAGTCAACTACGGAGGTATACAAGGTTGTATGGTGTAGGTGGTTTATGGGTTGTCACTGAATGTTGCGTGCTAGCAAGAGGAAATTAGGTTTGTGGAAAGTGGGTAAATTTATTAGCGAGCACAGATGTGAAATGGACACATTCAGTGAGAATCACTTCAACTTGGATGTGGACTTGATTTCTCTTGTCTTGATTCCATATTTGGTAGTGTCCATTAGGTTCAAGATTAAAGAGTGTAGTACAGCCGCCCACCAGGAGTATGATTGTACTATAACCAAAAGAAAGGCATATCTCGGTAGCAAACGTGCATTTGAACTTATTTATGGCGATTGAGATAAGTCCTTTTCAAATCTGCCCAGGTACATGGCCGCACTGCAACACTTTAACCCCGGGACTATTGTTGAATGGAGGCGTTAGCGAAGTCTGGACAAACCCGAATATGTTTTCAACTATGTGTTCTGGTTATTTAAAGCAGCAATTGATGATTTTGTGCATTGTCTTCCTGTAATTTCTATAGAAGGTACTCATGTATAGAGAAAGTATGATATTAAGCTTTTGATTGCAATTGCAGTTGATGCCAACGGACAAATATTTCCACTAGCTTTTACCATATGTGCCAACGAAAGCGAAGAGACTGTGGATGCTTTTTCTGAACCACTTGAAGCAGCATGTTGTCAAACAGCGTTCAGGTATTTGTCTAATACCTAATCGGCATGGTGGTATTTTAAGTTATGTACGTCACTTGTCTGAATGGCAGGAACCATATGCATACTACCGTTACTGTGTGAGGCACATGAAGACCAATTTCCAGAAGAAATTTCCTGACAAGACCTTGCATGACTTAATGTGGATGGCTGCAATTGAGCACCTGTAGTGCAAATTCACGAGGCGCATGGAAGCAATCTGGCAGATAGATCCACGAACCTATACTTGGTTGATGCGACATGAGTTTCACATGTGGACATTGCATGCTGATGGCAGCAGACGATGGGGAGCCCTCACTACAAACGTGTCGGAGTCATTTAACGGCTTGTTGAAGTTTGCCCGTGGACTGCCTATCACTGCCATGGTCCGCATGACATTCAAACAGTGTGGGGAGAGGTTTATAGAAAGGCATACAACTGCATCGGTATTGATGGACAAGGGTGTTCAATTTATGCCAATACCCATGAGAAGATTTGAAAGGTCCGGGAGGCGAGCACAATGGCCTTCATTTCTTCAGTACGATCTTGAACGAGGTATTTTTGAAGTTAAGACTGCTATCCGCGGACACCATGGGAATAATCTATAGACGGTGAATGAAAATAGAAGGTTATGTTCTTGTAGGAAATGGATCATCTACCACACGTCGTGCGCACATGCGTTGAAGTGCTTTCAACAAGTTGGATATGGGGCAACAAACTATATTGATAGGAAATGCAGTGTTGCTGCACACGTAGACACGTATAGTGGGAAGTTGTAGTCATTATGGGCTGAGCATTATAGGCCACGAGAACCTTTTAAAATGGTATGTAACAAAGACTTTTTGCGCATGTGACGACCCGGCCCGTCGTCACGGGAATTACCACCCCGTTATGTTGTAATTATATGTTTTATACTTTTATATCAGTATTAGAGTATATCGGGTGAGTTAGGAGTGAATTGAATTGAAAATGAGGCATATAGCCTTTTTGAAGGAAACTTGAATATGGAAAGTCAACATGGAGTTGACTATTTAGTTATAGGACTCGGAATCGGGTTCTGATGATTTGGGTAGTTCCGGGAGGTGATTTGTGACTTAGGGGAGCGATTGGAATTGAATTCGGAGGTCCGGTGTAGAAATAGGCTTGAATTGGCTAAGGTTGAATTTCGGCGAAATCCGAACGGTAGGTGAGATATTGATCCGGGGGTCGAAATGGAATTCCGACAACTCCTGTAGCTTCGTCATGTGATTTTGGATATGTCCGAAAATTTTTAGGTCATTCGGACGTTGTTTGGTCGGGTTTTTGATTGAATGTTAGTTTCGGAAGTTTTGAAGAAACATAGGCTTGAATCCGTGTGTAATTGGTGATTTTGATGTTTAGGATGGTGTTTTTATGATTGGAACAAGTTCGTATCGTGTTTTGGAGTATGTTGGTGGTTTTCGTTGGGGTCCTGGGAGCCTCGGGGTGAATCCGGACCATCATCCGGCGTTTTGAAACATGAAAAATTATGCAGAAAATTGTAGATCACTGGGCAGAAATTAAGCCATCACGTTCGCGAGGACAAGGCCCGCGTTCGCGTAGGCTGGGTTCTGCAGTGCATCGCGTTCGCGTTGGTAGGTTCGCGTTCGCGTAGAAGGAAGCAGGGAAGCATCGCGTTCGCGTCCAAGGGTGTCGCGTTCGCGTCCAAGGGTGTCGCGTTCGCGTAGAATAAGAAGGAGAGGCATCGCGTTCGCATCATCAAGGTCGCGTTCGCGAAGAACAAAATCTGGTGGCTGAGGAAAATGGTCATCACGAACGCGTGGTTCAGCGCCGCGTTCGCGAAGGGTTAGCCGGTCTGTGCACCGCGGATGCGAGTGGGGTTACGCGAATGCGTAAGGTAAAACTTCCAGGCAGTGAATTAAAAACCAAAATAGAACCAGTCGCGGGTTTCACACCCCAAAACACAAATTTTGAGTTCTAGAGAGAGAGACTCACGGGAGATTGCTGGGAAATCATCGGGTGTTCGTCGGAGGTAAGTTTTGTGGCTTAATTACATCATTTTATCATGAAATCCTTGGTTATTTCTCTGAAAATGGAAGATTAAAGGTGGGTTTTAGCCCTAGGCCTAAAATTGAAGGAAAAACACTTATTTGAGTGGGCAAATGGAGTCCGATTTTGGTAAATTTTATATTCCTAGACTCGTATTGAGATGAGGGTTTCGAATATGTGACTTTTGTAATTTTTCGAGAAGCGTACCGAAAATCGGGTTTTGGCAACTTTGGGAATTTTGATGTAAATTGAGTTGTTTTGACTGGGTATCATTCCATTGGTCTAATTTGATGTGTATCTACTATATTTGATCAGATTCTACGCGTGCGGAGCTTGATTCTCGTGGCAAGGGCATCGCGGAGTAGTCGTCGAGCTGTATTGAGGTGAGTAATAGATGTGGGTGATGACCAGCGGGTTCGAAACCCCGGTATACCACTTTGTGACGCTGTATAGCAGCGAGACACGTACTCTCTTGTGAGTGCGGGATCGATTGTGATTTGGGGACTATGGCTTAGTCCGACTTGTTGATACTATGTTATGATATTGGCTATTCTTGAGCCGTCGAACCTCCTTCTCGGACGGTTGCATATTATATTATGATATTGACTACTCTTGAGCCGTTGAACCTCCTTCTTGGACGGTTGAGTACACTTATGGGCTGCGAGCTAGTTATTGGGATCCTGCGAGGATCGTTATTATTGTTCTGTGATATTGACATGCTAGTTGTACTACCATTCCGTAGCTATTACTATTATCATGGTATTTCCAATCTCTGGAACTTGACATTTACTGTTTTCAATTGAAAAATGATAAAAGAGTTTTCAAAACTACTTTTGAGCCTGCGAGGCTGCATTTGCATATTAGCTGACTGGTAGAGGATAGGGCTGCGCGTCGCAGCGTATATTCATGATATTGTGCTTGGGCTGTAGGAGCCCCTCCGGAGTCTGAACCCCCACAGTGTGCACGAGTACCCAAATTGGATCGGGCTACGTGCCGTAGCGGTCATTCCATGCATTACATTACATTTAGCTACATCTGCTAGCTGTTATACTTGTTGTTGATATTGTTGGCTCTCTACTGTTGATATTGAACTGCTACAGGGTATTGGTTATAGCTTTACATTGTGCTTTACTGTGGCAGTACTCATTTTACTCCCTGCACCTTGTGTGCAGATCCAGATGCCTCTCAGCAGACCTGATCCGGTAGCCGCTCAAAGGCATTGTGCGGGATAGTCGAGGTAGCTGTAGCGTCCGCAGGACCTGACTCCCCTTCTAGCTGTCTTTTTATTTCATATTGTCATTTCTTTCCGCACTGAGTTTGGTTGTAAAACTTATTACACTTATGTTCTTTAGAGGCTCTTGACTCTTGACCCTTCGGTCTATGGGAGTTGGCATGTGTTGGGACTTGGTTCCCGGTATTGATATATCTATCACTGTTGTCTTATAATTTGTTATGCATAAATGGGATAATGTGAGCTCATAGTTCCGTAAATTATTGTTGATTGGTCGGGCTGGCCTAGCAGTGTGCTCGGCGCCATCACGACCGGGTTCGGGACCGTGACAGCGCAAGCTGCAAATGCAAAAGAGAACGTGTATACGGAACCAAATAGATATTGGTTACATCATTTATGCGCGTAAATGTGGCATATGCTCGCAAACGGAACACGACCGTCGTAAATGTCCTTCAGGTAGTGTGCATGGCGGTGATAATCCGGCTCCTGGTGCAAGTTCGTCGAATGTACCCAACTATCAAGGATACCCCTAGTCTTTTATTTTTGTATTGTTTTTTGTAATAAAGGATACCCCTAGTCTTTTATTTTTGTATTGTTTTTTGTAATACATGTTTGTACTTGTGTATTTTGCAATATATATCAAATAAAATTATGTTCCACAATCTGGAATGAATGAAAAAAAAAATTGTTTAATTGCAGGAAAATGTAATATGTAAAGTGTGATTTGATAGTTTCATATAACAACACAAGCACTTAAACTTAACTTTCACTTCAATTAAAATAAAATTTAGTACAACAAACAAGGAAAATATTACTACAGCACAAACACAAACATAATAGACCAACATAATAAAAATACATGATACTTGAAAAATACACTAAACACATACATGCCAATATTTAGTCCCGGTTGCCATTTATTTTCCGCACCAACCACTTATGGATTGAATGTTTCTTATGGTCTATTTCTTTGAACAGTCTCACAGATAGTCTACTTATGTTTAGACTTTAGACTGTATATGCCTCTTGTCTTCGTAACAGAAAAGTAGTGAAAAAAGCTAAAAATATTTTCTTCCCTTTTCTTTGTGCTGAGTTTTCTTCTCATAAATCTTTGTTGTTTCTGCTCCTAGTTATACTAGAAGAGCTTGTTGAATCTTTGGGGGATACGCCTAATTTTATTTATCACAGTTTGGGCGAAATATCCTTAAGGAACAGTGTCTTTGACACGCTTCAAACTAAATATTTCTCTCCATAATCCAATATTTTTTTCAACATTGACACCATAAAACCAACATTTTTCACCAAAAATCAAATTGAATCGAAAATTTGGGTTTTATTTTTCAATTTGCTTTTAGATTATTTGTTGGAAAAGTGCAGCTCATAAAGTGTTGGAATGGCCATTCAGAAAATACCACGGTATATTGCCCGATATTTGGTTGATGGCGCCACCAGGAGAACAAAGCACTCTAGTCCTTCATTGAGTCTTAAGGTGATCTTGGTTTGATTTTTGAGATAGGATACCTCAATCTTCATCACATATTTTTTAACAATAATTAACGTAATAGCAACTAGTGACTAGCTAATAGCAATTGATTTTTTAGCTTTATGGAGTTCCTCCTTCAGAAAAACACCCATCCACCTAATATCCCCCCACCCAAATCTTTATCGGATCTCATGAAATCTTCTTCATCAATAATTTTTTCTTTTCCAGTTGTGGCCCAGAAACATTAACAAACAATATACTGAAATTTGAGGTTTACCTAATAAAATGGGTGTTGCAATTTGTTGTCCAACTAATAAAACTTGTACAACAAACCATTTACAGACAATTCCTCTTGGAGATATAAAAGCAACAATATGGAAAAAGAATTGTTGATGCTACAAAATATCATTTTGCAATATTATTTTTTTTAATTCTTTATATTTTTTTAGATTTTATTTTTTCGGATCTTGGAAATTAAGAGTAATTAGTGTATAATATCAAATTGATAATTAAGGGATTTTTTTGTTGTATTTAATTTCTTCTTGCATTGCAGTTAGTCGGAGTAATTGAAGCACAACCTCTGCCCATGGCATACCCAGGTGACAGAAGAAGAAAAAGTAAGGGATGGGTAAATATGAGGTTCAATGAGGTGGTGTGCCACGTGGAATCCACCTCAATGACATGACAGGCCACATGGAATAATCTTGCCAAGGTGGAGGGTCCTAACGGCAAAGGGGTATTTTTATATCAATTCTGTGACGTCATGAGTTGTAGTACACCAATAATACAATGGAGGGTATAAATGAATATTTTTGAATAGTAAAGAAATATTTTTGACCCATTTCCGTTTAGACAAACACTATGGAGTGATGGGAGATTTGGGGGAAGGAAGCACTGGGTGGGGCGGGATTTTGGGGTGGAGGTAAGGGTAAGGAGTTGGGTGGGGGTGGGGACAGGGGTGGAGGGGGGGCAAGGTAGGTTGGGTGTGAGTGATGGGGGTAAGGCAAGGGGTGGAATAAGGTTGGGTTATAAGTAGGTGTGGGGTGGGGATTGGTGAGGGTGGGGAATAAGACGGTGAAAATTGAAAAATATTTGGTCGTTCCTCTGGTAGGGAAAAATATTTTCCTCCGATTGAAGGAAAATGAGTTCATGCGAATATAATTTCCAACACATTTAAGCCAATAAAACATGAAGAAATTTTCTTTCATACACACTTTATTTCGAATATTTGTTAGTAATTAAATGGAAAAGGGCCAAAAATACCCCTATCGTATGTTAAATGGTTTATAAAAGCCTCCCGTCCTTCTATTCGTCTGAATATGTAAATCATATTATTTCTAATACCTAATCTACCCCCACGACTAACAAAAATTCAGTTGGGCATCTCATTAAATGACGTGTCATTTTTTTATTTGTCCATGTTGACCAGTGGGGCTCACATCTTGTTTGGGTTTGTTTTTCCCATTAAACCGATTCGGCCCATTTCTTTTACCCTAAACCCACAACAAAATACTTACTTTTCACCATTTCTCTTCCGTTTCTTTTATCTAAAGCATCAATGGCGATTTTAGGCTTTCTTAAGGTTCTTCGTCTGGTCCGATTTGGTGAGCTCAAAACAGGAAAACCTTTGATTTCCAGCTATATCTTGCATTATTATTCGATTAAGGTAAGTATTTACTGCTTAAAATTATTAAATTGTATGGTTGGGAAATATTTGGGAACTCACAGGTTTATGTCTGGTGCATGTGAAGTTATTATGTTTTTATGACTTATTTTATGTACCTTTTTAGAATTTTATTATGTTACTTTTGTTTATGGTGGTCCTTATCATATTGGTCCTACTTATTAAAGCTATTGTTTTTGTCGATTTTTATATTTAATTGATGGTATGGTTTTATATCTTAGTATTTTCACTGTCGCTTTGTATTATAATGATGGTGTGGTCCCATTTTTCCCTTTTTTATTGTTGTTGCATGTGATTTTATCAGAAGGATGGTAGATAAAGTGAACTTATACTTTAATTATGTGGGTGTGTGGGTATTGGAACCTACGTTGTCTTATACTAAGAGAGTGTGCAAGTGTTGAGTGACTATGAAATAGACCATCTCTCTTATATTGATTTGTGTAAAGAATACACTGAAGTGATAAGATATGTTGAGGTACAACAACTGATAGTTTTTGACCCTTCTGGGAGGTATTTTTGGTTATATGGGGAAGAAGGGATTAGGAAGATTCAAGCCTTAATTAATGATGGTTTCACTAATGTACAATTATTTGGGTTGACCTGTTAGATGATACTGTTAATGTTCCTGTATTTACCCAAATTGGCTGAGCAGTATATACTGTACTTGTTGTTGCTGCTTCTGATTGTGATAATACTGAAGATGATGAAGACATTAAAAGTGTTGATAGTGATTATGATAGTGATGTCCTATGTTTATTTGAGAGGCAGAAGAAGTATGAGGTAACTCACAACCTTGATAGGTATAAAATATTGGAAAAGGGTATGGCTTTCAAAAATCTTGCTGAAGCTAAGGAGATTATTGATTATTATGTTGTGACTAATAAGAGGGGCCTTAAGGTAGACAAGAGTGATACCAAAAGACTTAGATACAAGTGTCAGATATGGTGTCCTTTTAAATATCTTATTTTTATGGATGGCAAAGATCAAGGGATAAAGATAAAAACTTGGAGAGATCAACATGATTGTAGTGAAGTGTTTGAAAACAGAAGAGCTACTCCTTCTCCTTTAGCACATATTTTAAGATAAAGATTCAAAATAATCCTAAGTTTAAGATTAAAGAGATGAAGAGTGATTTAGAGGATAAATTTAGTTTGAATGTGAGTGCCTCAAAGTTAAAAAGGGTAAAGAGAATTGTTTTAGAGAAATTGGAGGGTTCTTACTCGGATGAGAACAACAAAATGGAGGCATATGCTCAAGAGTTGAGAGAAACAAACCCTGGTACTGATTTGGTGATACAGATATCCAAGGATGCAATGGAGGAAGGTAAGAGAAGATTTTTGAAGATGTATGTTAGTTTCCAAGCCCTGAAGAGTGGATTCAAAGCAGGTTTGAGACCTTTTATAGGTCTAGATAGAACATTTTTAAAAGGCAAATACAAAGGGATGGTGTTAGTAGCTTGTTCTCAAGATTCTTGCAAGTTTTTTTATCCACTAGCTTGGGCTATAGTGGATAAGGAAACAAAGACAAACCTGGCAGTGGTTCATGGAGAACTTGAAGGCTTCTTTGGACTTGAAAGATGGTGAAGGGTACACATTCATGTCAGATATGCAGAAGGTATGTATTCTTATGCAAATTTTCACATTCAACAGTATTTTATATTTAGCTTCTATTGTTAATGTAATGTTTTTTTGTGTAGGGTTTGTTAGATGTTGTGAGGAATGTTTGTCCACAATCATATCACAAATATTGTGCAAGGCATATTCAAGTAAATTTGAGCAAAAAATAGAATTCTGATGAGATGAAAAAGTTAATGTGGTGGTGTTCTTGGAGCACATATAAGGAGGAATTTAAGGACATGTTGAAACAACTAGGTGAAGTTTCTCAGGATGCTGTCAAGGACTTGTTGAACTATCCTCCAGTAAGTTGGTGTAGAGCTTACTTTGATACCCAATGCAAGAATCTAATGGTGGACAACTTTACAGAGTCCTTCAACTCTTGGATTCTTGAAGCTAGACCTAAGCCAATAGTGAAGATACTTGAAGATATAAGAGTGAAGGTGATTAACTGCTTATTTACTATGTTGATTAAGTGTTGAGTAATAGATAATTCTATAATTGACTGTCCATTTACTATGTTGATTAACTATTAGTTAATTGTTGCTTGATTAATAGTTAATATTGATTAACTATTGAAGGTGATGAATCAACTTAAGGATAGAGCAGTAGAAGTAAACAGTTAGAGAGGTGAATACAACCCATATGCAATGGAGTTATACAATGATTATAGAGAGATGGCTTCAAAGTGCAGGGAAAATTTTAATGGAGACAAGGGTTTTGAAATAAGTGAAGGTGAAGACAGGCACACAGTGATTCTGGACCAACAAAGGTGCATATGCAGGCTTTGGGACTTGTTTGGAATCTCTTGTGCTCAAGCTATCAGGGCATTCTTATACAAGAAACAAAACCCAAAAGTTGGGATTCACTAGTGGTATTCGAAATAAGCTTGGCAGATGGTGTATCAGCACAAACTATAACCTGTTAAAGGTGAAAGATTCTAGAAAATTGAGACACACCAAGCCATGGATCCACCACCACTAGCAAAGATGATTGGTAGACCTAAAGTGAAAAGGTCAAGAAAGAAGGATGAAGCTAGGAAAAGGTAAGGACAATGGTCAACATCTAGGAAGGGTCTTCAGATGACATGCAGTTTTTGTGGCCAGCCAAATCATAATAAAAAAAGTTGTCCATTAGCCAACAAGGTATTGATTAATCAGTTGTCCATTAATCAGTTTTTTTACTCACATGCTAACATATATATTTGATTATAATAGCAGTCAAAGAAAGTGCAAGACCATACTCGGACAAATGAAGACCAAGAATCAGTATTCTTTATGGTACCTACTCCAGATTTTAAACCACAAGACCAACAATCCAGTCACACCACTCAGCAGGCAACACAACCATCCAGTCATGATACTCAGCAAACTCAGCAATCCAGTCACACCACTCAGCAACCAACTCATCCATCCAGTTATGACACTCAGCAGCCAAGTAAGCAGTCCAGTCAAGACACTCAAATGCCAACTCAGCACCCAGCACTCAGAATATTCAGACCACAAGAATGCTTATTCAAGCAAACTTTGGTGTAGATTCTGACCCAGTCTTGAGGCCTAAGGTGGTGTCTGATATTAAGACTAGACTTCAACTTAGGAGTCAACAAAATTCTGGCACTAGAAAGATACCATTCACAGGTGATCACACCGGTAGCTCACAACCAACAAATCTGCCATACTCCCTAAAGAAAACTACCTGGAAGGGGAAGAAAATAATTATACAAGCTCAATTATTGGGTGTGAAAGAGAAAAAGATTGGCAAACTCAAAGCTAGAAGAGGCAAGAGGAGGGGCAAGGGAGAGTAGTGTAGCTTCAAAATACTGAATGTAATCCTTTTTCTGCATGACTGTTCAGTACATAATGTTTGACAAGTAAATATTCTAGGTTTTTAGACAAGTAAATGTTGTGACAATGCTACAGGTTTTTAGATCACATATTTACTTGTCTAATAGCAATATGTTGTTGGGCTTAAACAATGTAAATTTGCTACTCTATTATGGCAATGTTCTAATTGTCTATCTATAACAAGTTGTTATTGTGATAGTCTATGCAAGTTGTTATTGAGATAGTCTGTGCATGTGAAAATGCAGATGGTATGTGCATCTTATAAATGCAGAATTTAAACTGCATCATAGGATGGAAATGCACTCCAGTTATGACACTAAGCAGTATGTGCATCTTATAAATGCAGAATTTAAATGTTAACAGAAGGAAATGCAGAACCATTACATAAACAGAAATGCAGAATTTAAATGCTAACAAACTTCATTTCATACCAAAATAGAACCAGTACAGAAACATTACAAATGCAGAAAAGCAAAAAAAAAGAAACTAATACATAAACTTCAAACATAACTACATAAATTGCATCATAACATAACTATACCAGACCATAACAACACTAAATCATCTTGAAAACTAGTACTAACACAAAGCCAATCTAAGAAAAAATAATAAATAACTTCATATTTTGTAGTTGAGCCTCCATCCTAGCAACCTTATGTAATTTTGCTAAATTAATTCCCTCGACCTCTTCCATTATTTTCTCCATTTTCAGTCTTTCAGCAGAAACAACAACTTTCAAGTTAGCCACCGTCTTCTTCAGATAATTTCTTTCAACTTCAACCAACTTCAGTGAAGTATTCAAGTTATGGATTAGCATCGTCACATGTGGTGGCATCTCTTCATCACGCCATTCCCACAAACCACAAGAAGAGGCCTCGTCAAAACGAGGGCATTCGTAGAATCGACGACCACCGTTCAATTGAGTCTTAGCCACAAAATAATTTGCAGGTTAAACCACAACCACAAATGGGCTGGATCAGTTTAATGGGTAAAAACAAACCCAAACAAGATGTGAGTCCCACTGGTCCGCATGTACAAATGGAAAAATGACACGTCATTTAATGAGATGCCCAGCTGTATTCCCGTTAGTCGTGGGGTAAATTAGATATTAGAAATAACGTGGTGTACATATTCAGACGGATAGATGGACGGAGCCTTTTATAAACCATTTAACATACGATAGGGGTACTTTTGGCCAATTTTCCGTTAATTAAATCAATAGTATAAATATCATTAGCAACAAAAGAAATAATATCTTAAAGCACTTATCCGTCACCTATGATGTGATACATGTATTAATATTACACTTCGAATTTAGCATAAAACAATGCCAATTGATGTGATACATGTATTAATATTACACTAAGATTTTAGCATAAAACAGTGCCATTTGTAGCATAATCAAATTTGTACTATTAATCTATAAAATTTAACAGTGGTGTTAAGCAAGTAACAGATAAATTAAAATTTCTTGGAGATAACAAGCAAAATCCACTGATAAAAAAATTTACAAGCTGCAAAATTGGTGGCAGACGTGCAACACAAAAAGAGACCAAAGCGAAGCCGTCTCACAAGGCTTTGATTAAATCAAAATCTTCACAGCTCTTGCAATATCATGCAGCTCCTCCTTTGAAACCTTTCTCCACACACCACCAATCAGCAGGTGGCCTTTTGAACCATCAAAAGGCATGTCGTCGTTGCCATTTTTATCCGAGAGAAAATCCCTGTTGTTGTTGCTATCACCAGGCTCCTCTGTCTTCCTCATTTTCTTCATATTAGGATGGTCGTCCAAGCATTCAATCGCAGAGGAAGCACCCCGCTTGCATCCACATTTATCAGTTTCTGGGATATCATTGTCGGATGATTTTGCAATTTCTGCTGAATCATCAACAAAATCAAGAATCGGAAGACGGCCAGTAGAACCAAATGTATGGGGTAGCATACCAATGGGGCATGGTTTCCATGCCTCTGCAACTACCCATCTGCTCCCGGCATCTGCTGTCTTCACGTTATTGCCCTTCACAACTCGGCGCTTAATTAGTTCAAACTTCTGAGCAGCCTGGAGAAGAGAATCTTCCCCCCTGGATAGTAGGAAGCTTTCCGAACTATTGGTGGAAGGATCCGAGTGAATAATCTCTGAATCAAATACACTCAGTGAGGAGAGCTTATTTAACTTCTGGAATAAAGAATTCCTTCCCATAATCTGAGCAATGAGAAGAGCTGAATCCATCAGCTGATTATTGGCGTGAGAGGACAAAAGTAAGCATTTACGTAATATTTGTTGCAGCGTTGCCTCTGGAAGACCAAGTTTTCTTGAAGAATCTTCACTGTCAGCAGCAGAATCACTGTTAAGAGGCTTCAGTGTCTTCAGATTTCCAGCTACCTCTTCACACAGATAGAATAATAGTTCAATTCGGAGAGATTCATTTTCATTTCCTGAAAAGCAAGTTTCACCTGACAATGATTCATTAGAGAAATGAGTCATCAATAAAACGCTAAAAACCACTTTGTTAGACAAGCAAATAATATTAAAATAAAACTAGAGAAGCATCATAGCAACTCTGGTTCAACTAAGATTCAACTTCAAATGCACTCTGCTCAACTAAAACACCCGTGGCTTGTCTGGTCTATCACATAAGAAAATATAACTCGGCATAAAGCTTAGTAACAACAACCCAGTAATAATCCCACTAGTGGGGTCTGGGGAGAGTAGAGTGTACGTAGACCTTACCCCTACCCCGAAGGGTAGAGAGGCTGTTTCCGAGAGACTCTCAACTCAAAGACAAAAGATCTATAACCACAACAAAAACCAGACAAATAATATCAGCACCGTAAAAGACAACAAACAAGTGAAAGGACAATAATTATGGTAATAATAAAAATTGAAAATAAAAATTAAAAAAGCGTGATGAAACAAAAACCGCTAACAGTCCTATACAAAACACTATCAGACTAGCCAGAACAAAACTCAGCATTACTAATACAATCAGTCTAGCCTCTACATCAATAGTACAATGTCTGGTCACCATTATCATTTTTCCATAAATAATACTACTTGCATAACTTATAAGAGAATCTACATAACATTTCATAATGGACAGAATTTCGAATAAGAATATTCATATTTGGTAAGAGCACCTAAAGTGAGAAAATACAATTGAAGTAAGGCGCATTGATTTAGTATATAAAAACATTTAGCGCTAATTCTGGAATTTGGTATTAGAATCTCCGCTTAACAGTTTTATACATATCATCCCTTTATATGTATCACTAGTTTGCGAACCAACCAACCGCTTGAAGCATTTGGAATATTTAGCATAGATGAAACGTGATCTAAAGGGAAATCCAGTCAAAACACACTATTTAATGTAGCTTCCAGCACCTAGTTTCTCAATTTCAAAGTTGATTTACGCATACTAGAACATGCATAATTCCATGTTTCTGAGTCCCAGGTATATTACTAAGTGCATCATACATCAAGACCAAGCACAAGTAACAACGAAAGTGAAAAAATGCTGCCTTAGATGTCTAAAACCAGAATTTCACTTACCAAGTTCATATTTCATGGCCTCCAGAGTCTCGATTTTGTCAAGAGCTGCCTGCAGAAGAGTCAGAAGCAACTCTGGTTCTCTATTTGACAGTTTTTTCAGTATTGGTTTCCAATAATCATATGCACTTTTGCTGTCAATGATTCCATGGAATTTCAAAGAATTCACTAACTCCCCATTTGGGGAATCTAATGGCTGCAGCATAAGTTCCAAAAGCACAGATACCACTTCGGAAGAAGAGGAAGTATATAATCGAAGAACGGCTTTGGTAGCTCTGGTAATCTGTTTCTTCGAACCTGAAACACAAATTATTCCAGAAAACTTAAGACCACCTAAAACACAATAAATATGCAGATGCTAAAGCATATGCCATCAATAATCAGTGCAAATCACTTTCATCAATTAAGCATCATACATAACAAACTTTGCAGGAAGCAGCTCTATATTCCAAATACCATCTTAACTTTCAAGCCACATAGAATTTATACAGATATCACTGCACGAGAGTTAATTGACCAAAGATGCTAAATTCTACAATAACTAGAACCTTCGAAAAAACCTAAATGGTGGTAACTAATAACTGGACAGTCCTGAATCCTAAAGGATGTGATTGTGAGCATCAAAAGATACACTAATTTTTTCAAAGCATCAACTTGCTAATGCACTCAATGCATAAAATTCTCATTGTACGAAGCTTTAGTAGTCCCAAGGTTTAATCCTCAGCTTTTCCAAAATAGTTACAAAAGAGGAAAGAGAAAATCACTGGAAGTGTCACTACTTTTGAGTGCGATAGATTTTCAAAACAGGCAGAGAAATTGTTCTAAAGCACACTTCATAAAAGCAGATGCAGCAACACTGCCACAGGCATGAACCGCGGAGTTAGAGACTTGAAGCTGAATAAAATTACCAGAACATGGTAGCAACCCAGAGGTGACAGGGAGAAACTTGTTTCTTGCACAAAGCTGCGCCAGTCTGATTCCTGTATAATAGAACCAAACTTATTGGAAAACTAGGGGAAAAGCGGAAATTTTTGCACTACTTATTTTTTCAAAAGGAAAAGGGGAACAAAAGAATAAGCCCAACAAGAAGTTGTATTGGCTGATCATAATGTCAATCAACTCCATGTACAAAGTACGCTTCCTTTTCCTTTTCCTTTGTTTTAATGAGAACAATTACAGTTGCAGGACTAACTCAAAAAAAAATCAGCACATACAGGCATGATACAGTATCAAACTATGACAATAACTTTGCAATGGACAGCAAGAGCAAAGATTATATAGCTGCAAACACTTGTTCAAGCAAAATATCAATGACGAAAAATGGGATCCTCCAGAGATTAGAATCAACACTTTTACAGAAACATCAGGAAATCTAACTAGCAACAAAATCACGGTATCTTTTATGTTTTACCAAGGCGATGAGAGAGAACTTGCACCAAAATGAAAAGAAATAGTTCAATGAGATTTAAGAGCAAAATAGAGGTTCCATTCAGTGATGTGCCATCTAGTGAAATCCAGTTGCCATCCTCTGAATGTCTGAGAGGTGGAAGTACAGAGAGAAAAATAAGATGAGAAAAATAATGGGTGTTATTCTAAACAAATACTCCCTCTGTTCAAGTTTATGTGAACCTATTTCCTTTTTGGTCCATTCCAAAAAGAATGACCCCTAGATAACAATTTAGCGTAAACTTATAATTTTACCGTTAATGAGAAGCTTTTATAACCACACATATACTCTTAATGAGAAGCTTTTATAACCACACAAATATTTTGGGCCCCTTTTTGACGTGTTTAGGACCACAAATTCCAAAAGTCTTCATTTTTTCTTAAAACTCCGTGTCCAATCAAACAGGTTCACATAAATTGGAACGGAGGAAGTATTACTTTTTAATTTTCGTCTCTGTTAGTTAAAAACTGGTGCAATCGTGATCTGTGAAACTTAATAGAATAGACAAATCATTAACATCTGGTAATTGTCTGATATTACTGGTCGATGTTGCAAGTGGAAAGAGCTTTCTCTTCATCAAAAGTGAATTTGTGTAGCAAATTTAGTGACAGAATTTTTGAATGATTGTTTAGTTTATTATGTAGATATGACATAGTATTTGAAAGTGAAACTATTGATGTGACCATTAATCATTTCCAAACATGAAAAAAATAGTGAAAACACATCAAGGACAATCGTAATGGTGATATTTACATTCATACAATGTGCTTGATGGTTTTAATTTAGATGATATTCATATACTCTGTACCACACCTACAGGTGCTTACAAAAATACAATGTTAATGTACGAGACATCAAGGAGATCACAATCCTCATGCAAGAAGATTAAACAATGGATAATATCACTTGGCAAAACCACCATAATATAACAAGAGGTTAGAACTTCACTCACGCTTTTCTGAAGTACTTGATCTGGTAGTCTGCTTCATTTCCAATAAGGAAGCCATCTCTAGTAATCTGTGTTTGATTTCTTTCCTTAAATTCGCTGCTGGATCCCTTCGAATTGCTTTGCTTTGAGGTTCCCAATAATATGATTTCAACCAGTCAAGTGCCTGAAATTATTGACATCATTTAAAGACTCACTCTTACAGACATGAGGAAAGAAACTTAATGTGTACTTGTCACCATGTTTTATTTTTGATTTAATACTTATTCTTCATTCTATCAAATAGATTACCTTTTCCAGCTTTAATTTAATCAATTGTAGAAGTATAGAGTTTGAATTATACGCTGCACTACACAACCACATAATATTTCTCATAATTTAAGATATTTTTATAGATCTATTTTTAGAATTTTGAATTAGTTTTAGCCCAATATCCGTACTTGGATCCATACTCCCGAATCTTAAAATTTGGATTATGAAGGACCCGGCATCTAGATCCGCACCCGGATTGGATACCCGGACCCCAGTCCGAGCAAACATAGGTCGTCGATATGGACAGTCAGCGGGATTCTGCTCCACCCAGCCCATGGACATGCCTACATCACATGTTGTCTAAACCATTGCAATCAAGTGCAAGGAAGGTTTCCAGCAAAGAGCTTCATCTTTATGACCTAATCATTGTAGCATTTCTACACTTCTCCACAACGTCCACAGCTATTCATTATAACAAATATGATGCAAGATCATGCTTCCTTCAGCTCTCTCTATTTTATCTTCTTAAAATGTTTTTCATTCTAAAAAAAAATCATTTTCCAGAAAATGTTTCCTTCAGATTTTCTTCTTTCACATCTAGTTGATACTTGCTAGGAAAAACCAAACAAGCTAAGGTCAATCTCATTTACATTTATTCATAGTCTGAGAACCTGAAAATATAATATTGTCAACTGGAAAGCTTCCCAGTCCAGATCAGATCAAAGATATCTACCACTCAAAAGCAGCTTATTCAGCTGATAGCCGGATGAGTGTTATCAAAGGCGAAAAGCGCAAAAAAGCTCTAAGGTCCGTTGGGGCTTGAAGCACAAAGCGCAAATAAAGCGTGGGCTTTAATAAAAAAGGCGCAACGGGGAAAAAGTAAAAATATGCATGTAGTCCAAGACTAATCATTTTAAGCATGAATAACCAACATATGGACAAAGAAATTGAAAAAATAATCCACGATATAGTGAAATATCAATTGTTTAAGGTCGCCTTTTCAGGATTACACTCATTGGCAAGGAAAAGTATGCCTTAGAGCTTTGATACGGCACTAAAGCGCCCACAAAGCGAGGCGAAGCGCTCAACGTGTTTTGAGCCTCGCTTCAGGGCTTAAGCCCGCTTTAAGCGCGCCTTTGACATCACTGCCTAATATCATGCAATCAGAGATGAAACTCATGTTCTTAGACCAAATAGTTCACTCAGTCGGCTCCAAAATCATTATAAATCACTGCTGAAAACCTAGATCCCTATTTTTTGGAGAAATACTCCAGAAAACCTAGATCCTACTAAAATAACGAGAGAAAATGGAAAACCTTCGGCTATCCAAGAGGATCTCATAAGTATTACTAAAGCAGAAAAGGCAGCACAAGAATAACACGAGCCACATACAAAGAATACAGAGACTTAGGAATCAATTATTTTCCAATAACTAGAGAATGAGAAATCTATCGCTAAAGAAGAGGATATGCTGCATGTGTCTCTTTTTATATCGGTGATGTTTGGGCCAAATCGCAGCACCTCAGCTAATCTACTAGACAGCTTATCCAGCCTGCTAGCACAGGTTCCAAAGTGACCCTGCACACCGAGCCTGAAGCAAATCATCTCACACCTAGTGTTGCAGCTAGACCTTAGATTACAGCAAACATAATTTGGCCTCCTCCGATTAGTTTTATCACTATAAACCACAATATCTCTGTATTTCAAGAAGAGAATCCATCACTACACTAAATACCATTAAATGTCAAAGTGGAATGGAAATTCAAGAACCTTTTTATTGGATAAATAGAACATCAGGAAGTCATAGCTTCGACTGTAATAATATAATAAACGACACATATTTAAGAAAACGGTTATAGAGGGAAAGAAAGATATCTACCTTGGTAGAGGCAAGACGGACCAATTGCAGTGAAGGAAGATCACGATGAGAGCCCTCTACAAGGAAATAGCAACCACTTTTAAGAAAGGAACTTTTTCAAATTTGAATTTCCGTTGGAAAATCATAAGCCACAGCCAAAAAATATTGCTAACTGATGCAATTAAGTAACATATCGTATATAGCTTCCAATTATTTTAAGCCTACAGCAGATGCAGAAGGAGGACAAGTTGATGCATCTCTATATGATATATCTCTATTACTAGCTTAGTCACTCACAAAGACTGTAAAGATTTTACTCTTTTCTTTGTTAGCAATCTACTCGTTGATGCTATTCCATCTCAAAAATCTACTTGTTGATGCTATGTATAAACTGACTTACATTTTCTTTGTATAACCAAGAGATCCCCAAGGGCTAGTGGTGCATGGTTCAAAACTCGGTGGATAATGAAAACTAACGTCCACTTTTAACAACTTTTCTTATACGGCTGACTTACATATAACAATCAACAACTGACGGTTTTGAAGTTGTAAATATGCATAAACACTCACCATGGCGAACATCAATCAGCATACGTGGAATTCCAATATCATTGGCTGCCTCACCTATTGAGATTTCTGTCTTCTTGCGGGTCTTCTCAACAACGCCATTTACAAGCCTTGAAAAGTAGTTATCATTATTATGCTGATTCTGCTAGCTAATAATGCACTCACCCACACACGGCTGCTATCCTAATATACCACCATTTTAGCCACAACAACCTCACAAATAAGAGAGTAAAGATGAGAAGTTAACTAAAGAATAAACTTAAAAGTGTACAACGGGAATTTTGACAAACAAGACTACAAAGAAAACACTGCTGATTGTGCCAATTTTTGTACTGTACATAATGAAAGAGAAGATTCCATAACTATTAGAATGCTACGATGACCCTTCCCCGGATCCTGCATGAACACAGGATGCTATGCGCACCAGGCATCCTTTTTCACTTGTATTTTTTGGTTTAGAGAGAGGATAACTTGTTGTATAATTATAGTAGGGAAAGTTTGATAGATGAATGTAGCTTAGCTTTAGCCTACACTTATATCGTATATACTTTTTCAGACCATCTCGGTTTATATGAATAAAATAAATTTATTTAACTTTTAAAAATACATAGAAAACAAAGTGCAAATAACATCACAATTTTTAACAATGGAGTTATGTTACCATTAGAAAAAGGGCATTCTCACAAATCACAAAAACGGAGGAAAATTTTCTTTAAAAATAAATAGTGACAAATGTACCTCATAATTGCCATGCAATATAGCATAGAAAGCATTTCTTCTGATTGCAAAGCATTTCCACCTAGGTCCTTCCTGCAAAAAAGAATTACCAAGAACAATGTTCATTTAGGACTCCCAAGCAATAAGAGGATAAATCAACATAACAACTCACTCCTAATATATAATCCATCCCAATTTATGTGAACTTGTTTGACCAGGAACGAGTTTTAACAAATCGAAACTTATGGTCTAAAACAAGACATAGATATTTGTATGGCTATAATGAAAAGCGTAAAGTTAAATTATTCTGTCATTAAAAAGGAAAGTGTATCACAAAAAAAGGTTGAATCAGTAAAGAGTGACCTGAAAAAAGCATCTTTTTGCTGAATTTCAATAATTGAAGCTGTAACTTCTACTGCAACAGGAATGCACCCTCTGCTTCTCCACGTCGATATCTCATATCCCCAAGAAAAAAGTATTCAATTCAAATTTTTAGCAAGAGAAAAATTATTAGGGCAAAAAAATAGAAGGAAAAAAATGTTTTTCTCTTTTGGGAGTTAGTTACCCTTTGAAGAGCAAAAGCAACAGAAGGAGGAGAAGAAGAGAAAAGGGAATCTCGAACAGAGTTCCATTCATCCCAGCTTATCCACGGCACCAATTTGAATCCCTGAGAGTTGGTTTCAGCGATTTCCTCGTCAGCTGGTGGTTCGATAAACCCTAGAAGAGACTCCATTGTAGAGGAAGTTGAGAAGAATGAGGGAGGAGAGTCCCAGGGTTTAAGGGGTTTAACTCCGGACCGGACAAGAGAACATTTTCTGGCCCGGTTCAGCGACTGTTAATATTTGATGGGCAAGCGTTGAGCACGTAAAATTTCGGTTTGGATTTTGAGTTTTTAAATTCACGAAATGAAAATACAAATTCAATGCAAATAAGTTCGGATTAGATTGAATTTTTTAAATTTGGTATCGGATTAATTGATTTGGATATTTTGGATTTTTTGTTTTGAGCTTATAAGTTGAGATGACTCTTCTTTTTATAAAAGTAAATATCCAAATAAAATACTTATGTTAAATTACCTAAAAAGTTCTTTATTTCCACCGCAATCATCCAAATAAAATGTTAAAGTAATAAAATTATTATATAAATTTTATTTAAAAAAAATACAATAGAGACGTTAATGCGACAGATAAGAAGTAGAAATAGTAAAAACATATCCAAATAGAAAGTATTCTCATAATAACTTAGTAATTAATATTACATATATATGATAATATCTTATGAATAGAGTGTTGAAATTATTACTATTGACACATGGATAAGGGACTAAATATAAAGTATAAGAATTTTGGATTTTTGGATATCCAAAAATTTGAAGTACCAAATCTAATATCCAATTCGAAATCCAAAATTTTTAAAAATTAAATCCAATAGCCAATCTTTAATTTGAAAATCCAAACTAAAAATCCAAAAAATTCGTACTTCGGTTTGGATTTCGGGTTTGCCTAAAGTATGCCCACCCCTGTACACATGGGAATTGTCATTTTTTTTACTATAGTAAATACATAAAATATTAGCAAGAATTTCTATTCTGTGCAACATCCGCGTAAGAAATATTTATACAATTAATTTACTAGTGAGGTAATTAAAGTAAATATTTAAGATCAATATCATTAATAGATAAAATAGTAGCATTTAATTTGCTTTAACATATTTATTAGAATAAAATGTTAAATCTAATTTATCATGAGACTTACAAGTTTCCATAAGGTAGCTCCAAATGTGTGGTGACAAAGCCATTTACATAGATAACAAGTTGGTTACTTATTTTCAACGAGGATTGGACAAACTAATAGAGTGAAAAGTAAATTTAATAATTTTATGAAGGGTGTCAAGGTCAAAATAATGAGTAAACTAGGAAGGTCCTAACATGAGGATTGATTTAAATACAAGAATTTTTGGGAGGTAAATGATTATAAGCATTTCATCTCCATTTTTATTGATTTTCATATATTAACTTGCAAATCCTTGAGAGAGATATAAGGTATTTTGTTTTACTATATATCTTTTGATTATTGTATGGGCTATAATTTGATCTTACAATAATCAATTAGATTAACCATTCCTCTCGACTGATATAAACGTAACAAGCGGCGAGACCGCCCCGGCCAAGAGTACTACCCGCAACCGCCTAGAAGTTTTGGCCGGGGTCGATGCTTTCCGGGTACGCCCGAAATAATCTACTGACACAGGCCCGATCTCCAAGAAAGTCAACTGGTATAACAAATGTCTATAAATACAGAGGCAGGCATGAGAAAAAGGGGGTTCCACTCTCTCCTCATGGGGGCTCTAAAAAATACAGAGTACAATGCAGAGTGAGAACCCAATACCAAAAAGACAGAATAACGGTAGATCTACGAAAACATGATTGTAAAGATCTGAACCTCTCCATGGAGAGACAGATTAATCCATTATCATGAATAAAGATCACTAATATCTTCTGTTATCCATACAAGTGTTCCCATTATCTTTTCCCTTATCGAATTTCAGACATGTTACGACTTACTATGATTGACCCTTTATTTTTAATAATTATTTTGGATTCATAAATGTTTGTAAATATTTTGAGTCGAACAATTATTTATACGAACATTTGAATGTATACTAGAGATATGTTCACGTTTTGCAAAATACATGATACGGATTCAATGATTTATAATGAAGTGCTTAAATTACTTCAAGGTTATATAGGTAAATAGAGAGTCAACCTCAACTTCAAATTACATTTTCTATATGTTCGCATATGTCATTTTAAAACTTTTGGAAAAGTTAATACCAATCAGCAAAAAGCTAAACAAGTGCAAAGTTAATAGTAACAAATATTTCGCTATCTGATGGCGTAAATGTTAACCCAGTTAGCATTTGAGTCACTATAGTAGTTTGATTTTTTTTCAATTTGTCGCCTAGGTTAGAATAAAGTTTGTTGTACTCTTTTACCTCATAATAACCACAGCACTTAATGTTGGATATTCTATAGAATTTCATATTGGACAAAGGTGAAATAATATTACGCAAAGATTGGAAGAGGCAGACGTGGAGAAAGAAGTATCCATTTAGATCAGATTTTTGAAAATCTGACAGTCATTGCGCATGGTGTCAATATCAATTCAGTATAACGTCTTATATGAGTACATTAGGCAAAATACATAGTCTACCTATTAAATTTAGGACCAAATTTCTCTTACACATTTATTGAATACGAGAACAATATTACACACCAAACCTTTCAAAAGTGTGTCAATTACACACTACTTTAGCTATGTGGCACCCGCGTGTTCTTCACATCAAACAGGCGCGTAAATGCTAAAAGATTCATTTAAGAAGTTTTATAAAGAATTCACGTGTCTAATTTCTATTTTTTTTCCTTTTTACACCAATTAACAAATAAAAAAAGAAAGAAAAAATAACCCCTCCTTCTCTTGTCTTCTTCCCCGGCCCAACCCCCCAATCCTCCACCCCGTGTGTCTTCTTCCCAATTTGAAACCTCTTCTGCCCAAACGCAAAACCAAATCCAGTATTCCGCTTCCGCAAACATTCCCGCCACGTTTGACTTTTTTCTTGGTTGGAATTTCCGTGTACACATACTGTGCAAAACTTCCAAACTACCCTTTGTTATCGAGTGTTTGATTCCCATATTATCATTTGGGTAAATACTAAACAGTGAAAAAGAATTGGTGGAAGAATTTAGCCTTTTGTTTACGGTCAGATAGTATTTTTGTGATAACTATGGTGGAGCATTTTTTTTTACAAATACGAAGGGGTTGCAATGGTGGAGAAGGTGGTGCAGTGGTGGGGAAGGTGGTTCACTGAATGGAGGAAGTTTTATTTATTTAAAGGGGTCGGATCTTAAAAAGGGCTAGGTGATTAAAACAGTTCTTTTAATTTAGAGAGGCGCGTGTTATACACAGCACAAACTATTACTTGGACTGGTCAAAAGTAGTGTGTAATTGACACACTTTTGAAAGGTTTGGTATGTAAAATAAAACATGTATTCAACAAGTGTGTAAGAGGAATTTGGTCCTAAGTTTGATGGATAGATTATGTATTTTGCCAGTACATTATTATCGCTAAATCTGCCGGGATCGAAATAACATGATTGACATGGTATCCATCTCATCCAAATTATTTGGTAGCCAATATTGTTGACTTGGTTTGGTTGGTAGCCAACCTTATTGAGTTTGTCAAATATTGATAGCCAATTTTATTGACTTGGTTTGTTTGGTAGCCAACCTTGTTGAAATTATAAAAAGGATGTAGAAATTATCAAATATTGTAGGCTTTAGTTTTGGCTATAAAATGAGAGCTTCAACTCTCATTTCTACACACCAACAAAGAGAGAAAAGAGAGAGCAAGGTATTCCATAAACTATAAGAAAATAGTTTGTGAAGAAAAATAGATTGTGAGAGATATTGTAGTGAGGTGAAAAAAGTAAAAGAGTATTTATTTCTTTTGAGGGTGTAGTGGTCTTAGGAGTAATTTTACTCATTACTATAAAGTATAAAATTCCTCGCTATAGTGATATCAGTTGCTCTTCTTTGCTGTGGTTTTTTTCCTTATTCATAAGGGTTTCCACGTAAATTCTTGATGTCATTATTGCTGCATTTCTATTCTTGCTGATTTAACCATTACTTTGTGTTCTGCGTTTATCATAAATACTATTTTACGGGGTTTATTCCCAACAAGTCGTATCAGAGCCAGGTTCTATCTAAGTGTGCTCTGTGGTTGCAGCACAGTCTGATCTTCCACATCAGAAAAGAATTACTTTGGTCTCACAATAAATAGTATTTGTATTTGTGATAAACAATGGAAGCCAACACTAGTAGAATGGTTACTTTGAATGGCACAAATTATGACATTTGGAATGGCAAAATGAAAGATTTGCTCGATGTCAAGAATTTTCATCAACATGTCTTCACCACTATAAAGCCTCATAATAAATCAGATGAAGAGTGGAGTTTATTACATAGGCAGGTTTGCAGCTTTATTAGACAGTGGGTTGACGATAATGTTTTGAACCATATTTCTGGGGAAACACATGCTCGGACCCTATGGAAGCACCTTGAAAGTTTGTATGCTCGAAAAACTAGAAACAAAAAGATATTTCTGATAAAGCAGAGATTGGGTTTAAAATACCACGATGGTTCCGCGATGACAGATCATCCAAATAATTTTCAGGGGATCATGAACCAGTTATCTGCTATGGACATTAAATTTGATGAAGAAATTCAAGGCTTGTTTATACTTGGTTCCCTACCAGATTCTTGTGAAACTCTTAGAACTTCATTATCAAATTCTGCTCCGGATAGTATGATCTCTATGGATTTTGCCAAGAGCAGACTTTTAAATGAAGAGATGAGAAGAAAATCTCAAGGTTCCTCCTCATCATATGTCTTGGTAACTGACTCTAGGGGGAGAAACAAGAACCGGGGTTCTCAAAATAGAGAACATAATATAAGCAAATCCAGAAGCAGACTTAAGGATATTGAGTGATATCATTGCGGGAACAAAGGGCACACAAAGAAGTTCTGCCGGATTTTGAAGAAGGAGAATAGAGACAAGGAGAACAGAAAGAAGAAGGCAATTGTGTGGCCACCGTCACTACAGAAGATCTTGTTACTATCCTTGATGCGGATCTGATAAATATCGCTTGTGATGAGTCAAGCTAGGTTGTGGACAGTGGTGCCGCATCTCATGTGACATCAAGGAAGGAATTTTTCTCATCCTATACTCATAGTGACTATGGAACTTTGAGTATGGGTAATGAAACAGTATCTAGGGTGGCTGGTGTTGGAACGATTTGTTTGGAAACTAGTATTAGAACTAAACAAGTTTTAAACAATGTAAAGCATTCACCTAATATTCATTTGCATTTGATCTCTGTTGGTGTTTTGGATGATGAGGGGTACGTCAGTACCAATGGTGCTGGAAAAATGGAAGCTCACTAAGGGTTCCATGATTGTTGCTCGTGGGTAAAAGCGTCGTGGTCTATACTGGACTACGACCTATACTTGTGTTGATATAGTGAATGCTGTTGAGAGCGATAACTCTTCAACGTTATGGCATAAGAGGCTTAGCCATATTAGCGAGAAAGGACTAAATGTTTTGGCCAAGAAGAAATTGTTGTCAAATTTTGAAAGTGCAAAATTAAAAAAATGTGAGCACTGCTTGGCTGGAAAACAAAAAAGAGTTTCATTCCAGTCTCATCCTCATTCAAGAAAGACAAAGTTGCTTGAGTTGGTGCATTCGGATTTATGTGGTCCAATGAAGACAAGGACTTTGGGTGGTGCACTTTATTTCGCTACCTTTGTTCATGATTGCTCAAGGAAACTTTGGGTCTACATCTTGAAGACTAAAGACCAAGTGTTGGGTGTCTTTAAGCAGGTTCAGGCTTTGGTTGAAAGAGAAACTGGAAAAAAACTAAAATGTATTCGTACTAATAATGGTGGTGAATATTGTGGACTGTTTGACGAATACTGCAAGCAACAAGGTATCAGACACCGGAAGACTCCTCCAAAGACTCCTCATCTTAATGGTTTAGCAAAAAGAATGAACAGGACCTTGATGGAAAGAGTGAGATGTTTGCTTTCTGAAGCGAAGTTAGCGAATCCCTTTTGGGGTGAGGCTTTATTGACCGTCGCACATGTTATTAATCTATCCCCTGCGATTGCTTTGCAAAGTGATGTTCCAAACAGAGTTTGGTATAGAAAGGATGTTTCCAATGAACACTTGAAAGTGTTTGGTTGCAAAGCTTTTGTACATGTGCCTAAAGATGAGAGGTCAAAATTAACTGCCAAGACAAGGCAGTGTATCTTCATTGGTTATGGTCTTGATGAGTTTGGTTACAGGCTATATGATCCAATTGAGAAGGTCATGAGAAGCCGTGATGTTATCTTCGTGGAGGATCAAACCATTGAAGATATTAATAAAGTGGAGAAACTAAAACCTTCAAGTTCTGAAGGTTTAGTTAATCTTGATCAATTTCCTCGTACAATGCAGATGACATTGGTGGGCTCAATGATGATGGTGATGCTCAGAACCATATTCCAGATCAACATATTGATGGTAATGGTGATAACAATGCTAATGTTGATGAGGTAGATGCTCCTACTCATAAAGCTGTGGAAGAGTTAGATATTCCACTCAGGAGGTCTTCTAGACCCTATACTCTTTCCTCCCGTTATTCACCCGCTGAGTATGTATTACTCACTGATGGGGGAGAACCTAAATATTATGCGGAGGCCATAGAAGATGAGCACAAGGATCAATGGATTGAAGCCAAGCAAGATGAGCTAAAATCTCTGCATGAGAACCATACTTATGAGTTGGTGAAATTGCCTAAAGGCATGAGAGCTTTGAAGAACAAGTGGGTATTCACAGTTAACGCCGAAGAACATAGTTTGAAGCCCACATACAAAGTTAGATTGGTTGTCAAGGGATTTAGTCAAAGGAAAGGTATTGACTTTGATGAAATATTTTCTCCTGTCGTGAAAATGTTCTCCATTCGGACAGTTCTTGGTTGGACTACTAGTCTTGATTTGGAGATTGAGCAGATGGATGTGAAGACTGCTTTTCTTCACGGTGACTTAGAAGAGGAGATCTATATGGAACAACCTGAGGGCTTCAAGGTAAAAGGTAAAGAAAATCTTGTATGCAAACTTAAGAAGAGTCTATACGAATTGAAGCAAGCTCACAGACAATGGTATAAGAAGTTTGAGTCTGTTATGGGGGAGCAAGGCTACAAAAAAACTTCTTTAGATCACTGTGTATATGTACAAAGATTTTCTGATGATGACTCTATCATCCTCTTGCTATATGTGGATGATATGTTGATTGTGGGCAAAAATGCTTCCAGGATTGACGAGTTGAAGAAACAGTTGAATAAGTCTTTTGCAATGAAAGACTTGGGTCATTCTAAGTAGATTTTGGGAATGAGAATTACTCGTTCGAGAAACGAAAGGAATCTTTACTTGTCACAAGAGAAGTACATAGAATGTGTACTGGAGCGCTTCAATATGAAAAGTGCAAAGCTGGTTCGCACACCCCTTCCTGGTCATCTGAAGTTGAGTAAGAAGATGTGTCCTTCAACAATGGAGGAAAAAGAGAGAATGGCCAAGATTCATTATTCCTCTATTGTCGGAAGTTTGGTGTATGCAATGGTATACACTCGACCAGATATTGCTCATGCAGTCGGTGTTGTTAGCAGATTTCTCAAAAATCCAGGAAAAGGGCATTGAGAAGCTGTAAAGTGAATACTCGGGTATCTAAGAGGAAGCTCACATGAATGATTATATTTTGGAGGATCAAATCCAATTTTGAAGGGCTATACAGATTCGGATATGGCAGGTGACCTTGATAATAGAAAATCCACTACTGGATATTTATTTACTTTTTCAGGGGGAGTTATATCATGGCAGTCGAAGTTGCAGAAGTGTGTCGCACTATCTACAACTGAAGCAGAGTATATTGCGGCTACTGAAGCTGGCAAAGAGATAATATGGCTCAAGAGATTTCTTCAAGGACTTGGATTGCAACAGATGGAGTATGGTGTCTATTGCTACACTCAAAGCGCAATAGACCTGAGCAAAAACTCCATGTACCATGCGAGAACAAAATACATCAACGTCATATATCATTGGATTCGTGAGCAAGTGGAGAACGAATCACTTCAAGTCAAAAAGATTCACACGAGTGAAAATCTTGCAGATATGTTGACCAAGGTGGTACCAAGAAACAAGTTCGAGCGACGCAAAAAACTTCTCGGCATGCACTCAGACTAGAAAGACATTGCTACCTCCTCTAGATGAATGAGACTGGAGGGGGAGATTGATATGGTATCCATCTCATTCAAATTGTTTGGTAGCCAATATTGTTGACTTGGTTTGGTTGGTAGCCAACCTTGTTGAGTTTGTCAATATTGGTAGCCAATTTTTTGACTTAGTTTAGTTGGTAGCCAACCTTGTTGAAATTGTAAAAAGTTTGTAAAAATTGTCAAATATTGTACGCTTTAGTTTTGGCTATAAAAGGAGAGCTTCAACTCTCATTTCTACACATCAACAAAAAGAGAAAAGAGAGAGCAAGATATTCCATAAACTATAAGAAAAAATTTGTGAAGAAAAATAGATTGTGAGAGATATTGTAGTGAGGTGGAAAAAGCAAAAGAGTGTTTATTTCTTTTGATGGTGTAGTGGTCTTAGGAGTATTTTTACTCGTTACTACACAATGTAAAATTCCTCGCTATAGTGATATCAGTTGCTCTTCTTGGCCGTGGTTTTTTCCCTTATTCAAAAGGGTTTCCACGTAAATTCTTAATGTCATTATTGCTGCATTTATATTCTTGCTGATTTAACCATTACTTTGTATTTTACCTTTATCACTAATACCGTAAATACTATTTTACGGGCTTTATTCCCAACAATAACATGATGCATGCGGAAACTAACAATACAAAGTTTGGTGGACGATAAATCAAACAAAAAAAGAAAAATATACTAAACTAAGCATAATAATTTATAATAATTTGATCAATTGATCTACATATGATAAAATTAATATAAAAGAAGAAAAACAATCGAGAAAAAAATTACACCTTAAACAGAACTCTTTAATGACTACATTGTGAATATTTTTGTTCTGTACTCTTGTGAGAAGTTGAGATCCTTAATTTATAAATGTGCAAAATTTATCATTCAAGAATATGATAAGACATATTAAGGAGATTTAATTCTTTTAAAAGTCATTTTCCATTCATTCAAAAAAGAGAGTCCTAATAGATTAGAAACTAACAAAATCATAATCATTTAATAATATATATTTTTACCATAATTTATTACTTATCATAACAAGGTGACATGGTTTAGTAGAAACATAAACCGCTGCAAGTAAGCTTTTACCAGCAAAAACAAACTCTTCATCATATCAACAGCCCAAAGAAATAACTAAGATTAATGTAAACGTTTACTGTACAAGCTGCAAACGCACACTGAGTCCCAGAAAAGGGAATATAGCAGTATAGTGTATGCTGGCTACAAAAGCAAAAGCTTAGGATTAGAAACCAAACAACTCCACAGCCCTGTCAGAGAGGCTCCATAGAGCTGGTGCAAATACAGGAGTGATCCTCGGCAACGTGGGATATGTTAGTGTTCCGAGTAAAAACCAGTTAAAACTTAAGAGAGCAACTGCATCAGATGCGGGTCTGTTCTTGATGGTTGAGAAAAACTGAACAACACTCCACAAGGACATGCCAACGACAGTAAATAGCGCGAGGACAAGAGGCATGCATGCATCTTCAGCTTTCCATACGATCGTTCCAACTAAAAGTGACAATATTGCGCTACAAAGGGTCCGTGTAAAAGCTAGCTCCCTTTGTTGCTGTAACACATTGCTTATGTCAACATCCTCGGAGGTGGTTGGAATACACGTCTTGATATATCGACAGGATCTTGTTCCCATAAAATCATGGTTTAACGTAGTTTCACTTTTGCTTTTATCTTCCATGGCATCATCTTGCATTCTTTCGTTGTCAATGGTCATACCCTCGATGCCATTTGCATTGCTGTCGCCATGCAATATTGGGCCATTGCCTATATAAACATGGTCTCTGTGGTCCCAAAGTGCTTTACTATGACTTTCATTCAACCGTTGATTTTGTGCCTTCAAATCCTGAAGCTATCACATCAAATACAAAATTCAGGCGTTCCTGTCTCGAAAGTTGCATTATCAAGAGCAAAGGAAAAATTGGAACTCAGAGGACCATTATAACAGATTCAAAGTGACCAATTTTCAGTGATCAATCTACCTCAATGTCTCTCTTATTTAGTCCAACATTTCTGAAGTAGCAAGAAACAAAGATCTGAACATAAAAAGGTCATTCAAAACCAAAAGTGTGACATCCACCCATCAACCACAGACATGTAAGAAACGAATCGCAACTCAGTTACATTAATGGGAGGGACATCCAGCAGCTACCCCAAGCTCAGTTGCATTGACTCAATAATTAACAGAAAGAAGTAACTTGTGAGTTCTGACAATAAATTATAGGTTTAATAGTGTAAAAGCTGCACTAGCATGATTTATTGACTTCCCTTACTATTAACTTTAGTCAACTTGGGTTGGGGTCCTGAACACTTCCAAGGGACCGAATAGCCGTAAGATTTAAATACCCGATTCATTAGTTGACACATAATTTTTTTAGGTTACCGTGGTATAATGTGCAACTCAGAAAAAGTGCATGCATTAAGGGTGCAAGACACAAAGAAACACGCCTATTCATAGACTATTATCCTTCCTTTTGCCTTTTTCCTCTAAATTAACTATCGACCCAGCACCCATTTGCAGAATGCTGAATGGTCACCATAATCACATTGCTTTTCGTTCTCATTCTAGGTCCCTATATTTCTAAACATCCATTATTCATCCAATGCCCTGAAACACGCAGATTCAAAACAAAGCTCTAATTCATAAAGGAAAGCGCTCATCATGTAAACTCTTTGTCTATTCAGCTTCTCTCCTTCCAAAGCAAAATCAGAATGTTACACTTGCTCGATAAATATAACCTTTTTTTTTTTTTTTTTTTTTTTTTTTTTTTCGATAAATATAACCTGGCCCTCCAATTGACAAAGAAAATTGGAAAAAATATATTAACCTGGCCCTCCAATTGCTCAATTTTGAGTATCGCCTCATCATGTTCATCCTCAAGTTCTGCTAACATGACCTGCATTGTCTTTTTATCTTTGATGGCTACCTGCAGTCTCTTCTTAAGTTCCTTCCTTTCCCATACAAGGTTCTCTATCTCTGTCTGCATTTGCTGAAGATGCATTTCCAGCTGCACATGTATTCTACTCACGTCAGTTGAGAAAATAAAGTCATACCATAACTCCTCAAAATGAAGAGTATGCATTTAACACATATCATCAACTAGATATATGTGACACTAAACGAAAAGGAACAGCTAGATATAAGGAGAGTATAGTAAGACAGCCATTATAGGTGATTCTTCCTGCATCCCGTAATATCCTAATAAATTAAAAGTTTTTTACTGCCAAGGTCTGAATGAAGAACCCGCCAATTTGAATGCAACAGATCTTTATAGGGAAGAAAATAGTAGCTTTCAACTACTAACACGGCAGAGAATTTCAAAGTAAACGTGGCATAAAGTTTTGGTTCAATGGATAATGGGATAGAAGTACCGTAATGATACTAAAGTACTTAAACATGACTCTCTCACTTGAGAAATCATTCCACGAAGACAGCAGGCGAAATTACAGCTGCCTGTGAAAACTAAGAGAATATGCAGGACTATGTGCAAGGTCTAACTAAAAGGAAATGCAGAACCGAACCTCTATGGTAGAAAAGGTTATGGTTCCCCTCCACAAAGGTCTAACTAAAGTATCTCGTCAACACCCCTACTCCTCTTCCTTCAGATTTCTTCTGCTAACACAATTCCAGCTTGCAGATCTCTCCATTTAGAAGCTTTGGTACCGAGGAAGAAAAATTAATGACAGCATTATCAAGCGCGCCTTATAAATGATTTTGACAATAAAATTCAAGCATCAAATTTCAAAACACTATTTTTTAATTATAAAAGCATCCTTGAAAAACTATGAAATACAGAACTATTAAAAAAAAAAGAGCCTTCAGGTCTCCACCAGAAGCCCCCAAAGGAGAAACACCGAGGGTCTCCAATCAAAAACAATTAACAAGGAAACAAGCGTAACAGGGTATCTATACAAAAATCGGATCCATACATATGTTTGTTATGTGTCTTTTACTAACAAGAGGTGGACCAGAATCTGAGGAAGGAAGCAGCAGGATAAATAAAACATACATAATGGAAGGAAAAAAAACATGTTTCAGCAACATCTCAAAAACTAAAATGTTAAAAGGAAACAAGAAATTTGTGCAAAATGAAACTGACCATCCTTTCCCTCTGTAGAGCAGTTAAACTTCGTATTGGCAGGGACAGAATAGCAATAGCCCAAATTATCAGTCTCCAGAGTAAGCTGGCATGAAAACCCATAGCAGCTCTCAGCAGCTCTGTCCAAGTTTGGATAACAATACATATCGTTCTCACACCAAAGTAGCAAGTGAACTTGAGTAGTGACAAAGGCTTGATCAGCACGATCATAACAGTGTTGCCCAATTCAAGAAACAGTGCCATCTATACTTCCCAAATTAGTCAAATATACGCCATCTGCATAAACGTTCAAGTCCTTAAAATCCTAGTAGAGATGTAAATTCACAGACTGAACAAAATTACAGCCTTCAATAAGAGTGCACCAGATATATTTGACAATGTTTAGAACTTTCTCGCTATAAGGCAAACCAGTTTAAGGCAATAACACTGAACCACGACCTAGAAAAATATACCGTAAATATTGGGGAAAACGTTTCCTCAAACTTGGGAGCAACAAAACTAGAAGGCATTTGTCTTTAGTTATAATGCAAAAGGAAATAAAACAGTTGCAGACTTGCCACTACCCAATCAGTTCATTCATCTCTGAAAATGTCCAGTGTAGCAAAATCAGTGAAACCAAGGTTTACCAGCTAACTTGAGACTAGGTGAATCAGAAGTAATATTCAACACTAAAAGGCTTGGAATATATATCAGCTAAACATTTAACAAAAATATGTGAAGGGAAACATCCTGAATGGCATTCGAACGTCAACCTATTTACACCAGCACCAGCCAGCATCATCTTTCCAAATTGAGTAATAAATCCAGCCGCAAATTTACTAAAGATATCAGATATGTCTTCGATCAAATAATGGAAGCTTCTTTGATATGAGTTATGACTAAGCTCCTTGAGACTGACAGAGAATTTCAATTTCTTAACTTTAAAGTCATCATCATTGTTCCAGTCCACCTCTCCAACTACACTATAAGATGTAACTTTGTTTTTTCTCCTTATATTCGTCAGACACAAGTTAGGAAGTAAATTACACTATCATTAATCATCTTAATTAGTGCAAAAATTGAAATTAATCTTAACCATACTTTTTTTAATATCAATTTTTTGGTATGATAGAGCAATGATTTACTAACACTATAAGTTGCATGATGGGCAATTAATGCAAATTTCCTAATTAATGGCATAACTGTATGCATGATGAATCTAAATCTAGTACTAAGTCCCTCATATTCTGAAGAGACTCTTTTCCGAAGCCTAAAAAGGGATGAACGATGATACTTATAATAAAAGAGAGGTCCCCAACCAACATTAACTGTTGGCTTGACATAGGTCCATATTCAAAATTCTCTGTTTTCAATAGCACCATGGTGACTGACTCAGTTTTAAAGACTTTTTTTTTTGTTTTTTGACAAAAACATTAATGGGACATCCCAAATGGCTTCAAATGTATATCAGAAACAAGGTATGCTTAATCTTTTGGTATTTCAATATATTGACTTAAATTTCAGCCATATTTTATAAAAAACTAAGATGCCATAACTTTTATACAGTTTGGCAATTGCTACAAATAACTTGTCGAATTTAACTTATATACACTAACAATGAAGAATTTTTACACTAACCGTGTATTGAAACATGTCGTAGCAAGTTACCTGCCTTATTTTCCAGATTATTGTTCCCACTTATTATGGACTGTTTCTGGAACTTAACCTGGTGTAAAAACTTTTACATTGAAAGTGTATAAAAGCTGGAACTCATAGCTTGTCCTATTATAGAAACATTTTCCACGTATCACACCAAACTAGAGAAGCCTTACATCCACGCTCCGCACAAAATCTTTCAAAAATAAGGGAAAAAGAGTGAATGACAATGCAGTTCTTTCTAGTTCTCAAGATAAACCGGAAGGGAATACACACTTAAGACAGTCAAATTATCAAGCCTTCAAACCAAGAGGTCCAAGACCCTCCCACTCACCACCCGAGACCAAAAAGTAGAAACACATATAACACAACAACAACAACAAGAACAATCCACAGAGTGGGGTCCGGCGAATCCACATAACGGGGTTTGAAAATGGTAATATGTATGCAGAAGTTAGACCCTCGTCTCATAAACACATATAAATAAATAAATAAATAAATACACAAACATCACTGAATGTAACAAAGAAAAAGAAGCACATAATTAATTTGAAATTTAGCAGAGTTCAATTAAAAAAAGGCACTAAGAGAGGCAGAGTTTACTTTGTGAGTGATGGGGATTTTGGAAGGAGAATGCGGAAGCTGGAAGACGGAAGGGTCTGAGCAAAGATCTTTTTCCAGAGTGGGGTCGCAGCCAAAAATGTAAGAAGCAAGGAAGAAGTGGGGTGTTGACACGTCCTTCCCGCAGCGACTGACACGTTATCTTAAAAAAAAGCTCTTCAATTCTTTGAATGGATAATGAAGACCGCCGCCATCTTTACAAACTGATATCACCTCCTCCAAGACTGGTTAGAGGTGTTACGTTACACCTCTGATTTTGAATTCATGCTACTACTCACATTCTAACAACAAATTTGATTTTAATGTTAAATCTAATCTCCATTCTTTGCCATAGGAATTTAAGCTTGACTTTATTTTGATTCAAGAGCATAAAAACTTAATTTTGAATTATATTTTTTAACTTAAATGTATTTGATCTATCCGTCACGAGTGCCTTGATAGAGCCATGAACAATAACTATTATAGAGAACAATAACTTTGATATGAAACGCTTCAAGTCTTGTAATTTATAAGAAAATTTATAACGATTCGGTCAGTCATTTTGTGTATTGTAGCCTTGTTCTCCTATTTATCGCGTCTTCTATGTTCATTTATGGTTACGTGACTAGTCAGGATGATAGGATTGATTTAGGGGAGGTTCTGGTGTGGATTAGGACATTTAGTCCCAAGGTTGAAAGTTAAGTTGTAAGAGTTGAGCGAAGTTTTACTTTTGTGTAGACGACTCGGAAATGATATTTTGATGGTTCCAATAGCTTCATATTCTGATTTTGGACTTAGGCATGTATCCAGATTTGGATTTGGAGGTCTATAGGTTGATATGGAGCTTTTTGGCGAAAGTTGGAAAGTTGATGGTTCGGAAGGTTGATAGGTTTGACTCGGAGTTGATTTTGATCGTATCGGATTCAGATTTCGGTTTCGAGAGTTGATATAGGTCCGTTGTCTCATTTGAGACTTGATGCAAAATTAGAGATCATTCCGGGTTGGTTTGATGTGATTCAGCATGAGTTTTGGAAGTTGAAAGTTCATTAGTTCGTTAGGCTTGAATTGAGGTGCGACGCGTGGTTTTGATGTTGTTTTGTGTGAATTGAGGCTTCGAGTAGCTTCGTGTTATGTTTTAGGATTGGCTTAGGTGATTGGACGGGGTTTCGGGGCCTCAGATGTGTTTTGGATGGATTTTAGACCATTTCTCCATGTTTTGGCATAGCTGATTCTGATGTCTAATTTCCTACTTCGTGATTGCTAGAAGGGAGCACTGATCGCATATGATGTTATGGATGGCACGCGAAATGTTCTTCGCGTTCGTAAAGTAGTGACACGTCCACGAAGCTTTGGAAGGAAGTGGCCATCGCGACCGCGCAAGGGTAGTCGCATTCACGTAGAAGGGGGAATTCAGCTGGGCGTCAGGATATAAGCCTTCCTGATAGCAAGATGCCGCCAGTGTTCGCGTAGAGTCGGGATGGTCGTGCATCGCGTTCGCATCCTGGATCTCGGGTTTATCTATGCCATTTTTTGGAGAGTGATTGATTGTACTTCGCGATTGAAACGTAGGTCCCACGATCGCGATGAATACACATGGCCAGACTATTTAACATTATTTCGAGGGTTTTGGTTAATATATAACATTTTAAGTTTGAGAGCTCGATTTTTGCCGATTTTGGAGGAGATTTTCACGATTTGGATTGGGGTAAGTATTTCTTTACTCGGATTTGTTTATATTCAATAATTCCATCATTTTTAGCATTTAATTGGTGAAATTTAGTGAAAAATTGAGGATTTTAGTATAAAAAACAAATTCTTAATGAAATTTGATGACTTGAAAGTCGATTTGAGGTTAGAATTGGGTGAAATTGGTGTGGTTGGACTCGTAATTGAATAGATGTTTGAAATTTGTAGTTTTGTCAGGTTCCGAGGTGAGGGTCCGGGATTGACCTTTTGATTTTGATAAATACTGAAGCTTTATGGTTTGAGATTGTTTCCTACGGTATTATTGATCATGTTAAGTTGTTTGTGACTAGATTCGAGTCGTTCGGAGGCCAATTCACGTGGAAAATGCTTTTTGGAGTATTGATTTGGCGTCTTGAGGTAAATAACATATCTAAACTTGAATTTGAGAGTAATTATTCTTGGGAATTATGTTATATAAAATGTGTTTGGGTAACACACATGCTAGGTGACAGACGTGCGTACACTGAAGTATTCATGATCACAGTGGACTTTAGACTGTTACTAGCCCTATTTTACTATCACGCTCTATTATATACGTGTTTTCTTTATTCTCTTGACTATTTGAGCTATAATTAATGTTAGAAATCATGTTTAGGATATGTGCTTATTTAGTTGAGACATAATGGAGATATTCTTGTTGTTTTTGAGTTGTATGATGTAAGTTTCAGTCATGATTCCTTATTTGCATATCATATCTCAATGTCTGTATATTAATTGTTTGTTACATCACACGTTGTTGTTGTATTTCATATGTAATAGTGTTTGGGTTGAGTTGTATGAGATTGTGAGCCCTTGAGACTTGAGAGGTTGTTGACTTATGTGGGCCGTAGAGACATGTTGTGAGTGATGTATGGATCGGGTAGCACTCCGCAATATGCCATATTGGATATTGATTAATATTTGAATTGGGTCGCACGCTGCAACATGCCATATTGGCTATTTATTAGTTCTTGGACTAGGACCTACCCTTCCGGAGTCTGATATTTACAGCGAGTGCAGGCACAATGATATATATATATATATATATATATATATATATATATATATATTAACCTTTTCAATTTCTAAATTTAAAATTCTCATATCACCACCGATGATTAAATGATAAATATGACAAACACATCTAACATGGAAACAATTACTAAATGCAGGATTTAGTGTAGTTGTAAGTAAGCCTATAGCATTAGTGTTACTAGAAACATTATCCATAGAAATTGACATTAATTTATCTCTAATGCAAAAATATCTGCAACAGTGTTAGCAATAAACTTACATGTGTGACGTGAATTAATTATTCTATAAGCAATAATGCGTTTTTGCATTTTCATTCTTCATCAATCCAATAAGCAGTTACAGTAAGATAATCACAGTCATTACCACTTCTACCAATATCAGTGGTAATAGCAATCCGACAATCCATATGAGTAAATAAATACTGCAAATATTATTCATATTCATGTTTATATTTATAAATATCGCTCTTTACGGTTACGCGAGGCCAACCTTTATATATAGGATTAAAAACTTTTCTAATATAATGCACAAAGTGATAGTTAGAAGGAAAACTATAGGGTAAGCACATAACATTAACCATATTTGCTAATTCTTCGCGATCTTTATTTAGATCGTAATATAAAATGCCACCGGTCACAATGTTAATTTCTGGTTGAACTTGATTTGAACCTGTACCAGGGTTAACCGTAGTATCTACACTTGTCCCCTCTAGCTGCGCTTTCATTTGTAAAAATCTAGCTTTATCTCTAGGGTGTATCTTTATGTGTCTAGTCAAACTACTCGTACCGCTACGGCCTCCAATAATTTATGCGCCAGCAAACCCCCACAAGTTTTACACTTAGCCTTATTTTGTTCTCTTAATTGAGTAAAAAAGTTCTAAACAAGTGATATTTCGGGTCGTTTCGGAGGTTGTCTATTAAAAGTATGGGTTTTTACAGGTGGGTCGGGCAGGGCATCAGTTGGGTTATTAACATGACTAGTAGGTGTATCATCTAAATCCGGTTGTGTTTCATCTACATCATTATTTTTCTCATCATTTTCTAAGATAGTTTCATTGGGATAAAGAACATTCATAACTTCTTCATTTAATGGTTGACCTGGTGCGATATCATGGCAAAATTGACTCTCGAAAAATTAAAAACAAGGGTTATCACTATCAAGAATAGTAGGTGGAGGAGAACGTGTAAAATGTCTGGGTCGGGGAGCCGGGGGAAGGCTAGTAGCTTGGCGACTAGATTCACCAATTTTAGATTTTTCCTTACCACCAAATATTTTTTTTCAAAGAAAAGGCCATATTAATTATAATTATACAAACTAAAACAAACAAAACTATATTCTTAAAACATAAGAATCGGAACGCCTGTACTGAATAGACGAACAACTTCTTGAAAACTCGCTGAAGACTTGAATACTTCAATTCACCAACTTCACAATTTGTTATGAAATTGCAATAATAAAGTAAGCAATTATAGAAGAGAATTAGATATAAATTGAGAGAGATTGATGAATTTGTGAGTAAAAATGAAAGAATGAGGGGTATTTATAGTTGAGAATTGAGAAAAGTATAATTTTATAAAGTTTAGAGTTAAAATAAAGTTTGGGGTCAAATGACTATTTGTTAAACTTCCAAACGACTATTTTTTGATGGCCAACGGCTAGATTTTCTAAACGTTGCTTATTTTATTTTATTTTTTTAAAATATAGCCAGTGAGGACTATTCGGCCTATTAGGCCCGTTTGAATCGGGTTCCGAGCTTAGCGGTCCCGGGATCATGCGCCCAATGGATAGAACCGGCCCGCTACGGGCTTAGTACACCATTTGAGACCGGCCCACTAAGACCGCTCCATTTGGCCCAGTCCGGTTCCGAGCTGGCCCGGCCCACGGTGCAGCCTTGCCTCACGAGCCTTGAAATGATGCAGAAGACTGAAACCACCACAAATTTGGGCAAACAATTCCTCAAAATCTCGATAAGTAACAGTAATTTTCTCTTCACCGGCTTGCGAAATCGCCATGAAAATCAGAGAAGCCTTACGAAGGAAAACTCAATGTAATTTACCAACGTATGGATTGATACCATATTAAATCCAGAAATTCGGGCAAATTCAGAAAATATGAAGTACAAAACCCTATGGTTCGAAAGAGAAGAAAAGAAATAAAAATCTCTGGAGAGTTAAACTCATACGCATTAAATCTATTAAAATAAAATATTTAAAGCATCAAAAGAAAAAATGAGTAAAGACATTAATGACACATAATGCAATGAGGTCCAGCTTAGGTCATTTGTACTGGGTTTCTATAGTAGGCAGAACTGGAGCCTAGTTGTGCTGATTGGGCTGTCTAATACACCTAATACAATCCCATCTCAAAGCAATGCGCAATGCCACAATTGCTCTTGGACCCATGTGGTGATTCTCCATTTAAAAGCATCATGCAAAAGTGGTGTCATACTAATTTCTCCTAATGGATGCACTACGTGGCCTTTTGGAGGTTTTTGTTAGAAAATGATAGATAAAATACGTAAAAGAATACTTGTAAAGAAAATATGTGTAAAAGAATTTCGTCTGAATTTAAATGGTAAAGTATATATATATAGCAAGACAAAAAAATTAAAAGTAGGTATAATTAGGCAAGCGCACTGCTTTATTTGGAAAAGTAAAGCAGGAAAACAAAAAGAACTTTCTCTTCGCAAGGTCGAAAAATGGACACGAAATAAAAGAAAAAGTCGAAAAATAAACTTCTCTAAAAGAAAATCATTTTCTCTTCTCTTTTTCCCCACTTTTTTCTTTTTGCTGGAAACTGACTTCCATTTCTCTTTTTTTCTTTCCTCTGTCCCAAAACAAATAATGAATTAAATAAATTTGAATTTGATTTCTGACATCTGGCTTCACTCTTTCAAAATCAGATTTACATATTTTTAAAAGTACATAAAAAGTACCATTAAAGTGTATACAATGTATCGGCTTCAAATCTGGGAAGATTGAAAAGAATGTTGTCTAAATAGCACAAAATACAAGAACTGATAAACAATGATACTGAATATTGTAGAATATTAGTATTCAACTTTATCGTACAAAAATCATTTTTCCACAATTAAATAGTTTGAGATTAATTTTTAAGAAAGAGAATCTTTTTCCGTGGATTTTGTTATCAGATACGATTCAAAGGATCAGGCTCTTTTATGCTTACACCAAATCTCACCGAGTTTTCAACGACAATTTTTGTGGTCGAATTAGCCCAACTCGAATGGTAGAGCGACGAAATACTGCAGTGTTCCAGGTTTAATTAACAAAACAAGAGCTCCTCACTTTATTTGGCAAAGTATTTCAGATGAATTAAATAACAACTCCTAAGGCAAATTTAATCAAATTGAATCTGCCACCAAGGCAGTCAAATTTTAGATGTCCTTTCACCAAGCAGCGGCCCTATATAGAATTAAGGGAGCTCAGTTAAATCTCCTTTATCGGAAAATTAAATTTTAGTAATAGAGGGAAGATTAATTATATGTAAATTACTGGATCTCTTTGACATAAGAGAAAATTTTGCATAGTAATAATCGGGTTCATTGAATTTCAGGTCATAACTTCAAATCCCAGGTATATATCAATTTAATTTTGTTAATCTCATTACGCTTCTGACTCCGTCATTGCCTTTTGGAGCTTTGGAATAGAGAAACTCATGGTAGCGAGCCCTTTCCACTTATTGTATGATATAGTACGTAGGGATGTCAAATAGTTGGGTGCGATTGGGGGGCAAACTCGCATAAACCCGCGAAGATTTCAACCCGCCCCGCCCCGCCCCGCCCCGCATAGCATTTGCACCAGCATCCACCAACCCCACACCCACACCCACATTTTTTGGTAGTTTGTTTTAGTTAAGTTTGTTGCTGGATTTTAAATTTCATCAACCAAAAACTGAAAAGCTTATGCTCATCAGCTCATGTATTGAATTGTTCAATATGCTAGCTGGAAATTTACAAAAGCCAATTTCCAAAAGCCTGAACGTTATACTTATGGTATTGGAATTTGGAAACAATTTTCGAGCGTTCGTTAGATGATTAAGTGATGAATGTTAATTACTTAATTATAAAAATATTTGTCTAAACTAATTTTATATTCTCTTAAATGTCTAATTTTTTCTTTTATTCAAAATTTCTAACTTAATTAACATTCTAATTAAAAGGTGTATGAAAAAAAGAAGAGGTTATAAATGATTTACTTTGTTTTTATGAAGTATCAAACATTTAACTAAATGTTCTGCTATTTAAGGTTTGTTGCATGTTTTATAACTAGATAATATAATAGGCCAAATTTAGTAAACTTTTGCAAACCCGCGTAGACCCGCAACCGCACCATACCGCATCAGCCTTTTAAAAAATTATTTCAACCCGCCCCGCACTCACCCGGCATAGCTTTAAATCCACCTTATCCTGTTTAGCTTTAAACCCGTACCGCCCCACACCCGCATCGCCCCATTTGCCGCCCCTAATAGCACGAATCAAAAATTAATTGAATGAGTGGGTTTGAATACCAATATTTAATAAGTAGACGACGACAAATTGACTCCCCTAAAATAAGTGAGATCTCGCGATGAAATAGTGATTGGTCACATTGATCGGAGGATGCGATTGATCAAATTCGACGCGTACAAAACCCATGGTAGCGAACCCTTTCCACTGATTGCATCATATAGCATATGCATGAATCCAAATTACTTAACGGTTAAGGGGAGAGCAACATGGGCCACTGATGTTTTCGCTTTTAGTTGCTTCCGGACAAGGTAGGCAGAAAGCTTCCGCACAAAGCTTTTCTAGGGCTTTCTACTGCTTCTTTCTCTCTAGTGGTGTATATTCATACATACCAAAAAGCCGTCTATTACGTATCAAACTTCAAATATTTTCTTCCTTCTTCATTAAGTTGAGATCTTCCTTTTTTTTTTTAATCATTCGAATACAAAAGTGGATTTTCAGTTTCCAATGCCAGACCATCACTTTTGATTATTGAAGATATAATCTAGGTACTACTTGTTGGTCTAAATACTACAGTAGTTCTATTGGTAAACTAAATTTGTATGAAATATTTTATACTCCCTCTGTTTTAATTTATGTGAACTTATTTCCTTTTTGGTCCGTACCAAAAAGAATAATCATTTTTCTTATTAGAAATAATTTACCTTTATGCAATGATTTATACTCACACAAAATATATGTGACTCATTTTACACCATAAGATCAAAAGTCTTCTCTCTTTTCTTAAACTTCGTGCCCAGTCAAAAATGAGTTTACATGAATTGAAACCGAGAGAGTAGTATTTTTTTAAAAACATCTGAAGTCATTTATTTTTGTCTTTTAACTTTGCTCTTACTGCTCCAATAATGTGTCAACTGTATGACAGGTTCAAAATAGAAAACAGACATAATCTAAACAAATACTTATATAATTTAGAATATATATATATATATATTTCTTAATTAAATAATGTGTAAAAAAATTTAAAAGACATGGTTAAACCTCTGTTTCGTTTTTAATCTTTTCTCAAGCAGAAAGAAGTAGTGAATACAAAAAGTAGTAGACAATTGGATAGAGCATATTGTATTGTTTTCTGGAGGTCGATGCAGAATATTGATGATTACTTCTTCCAAGAATCTAATTGTATCCAGAAAAAAGGATATCTTGTGAGTACAAAAAAAGGTAACCAAATCAAAGAGGAGAAGGACAAGCCTTAGCTTATTTTTCCATAAAATTGAATCTACGTGAATAATTAGACAAAATACCTAAGTTGAATTCCAACAAATCATTTGGATTTCGTGCTGCATCTCGGGTAAATTGTAGTCCCATTTAACGGAAACTTGAGCTGACAATTAAGATGCAACCAGAACTTAACAGAACCAAGCAACCCTACTCTCCACCTTGTTCTTGTATTCCCTCTTATATCAAAAACCACTTGATTCCGCCTTAAGAAAAGCTCAGCAACCTCTCCTTCTTCCGGCGTCAATGGAATCGACGATGATTCAACAGGATAATACATATACTTGGAGCTGTTTGCAGGGACATCAAAAGGGTCAGCATTTAAATAAGCCACTTTAACACCATGGAAACTAAGTGTGTAACTCGTCTCATAGAAACTTGCATGGGCTCTTGAATTGTCATTCTCAGCTTTGATAATAATTGAGACTCTGAGAGTGAGAACACTCGCCATGTCATAGGAAAATCTGTCTAAATTGGCACTTGCTACACTCATTTGAGGGACTTTTGGTCGAATGACCATGTACCCAATGAACACGACCATGCCAGTGATGATCACGGCTACGGTTAAGATAGTGCAGATTATAGCTGCACACCAAATTAATGGATTGGTGCGTCGTTCTGGACCTAGAACTGGCTTTGGCATTGGAAATAGTAACTTTTATTAGTTGAGCGACAGTCCTTTCACTTAACACCGTCAAATCACTAAGGCCGACTTTCGTTCCTGTTCAATAGGGCGCTGATTGATGGAGATGATAGGTAGCCAGAGAGTGACAACATCCGGAGGAGTTCAAAAGGATTTTTGTTTTTTTTCAGATGGAGGAGTTTTTTTAGAAGGTATGAGGAGAAGGTGGTAGCTAGATTCTTGTTTTGAGGTACTTGGCTTTAATTGTTGGGTAAGGTTTAAGTATCTTCCTTTCCTATGGATAAAGCTACCTCAACTAAACTTCTGCTTCATGACTTCTACTATTAAGGAATCAAAATACTCTTTTCACTCTTAAAGAGAGTGAAATACCAAACTTCCAAACAATTAATATTGGGATATGATTTTATGCCGCAAAATCAACCTTTTCTTACTTTTTGCTCTTAATAGTACCTCAACAATAATACAAATATATATTCCCCCGTCCCAATTTATCTTTCATATTTCTCTTTTACACACCCTTAAAAAATATTAAATTTGAAAGAGTTTGGCGTATTTTATCATGATCTATGTTTTAAGATATATTCGCTTTTCATTTAATATTTATTCTACTTATACGTTATTATCTTTAAGAACAATTACTATATTAAGGATAAATGGAAAAAAATAATTAATTTTAACTTGAATTTTTAAATGACGAATATTTTTGAGACAATTATTAACGGTGGGGTTTATAATTTAGTACAGCCAAAGTATAACGTAACAAGGCACAATTAGTACATAGCATATCGAAGACGACAGTTCAGATAGTGAGAACTGACCTCGCGTATTTTCTTATGTCAATTTATGTGATACTCTTTTATTAATCAGTCCAAAAATGGCACATTTTTATGTTTAGTAATAATTTAAATTTAAACTACCTTCTTCCTTAAAATTCGTGTTCAGTCAAATACTATCAATATAGTGGGACGAAAGTAGAAATAAATTATTGAAAAGCTTAGAGCTTCTTTGGCCAAGCTTGTGGGATGTTAAAAGTATTTTTTCCGTGAGAAAAGTTTTTTTTTTTTAAAAAAATTTATGTGTTTGGCCAAGATGAAGAAGTGCTTTTGAGCAGTTTTTTTGCTTTTGGGAAAAATTTACAATTTCTAGAAAAGTATCCTTAATACTATAAATTTATATTTTTTAAATTATACTTCAGTAAGTTTATTTTTCTCTTTCTTTTTTTGTTTCTACCATTCTCTTCTTTTATTTATTTTATTTCTATCGTATTTTTATTGTCCTTCGCTTATTCTTCTTTGAAATAACCTCTCGACTAGGTATAGATCTCTTCCTTTATATAAGATTGAAGCAAATTTTTAATTTTTAATAAATGATTATATTTTGATATATTTAAATTATTGTGTAAAACATAAGTAATGTCGGATACCTAATAATATTATTTTGGATAACTATGATATTGGCTCTAATCTTTAATTTATATTTTTAATTTATATTTTTAATTTATATTTTATGTTTAATATATATTTTAATTTGTGTTTTATATTCCAATTAAATAAATAAAATATTAAAATAAATTTTTATAATAAATATTTAAATTCCTTCTCTCTTCTAAATAATATACTACTTGTAAACTTAATATGTATTATCTTTTTACGTAATTTGACACTCAAAAGTACTTTTAATAACAAAAATAAACCCAGTATTATCCCACAATGTGGTATGTGAGGAGGGTACGTAGTTTGTACCTTACCCCTACTTTTTGAGGATAGAAAGATAATTTTCAATGATCCTCGGCTCAGGAAAGTATAAGCACCATATTAATAAAAATATAAATAAGAAGGGACAACACCAAAAGCCAAATTAAAGCAGAATAAAAATAACAAGATTGTAAGGTGATCAACAATGAAAGAAAACAACGGTTAATCATAAAAATCTACTACCAACGTAAAGCGAGACTCCGTACCAACATGACTATATTATGAACACTCCATAGTACCTACCCTACTACCCTAATCATCGACCTCCACACCTTCCTATCAAAGGTCATGTCCTCGGTCAGCTGAAGCTGTGCCATGTCTTACCTAATCACCTCTCCCACTTCTTTCGGCCTACCCCTACCTCTCCCTAGGTCCTCCAATGTCAACCTCTCACACCGCATCATCGGGGCGTCTGTGCTCATCCTCCTCACATGATCAAACCACTTAAGCCACGCTTCTCGCATCTTGTCTTCAATATGAGCTACACACACCTTGTCGTGAATAACCCCATTTCTAATCCTATCTAACCTGGTGTTCCTACACGTCTACAACAACATCCTCATCTATGATACCTTTATCTTCTAGACATGAGCGATCTTGACTAGCTAACACTCAACCTCATACAACATAGTAGGTATGACCAACACTCTATAGAACTTACTTTTAAGTTTCGGTGGCACCTTCTTGTCACACAAAATATCGGAAGCGAGTTTCCATTTCATCTATCCCTCCCTAATACGATGTGTAACATCTTCATCAATCTCCCACCCCCTTAATTGTAGGCCTAAGGTACTTAAAACTTCTTCTCATAGGGATGACCTGCGAGTCCAGACTCATCTTCCCTTCCCCTCTATGAGTCTGACCAATGAACTTACACCCCAAGTATTATGTCTTAGTCCTGCTCAACTTGAAACCTTTATACTCTAAGGTCTTCCTCCATACCTCTGACTTCGCATTCATACCATCTCGCGTCTCATCAATCAATACAATATCATCTATAAATAGCATGCACCACGGCACCTTACCTTAGATGTGGTGCATCAGTACGTCTATCAACACGGCAAACAAAAAAGGGTTGAGTGCCGACCCATGGTACAACCCCATCATGGCCAGAAAATGGTCCGATTCCCCACTCACTATCCTCACTCGGGTCTTTGCTCAATCATACATGTCTTTAATCACTAAAAAGTTATGTGTCTTTTGTTTTGATGATTTGACAAACTTCATGACGAAACCAGATAAGGAACATGATACAATTAGTTTTTTTTTGTGTTAGAAGTAACTAGTCAGATGTCTGGTTCAATTCTCAATAATATCAGTAGAGGGAACAAATATAGATCAGTTCCTCTGGCTTTTGTATGAACTCTACAGGTGTAAAAGTTGTTTTAGTATACCGTCTGGCAGTAGTACATCAGCACAACTATAGCTTGCTAAGGCCAAACTAAAGGGCACTTTATTGCATTATCCTTGATGGCATCACACACATATTATCAACATGAGGCAAGAGACTTCATCTCCTCCAATAATTGATCAAAAGACAATATTCTTTCAAGTGCTAGCCAACACATCTCTCAAGAACAAAGCTATTGCAAGCTCAAGGACCAGATCCAAATATTGAAGATATCTTAAGTCGTTAGGTTTGTTGGTTCTTTGTTATTTTGTTCTTCACTTGTAATTCCTACTAAGCTTAGTTAGAAACATTGTGTAGGAAACCTTTGTAAATCATAAACTATTGTGTTTCTGTCTTGGCTAGAGTGTTTGTAATAGAGGTATAATTGGTGTGTTACAAGTTAGTAAGAGATACCAAAGTCTTTGTCATAGAGTTATTTCGAAGTGGCTTGTAATAGAGTATTACAAGTTAGTGAGGGATTAAGAAGTTAATTCCTACGTTGCATAGGTTGTAATATGAAGTTTGCTCGGTTTAGTGGAGTTGAAATCCTATTAGGGTAGGTCGTGGTTTTTAATCCCTTAAAATATAGAGAACCTAGTTCTTTATTGCATGTTCTTTATTAACTGTGGGAACATATAGAGAACCTAGTTCTCTATTTTTTTGGTTTTGTAGTCTGTTGTTTACTGTGGGAAATGATAGAGAACCTGGTTCTCTATACAATTTGATGGATGATTAGTTTCCATTAATTGGTATCAGAGCAGATTCTTTATAAAAGGTTAACACCTAGAAAGGATCTACATGGTTGCTCCACCAAACTTCGAGGAAGGACAATCAATGTACAGACCACCAAGATTCAACGGCCAATACTATGGTTGGTGGAAAACAAGAATGAATAACTTCATTATGGCTGAGAACTCAGAGCTGTGGTATGTAATATATGATGGACCTTTTTGTTCCCATGGAAACTATTGGTGAGGGAACAATTACAGTCTCAAAAATAAGAAAAGAGTACAATGATGCTGATAGAAAGGCTATTGAGAAGAATTTTAGGTCAAAAAAGATTCTTGTTTGTGGAAGTGGACCAGATGAGTACAACCCCATCTCATCTTGTCAGTCTCTAGAGAGTTTTGATACGTTCTTTAAACTACCCATAATGGAACTACTCATGTAAAACACTCCAAAATTGATATGCTTACTACTGATTATGAGCTTTTAAAGATGAAAGAGGATGAGTCTATTAAAGACATGTACACATGTTTCACCTCCATTATCAATGAGCCTTACTACCTTGGTGAAGTCATCTCAAGAAACAAGCTGGTCCAAAAATGATTCAGTGTTTTACTAGGTTCTTGGGAAAGGAAAGTGAATACTATCACTGAAGCCAAGGACTTGCAGAAACTGACCCTTGATGAACTCATTGAAAATCTCAAGACTTATAAGATAAAGAGAAAGAAAGAACTTGAAAGAAGAGAGCCAAAGAAGGAGAAGAACCTGGTTCTCAAGGCTGCCAACAAAGACTCAAGCAGTAATAAATCCGACATGGAGTATCTCACTCGAAGATTTCAAAATATAATTCAAAAAATGGTGGGATTCCAAAGAAAGGAGGCTCCAACAAGAATTTCAAAAAAAGTGATTGCTGCCACAAATGTGAAAAGTTTGGACACTTTATTACATGTTGTCCTCTTCTTAAGTAGGATCATTATAAAACTTACACTAATAAGGTGGCCAAGAGGAACCAAGTACTTGAAAGGAAGATCAAAAGATTAGATGCTGCTGACAACATGGTGAAACAAGCTTTGGCTGACTAGGGAAATTCCTCTGATGAATCTGAAGATGAAGATGACCAAGGAGATACATCTATGATGGTTGCTGACAATGTATCTTCAGAATATGAGTCAATCTTTACACTCATGGCCAAATCTGATGGTGATGAGGACAAGGAGGAAGATGAGGTAAGTTTTCTTGATGTTCAAAGAAATTTGAAAACTTACTCTAAGAAAAAATTGATGTCCATAGAAAATATGTTGATTGATGCCTTTCATAGCCTCATTGATGAGAAAATTGCTTTAATAGAAGAAATTAGTGATATAGAAAAAGAGAGGGATAATATGATAGTTTCCATTGTAGGTTTGAAGGAACAAGTGGAAGAATTAACTACAAAAAATAACTTGTTGAAAAGCCAAACAAAAAAATGGATAGACAACACTAAGGGTAAAAGTGGCTAGTGAGGCTCAACTTGAGGTTGAGAGTGAGCTTAAGAAAGTTAAAACAAGTCTTGTTATTGAGATTGAAAAGAATAAAAAACTTTAGGAGGATCTGAAAAGGGTTAAAAATAATCTTGATATTTCACTTAATTGTACCTGGTCCTTTATGTAATAACGTCTATGTACAAGAATAATGGTGGGAACAAGCAAGGAATCAGGCTGCAAAAGGATAAAACCTCACAATAATCCCCACAACAAGTACGTAACTGTGGCTGATAATTGGTTCTGCACTCACTATGGTCAAACAGGTCATTACAAGGACTCTTGTAAAACTAAAATTCAGTCTTTGTAGAAAAACAAAGTTTTTGTTAAAAAGAGGCCTACTAATGAGGAACTTGGTTCTTGATGAGTGGTAATTTTACCACTCATTCTAGCCTCTTTTATGTAGCTTTTATGTCCTTTTAATTATAAAATGAGGTTGTTTATGGTGGTTATTGTTAGATTTTCATGTACATGATGCTACTAAGTGGTTTGAATTGAACTGAAGTGGAATTGAGCAAAAAGAAGGTAGAACCATGCAAAAACCTCCAATGAATTCTGCTTCTGCAGAGGAATGGCCGCGGAAGTGACTTCCGCGTCTGCGATTGAAGAACTGCTTCTGCGGATGTTGATGAAATGGAAAGAACCGCTTATACGGTTATAGTTCTACTTTTGCGGAAGCGTAGAAGCGACCTTGTCTCCGCTTCTGTGGAACTGGCACTACCGAGGAAACCGCTCTTGCGTTTCAAATTCCTCTTTTGCGGAAGTGAAGAAGCAATGTAATTTCTGCTTCTACGGTCGCTGGCACTTTGACGAATTCTGCTTATGCGATCAATTTTCCGCCTTTGCGGAACCGCATCTGCAGTTGCTTTTCCGCAAATGCGAAAGCAGTGCATCAGGCCTGGGGAAAATTGGATATTTCATAATTTCTCACCCTAAATCAGTTTTATACTCGTCCGAACATATCTTTTGAGGATGTTTTTGCTTATTTTCAGTTCTTAGAACTAGATAGAACATTTCCGGAAAGCTAGGATTTTGCACATACACTTGGGTCTTGAAGATTGAAGCTTGTGGTTAAGATTTTCTTACCCATTTATGTTTATTTCGTCATTTCCTTGCTTTGTATTGAATATTTAAGTGTGTAGTATTTATTTCCAACCTTTGAACCTTGTTTATGGAAGTATTAATATTTAAAGTGTGGATTAAATACCTTGGTGTGCTTATGTATTGAATGATTTTTATTCTTGTATGAATTGAATTATTGTTACTTTAATTGTTTTTGTTCTTTAATGTTTCCAAAGGGATTAGCTAACCCTAGGACTCGCCCATTAACTCCGAATTAATTTTGGGAAAGATAATTTGGGATTGAGAAAGATTAATTAACAAGAACTTGAGGCGTTAACCCTCATTTTATAGATTCTACCTAGGGATAAGATTTAACTACTTGTAGCCATTCCGGGTGTGCTTATTCTTCTAATTATTTTAGGGATAATTCAATTAGGAAGTCTTGTTAGTCTTCGGAAGAAGCTAGTTAAGAATTATTATCTGTGGCTAATTAACATAAACTCGCTCATATTTATAAAATCGTGAAATACATTGGATCGTTACTTGAGTGTAATACCGATGCAACCATGCTTGTAGCCATTGATCATTTTACTTGCTTTCTAGGTCAGTTTATATTTTCGCATCTACATATAAAACACTTTTTCAAACTAAAATTCTTAGTGTTTGGCTTTGCGCAATTAGCGATAATTTTTTTACATGCCTGATCGCCTACATATTGTTCTCTGTGGGATTTTTTTTACATGCCTGATCGCCTACACATTATTCTCTGTGGGATTCGACCCCGACTCGTAGTTGGGTAAATTATATTATTGCGACCGTGTCTATTGCTTTTTAGCAGTGGATTTGGACGTCACCAGTTCCCTAAAAAGAAAATATGTGTTTCCTGCATAGGCAAAAAGAGGTTTGATCTGCCCGTTATATCATTATAAGTCACCTAAGCTGGCTTGGGTTCCTAAGTTTAATCATTGATTTAGTGTGCAGGCTGAAGTGAGAGGTAACAGTAAGAAAATGGTACATGATTAGTGGCTACTCTAAGCATAAAATTAGAAGAATGAATGTTTTACTCTCACTCTAGGCCTTCCAAGGTGGGAGTGTGTCCTTCAAATGACAAGAATGCTATATTCTTGGTGTTGGTAAAATTGACAAAACACTCTTCCATGCAATTGAAAATATATACTCGCGAATGGCTTAAAATATAGCTTGTTGAGTGTGTCTCAAATCTGTGATAAGGAAAAATAAAGTGAAGTTCTTGTCTAAATCTTACACTTTCACCTATCTTAAAACTGGTAAAATGGTATTGATAGACAAGAGATTCAAGAATATCTATGTTGCAGAACTTGATTCACTTAATGGTGGTGACATAACATGGTTAACTGTCAGTGATGATGGTGTAGCGTTATGGCACAGACGACTGGGGAACGCGAGTTTTTGTTTGCCAAACAAGTCGGTTATGGAAGATCTGGTTCATGGACAAAGCATTCAACACGGCTTGCTACTTGATTAATAAATGCATGATCAGATCCCTTCTTGAGAAGTCTCTCTATGAACTGCTTAATGGGAGAAAACTAACACTGACTTACCCGGGAGCCTTTGGATGCAAAGTGTTTTGTTCTCAACAATGGTGGCAAATGGTCACATAACAAAGAATATGAAGATGTAGAATTTACAAATACTCATGATGAAGCTATCGATATTGCAAATGGAAAGACTAATTTTATGAGTAAAGTAAAGCAAAGTGATTAAGGAGATGCAGCAGAATCTCTAAAAGGCATAGAGGAACCCGGTCCCTATATCACCTCGACTGAAGCTGAACATAGGGTTGTTGATGCTGAATTAGGTACTCCTAATACATAACAAAAGAGTGGAAGTCATAATTTTGTTGATTTCAATGATGATTCAAATAAGGATAAACCTGGTCCTTCAAATTCTAAAGTTCAAGTATCCAACTAGATGCAAAAGAGTTCACATTCCTTCAAAATGTAATCACACCCTTTGACTCTGGTATTCCACCTAGTTCTAAGGCAAGAAATATATATTTCCTCTCAGCGTTCTTGTCTCAAATCGAGTATGAGAACATGAAAGAAGCTTTGAGAAATGCTATCTGGATAGCTGCTATGCAAGAAGAAGTCCATCAGTTGAGAGGAACCAAATGTGGCATCTGGTCCCTTGGCCTTCAGACAGAACATTGATTGGAACCTGGCCCAAAAAATTCTCACTTGAAGGTTGCCAAGGGAATCTTGAGGTATCCTAAGGGAACGCTTTAGGAGATACTTTTGACTTGGTTGGAAATGTTGATGTTGATTATGTTGAATATCTGGTGGATAGAAAGAGCACATCTAGAACGACACGTTTTCTAGGGTCATGCTCGATCTCATCCGATACAAAGAAACAAACTTTATGGCTCTTTCTACTAGTAAAGCTGAATACATGGTTGCTGCTTCTTGTTATGCTCAACTACTACCGATCAAGCAACATCTTAAAACTTTGGTGTATTACAGCTTGAACCCGGTACAACACAAGAGAGCAAATCACATTGATGTGCGTCATCACTTTTTTGAGGGACAATGTTGAAGAGGTTCTGATTTGTATGAAGTTCTGGAAGACAGAGGACCGGGTAGAAGACTTCTTCACAAAGATGCAGAGTAGTGAAAACTTTTAAAGAATTCATCTGTAGTTGGGTTTGATCAAGCTTAATTAAGGACCTGGTCCCTTGATTATTGGCTATGTTAAGAAGGAAAGGTACAATTCTCGAAAGTGTTTTTTGCTAACATCTAACTCAAATCTATACTGTTACTGGTATATATACATGGCAGTTTGAGGACAAAACAAGTAAGAGTGACATTGCCCTTCTAGGAGCTTTTGCTCAAGTTTTCAAAAACCGTCAAGGAACCTGGTTCCTCTGACTCAGGTTAGTAGTGTGAGCACGTGATTTTTGCCTTACTTGAGAAATACTCCCAGAAAATTCAAAAATAAAAATAGTTTCGTGTTGGGTATGATTTTTGTGATTTTGTGTTATTTTATCTTTTGTGTGCACGTTTATTTATTTAAATTAAAAATACAAAAAAATATATATGCTAAGTTTTGCATTTTTAGTGTTTGATATCGAAGTCATGTGATTTACATTTTTAGGTGATATATAATTGAGTGGGATAATTGTATGCATATATATATATATATATATACATGTACATATATATATGTGTAGTAATGAGATCAAATTGGGCCGTGTCTTAGTCTAAACAAACAGGCCCAAATGAATCACCTCAATACCCAGCCCAAATACCCGTCCAGCTTGTGTAACGCTCGATCTGGACCGTTGGATTTTATAATCCAACGGCCCAGATTAATCCATAAATCCCCAAATACATTCAACTTATGCCTTGACCAAACGACACCGTTTGGTTTAAGTGAGAAGATCCTGATCGTTGATCAAGTTTGATCCAACGATCAGGATTTAACTTCTCAAATCATATATAAACTCCTTTCCATACCCCGCCCCCCCCAAGCCAGACCCCCCTCTCCCTTCATCTCCCTCAGAAGCTCTTCAAAGCCCGGTGTAACGCCGCCCTCCTCCGCCGTACTCCGCCTGCCGGAAATCGCCTCACGGCGGTTCCGGTAGGCCAATCACCACCAAACCAATGCCAAAACCTTCCCCTCACCTCCCCCATCACGGATCCGGCCTCCACTAACCTCGAATCATGCCGGAGCTCCTCGAATCTTCATTTGAAGATTCGAGTCAAACTCGAACCAATGCCAAATCACCCCAAACTCACACCACAGTCTCCTCACACCTCCCCCACACTCCCATTGACATTGGTTTGCTTCGAATCTAACCAAAAATGCAAAAGCCCCAAATCCGAGCCCAAGAACCCTAATTTTTGAAGAAACTCAATTCAAGCCGGATTAGCCACAATTGAAGTCCAAGGGACTTTAGTCTAGGTGTTCTCAATCGAGAACATCTTGATTAAAGCCCGTTTGGCTTCAATAATTCCACATTTTGGTTCAAAGCTTGGGTCGGCAGTTTTCTTATGAGGTATTCATTCCTTCTTTGGTCGTTTTAATTCGATTGGGTGAATGTGTGTTTGTTTTATTCATTGTTTCATTTCTCATGCTTTTAATTTCTCATAGCCGTTGGTCTGTTCTCCTCATTTGAGGCCTTTTATTTGGCCAATTCCCTCTGTTTTCAGTAGTTAAAATGAATCATAGGTTCAATGTGATTAATGTCATCAACAATCCAATTTGTTTGTATAATTTGCCCTGGCCTGCCCGTATGCAATAGTGTGGGATTTGGTTACTGTTTGATTCAGATTAAAGGGAATTAGTTGTTTGTAGTTACCAGGTTAATTGTTTAATCACACACCCATACAAGGGCTAGTGGAACCTGCACAGCAGGGTATCCCACTGATGCCCTGCCACCAGCCTTATTGTTTAATGCTGGAGTCCATACCTTTGGACAGTAGTTAGTGGGGTTTGCAGGGAATTTGATGGGTCTGGCAGAGTTAGGAGTGGGCAGGGTAATAGTTAATTAGGGCCAGGTGTTCTGGAGGGGCTTTGAGCTATAAATATAGCATCAAAGAGTACCTGGAGGGGGATGATTCATACAGACACTTGAGAGGATACTTGGAGAGCAAATATACATACAGTAGGGACATTTTTGGAGAGTACCTGGAGAAAACAAAACAGTCACACTGGAGAGAAATATAGGTAGCAAGAATACCTTTTGATACACATATAGGAAGATACAGAGAAGGGCTACTGTTTCATTGGTTTGGAGTCACTGCTTCATCGAGTTTCTTGGCTACTGTCTCGCTGGTTTGGTTCATTGTTGTGGCTGTTTGTGGTGTTCATTTGGGGCTGTTGGTCAGTAGTGTGGGTTTGTTTCATTGTTGTGTTGCTGCTCTTGTTCATTTGTTGCTGCCTGGGTTGGTTGTTGTTGCTGTTAGGCATTTGTTGTTGTTGTTGTGCCTTTGTTGCTGCTGGTACATTTCAATTGGGTAGGTTGCTGCTGTGTTGACCATTACCTGAGTGTTGTGGTAGCTCCTGAGTGGCTTTTGGTCTATCTTGCTGCCATTGGTTATTGGTCTACTGTTTTAGCTGGTCTAGTGTTGTTACTGTGGTGGTCATTTGTTGCTGGTCCAGTGTTTGGGGCTATTTGGTCGATTATCATTGTTGCTGTTGGCTGAATCATTGGATATTACTTGCTGCTGTTGGTCCCAAGTTAACCACTGGTTCATTAATTGTTGGTTGCCGTTAGTTTTGTTTGATTGCTGCCACTGTTTGTTGTTGTGGGTTGGTATATTGAGTTGCTATTGGTTCACTGGTTGTTATTGGTTTACTGTTGCTGTTACTGTTCTTGTTGCTGTTGCTGCATTGCCATTGCTCACTCTTCCTTGTTCTTCCGCATTCCAGGTACACACCTCTGTTATTGTAGTTCCTTGGTTCGAAAAGAATGAAGTTTGAAGCTTATGCATAAAGTCTATTGAAACATGTAGTCGTCTAAAGCTCTTATGTTCAATTACATTCCGTTATTCTCCAATTAAGCTTGTATTGTTAGTCTTGGTTATGGAAAAGTGTAGCTAGGCCAAAGATACATTGTCGTTGGACAAGCACGTAAACCTGAATTAGTCTGTTGTATCTCTATTCAATCTTCTCTGCTTATGTGTGTAAACCCCAAATCTGTTAACGTTAGACCTTATGCTAAAAGCAAGATTAGCTAGGGAGTTATTACTCAACGGAATGACGTAATTAGATTAAAAAGAGTCGGGGATGCATTTCATGTGACCCGACCCCAATTTTGGGCAAGAATAAACAAAGCGTGTCAGGAACCACAAGCGCATTTCATGTGGTGTGGTTCGTAGCAAGTTTTAAGTAATTTGGAATCAACTCTTAAGTAAGATACAGTGGGATGTAGTTCGCTTTAGATTTGAATCAAAGGTACACCTCGCCCAATAGTTACACTAATCACATAGCCGTCATAAATGTACATATAAATACTTAGATTTCGAGATGCGTCGTTTCTTAACGAATATCACGCCTTTCTCAACAGTGTAAATAAGTAGTCGATCCGAGCGCATATTTTAGCTTTACCTTTTTAAATACGGGTGTGCATTTCATGTGACCCAAATCCAAACCCCGAAATGTTGAATAAGAATATGTTGAGGATCCGGGTGCATTTCATGTGACGTGATTCGAAAGCATATTTTTAAGCAACTTTCTCTTTCGTAAATCACAACCAATAATGAAAGCGGTAAAGGGGTATTAACTTGCACTAAGTGCATAATTGTAAAAAGCAGATAGATAAGCCAAACACGACAGTTGAGCGACCGTGCTAGAACCACGGAATTCGGGAATGCCTAATACCTTCTCCCGGGTTAATAGAATTCCTTATCCGGATTTCTGGTTCGCGGACTGTTAAATAGAGTCATTCTTTTCCTCGATTCGGGATTTAACCGGTGACTTGGGACACCATAAATCTCCCAAGTGGCGACTCTGAAATAATTAAAATAAATCCCATCTCGATTGTCCTTTAATTGGAAAAACTCTTTGCATCCTCGCGGGTGCGTAAAAAGAGGTGTGACAGCTCTGGCGACTCTGCTGGGGACAATCTTTAGAATTCACTGGTTCAGGGTTTAAGAATTCGAGCTTGGAATAATTGTTGTATTTGGCTTATTTATTATCCGATTTTATTATATGTTTGTATTAATGTGCAAAATGATATTTTTATCGCTTTGATATTTTTTGAACTGTACATATAAATTGTGCCGAAACCAATCTCCTCTCCGAGTCTTCTAAATCATGAAGAAGGGTGCACTTCGTGTGACTTCTTTTCTGTATAGTGTCTAATTCCCACCTTAGAACGAGGTTTGGATAAGTTGCAAAACCGGTGAAGCTTCTGTATTCCCGGGTTGCTGCCTCCTCCTCGGCTCGAGTTGTCCGTTCGGGTAAGCCAGGTCTAGAACAATAAACCCAGGTTTTTAAACCTAGAATAACAAAGCTTCATGCCGGATCCCTAGTAGGAACGTTTATCTGCATCATGTTGCATTTGACTTAGAGGACTCAACACAGGGGTTGGGTCCGTCTAGGACAGGTGACCTGAAATGAAAAGACCATCCTGCTGCATCCTGTTTGTTTTATGTATATATTTGCTTCAGACTTGCAGGCTAACCGTTTCTTTTATATTGAGGAAAATGAAAAAATAGTCTCAAAATAGTTTGTTTTTTTTTACTTACTTAAAAAGAAAAAAAACGTTTGTTGTAAAATAAAAAATATGTGATTTCAAAATAGTTTGTTTTTTTTTACTAAAAAAAAAAAAGAGAAAAAAATTTGTTTTAAACTTAAAAAAAAAAAATGTGTGAAAAAATAATAAATAGTTTGTTTCCTTTAAAGATGTAGTTTGTTTGACCGAACTACGCAGGTTTGATTCTCACCACTAGGTGGGATACGTAGGCAACCCTTATCGGGTCCAACCACCCCTTCAAAAAATTAAAAAAAAAAAAAATGTCTAAGTTTTAGTTTTTAATAAAATCAAGGTGATGCCATTTTGAAAAATAGCCGAATGTTCCGAAAGGACGCCGGAAGGCTGTTTTTGCAAAAATAGCCACTTGGAGTCATTTGTAAATAATTTTGGACACAACCTTGAAATATTCCCTCGCGGAAATGCGAAAGGATGTATCCGCAAAAAATCAAGTTTTGAGTCATCACTCAACTTTACAAAAATAACCACTTTGTCAAATAAGCCATTACATGGCCGGCGTTTTGCTGAAATAGCCACATTTTTGCATTTTAACTTCCTCAGTCTTGTGTTGGCCTGTGTCGTGCTGAACGATGCCCCATAGGCCCCAGGATAAAAAATTTTGAATTGGCATCTTCTTAAATAAAATTTTGCAAAAAGAGCCACTTTGTCTAAATAAGCCATTACATGGCCAATTTATGAAAAATAGTCTTGTGTTGGTTTATGGTGATGCCGAACGATGCCCCATGAGCCACAAGATAAAAAAAAAAAAAAAAAATTTTCAAGTTTATCTTTCTTAAATAAATTTTGCAAAAATAGTCATTTTGTCAAATAAGCTATTATGTGGCCAATTTTGTAGAAATAGTCATAACTGACACCAAAAAAAAAAAAAATATTCTTTTTCTTGTAGAAATCTCCTACACAAGTTTGTAGTTGGAGTCGGCTTCTATAATTTTCCTTCAAAGAAAAAAAGAAATCAAAAAAAAAATCAAATAAACATTTCTTTATTTCTTGCATTAATTTGCAAGAACTACGCTCGGTCCTGATTCATGCGGGGTCGTGATACGTAGGCAATCCACATAGGATTCGACCATTTCCATAACAAAAAAAAAAAAAAAAAAAAAAAAAAAAAAAAGAATGATCAATAAGCGGGATACCTTAATGCTGACATGCTGGCTTTGTTTTGTTGTGTCCATTTCCAGAAAGGTGGTTGGTTGTGGTTCTGAAATAACTCTTCCCCGTAAGACGAAGTCAGAGGACAATGGCAGATAATCTCAAGACTGAGTGGGTTGGTACAGGTACCCGACAACAGCTGGTTGAACGGAACCACGGGTTAGTAGAGGAGGTCAAGATATTGAGACAACACGTGGCTGATATGTATCGGGCGTGGATGGATGGAAAAGCACCACCTCCGCCACCACCTAGCTTCCTGGACTCTGTCCTTACCCGTACCATGAACCCGATGCCAGATGATCTCCCGCACTCTCCATATATACCCGCCTATCACAACTTCTCCAGCCATTCAAGTAACTCAATTACTCGTCCCCCAACTATGTTTTCACAACGCTACTCCCGTCCCCAACACCACTACTCTCCCCGGGACAACCAAAATCGTACTTCACCTTCCAGGTACCCAGCTCCACAAAAGGCTTACCAACCCCCACGAACATACCGGAAACCCCCGGGGTCAGGTTTCAGGCCAAATAAGGCGTTTAGGGAGGAAAGGTTGCTGAAGCGAGAAAAGGGGCTCACCCCTATCGGAGAGTCCTATGCAAGTCTGTTTGAAAAGTTAAAACATGTCGGCCCGATTACGCCGCTCCCCGAATACACTCCCGATCCACGTGCAAGAAGCTTCGATCCTACTGCACGATGTGCATACCATTCCAATGTCAGAGGGCACGATATTGAGAGTTGCCGTACCTTGAAAAAGGAAATAGAAAGAATGATTCAAAAAGGGTGGTTGATTGTGGTCAATGATGATGACATGGGACACACAAATCCTCCGGGGGGTGTATTGACTGGGGCTAAAAATGTTGGAGCAGATGGCAGCCTTGGCAATATTGAGGCGGAACTTAGTGGCTAAAATGTTGTGCTTGGTAATTGGGAAGACACTCCATCTTTTGGTCAGCTAGATGGAGCTTTGGTGGTTCGTTTTGTCGTCATTTTTGTTGTCCGAGTTATTTTCAGGGTTTTCTTGTGGTCAAACCCTTTTGTCCTAGCAGTTTGCTTTGGTCTTGCCCAGTTTTGTTTCAGGGCTGTACTCTAGTCTGTTTTGCTTGTTTTGTCATTGAACCATTTCGTCATTAATTTAATGAAGCTTTCGGCCTTTTGTTACTTCCGGTCATTTTATTTGTTTAGTTCTTTTACCCTTTAGATTTGTCTTGTGCTCAAACGCCGAATCTAGTGACATGACATGCGCACACATAATTATGGCTTAATTCTAAAAGTTAATCATTAAGCAATTGGAAGATGATCGGGTCATCTAAAGGAAACAAAAACAACTTGAGACTATTTGGATCCCGAGTCATCCGAAACCGGGGCAAGTAAAAAGAAACAGTCAAAGGCAAGCTGGCCAAAATTGACATGGGGTCGTTCATAACGAGAGTGTTGCCCAACAATGCTTTAAAGATATGATGAATATTAATTGTGTTGTTTACGCTTGGCATGTTTTGAAGATTGGAATGACGAAGGCATTTTGTTCTGCTATCTAAACACTTTATCCATCGTCAACCCTTTGAGCCTTATTTTAAATTCTTTCATCCCCTCCTTCGGAATTAGTTGCAAAGACTAGAAACACAAGTTTGAAAGGTAAAAGAAGAAAGGGATAAAGAAAAATAAAGAAAAAGAAAACAACAAAAAGAGATAAAGAAAAGAAAAAGAAAAATGTGTGAAAAAAAAAAAAAAAGAAACTTGAAAAAGAGGAATTGGGAACTACGTTTGACCTGATTCCTTAAAGAGGATACGTAGGCGCTTCACAGCTCGGTCATAGTGTAAATAAAGAAATAAAAATCCCCAAGTAAGAAACTGGGGCAAAGAAAAATGTTGCTTATTGCAAATAAATTTAGTTCCGAAGGTTGTAAATTTTGAACCCAAAATTGATTTTGTTTTGAGCCTTTAATACCCTTTCTTTCTAGCCCTATCCAAATCCCACATTACGGTCCAAAGAAAGACCTTCCGATCAGTCTTCAAAAGATGCCGCGTCAGGCGAGGGATAGAGTCCTATCATAATATAACACGTTGATTCTCAGCAGAAAAGACGTTGATTCTCAGCAGAAAGGAAATACGAGAGAGTCTTGGCAGTGACACCCCAATCCCCGGCTAAAAGTGATACAAATGAGAGAATCTTACCGGTGAAAACCTCCACAGGCACCATAAGACGACGAAAGCTGAGAGAAAATCAAAATGAGAGAGGCTTGAAAGTGAAAACCCTTCGGGCACTACAAGTCGAATAAAGGTGATAATCAGATGGAAATCACGAGACAGAAATCGTGAAAGACGAAGGATAGACCATATGTGCATGTCATGACCAGTGGAGTTGGTATTCGCGTTTGATAAGTTTTGTAGATATTTCTTGCTAGAGAGTCATTTTCTTTTTCCTTTGTCTTCTATTTTGTTTCTTTTTATCTTTCTCATTTTTATCAAAAATTCCCCATCAAGGTCTGTTTAGTCCAGAACAAGTGAGAAATGACTTCAAAACTTGCCACCAACTTTCCAATTATTATGCAAAGCAAGGAAATGCCATTGACGGCAGAGAAGTAGGGTGCGAAGAAGATTATTAAACTGGGCAGAAAATTTTCTTTTCAGTTTGAAAATTTTCTGGAAGTCAATACCCACTTGGGGAAGAAGGAAAGTCTTAAGGGAAATGGTCTTCGAACTAGTGTCATCCTCAACAACCTTCAAGAAGAGTGAAACACCAATTTTGAGGAAATGAAAATCTACCGGCAGTGTTATCTTCAGCAAGTTCCGAGGTGGTCGGACAACACAGAGTGGTAAAGGAAGAAAGGAAATCTCATCTTCAACAAAATAACCCTCAACAAGTTGAGAAACACAGAACGGGGAAGGGATAAATGGAAAAACCCATCCCCAGCATGAGTATCATCAAATAATAACATCCCCAGCAAGTTCGGATAATGAAACACAGAGCAGGGAAAGAGGAGGAGAACCATCCCCAGCAGGAGCACCGCAACCAGCCACCACATTTTAAAACTAACCAATTTTTCTTTGATTTGAAACAGGGAAAAAGGGGTTGTCGGCAGCAAAGCATGCCACGAAGAAGATTCTCAAACTGGGGCAGAAAATTTTCTCCTGTTGCGAAAATTTTCTCGAAACCAAATACTTGGTTAGGGAAAGAAGCTAGATAACGCGAGGAAATGATCTTTGAACCCGGTTATCCCAGCAGATTTGAAAGAAAGAAAACAACAAGTCTGTGATAGATGAAATTATACCCCCAACAGACAGGACAAGACGAGGAAGCTTGCGTTCAGAAAGGCAAGAAGCCGGTATCACCCTCAGCAGTCCTCGGAAAATGAAACACTGATTTCGAGATTTCACCGGCAACATTATATCCTACAAGTTTTTCAAGGGAGCGAAGCGCGAGCCCGCCTGAAGAGAGGAATGGCGTTTAATTTTCAGAGTTGTTGATCGAAGTCAGGAGCCCGCCTGAAGAGAGGAATGGCGATTTATTTTCGAAAAGATGTTGTTGAAGTCAGGAGCCCGCCTGAAGAGAGGAATGGCGATTTATTTTCAAAAGATGTTGTTAAAGTCAGGGAGCCCGCCTGAAGAGAGGAATGGCGATTTATTTTCAAAAGATGTTGTTGAAGTCAGGAGCCCGCCTGAAGAGAGGAATGGCGATTTATTTTCAAAAGATATTGTTAAAGTCAGGAGCCCGCCTGAAGAGAGGAATGGCGATTTATTTTCGAAAAGATGTTGTTGAAGTCAGGAGCCCGCCTGAAGAGAGGAATGGCGATTTATTTTCAAAAGATATTGTTAAAGTCAGGAGCCCGCCTGAAGAGAGGAATGGCGATTTATTTTCAAAAGATGTTGTTAAAGTCAGGAGCCCGCCTGAAGAGAGGAATGGCGTTTATTTTCAAAAGATGTTGTTGAAGTCGGGAGCCCGCCCGAAGAGAGGAATGGCGATTTATTTTCAAAAGTTGATGATTGAAGTCAGGAGCCCGCCTGAAGAGAGGAATGGCGATTTATTTTCAAAAGATGTTGTTGAAGTCAGGAGCCCGCCCGAAGAGAGGAATGGCGATTTATTTTCAAAAGATGTTGTTGAAGTCAGGAGCCCGCCTGAAGAGAGGAATGGCGATTTATTTTCGAAAAGATGTTGTTGAAGTCAGGAGCCCGCCTGAAGAGAGGAATGGCGATTTATTTTCAAAAGATATTGTTAAAGTCAGGAGCCCGCCTGAAGAGAGGAATGGCGATTTATTTTCAAAAGATGTTGTTGAAGTCAGGAGCCCGCCCGAAGAGAGGAATGGCGATTTATTTTCAAAAGATGTTGTTGAAGTCAGGAGCCCGCCTGAAGAGAGGAATGGCGATTTATTTTCAAAAGATATTGTTGAAGTCAGGAGCCCGCCTGAAGAGAGGAATGGCGATTTATTTTCAAAAGATATTGTTAAAGTCAGGAGCCCACCTGAAGAGTGGAGTGGCGATTTAATTTTGAAGTAGTAGTTGAAGTCAGGGAGCCCGCCTGGAGAATGGAGTGGCGATTTAATTTTGAAGTAGTAGTTGAAGTCAGGGAGCCCGCCTGGAGAATGGAGTGGCGATTTAATTTTGAAGTTGTAGTTGAAGTCAGGGAGCCCGCCTGGAGAATGGAGTGGCGATTTAATTTTGAAGTAGTAGTTGAAGTCAGGGAGCCCGCCTGGAGAATGGAGTGGCGATTTAATTTTGAAGTAGTAGTTGAAGTCAGGGAGCCCGCTTGGAGAATGGAGTGGCGATTTAATTTTGAAGTTGTAGTTGAAGTCGGGGAGCCCGCCTGGAGAATGGAGTGGCGATCTGTTTTAATTTGGTAGAGGAAAGCGGTAGAATGTAACAGAAATCTTCCGCATGAATCCAAGTTCGTAAGAAGAGACGAAGCATCAGAAGGAACGCCAAGTCGGACAAGACGGCAAGGAGCGCGACAAGATCAAGTTAAAAAGGATAGATAAGAACTTGTAGTACTGTAACTTAGTCTAGCTTCTTGTTTTTGTTGCTTAGCGCGGTGTAACAAGGAAATCAGCTAAGCAGTGGTAACAGCAGTAACAGCGGCAACAGCAGTAACAGCGAGATCGCAACAGTCATGGTAGTCCCAGCTACCAGAACTTCCCGAACTACATTGACCCGATTCCCTTTTAGCCAGGGATATGTAGGAGACCTTTGAAGCAAGGTTCGGTCAAAACTTTTCCAAAATGCTTCATACGGAGTGTTCGAATGGGCAAAAATCGCTTATATCCGCTCATTTATCTTTGCACGAAAACTCTGCGTGTTTACGCGCAAAGAGGGGCAGCTGTGAGCACGTGATTTTTGCCTTACTTGAGAAATACTCCCAGAAAATTCAAAAATAAAAATAGTTTCGTGTTGGGTATGATTTTTGTGATTTTGTGTTATTTTATCTTTTGTGTGCACGTTTATTTATTTAAATTAAAAATACAAAAAAATATATATGCTAAGTTTTGCATTTTTAGTGTTTGATATCGAAGTCATGTGATTTACATTTTTAGGTGATATATAATTGAGTGGGATAATTGTATGCATATATATATATATATATATACATGTACATATATATATGTGTAGTAATGAGATCAAATTGGGCCGTGTCTTAGTCTAAACAAACAGGCCCAAATGAATCACCTCAATACCCAGCCCAAATACCCGTCCAGCCTGTGTAACGCTCGATCTGGACCGTTGGATCTTATAATCCAACGGCCCAGATTAATCCATAAATCCCCAAATACATTCAGCTTATGCCTTGACCAAACGACACCGTTTGGTTTAAGTGAGAAGATCCTGATCGTTGATCAAGTTTGATCCAACGATCAGGATTTAACTTCTCAAATCATATATAAAGCTCATTCCATACCCCGCCCCCCCTTTCAGACCCCCCCTGCTTCGTCCCTCAGAAGCTCTCAAAGCCCAGTGTAACGCCGCCCTCCTCCGCCTTGCGCCGCCTGCCGGAAATCGCCTCACGGCGGTTCCGGTAGGCCAATCACCACCAAACCAATGCCAAAACCTTCCCCTCACCTCCCCCATCACGGATCCGGCCTCCACTAACCTCGAATCATGCCGGAGCTCCTCGAATCTTCATTTGAAGATTCGAGTCAAACTCGAACCAATGCCAAATCACCCCAAACTCACACCACAGTCTCCTCACACCTCCCCCACACTCCCATTGACATTGGTTTGCTTCGAATCTAACCAAAAATGCAAAAGCCCCAAATCCGAGCCCAAGAACCCTAATTTTTGAAGAAACTCAATTCAAGCCGGATTAGCCACAATTGAAGTCCAAGGGACTTTAGTCTAGGTGTTCTCAATCGAGAACATCTTGATTAAAGCCCGTTTGGCTTCAATAATTCCACATTTTGGTTCAAAGCTTGGGTCGGCAGTTTTCTTATGAGGTATTCATTCCTTCTTTGGTCGTTTTAATTCGATTGGGTGAATGTGTGTTTGTTTTATTCATTGTTTCATTTCTCATGCTTTTAATTTCTCATAGCCGTTGGTCTGTTCTCCTCATTTGAGGCCTTTTATTTGGCCAATTCCCTCTGTTTTCAGTAGTTAAAATGAATCATAGGTTCAATGTGATTAATGTCATCAACAATCCAATTTGTTTGTATAATTTGCCCTGGCCTGCCCGTATGCAATAGTGTGGGATTTGGTTACTGTTTGATTCAGATTAAAGGGAATTAGTTGTTTGTAGTTACCAGGTTAATTGTTTAATCACACACCCATACAAGGGCTAGTGGAACCTGCACAGCAGGGTATCCCACTGATGCCCTGCCACCAGCCTTATTGTTTAATGCTGGAGTCCATACCTTTGGACAGTAGTTAGTGGGGTTTGCAGGGAATTTGATGGGTCTGGCAGAGTTAGGAGTGGGCAGGGTAATAGTTAATTAGGGCCAGGTGTTCTGGAGGGGCTTTGAGCTATAAATATAGCATCAAAGAGTACCTGGAGGGGATTCATACAGACACTTGAGAGGATACTTGGAGAGCAAATATACATACAGTAGGGACATTTTTGGAGAGTACCTGGAGAAAACAAAACAGTCACACTGGAGAGAAATATAGGTAGCAAGAATACCTTTTGATACACATATAGGAAGATACAGAGAAAGGCTACTGTTTCATTGGTTTGGAGTCACTGCTTCATCGAGTTTCTTGGCTACTGTCTCGCTGGTTTGGTTCATTGTTGTGGCTGTTTGTGGTGTTCATTTGGGGCTGTTGGTCAGTAGTGTGGGTTTGTTTCATTGTTGTGTTGCTGCTCTTGTTCATTTGTTGCTGCCTGGGTTGGTTGTTGTTGTTGTTAGGCATTTGTTGTTGTTGTTGTGCCTTTGTTGCTGCTGGTACATTTCAATTGGGTAGGCTGCTGCTGTGTTGACCATTACCTGAGTGTTGTGGTAGCTCCTGAGTGGCTTTTGGTCTATCTTGCTGCCACTGGTTATTGTTGCTGCCATTGGTTATTGGTCTACTGTTTTAGCTGGTCTAGTGTTGTTACTGTGGTGGTCATTTGTTGCTGGTCCAGTGTTTGGGGCTATTTGGTCGATTATCATTGTTGCTGTAGGCTGAATCATTGGATATTACTTGCTGTTGTTGGTCTCAAGTTAACCACTGGTTCATTAATTGTTGGTTGCTGTTAGTTTTGTTTGATTGCTGCCACTGTTTGTTGTTGTGGGTTGGTATATTGAGTTGCTATTGGTTCACTGGTTGTTATTGGTTTACTGTTGCTGTTACTGTTCTTGTTGCTGTTGCTGCATTGCCATTGCTCACTCTTCCTTGTTCTTCCGCATTCCAGGTACACACCTCTGTTATTGTAGTTCCTTGGTTCGAAAAGAATGAAGTTTGAAGCTTATGCATAAAGTCTATTGAAACATGTAGTCGTCTAAAGCTCTTATGTTCAATTACATTCCGTTATTCTCCAATTAAGCTTGTATTGTTAGTCTTGGTTATGGAAAAGTGTAGCTAGGCCAAAGATACATTGTCGTTAGATAAGCACGTAAACCTGAATTAGTCTGTTGTATCTCTATTCAATCTTCTCTGCTTATGTGTGTAAACCCCAAATCTGTTAACGTTAGACCTTATGCTAAAAGCAAGATTAGCTAGGGAGTTATTACTCAACGGAATGACGTAATTAGATTAAAAAGAGTCGGGGATGCATTTCATGTGACCCGACCCCAATTTTGGGCAAGAATAAACAAAGCGTGTCAGGAACCACAGGCGCATTTCATGTGGTGTGGTTCGTAGCAAGTTTTAAGTAATTTGGAATCAACTCTTAAGTAAGATACAGTGGGATGTAGTTCGCTTTAGATTTGAATCAAAGGTACACCTCGCCCAATAGTTACACTAATCACATAGCCGTCATAAATGTACATATAAATACTTAGATTTCGAGATGCGTCGTTTCTTAACGAATATCACGCCTTTCTCAACAGTGTAAATAAGTAGTAGATCCGGGCGCATATTTTAGCTTTACCTTTTTAAATACGGGTGTGCATTTCATGTGACCCAAATCCAAACCCCGAAATGTTGAATAAGAATATGTTGAGGATCCGGGTGCATTTCATGTGACGTGATTCGAAAGCATATTTTTAAGCAACTTTCTCTTTCGTAAATCACAACCAATAATGAAAGCGGTAAAGGGGTATTAACTTGCACTAAGTGCATAATTGTAAAAAGCAGATAGATAAGCCAAACACGACAGTTGAGCGACCGTGCTAGAACCACGGAATTCGGGAATGCCTAATACCTTCTCCCGGGTTAATAGAATTCCTTATCCGGATTTCCGGTTCGCGGACTGTTAAATAGAGTCATTCTTTTCCTCGATTCGGGATTTAACCGGTGACTTGGGACACCATAAATCTCCCAAGTGGCGACTCTGAAATAATTAAAATAAATCCCATCTCGATTGTCCTTTAATTGGAAAAACTCTTTGCATCCTTGCGGGTGCGTAAAAAAGAGGCGTGACAAGTAGTCTCTTCAATAGTTATATGCCTTTTTAAACTACTGAAATATACTGTCATTAATTTATTCCCATCTTTCTCCAAATTTTTGAAGTCCAAAATGTTGAACCTTTTGTGAACTGGCCTATTTCCCCGAAAAAGCATTTCCTTCTCTCATACCCAACCAAAACCGATTCTTTTATTAAAAACTAAATCAACCTTATCTAAAAAAGAATCTTTCTCTCCAAATATGCCAGAAGTGAAACCACCTCTATCACCTTCAAAATCCTAACTCCGTCTGAATCGAAACCCAAGAAGTATTTGGTAGTTTTGATGGGAACTTAACTGAAAAAGAATGAGGTAGATCTAATATTCTAGAGAGTGAGGCTGAAATTGTTGTTGGGTTTGCAAAAGACTTGAAGGATGGAGGAATCGGTGAATATGCTGGAAAAGGGGAAATGAATGACAAACCCGGTCCCTCAAATCCTTTTTAGGATATTAGTTCTAATTATGATCATCTTCTCTTGTATTTTATGCTTAGATGAACCTCCAATTCCGTAAAAGGTATTGATGACAAGTAGGCTGATTAACGATGAAGTGGTGTGATCTGCTGATGTGGTGATTGTGGAAGAGAGTATAAAGTGGAAAAATCTTCACTTGTGAGAAAAGTTAAAAGGAGAATAAAGAAAAGAAAGTTGGATGTGAAAGATGTAGCAGATGATAAGGGTGAACAAATTTAGAGGAAGAAGAGGGAGAAAGGGCGCTCAAGAAAAAAAATGGTAGTGTGAGTGAGGAACCGGGTTCCTTACAGAAGCAAAAGGGTGAGTTATCGGGTTTGGAAAGGTAGAAGACTCTGAAGTCTCAAAAAGTGATGTTAGGCAAAGTGTTGACTTTGATATTATTGAAAATTGGAGGAACTTCTTGACATTGTTGAGTTCAAAAAATTTAATCACCTTTCTTTTCTTCCAAGTCCTAACATTTTTGAAGAAGAAGTAAAAACCTTCTATGTTGTATGTGAGACTCTGATGCTATATGTGCATGGGATTGAGCTTCTTATTGATGAAGAGAAGCTTGGGGAGATTCTTGGTGATCTGATTGATGGTTCAGTCTGCTAAGATAGATAGAGAACCATGTCGACGTGGACTATTGGTAGAATAGAATGCTAAGTTGAAGGGTGAGTGAAAGATTGAGGAAATAGGTAGAGGAATTGAGAGAAAAATGATCATTAATCAAAAGAGAGTGAATTAACGAATGGACAAGTATATCAAGGCCTTTTCCTCGATAAACAATGTAAAGTCCTTACATTTAAAAAGTCAAGCCAATATGAACTCGCTCAATGTCTCAAATCACATCAAAAATATCAAAATCACGAATCACACTTTGATTCAAGTCTAATGAACAAATGAGTTTCTAACTTCTAAAAGTAGTGCTGAAACATATCAAATCAATTCCAAATAAGGTTAAATTTTTCATGTAAGTTTGAAATGACACAACAGAGTATACCAACTCTCTGAATCATAATTTGAACGGGATATCAACAAAGTCATTTCCTGGTCAAACCTCTCAACCTTCTTAACGTTTTACTTTTCAATTGCTGCCAATATGCATCAAATCAATTTGCGGACTCTGAATCCAGATACAAATATACGTCTAAGTCTAAATTCATGATAAAAAACTACTAATATTAAGAAAACACCATTCTAGAGTCATCTGCACAAAAGTCAAACTCCGATCAACTCTTACCACTTAAGCTTCTAAAGGTTATTAATGATGATTTTATTGGTCAATTCGGCTTGTCCGTTCCCGCTAGGATGATAAGGCGTCAATAGGATTCTTTTGATCTTGTGATCCTTTAGAAATTTAGTTAATTTTCTACCGATGGATTGCTTTCTATTATACATAACATCTCGGAGGACATCCCGAATAAACATATGACGTGATTCGAGATGAAGTTTATGACTTCTTTTTCTATGACTTTCTCGAAATCCTATGCTTCAACCCACTTAGAAAAATAATAAGTCATAAAAAAAAACTGAGCTTTACCTGGGGCCAATGGAAAAAGTCCGACGATGTCTATTCCCCATTTCATGAACGACCATAGGGATAAGACCAAATGGATCTACTCTCTGGGCTGGTCAATCATTGGCACATACCTATGGAATTGGACTTATTTTCGAATGAACTCGTTTGTATCCTTCTCCATATCGGTCCAGTAGTGTCCTGCTCTTATTACTTTATGGACCAACGATTAGGCACCAGAATGATTTCCATAAGTGCCTTCTTAACTTCCTGTAGGATGTAATCGGTATCTACCGATCCCAAATACATTGCCAACGGGCCATCACACATCCTTCTAAACAACTCTCCATCTTTAGATAAAGTGAATCGTGCTCCCTTTATGCGTAGAGCTCTCGACTCCTTTGGATCCGATGGGAGCTTTTTGTTCTTTGAGTAATCTATGTACTTGTTTCTCCAATCTCAGGTCAGACTCGTGGAATTTATTTCGGCATGGCCTTCTTCGATCACCGAACTTATGAGTTGTACTATAATCCCCGGGTTGAGTTGTTCACCTTCGACCGATGAGCCTAGATTGGCAAGAGTGTCGGCTTCGTTGTTCTGTTCTCGAGGTAGATGCTGCAAGGTTCATTCTTGAAAATGACGTATAGTTGTCTATAGTTTATCCAAGTATCTTTACATTAAATCTTCTCGGACATCAAAAGTCTCCTTAACTTGGTTTACCACAAAGAGAGAGTCATACTTGGCCTCTATGAACTCTACTCCCAAACTCTTAGCTAGTTCGAGACCTACCATCATGGCCTTATATTTGGCCTCATTGTTAGTCAGTTTTGTAGTTTGAATGGACTTTCTAACTATATTACCTTGGGAAATTTTAGTATAATGCGTAGTACGAACCCTTTCACGTTCGAAGCACCATTGGTGAAGAAGGTACAGACTCCCAAAGATGTGCCCCATTTCATCAACAATTCCTTTTCAATCTCGAATATGAGGGTCAACGAAAAATCATCCATGAAGTCTGTTAAGATTTGAGACGTGATGGTGATTCGGGGTCGATATTCAATATCGTACCCACTGATTTAGATGTCCCATTTGGCCTATTGTCCTGACAGTTTGGGTTTGTGCAAAATAATTCGAAAAGGATAAGTTGTCAAAACACATATTGGATGACATTGGAAGTACGATTTTAGTTTCCTAGAGGCACTTATTAAAGCAAGCGTTAATTTTTCTAAGGGTGGATATCAAGTCCTGGTCTCACCTAAGGTTCGACTAACATAATGAACATGGAATTGCATACCTTGTTCTTCTCGGATCAGGAGTCCACTTACCACTATCTCTGAGACCTCCAAGTACATGTAAAGTTATTGGTCCATTTTTGAGGTGTGAAGCAACGACGAGCTCAATAAGTACCATTTTAGTTCCTCCAAGGCCTGCTGGCATTCAGGGGTCTATGTAAAATTGTTCGTCATCCTAAGCAATGAGATTTCTATTTGAGGACCTCGAAATGAATCCCCCAAGGAAGCTATGCACCAGGTTAGCCTCTACACTGCCTTTACATTATGTATGACCTTGATATCTTCGATACCTTTGATTTTATTGGGGTTGATCTCGATCTCACGATTGGATACTATGAAGCCGAGAAATTTTCCCGAGCCAACACCGAATGTGCACTTTTCTGGGTTGAGCTTCATATTGGTCCTCAGTATATCGAAGGTTTCTCGGAAATGTTTTAAATGGTCCTCTACTCGCATGAATTTGACTAGCTTTTCATCAATAAAAACTTTCATTATTTCCCTATTTATTCTTCGAACATTCGATTTACTAGGCGTTGATAGGTTGTACCAACATTTTTTAGTCCAAATGGCATTAAATGCCATACTTCATCATGAACAAAGTCTTTTCCTATTCTTCAGGGTTCATTTGTATTTTTTTGTACCCGAAATAGGCATCGAGAAAATGGAGAGTCTTATCGCCGGCTATTGAATAGATCATACGGTTGTTGTTAGGCAAAGTAAAAGAATCCTTGGGGCATGCCTTATTCAGATCTTTATAATTTACATATATTCTAAGTTTTTCCCCTTCTTAGGGACTACCACTACTTTTGCTAGCCATTCAGGATACTTTACTTCTTGAATGTATCCTATTTTGAGAAGTATGGTTACCTCATACTTGATGAAGGCATGTTTAATCTCAGACTAGGGCCTTATTTTTTGCTTCACCAACAAAATTTAGGATCTAGGCTCAACTTGTGAGTGGTTATTTCTGGCAGGATCCTTGTCATTTCGAGGTGGGACCAAGCAAAGCAATTCATGTTAGCTGTGAGGAAATGAATAAGTTTTTTTCTGAGCACGGGGATTAGCCTCGTGCCTAGGTATACCTTTCGTTCAGTGTTCGGCCAGTATGACTTGTTCTAGCTCTTTGACCCTTGATTTGATGGCGTCGGAGTCATCAGGAACTATGAATGATCGAGGTATCCCATTGTCGTCGTCCTTATTAGCCCCACGCGCCTTCGGCTGGGTCGAGGTTGGTGTTTGTAGTTGCTATTTAGCCTCTTGTTTTCCCTTGAATCTGATCCCTTTTTCTGAAGAAAGTCCTGATACTGGTATCACTTCATCGATTGCGAACATCTTCTTGATGAAGGGCTGTTCCCCGTATAGTATTTTGACTCTCTTAGATGTCGTGAACTTCAGAACTTAGTGAAGGTTTGAGGGTATTGCCCTCATGTTATAGATCCAAGGCCATCCGAGCAGGGCGTTTTACTGCATATCACCCTTGATTACATGCATATGTTAAGTACTAGGGTTGCGAACACAATTTGATCTAGCATGCCAAGTTGTCTACGATCCTCGATCGGATAATGTTGGCCGAGCTACCTAAATCAATTAAAACACGTTTAACTTGAATTTTATTCATAAGGACATATATTATCAGTGCGTCGTTATAAGTTTGTTTGATCCCTTCTGCATCCTCGTAGTTGAAAGACAAAGTCTCTTGTGGTAACTAGTCCAGTGTTTGCTTTTCCCTTGTGATCGTTAACTTGGTGCATTTAAATAGCAGTCCTTGAGGAATATCGACCCATCCAACGATCATGTGAATCATGTGTCGTGGCGCTTCTTGCTCGTTCTATCTATTCAAATCCTTGTTTTTGAAGTGGTTCTTGGCCTGATCACTTAAGAATTCCCGAAAGTGCCCCTCATTGAACAATTGGGCTACTTCCTCCTTTAGTTGTCTACAATCTTCTGTTTTATGGACGTGGGAGTCATGATACTTGCATATTTGGTTGAGATTTCTCTCGGCCGGATCAGTTTGCAGAGGTCAAGGTGACCTGGTATCTTTGATACGTCCAATGATCGATACTATCATGGAAGCATATACGTCGAAGTTATATTCTGACAATCGAGGTGCTTCTTTGGACTGACATCCTAATCGAAACCACTCTTGCTCATGAGATCTCGGGAGCTCTATCCCTGGTCATTGGGGTTGAGTCCAAGCGTGTTATTTCTCTGATCTCCACCATATGGCTGATATCGGTCTCCGTTCAACCGTGGTTCCCGATCGAAGTCCCTTTAAACTCTGTCCATATGTCTGCTAGGATATACCGAACCTGTTGGAGCCCATAGTTGATCATCCCCAACCCTGATCTTTGACTGATACCGATTATGTACATCGGCCCAAGTGACAGCTGGATATTCGATCAAATTCTGCTTCAACTGCTTTAAAGATACGGAACTCCAAGAATTAAGACCTTGAGTAAAATCATGAACAACCCAATCATCAGTGACCGGTGGAAAATCCATTCATTCAATTTGAAATAGAGATACGAATTCTCTAAGCATCTCGTCGTCTTTCTGTCTTACCTTAAAGACGTCCACTTTCTAGCTGCAACTTTAATGGCTCCGACGTGTGCCTTTACAAAAAAATCTGTAAGTATAGCAAATGAATCAATAAAATTAAGTGGTAAATTAAGGTACCATATCATAGCATCCTTCGATAGAGTCTCCCCAAATTTCTTCAGCAAATCGGATTCAATCTCGTCATATTCCAAGTCATTTCTCTTGATGGCGTACGTATATGAGGTAACATGTTCGTTTAGATCTGTCGTCCCGTTATACTTCAGAATCTCGGGCATACAAAACTTCTTAGGCATTGGTTTCGGAGCTGCACTCGGGGGGGAATGGTTTATTAACAAACTTTTAGGAATCTAGTCCTTTTAGTACCGGTAGTGCCATAGGGATTTGGTCGACCCTGGAATTATACATTTCCTTCTTCTAATGATTTTTCTCAATCCTATTTTCCCATGTCTCGATTTGCTTTGTTAATTCTTCGAGCATTTTTACAATTGCAGGATAGGTCTCTGATTCTCCTCCATTCGATCTCTTTAGCGTCGATTCGGCTCTATGAACAATCTCTTGTGATGGATCAAGATCGATCCTACTTGGTGCACGATTCTGATTTTGGAGTTGCACTATTGCGGCTTGCTGGGTCTGCTACATTTCGAATATTATTTGAAGGCTAATCCCGCCTTCTCACTGCCCTGTGCATTACAATTGTTCGAGCATCTCTACGAACACTATTTTCAAGATCAACGACTGAATTCCCTCTAATGGCAATATGGGAGCTGATGTTAATTGGGTTTATGGCCAGGACTCCATAGGGGTTGACCGGAGGTACTCCATTTCCCGGGGGCTATGTTGTCATTCTCGCCATAAAAACCGAGGCAATTATCTGTGTGTGGGTGATACTTGAGAGTTTGGCATGTTGATCCTAGAATCAATGACATTTCAAAGAACAAGTGTGTTACGAAAATTGTACCAGGCAATCACTAGTATCCTTAGCCTCACAGTGGCCGCTAAATTGTTTACCCTTAAAATTGGATAATAATTAAACTTATAAGCGATTTTAAGGATAAGTGATTTAGCTTGGCACAAACTAATAAATATGAGAATTAACGTTAGAGATTAACAATAAAATAAAGCAAACCAATGTGATGAACAACTGTAGCCTTCAAGCTAAATCACCCTCGAACCAACTGAGTGTGCTATAGAAGAGTATAAACTGAACACTAGAACATGCAAGAGAAAAAATGTAATATATTGCTTGGTTATGCGTGAGCATATATTTACAAAATGATTAGGACTCTCTTTATATAGTAGAGGAATCCTATTCATGGTATAATTCTAATTATAGAAGTAAGTCCCAGCTTTCTGTTATTCGACTTGATACGTGCCAAGATTTTCCCACGATCCTTGCCCGATCACGGATATCTCATCTTTCTGTAATTCGACTTAGCAGACTTCCTTCAATCTTGCTCAATCTCTTTCTTGCTTCGGTCGCGATCACGGCTGGCCTCGATCTTGACTGAGCATTGATCCACGAGCTTACTAATCCATCTCCTTACCATGGTCCGATATAACCGAGGCTGAGCCGTAATCTGCCATTATTTCGATCAGCCATATAAAATTAGACAAGCTCGATTTCGACAGTATACATCTATATTCTTATTGTCCTCTATTAAACTTAGTTTTCCTTAATGTTGATGCAGAGCTTTTTTCCTTAAAATGTTGTTCCATATGTCAAAAGACTCCACTTTTTATGATAAATGCAGCTTATGACTCTTGGCAGGTTAAGGATACATATGCCAATTTTTTTCTTTTGAAGAAATTTATTTGGATTTTACTTTAGTTTCCTTTATAAAATAATTCTTGGGGTTATTCAAAATACTAATTCCAGGTTAGGAACATTTTGGTTCCCGAGTACCTCAATCCTCAACATGTCTTGAACTTTCACAATATAATAGGTCCTAGAGAGATAAGGTGTCATCCAACTAAGTTGCTAAATACTGTAATCATACTCCCACTCTGCTAATGGATTGATTATTAGAGCTAGTGAAGTCCCCTGAAAATGTCTTTGCTTACTCCAGTTGCTTAGGCTATATAGTCCATCTTGAAGCCTAGGTCAAAGTAATTTCTTCATCTTGCAATCTGTAGTTCACACAAATGTTGCACTTCCTGTGCCTAACAGAGTTTAATTATTCTTCCAAGATCCATCAAAGTTCATTAACAGCAAAGAATCTGCAGTAAAAAATCACTAATCAGAATTATGACTTAAGAAGAACCAACAATACAAAGACTAATTTAGGCAAGCAACAAATATAGAAAAAGGAAACACCGAATGTTGATAGAGGAGTAAAGGGTATCAAGGGAGAAGCAACATATATCTTTTTCAATTACACAGTATGAGGACACTTATGTATGTTTAATCCTAATCATAATCCTCTCTACTATAAAGTCAGGCTTCAGTTATTACCCAAGTGGACAATTGAAGCCAAAGTCAAAGAGGATAAAGAAACAATCTTGATTGATCCCTTGAATTAACATCCTACCTGAAAATGGAATTGCTTTATTTGTTTGAGAAAGGCTTTTTGTTTGAGATATCTTAATGAATTTATTACTTGATCATGACACTCTCAGTGCAGATTTTATAACTGCTGGCCAAAATGGAGCGACATTCTCAGACCAATCTGCTGTCTTGATATCCTGCCATAGTAGCCACGAGATAATAATATGTCTTGAGAATACTTGGACTGGATCATGATATAAACTTATGAAATAGAAAATAAAAAGTATATCAAGAGGATAGCAGCCAGTAGAATTAATTTACCCGAAGAGAGTTCGATTGAAGTAACTTCACATAATCAGCAGTGGAACACCATGCAGGAAGATAGAAGGATTTACATATCTTATTTACAACTCTTTCTCCTCTGGAAGCAGGGATTCCTCTGAAGGGGAAAGATCCCTGTGGCACCATGTCACAAGTATGATTGTGCCTCCTGGTGCAGCCACTCGAGCTAATTCGCAAACAAACTAACAACGAAGGAAAATGAGTTTAGAAGAAACTCTATAGCAACAACAATTAGCCAGTGAGAAGTTCACATGTTCATATTCAGATATGATGAACCTTTTGTTTGTCCGGCATGTGTTCTCCACTCTCCATGGACCAAACCAAGTCAAATTACCCATCTGGAAATGGCTGATTCAAGGCGTCTGCAACTTGAAAAGAAGCCTGCTCATTTGCATTTCAGTTAGTAAAAAGAGAGTGCAAATATCAATACATTTTGAGGTGTAGGATTAGGAACAGAAGGAAGATACATTTGACATCAAAATGATATTGAGGGGAAACCAATTAACTTTCTTCTTTTAGCTTCCTTTAGGAATCAGTCCAGTTATACGAAGGTATAAGGATTCTGAATAACTAATGCAAAGTTAGTACAGGACTCAACGTGATGCCTTGAGCTGTAGCGCCATATTTCTTCGTAAGGTACCTAGAACTGTCTCCTATCCCACATCCAACATCAACTATGGACCTTAGTTTCTTTGCCGGATCATCTGAAAATTCATGTTAGGAAATTAAGGTATACAAGAAGAAAAGAGGGTCTATTTCCAGAATTCATAACTACAAAAAAGGAAGCTTAATATTATTGAGTCTCATCACTCATGTAGATATCTTAGGATTCTGGAGTAGGAAATAAGAGGAGAGCAGATTGCAGGGAGACATCAACAACAACAACAACAATCCAGTATATTCCCACAAGGTGGGGTTTGGGGAGGGTAATATGTAGACAGGCCTTACCTCTACCCGAGAGGGCAGAGAGGCTGTTTGTGCAGGGAGACATCACTTATTAAATAATATTCTGCCATGCAGCAGCAGCAACAACAACTACTATACCCAATCTTAAACAAGTTGGGTTGGTTATGTAAATCTTCACTGACCATGTACCACATATAAATTTATCCTGCTTCGGACATTTTACAGAATAAAAATAAAATAAAATTTACTAGAAGTTCTCTATATTTCCTACCATAAGAATCTCTACTAGGAAAGTCTGGAGGTCTAGTATCAGGGTTGTAGGATAGGGGTTTCTAGATTTTCCATACTCCTTTCCCGAGGTGCGAGGCGTGGTAGGGCCGCCCATAGATGATTAGTTTGTGTTCTCTTTTGGTAGTCATTTCTAGTAGTTACTGTTTTGATATCATTGCATGCCTGTTTCTTTATGGTACATATGCATCTTATGTTTAGATAATTGATATGAGATATATGCTGGAGTTACTAATGCGGTTTTTGTTTTTTTTTGTTTGTTTGTTTTTTTTTTTGTTTTTTTTTTGTTTTTTTTTTGTTTGCCTTTTTTCCATGCGCCGAGGGTCGATTGGAAACAGCCTCTCTGCTCTCTCGGGTAGAGGTAAGACCTGTCTACATATTACCCTCCCCAGATCCCACCTTCTGGGAATATACTGAGTTGTTGTTGTTGTTGTAAGAATCTCTACTAGGAAATAAGGACTCCTAAAAAGTATAGGATCTAAAGTACACGTACATTAACACGAATAAAATAAATTCCCAACTAATTGGTATTGCCTATATAAATCAAGTTTTTCGGTATACCCTTTCACTAAATCTGCATTGATTCCGAGAGATTATAGGTATATCAAGACTACTTCCTTTCATATGTTAAAAAATGAAATGATCACATTCTCCGGAGGGTGCAATATATGGAGTAAGAAATACAATAAGCACTCTCCATTTCCTCATCGTACAATCACAACACATAAAACAAAATCCAAACAGGTATTTCCTTAACAAACTACACACTCAATGTTAGTAAATCTTAGAAGTTCGTGAGTTACTGACACCAGGTTCTGGGTAGAGATATATTTCAACTTCCACATTTTGTTTTGATTTTATTAAACTTAAAAGTCTTTCGCACTTGTTTAGTTGACTTCCGCTTATTTATATTGCTGAGAATTTATCAGAAAATGTTTAAAGTTTGGTTGGCCTAGCTCCGTTAGTAGGCGCCATCACGACCCCCGATGGTGTGAAATCCGGGTCGTGACATAAATATTAAGATTTTCTACCTAGTTTAATAGGGAAAGATTTGATCAATAAAATTTTAGTTGATTTAAAGTCCTAAAACTTCGAAAAATGACTTAAATTACAAATTTATCTAACGTGAAATATTTTTAAAGGGTAAAAAAGACAAGGTATTTCACTAAGGGACTTTGTGCTTTCAGCGTGTATCCCATATTAATTACTGTAGTATAAAACTTTAATATCATATAGATTATTAAACTACATACAATTGTTAAAGAATAATTTCCAAAATATTTTTAGAATTTCGTATGTGTGTATATATATATATATATATATATATACAAATTCTAAAAATATTTTGGAAATTGTAGTTTGAATTATAACTGTTTATAAAAATTTAGTTATTAATTTCAATAAGGACAAATAAGAAAGTGGTTGAAATCACTTGTAAAACTGTAGAATCCTAACGAATCAACAATTACTTTGTTGGACGTTCTACTAAATATGTATGATATCAAATAAGGAAGGAATTATTAAGTAAAATTTAGTTGACTTTAAGCTATTAAACGTTAGAAAACATTAGGAGTTTTTACATAATTCAAATAAGGAAAGAGAATTTTATTTGATTCTAAAGTCCTAAAAAATAGAAAATTATTTAATTACGATTTTGTCCAATTTAAAGCTTATTTTAAAGGGCAAAAAATGCAAACGACATTTCGTTAAGGGCTTCAATGCTTTTAATATAGTATACTAGTTACTATGTACGTGCGTTGCACGTAAATCTCTAATCAGAACTCTTATGTGAAAAAATAACAAACTAAATTTATTAAAAGATTATTTACAAAAGGAAATGATCATTGTAAAGTAATTGATGTAATAAAAATACAACAATCATTTAAATTTGGAAATTAACGGTATTACATTTCCAGAATACTTGAATCCAAAATGATATTGCCTTAACCTACAAAGATAATACTTAAATTAGAAAGTATTTTATTTATAGTATTTAAATATGCAATGTTTTAGTATCATACCTCTTTACATATGATGTTTTTAATTTGGTGTATATTTTGTTCTGTAGCTTTGGCTTCTCCTTTTTAATAAAACTAAAATATATAGTTATCCATGCATATTGTGAAAATGTTTAGCCATGTAATTAATTTATTGCTATTGTAAAATATAAGTGTATTAAAACTATTTTCGAAAAATTTAAAAGGACGTCTTTCATTTTCTAGAGATGAAAGTAGCATTATAAGAATATGATGTTTATTGTCAAAACATGTACATATTATTCTCGTATCATTAAATAATTCATTTGAGTGATTTAAGTTTCTCCATAACGTTATAGGTGCATTTTTTCTTCAAAATTAACCAATATGTAAATGAAGGCCGTCCTTTTAAAGTTTGTTTGTTAAATGTATATGGATAGAAACACTAACTTATGGAAGATATACACAACAACAAACATATGTATAGAAAAACTCTTTTGTATTAAGGTATTTAAGTGTACTTTCTGGTAACTACAGTTGTTAACATAATCTTCTTCAGAGTCAAACTTAATTAAGAGGCGTTTTGCTTTTACCGAAAATTTGTCAATTAACATCTCATTAGTAAATTGACATATATTCGAACACGTACCGTTCGATTTACTTTTAGTAGTTGATCGAATCACTTCTAAAAAGTATTATTTTTTTATTATTGTAGTTTGACATATTTGTGGTGTTGTCTCAATTATTTGTAAAGTTATATCGAATTTTAAATTATTTTGTGTATAATCCCATTAAAGATATTACTGCAAAGATTTGTTAAACTTTGATATATAGGAGACTTAGATAAACGTGTTATAGAAAACCTAATCTAATATGCATGGGTGTGCTTTGAGAAATTTGTAAAGAATCAATTACTCATAATAAATTAAAAATAAATACATTATAGAGCACAATCTCATCTGTATTATTAGAACCACTTTATTATCATGCATGTAAAAGAAAGATATTTATATAAACTTGCACCTATATTTTTTAATTCTTTAATATTAAATTTCATATTTTAAATATTTGTTATTCAATTAATTTGTTATTAATATTTTAAAATTAAATCAATTTATTTAAATTATGTATTAGCTCATAATATTTAGGAACATAAAGTATGTTATAAAAGATATCTACCTTAATTTAGTTTTAACATTATATGCACTAATATAAATTAAGAATTTTAAAGGGTAGGAAGGATTTTTCTCTTCGCTTAAAATATTATAAATGTTTTTAGAGCTTAATACCAAAATTTTCTTTTATATTTGTAAAAATGTAGGATCCCTCACGTCCGGGAATCGCCGCACTGAAGGAAACATTAAGCAAATAGACTCACACCTTTTCAAATACAACACATCATCCTTGTGAGGAATAATCTTGTTTGATTTTACAATACGCTACATGAATCTCCTATTCTCCTACAATTACATATTTGTTTGTAATCTAAAGTATTATATCATTAGGTTATTTTTAATTAGATCCTTAAATTATACAAATATTTAAGGGTATAAAAGTGGATCAATATTTTGGGGATAATTTAGTCGTTCAACATTTAGCGTAAATTATTCGTGCTTTTATAATAATATAGATAAATAAATAAATATAGATATAGATTGTCAGCCACATAATACATTGATCTATGGCAAAATACATAATCTACCCATCAAACTTAGGACCAAATCCCTCTTACGCACCTGTTGAATACGGGTTTTATTTTACACACTAAACTTTTCAAAAGTGTGTCAATTACACACCACTTTTATGCTGGACCAGTTTCACAAAATGTAAGTGTATCACGCATCAATATGCTCGTGACATCTGCCATTAATTTTAAAAAAAATAAAAACACACTTAAAATTACATATATACCCCCTTCTTCATCTTCCCCCACCTTGTCTTCCATTATCATTGTTCTTGAGAAAAATTTCTAGCAAGACCCAAAAAAAAAAAATAATAACTTAGAATCAAAGGACAAATAAAAGAACTTTTAAAACTTTTGTAATTACTATTCCTTTTGGACCGAGTCACAAACGGGAAGAAATTATCAAGTAGCATCTTAATTGAATTTTCAACATTCTATCACAAATTGGAAGAGATTGCCAAGTAACTTTAACTAGTTAATCAAAATCGAGTTACAAGTTCAATTCAAAAATCCAAAATTAACAAGACCCAGTTGAATTTTCAAGCTTTTTCAATCGCTCAACAATGGTGTTTTTTGAATTTTCCACAAATCTTTCACACAACCTGTGATAAACTTTTAAATCCAACACACTTAAATAATTTTAAAAAATCCCAGTTAGATATGGATGTTACATTACTTCGACAATGTTGAATCTCTGGTTTTTTTGTCCTCCTCTAAATCTTGGCAAATATATTTAGTGGTATGTATTGGATTTTTTATTCTAAAAAATAAAGAAAAGGATTTGGAAAAATAAAAAGGCTGGACAGGGCTGTCAAAATGCCTTTGACATAAAAATTTTACCGTTCACGCGCCTCTTATGTGTGAAAAACACGCGAGTGACACGTAATCAAAAAGGTGTATTTTTGACACACTTTTGAAGGTTTGATGTGTAAAATAAAATCCGTATTCAACGGATGTGTAAGAGGGATTTGATAAGTTTGATGGGTTGATTATGTATTTTGCCTTGATCTATATATACAAATATTTGTTTTCCTTGAGCTATACCATTTTTTTCTTCTGCTTTTTCCTTTTGGAATATACTAGCATATAGTTCCTTCATTTCATAACTAGGTGGATGCAGCTGAATCTTCAGGGGGTGCATGTCAGTGTCACTAGCAACTGTCAAATAGGAACTATTTTTCCATTTGACAGTATTTTACTAGCTGACATAATTTCAAGAACTCTGTATGTGAAATTTGTGTTATATAGAGTGGCATATGAGAAGATTTGTGCTTTTTAGCTCTTTTATAACTTCCCAACCATTGATGTTTCGACAAACTCATGTATGCATATAAGCTTTTTGTTTTTAAATTTGTTTTCTCGGAGTCCACCGTTAAACAGTAAATTAAGCTATTAATCTCCCACAATAAAGATATTAATTATGATGACTAGAATCTTGACTAACAAACTTGTCTGCGTTCCTTCTTTTTCTTTAAGAAGACCCTCGTTTTCCAACAAAACAAGTGGTGCACTTCATCATATATTTGTTAAAAAAAAAAATTAGAAAAAAGCAGACTATAATGGACTACGAGATAAGTTAAACATAGTTATCATATGTATCACCACTTTCGTAAAAAGAACTTTTGAACTATCTACCTTGGAAATAGTTATTTTTGAAATTTAAGATGACATTGTAGGATTACATTAATTAATTACTTCTTCCAATCGAAAATAAGTGATTTTTGGATTTTTTTTCTTATTTTTCAAATTAAATAATTTTTTCAGGTTTTAAGAATGAATTAATTATTTTTTTCCTACACTATCCTTGGAGTAAATAGTGTTGTAAGATGTGTTAGGAGTGTTTAGGTGAGAAAGTAAAAATTAATGTGATCGATTATATTGCTAATTAATACTAAAAGGTAGATTTTTTAATCAGTGTGAAAACATCAAAAAATCACTTATATTGGACCGGAGGGAGTAATATATAGAGATTGTCGCTACTCTTTTCTTGTTGGCTTTCTTTTTCATCCACTGTTTGAAGAGCATCGAGCTGATAAATATCTTGAAAATTATGGACGTTTGTTCCAAAAAATGTAAGTTTTTTAATTTTTTTTTAATTCTCAACCAAACACTATAAAACGTCTTTGCCAAATTTGGAAAAAAAAAATTACTCCATAAGTATATATTTTCAACTGATTGTAAAAACTAAACTTTTGTCAAACCACGTACCACGTTGACAACTATTGGAGTCAGTAGCATAATTTGCTTGAATGTAACTATAGTTAGGTTAGTGAAGTAACCTCAGTTAGGTGTAGTTGGTACTATTAGTTAGTTATGCCAGCTGGCTTAATTAAAAGAGGAGTTGTTACTTGTGTGTGTATATATATATATATATATATATATATATATATATATATATATATATATATATATATATATATATATATATATATAGGACAATTGTACATATTATATACACTGAAAGAATAAAAGCGACTTTCTCCTTCTTCTACATACTTCCTTCTTCACCGACTTCCTCCATAGCTGAGCTCAAGCTCTGTAAGTAGAGCTCAAATTCAGGAAATCAATATGGTATCAGAGCGGTAACAACTGGGTCATACGCTCGTTATACAATTCCACATATTTCGCATCTAGTCTTTCCTCTTTAAAGTAAATTTTCTATTTTTTGTTGTTCAGCAATGAGAGATGCGAAATAAGAAAAAATTGATCACACTCATCCACTCTTCGTACATCTTTCAGACACTCATGGCTCTATTTGGATTCCAGTAAAACTTACAAGATATGAAAATTACGGTCTTTGGCGTAGAACGATGCAAATTGCTCTTCAAGCTAAGAGAAAATTAGGGTTGTGACTCGCATTTGCACAAAGGATCAATTCAAGGCTGAATAGCATGAAGATTGGGAAACTTGCAATGCAATTATCTTGGATCATGAACACAATGTCGTCAGACCTTCTTAGCGGGATTGTTTATGCAACGAATGCACATATGCTTTGGAAAGATCTACAGGAGCGTTTTGATAAGGTGAATCGTGTGCGTATCTTTCAGTTACACAGAGAAATTGCCACAATTTCACAAGGAACTGATTCAGTTGCAGCATATTTCACCAAACTGAAGGAGTTATGGGCAGAGTATGATGCCCTAGTGCCTTCACCAGGTTGTGATTGCCCAAAATCGAGAGATTATATTGAGCATCTGCGTCGTCAGAGGTTACTTCAATTCCTTAGTTGACTTGATGAATCATATGAGCAGGAACAAAGGCAGATTATTATGAAAGCTGTTGAACCTACCTTGAATCAGGCATATGCTATGATTATCGAGGATGAAAGTCAAAGATCCAATCCATTTCCAGCACTGACAGGGAAGGCAGATCCAATGGCTATGCAGGTTGGTCGAGGACAACCTCACAGAGGAAAAAAAACTTTTATGCAATGTGATTATTTCAATATGAAAGGTCATTTAAAGAAATATTGCTACAAACTGAATGGTTATCCAAGTGACTTCAAGGGAAAGAAGAAGTATACAGCTAACAGTGTAACTAGGAATGCTGAATTGGACAAAAGGCTAGAGGGAAACAAATCTGAGCCACCAAAGTTTGGTTCTTACTTCATAGAGGATCAATACAAGCAGATTCTTGGGATACTGAACAAGGAAACCACTAATCCACAAGCAAACACGACAGGTATCACTACATGCTTAATGGCTGATGTATGTTCTGGAGAATGGATCATAGATTCTGGTGCTTCGCATCATATAACCGCAGACTTAAATATGCTTAGTACTCACACTAAGTTAGCCTTGTTTAACAAGGATCAAGTGCATTTGCCTAATGGAGAAAAGGCTAAAATAACTCATATGGGAATAGTAGATTTTTTAGACAGGATCCAGGTGAATCAAGTGTTATATGTCCCAAATTTCAAGTTCAACTTGTTGTCTGTGTCAAAATTAACCAAGGCACTCTCTTTCTCTATTAATTTCTTTTCTGTTTTTTTTGTATTCCAATATCTCTACAATGGCAGGGTGAGGGGGATTGGTAGAGAAGAAGGTGGCCTATACATTGTGAAACAGAAAAGAACTGGTAAAGAGATAACAACTTCAAAAGCAAATATTCTTGTTCAAAGCAAGAAGGCAGATAAAAATCTTTGGCACAGAAGATTTGGGCACGCTTCAGTCAATACCATGAAGAATATGCAGTTTTTACAAAATAAGATGTCAGATGTTTCCATAAATAAGGACTGTCTTATTTGTCCATTAGCAAAGCAAAGTAGACTTGTGTTTCCTATTAGAAACTCTAGAAGTGAGAAACCATTGGAACTAGTGCATATGGATGTATGGGGTCCCTATAGAACCACTACTCATGATAGGAAGGTTTACATGGATATATCTGTTGCAGCTGAAAAGTGATGTGATTACTGAGTTGAAGCATTTTCTTTCTTTTGTTAAAACTCAGTTTGCTGTAGTCCTAAAGATAATTAGGACATGCAACGAGATAGAATTCTTTAATAAATATTGCAATGCACTGCTCGACTCCTATGGGATATTACATTAAAGTAGTTTTGTATATACTCCACAACAAAATGGCATCGTGGAAAGGAAACATAGGCATATTTTGAACACAGCTAGAGCATTGAAATTTCAGGCTTGTATACCAGCTAGATATTGGGGTGAATGTGTAGAAGGAGCTGTTTACTTGATCAACAGAATGCCCAGTGCAGTTTTACAAGGGAAGACACCATATGAACTATTATATAGAAAGCCACCATACGTTGATCATCTAAGGGTTTTTGGTTGCCTCTGTTATGCAACCAATCTTGTGAAACAAGATAAGTTTGGGGCAAGAGCGAAGGCAGCTATTTTCTAGGGTATTCTTCTTCCCAGAAAGGGCTATAAACTTCTTGATCTCACTACTAAACATTTTTTGTGAGCAGGGATGTGGTGTTTAAGCAGCACTTCTTTACTTTTTCATAGTCAGAGCCTGCACCAGCTCCTTTTACCCTTGATACAACACCTCTTCACTTACCTCTTGGTCCTGGTGTAGCTCCTGACAGGGGGAGACACTCACTAGCTCATGCAGCTCACCAGGACACTGTGATTGATGATGAAACAGATGCTACCCATGATGAAGTTGATGATGCAGACACTAACATTCAGGATGTTGTTATGGCTGATGATGAAGCTGATGATGCAGACACTAATATTCGCGATGCTATTGTGGCTAATGATGAAGCTGATGATGCATGCACTAACATTCAGGATGTTATTGTGGCTGATGCATCAAACCATGACAATGTCATTCATGAGACACCTAAGGATGTTGATTCCATATCACAAGAAGCACAAGCTGCAAACAATACAGTAGAGAGTGAAAATGACTTGAGAAGATCTAGAAGAACCTCAAAACCACTTTTGTGGCATCAGGATTATGTGACGAAGAAAAATGCACACACTACAATATATTCACTGTCAAACTATGTATCTTATGATAACCTATCAGCACAATATAGAATTTTTCTAACAAAATTCTCACTAGACACATAGCCACAAAATTTCCAAGAAGCTTCAAAGGATGACAGATGGATAGAAGCTATGAAGCAGGAAATTAAAGCATTAGAAGAGAACAATACGTGAGAGATAGTTGATTTACCAAATGGAAAGAATGCTATTGGTTCCAAGTGGGTATACAAGATAAAATACAAGTCAAAAGGTTAGGTTGAGAGATTTAAGGCAAGGTTAGTTGCTAAAGGCTATAGTCAAAAGGAAGGATTGGATTACCATGAGACGTTTTCACCAGTTATAAAGACGGTGACCGTCAGATCAGTCATTGCACTGACAGCTTCAAAAGGATGGAATTTATCTCAAATGGATGTATACAATACTTTCTTGCAGGGAGATTTATATGAAGAAGTGTACATGGAGTTACCCAGGGTTTCAGGAAACAAGGGGAGACAATAGTGTGCAAGTTGGTAAAATCTTTATATTGTTTGAGATATGCCTCAAGGCAATGGACTATCAAATTATCTGAAGCACGGATTAATGAAGGATACTGTCAAAGTCTATATGACTACTCAATGTTCACCAAGATCAGAAAAAATGACATAGTTGTGGTGTTGGTGTATGCACATGATTTGGTAATTACAGGAAGCAATGAGTAACTGATTCAAGAAACAAAACAAGTGCTACACCAAAGATTCAAGGTAAAAGACCTTGGAGAGCTGAAATATATCCTGGGAATAGAAGTGTTGAGGTCCAACAAAGAAATATTATCGAATCAGAGAAAGTATGCCTTACAATTGATTTTAGATTTGGGACTGGGAGGAGAAAAACCAGTTTCAACTCCTCTTGACATCAACCAGAAGTTTACTTATGTGGAGTATGATGAACACACAGGATCAAAAGGAGATGAGCCATTAGCAGATGTCTCAACCTATAAAAGATTGATAGGGAAATTATTGTATTTGACAATTACTAGGCCAGATATAAGTTTTGGAGTCCAGACACTCGGCCAATTCATGCAATCACCAAAATTGTCTCATTGGGAAGCAGCCATGAGGATAGTGAAATATGTGAAGCAAGAACCAGGAATGGGGATATTAATGAGTAGTGAAAGTGCGGATCAGTTGATGTGTTTCTGTGATGCAGATCCGGCAGCTTGCCCAAATACAAGAAGGTTAATGACTAGCTTCTTAGTGAAGTTTGGTGGTTCCCTGATATCTTGGAAATCAAAAAAATAACAAACTGTGTCAAAGAGCTCTGCAGAAGCAGAGTATAGGAGTTTAGCTGCAACTACTTCAGAAGTGACATGGCTTTTGGGATTGTTTGCAGAGTTAAAGGTAAATATCAAGCAACAAGTTGATATCTATTATGATAGTAAGGCTGCTTTGCAAATTGCAGCAAATCCTATTTTCCACGAGCAGACCAAACACATTGAAATTGATTACCACTTTATAAGGGACAAGATTAAGGAAGGACCGGTGCAGACTTACTACATTGGAACTAATAAACAACAGGCTGATTTGCTTACTAAGGGACTTGGAAAGGGACAACATTTGTGTTTGTTGAGCAAGCTGGGAGTTCTTAATATATTGCACCCTCCAGCTTGAGGGAGAGAATTGGAGTCAGTAGCATAGTTAGCTTGAATGTAACCATAGTTAGGTTAGTGAAGTAACCTCAGTTAGGTGTAGTTAGTAGAACTATTAGTTAGTTATGCCAGCTAGCTTAATTAAGAGAGGAGCTGTTACTTACTTAATTGTCCTATATATATATATAGGACAATTATACGCATTATATACACTGAAAGAATAAAACCGACTTCTTCACAGACTTCCTCCATAGCTGAGCTCAAGCTCTATACGTAGAGATCAGATTCAGGAAATCAACAACAACCCAACTAGGGGTGTTCACCGTTCGATTTGGTCGATTTTTTATTAAAATCAAAATCAAACCAATTTAATTGGTTTTTAAAATTTTAAAACCAAAATCAAACCATGTTAAATACAACCCACCGGTTTCATTGCTGTTGGTTTGGTTCGGTTTGATTCGATTTTTCGGTTCTTAGTAAGCTAATAATAAGTCGATAATATTAAAAAAATACTATACAACAATCTGAAAATAATTTGCCTAATTTATACTGTTTATATATTTCATTGAGAACTGAAAGTTTATTTACATGTTTAAATGAAAAGAATAAACAAAAAACAAACTAAAAGCTTACTTTCACAAGCTTTAGCCATTGTTGTCTTGCAATTTGAATGTGCTTTCTTTACTCTTGTGGTTATTTATTTATTTTTTTTAACTTTTCTTTTGGGCAAAATAATAATTAAAATTATTAACAAGAACATATTATAATATGATAAACCAAAAATCAAAATAACAATTAAAATTATTAACAAAAAGATATTATATTGTATATAAGTAATTATTAAATTTTGTATATAATTAATTAGTTTGATTCGGTTTATTTTTCGGTGTTTTAAAATAGAACCAAAACCAAACCAAATATTATCGATTTTTAAAATTTAAAACCAAACCAATCCAAATAAAAAAAAAAATATCGGTTTGCTTAATCGATTTGATTCTGTTTTCCGTTTGGATTGGTTTTCCGTCAAACCTTGAACACCCCTAACACGAACTAGGTCACGAAAACGTACTTGTTCTGATACAGCTTCACTTGGGTATTTTGCTAAGCAAGAGCTACATATGTAAAATCTTAAATATGTCAAAATTCGCCCTAATATTAAAATGGGTAACATCACACATACGATCGCAACTAAAATTAAAGAGCGGTTGGAGGAGGAGGGGGGGGGGGGGTGCAAGATATTTTATCTTTTCTATTTTTTGTACATGACAAAATCTTTGATACTCATTAAATTATTTATTGGAGGCTCCATTCTATCACATCCTTCTTTTTGTAACCTCGTATCTCCTCAAGCCACAGAAGTGGTCCTGCGATACCTAGTCCTTTCCAAGGTCAGAAGCAGAATCCAAGAAAATTCCGTTCATGTTTTTTTAACATTTGGACGTAGAAAGTTTGAAACTAGACCTTCATTTTAAATTGTATATCACACATTTATTATTTAGCGAACTAATATGATGAAAATGATTTAAAATGGGCCATCACATATGATTTACATTACTTTTTATGTAATTTTTTATTTAAACGATTAAGGACCAGTGAATTGAATTCAATAACGAATCATTCTTTCTTTGAAACGGATTAAATACTTTATAGGAATAAGAGTATAACAAAATCAATCCTATATTTCCACACCCAAAACGAAAGAAAAACAATAAAAACTAGAAAAAGGTAATTTGACTTACGCACCAAAGAGGAAAAAAACGAACTATTAATTGCTAAATGAATGCATAATCTCAATATCCTATCATTGAGGGAAAAAAAAAACAAGAAATTTGTAGTATGAAGCAACCTATTTCATCTACCAGACTGAGTGTCTCTCTCCCATTCTTCGACCCTTGGACATCAAGCTTACAATTCTGCAGAAAAACTAAAAAAAATAGAAAACCAAAGATGTGTTTGCTACTTAGCTTTTCAGGAAGCCCCAGGTGGATTTTGATGGCCCATACCAGGACTATGTCCTGGACCACTGTAATCTTTTACTATTTCGTACTTCTTGTAACGGTTGAAAGAAAATATATTTATAGATGAAGGTTTCTCAACAGTAGGAGGTGGATGAAATTTTACAACTACTCTTGATGCAACTACAACCAACTCACATTGTTGTAGAAGAAGGAAAAGACACACATAGGAAAGAAGCATATAAATGGTTTTCTCATGTGATGAGGCCATAAATTAAAATAGGAAGATATTATCTCAACACTAAGAAAGTTGGACTAAACCTAAAACCTTAGAATTAAACTTATGATAGAAATCAGCAGGGCTGCTATATTTAAGCATGCTAGAAAGGTCCGACAACATGGCCAGGGTGGTTATAAATTAAACAAGAAAGTTAAGTTAGTGAAAATCGATGCACATGGTAGTGCTTTTCAGATATTAATGTTATCAAAATTCTAAAAAGAATCTTAGCATAGGAATATTTCCATTTTTGGTAAGTTTAACATTTCTTGACTATTGCCATATTCATACAGCCAGTCATTGAAATCTTAATAGACCCTTTAAGAAAGCGCATTAGCATGGGCTTTGATTAGACAATGAAAATAACAATTTGCTTTATATTTTTTCTGTTTTTTTTAAGATTTTGGGAGGCTCAAAGTCTGCTGCAAGACACAAAGTAAACGGTTATGTGGTAAATGCTCCTTCCACTAAACTTATGCAGGATTTGTTGTCTATTTTTCTCATCATTTTCTTCTCCTCAACGATGTTTTCAACTTGTAATTAATATATATCGTTATTGTCTGCATTCCTACATATATTTTCTTTCATGGTTCAACAAACTATGTACAATGACATTATCCTAAATTGTTGTGCAATTCGAAAATTAGTACATGAGTAGTAAAATGCATAAGTAACATGCATACCTCTTAATTAATTAAACCATCTCAGTATTACAACAATATAGTGGATGTTATTTTTAGATGACATAGTGTTGATTGACGAGACGCAAAGAGGAGTTAATGCTTGGCTGGAGGTTCGGAGGCAGATTCTAAAATTTAAAAGGTTCAAGTTGAGCACAACTAAGATAGGGTATATTGTTAGAAGCTTCCTCCAACTTGATTATTGATGTAAGCAATGACATCAATAGATGGTAGGTGAGGTAGGCGAGGTAGGAATATTGCAAATTGATCCTTCTTGATAGGTGAGATTTGCACTTTTGGTCCCTATCTTAAAACTATAAATACCCCCCTCATCTCATTGTTTTAAACACACCAAAAACATTCAAAAACTCAAGTATAAGAGTTTGAGAGAAAGAGAGAGTTTGTTTTTCTTTAGGAAGTTTTTTCTAAAGGGGAGTGACAAAATAGTGAGTAAAATACTAGTCGGGTATTTTCGGGAAACACTTTTGTGTGCGCCACTATTTTGGGTAGAGCTCGGAAAATTGTTGTACCTCCAAACTATTGGAGAAGTCTCTCTTTGTAAGCCTACTAAAAGTTTTAGTGGAAGTTGGTGCCGGGTTTGTGGACGTAGCCTAAACGTTTTAGGTGAACCACGTTAAACTCTTTGTGTCATTTATTTTTCGCTGATCATTTATTTTTCCGCTGTGAAGAAGTGTTTAATGCCACTGGGTCCTAACAAGTGGTATCAGAGCTTTGGTTAGAATACTACTCATACGTACGGTACTATTCATACGTACTGATACTATTCATCCATACGGGCACTATTCATACCTACGGTTACTATTCACCATCGGAAATATGGAGGCAAGGACAAGCAAGATGGTCAACCTAAACGGCACAAATTACCACTTATGGAGAAACAAGATGAAGGATCTTCTGTTCGTGACGAAGATGCACATGCCGGTGTTCAGTGCTCAGAAACCTGAAGACAAGTCAGACGAGGACTGGGAATTTGAGCACAACCAAGTGTGCGGCTACATACGGCAATTTGTTGAAGACAATGTGTACAACCATATTTCTGGTGTGACACATGCAAGGTCGTTATGGAACAAGCTCGAGGAGTTGTATGCCTCTAAAACAGGTAACAACAAATTATTTTACTTGACAAAATTAATGCAAGTAAAATATGTAGAAGGAACAACTGTGGCAGATCACCTTAATGAAATACAAGGGATTGTCGACCAGTTGTCGGGAATGGGCATAAAGTTCGATGATGAGGTATTTGCTCTTATGGTGTTGGCAACACTCCCAGAGTCATGGGAAACCTTGAAGGTTTCAATCACCAATTCTGCACCCAACGGTGTGGTAAACATGGAGACATTCAAGAGTGGCATTCTAAATGAAGAAATGAGACGCCGATCACAAGGATCATCTTCTTCATCAGAGGTGTTGGCTGTTACGACCAGGGGGAGAAGTCAAAACAAAGGCCAGAGTAACAGAGATAAGAGCAGAGGTAGAAAATAATATCATTATTATGGCATGAATGTCATTGGTCACGTACCTATTGTACGCCAAAATATTTTGGCATTGTGATTATTAAAAGACAACGGTAATGCAAAACAGATGATCCAACAAATTTGCACATGTTGAGTGCCATTACTGCAAAAAGAGGGGCCATATCAAAAGATTTTGCCGAGAGTTCCAAAATGACCAGAAGAAGAACAAAGGCAAAAAGGAGAAACCCGAAGAAAGCAATGATGATGAAGCGAACTCCTTTGGTGAGTTTAACATTGTCTACGATGACGACATTATCAATCTGACAACCCAAGAGACGACATGGGTGATTGATAGTGGAGCTACCATTCATGCAACGCCACGGAGAGAACTCTTCTCATCTTACACACCTGGAGACTTCGGTCGTGTAAAAATGGGAAATGCCAATTTCTCAACAGTTGTAGGCAAAGGAGATGTTTGCCTAGAGACCATGAATGGGATGAAGCTACTTTTAAGAGATGTCAGGCATGTTCCAGATATGCGCCTGAATCTGATCTCCGTAGGCAAGCTTGATGAGGAAGGTTACTGCAATACCTTTCATAATGGCCAATGGAAGCTCACGAAAGGCTCATTGGTGGTGGCGCGGGGCACGAAGCAGTCAAAGTTATACATGACCCAGGCGAGCATCTCCCAACAAGTTATAAATGTTGCGGAGAATGATAGCAATATCAAGTTGTGGCATAGACGTCTTGGCCACATGAGTGAAAAGTCAATGGCGTGTTTGGTGAAGAAGAACGCCTTACCAGGTCTAAACCAGATCCAGTTGAAGAAGTGTGCTGACTGTTTAGCTGGGAAACAAAATAGAGTTTCATTCAAAAGATTCCCTCCTTCCAGAAAGCAAGACGTGTTGGATCTGGTACACTCAGATGTATGCGGGCCTTTCAAGAAGTCCCTCGATGGTGCCCGATATTTCGTGACCTTTATTGATGATCATTCACGAAAGTCATGGGTATACACGCTGAATACCAAGGATCAAGTGTTTCAAGTTTTCAAACAATTTCTGACCTTGGTGGAAAGAGAGACTGGTAAGAAGTTGAAGTGCATCCGGACAGACAATGGCGGTGAATACCAAGGTCAATTTGATGCTTACTGTAAAGAGCATGGTATTCGACATCAGTTCACACCTCCTAAAACTCCACAGTTGAATGGCTTGGTTGAGAGGATGAACAGAACTTTGATCGAGAGAACCAGATGTTTACTCTCTCATTCAAAGTTACCAAAGGCTTTCTGGGGTGAAGCACTAGTTACAGCAGCCTATGTGCTAAACCATTCACCCCGTGTCCCTCTTCAGTACGAGGCTCCAGAAAAGATTTGGTTAGGAAGAGATATCTCTTATGATCAATTGCGGGTATTTGGATGCAAAGCCTATGTCCATGTTCCGAAGGATGAAAGGAGCAAACTTGATGTCAAGACAAGGGAGTGTGTATTCATCGGCTATGGTCAAGACATGCTTGGCTATAAGTTCTATGATCCGGTGCAGAAGAAGCTCGTCAGGAGTCGAGATGTTGTGTTCGTTGAGGACCAAACAATTGAAGACATTGACAAAGTAGAGAATTCCACTGATGATTCTGCTGAGTTTGAGTTGCCTCCAATAATGGTGCCAAGACAAGTTGGAGACGATGTTCAGGATAATCAACCTGAAGCCCCTGATCTTCCAAATGAAGATGAACCAGCAGATGATGAAGGTAACGAAGATAATGGTGATGATGATGCAGACGAGGATGATCAACCTCAACCACCAATCCTCAATAACCCTCCTTATCACACAAGATCTGGAAGAGTTGTTCAACAGTCTACCAGATATTCTCCACATGAGTATGTGTTACTCACTGACGGGGGAGAACCCGACAGTTTTGAAGAAGCTATTGATGATGAACATAAGGAGAAGTGGATAGAAGCCATGCAAGACGAGATAAAATCCTTGCATGAGAACAAGACGTTTGAGCTGGTGAAGTTGCCGAAAGGCAAGAGAGCTTTGAAGAATAAGTGGGTGTTTAAGATCAAGCATGATGAACAATGCTCCTGTCCGAGATTCAAAGAAAGATTGGTCGTCAAAGGTTTCAATCAAAGGAAAGGTATTGACTTTGATGAAATATTCTCACCAGTTGTGAAAATGACCTCAATACGCACGGTGCTGGGATTAGCAGCAAGCCTCAATCTGGAGGTTGAGCAGATGGATGTAAAAACTGCCTTCCTACACGGTGATTTGGAAGAGGAGATATACATGGAACAACCAGACGGTTTCCAGCAAAAGGGGAAAGAGGACTGCGTTTGTAGATTGAGGAAAAGCCTCTATGGCTTAAAACGGGCACCAAGGCAGTGGTACAAGAAGTTCGAGTCGGTGATGGGGCAACACGGCTACAAGAAGACAACTTCAGACCATTGTGTGTTCGTTCAGAAGTTTTCTGACGTTGATTTTATCATCCTATTGCTCTATGTGGATGATATGTTGATTGTTGGCCGAAATGTTTCCAGAATTAATAGCTTGAAAGAGCAACTAAGCAAGTTCTTCGCCATGAAAGACTTAGGGCCAGCAAAACAGATCCTTGGGATGAGGATTATGCGAGACCGAGAAGCCAAGAAGTTATGGTTGTCTCGGGAGAAGTACATCGAGAAGGTACTTCAACGGTTCAACATGGAGAAAACTAAAGCAGTTAGCTGTCCTCTTGCTAACCACTTTAGATTAAGCACCAAGCAAAGCCCGTCAACAGATGATGAGAGAAGAAAGATGAAGCGGATTCCATATGCTTCAGCAGTAGGAAGTTTGATGTATGCCATGGTTTGTACACGACCAGATATTGCTCACGCTGTAGGAGTGGTAAGTAGATTTCTTTCTAATCCAGGAAAGGAACATTGGGATGCTGTTAAGTGGATTCTCAGGTATCTTCGAGGAACCTCCAAACTATGCTTGTGTTTTGGATAAGACAACCCTGTGTTGGTTGGCTATACTGATGCAGATATGGTCGGAGATGTTGATTCTAGAAAATCAACTTCAGGATACTTGATTAACTTTTCGGGGGAGCTGTGTCATGGCAATCAAAGTTGCAAAAATGTGTTGCATTATCAACTACTGAAGCTGAATTTATTGCAACAACGGAGGCTTGCAGAGAAATGCTGTGGATGAAGAAGTTCTTAACTGAACTTGAATTTTCGCAAGACGGTTATCAGCTCTTTTGTGATAGTCAAAGTGCTATCCACCTTGCGAAGAATGCCTCATTCCATTCCAGATCCAAGCATATTGATGTTAGATATAATTGGATCGGGGATGTGTTAGAGAAGAAGATGTTGCGGCTAGAAAAGATCCATACAGATGAAAACGGATCAGACATGTTGACCAAAACTCTACCAAAGGGTAAATTTGAGTTCTGCAGAGAAGCTGCAGGGATAGGAGACTCTCCAAGTAGTCGGAAGGGGGAGAATTGTTAGAAGCTTCCTCCAACTTGATTATTGATGTAAGCAATGACATCAATAGATGGTAGGTGAGGTAGGTGAGATGGGAATATTGCAAATTGATCCTTCTTGATAGGTGAAATTTGCACTTTTGGTCCCTATCTCAAAACTATAAATACCCCCCTCATCTCATTGTTTTAAACACACCAAAAACATTCAAAAACTCAAGTATAAGAGTTTGAGAGAAAGATAGAGTTTGTTTTTCTTTAGGAAGTTTTTTTTAAAAGGGGAGTGACAAAATAGTGAGTAAAATACTAGTCGGGTATTTTCGGGAAACACTGTTGTGTGCGCCACTATTTTGGGTAGAGCTCGGAAAATTGTTGTACCTCCAAACTATTGGAGAAGTCTCTCTTTGTAAGCCTACTAAAAGTTTTAGTGGAAGTTGGTGCCGGATTTTGTGGACGTAGTCTAAACGTTTTAGGTGAACCACGTTAAATTCTTTGTGTCATTTATTTTTCGTTGATCATTTATTTTTCCACTGTGAAGAAGTGTTTAGTGCCACCGGGTCCTAACATATATGTAGTGTAAGTTCAATGAAGTAACTCATGAGAAGAGAGGGGGGGAGGGGGGGAGGGAGGGAGAATAAGGCTTGATTCTCAAGTTATCCCCATGCGGGGTAGTTTCAAGTATCTTAGGTCTAATTTAAGGGAACATGCAGACTGACGAGGATGTTACTCACCATATTGGAATAAGATGGATGAAATGTAGGCTTGCTTGTAGTATCTTGTGTGACAAGAAGGTGCCACAAAGACTTAACGAAAAAGGTAGGTTATAAAGAGCGATGGTTAGACCGGCTTTATTGTATAAGGCAAAATGTTGACCAGTTAAGAATTCTCATGTCCCCAAGCTGCAAGTAGTGAAAATGAGGAAGTTAGGATGGAAGTATGGACATACCAGGAGAGACATGATTAGGAACTAAGTTATTCGGGATAAGGTGGGGGAAGCCCCCGTGGAGGACACTACTAGAAATCCGAAAAAACAGTCCATAAAAACCAATCAAAGTTGGCAAGTAAAGGCCAATTACTGTCTACAACATGGCCATTAATGTGTGGTCGGTATTTTGAAGGTCAGAAGGACATACCGACCAAAATTGGTTGGTATTTTAATTATGTAATTAAAAATGCACCATATAGCAATCGAATTGCGGTTTGTACTATGGTAGGATACTATTCTACCAATAGACCATTGGTGCATTTCATTTTAAGACTGTCTTTTATCTTATTTATACTCTTTAATTCTACTTTCGCATGAAAATAACTGACAAAAATTGGTCGCCTTTATGAAAAAATTAAACTACCGACTTAATTCGATCGATTTTTTAAAATGATTGGCCGAATTAACCGTCCAATTTCAGTAAGTTTATTTAATATATTAATTTTAATTTCTTTTAAATAAAAATCGACCAAAGTTGATGGTTTCTTGAAAAATAAATTTCGGGGGACTCAAAATTTGTTTCCCACATTTTTGCGCCGAAGAAAATCGGCCAAAGTTGGTCGGTTTCGTAAAAAAAAAATTAAATTTTTTTTTTTAAAAAAAAAACTGACCAACTTTGGTCATTTTTTTTTCACTGGTGTTTTGACCGAGCAAAATTGGTCAGTCAACCGTGGTTGATTTTTTGTAGAATTTCTTATAGTGGGAGAAACTGCGAGAAGTAACACTGAGATGATACATGCATGTGAGGAGGGGATATTAGGAAACCTTAGTTAGGAGGTGTGAGAGGTCGCACATAGGGAGTCTAAAGAGGGGTAGAAGGAAGCCTAAAAAATATTGGGAAGAGGTAATTTGGCATGATATGATGCTTTTAGAGCTTACTAAGGACATGACTATTAGTAGAAAGTTATAAATGTCATGTATCAAAGTAAAAAGTTAGTAGGTAGTATAGTTTAGATCCCTTTCTTACTAGTAGATCTAGATTTTACGTTAGTTTTGGTGTACTCTTTGCTTATTATTACCTGATAATGCTTATGCTCGCTTTTGTTTAACTATCACGTTTACCTATGTATCCTTCCCATAACCTGTTCATCTTTATATGTTGCTTACTTTACTGATGTTGATTACGTTTATCTGAACCGATGATCTTTCAGAAATAATGCCTTTCATTTGATCATGCAAGAAGAGAATCACTTTTTGGTATCAAAAACAAAGGTTCGAAATCCCAGTTGAGGCAAAGGTATTGAAGAGCAGATAGACTTTGCATAAAATAGGGATACAGACTATGTATATATTACCCTTTTCAAATTTCACTTATGAGAATATATTGATATGTTGATGTTATATTAATTACAACACCTCAATCATATGGGACATGCATAATATATTTGGACCAATAAGTTCCACCAAGTGCTTTAAATCTACACTATATTAAAAGCACGAAGGCCTTAGCGAAATGTCGTTCGTCTTTTTTACCCTTTAAAAATAAAGTTTACACTGGATAAAATAGTCTTTTAGTTTATAATGTATAACCTAATATTTAGAAATATTAATTAAATTATTTCTTTAATATTTAGGAATAGTCATAATTATTTTCCTAATATTTAGGATTACAAAATCAATTAAATTCTATTGATTAGATTTTTCCATATACGAACTATGTACAAACTTATATAATTAAACCGAGTAAGATTTTAGTTTATTATTTCTTTCCTTTTACAATTTGTTACTTCAACACAAAATATTTAACTAATAGTCTTTAATTCAAATATAAAAGCACGCTTTTGGCTTAAATATTGTCTTACCAAATAGTAGAAATTGTCACTCTTCTTCTTGAATGGCGTAACAATTTGAAACTTAAAAGCTAAAAAACATTAAAACAAATTTCATTTATCGAATTTATTTGATGACAAGTAAAAGAAAAATGGACATTACTTTAAAATGGAAAGCAACACATTTTTGTCCAAAATCACGTGAAGATTCATACTATTTATTTTTCATTATATTATATTTTCTCTCTTATATTTTGATTAAATTAAGTCACATCATATCTTATTTACTTAATGAAAGATATGTTATTTCCAATTTCTTAATAGTTATACGAAGTTGAATCAAGATATTATCACAGATGGAAAGCATGTATAATAAAATTTAGTTTATTTTCAATTATTTTCTTATTTATATATCTATGTATATCATATTTATCTTTATATTAATATTTCATATATTTAAATCACGAATTAGAAAAATGTTCTTTGCATTTACAAAATTTAAATACAAATAAAATTTCTTTTTACAAATTTCAAATTTGTGCATATAAAAATAAAAAATAAAAAGTAGAGAACAAGCGGGAAGCTCCTTTGTCATTAATATATCCCTAACAAACGTGATTGTCATTGATTTAAGAGGGAAAAACAATAAAAAAAATTCGTATTTAATATTCCTATTAAAGTGAAGTCAAAAATTTAATATTTAATATTCCTATTAAAGTGAAGTCAAAATTATGGTAGGTTCAAAGAGAAAAAAGAAGAAGATAAAATAAGCAGGAAACTATTAATATTTCATCAACCTAATTCATTTTTTGGTAAAGCTCTTAAATTAGAATTTAAAAATTAAAATCATAAATCTTTTAAAGTTTATCTGTGAATATTGAAATTGGAAAATAATAATTTTTGAATTTATTATGATGACATTATAAAACTAAAATAAGTTTATAATTAAATATATTAACAGATGATTGAAATATTTATGCAGTAATTTTTTCTTTTATTGAATTAGTTGCACAGGATCAACATTTATTATTTTTAAAAACATTTACTTTTATATAATATAATATGTTAATATAATATTTTTTATTGGGATAGTGTATACGTGCCACGCGCGTATCATAATACTAGTAAATAAATAAATAGGGGCTACAAAGTGTTTTTATGTAAAGTGCATTTCTAAAGCGAAATCGCCTAATAGTCACCTTAAAACTACCTATAGAGCAGAATCGAGCCTTTAATATACAAAATTTTCAGGTTTCCTAATTGGTCCCATATTTCGAAAATATATATGGTTAAGTGATTATTTGAAGTTTTTAAAATTGACAAACAATGACCTTCTTGTCTAAAAACTCGATGTCGTTCAATTCTTCAACCAGAGAAGAAGGCCTCCCACTTGAAGTTTGAATTTCTTTGCATTTTTATAATTTCAAAATTATACGGTGTCCCTTTAAAAACATATGAAATTGCAAATTAAAGATGAAGTAAGCAGAATCCTACGGTGTCCCTCAGTCATTCGAAAGAAGAATTTGAATCCTAAAGATAATTTAATCAGCTATTGAAATCGAAAGAGTCAACAGAACTTAAGAGTTAAACTTAGAATAGAGTTACATCCCCGAATAATAGTTGAGTACATATCTTGTCAATGTCCTATATTCAAATTTTTGCTACCTAGCTACCCCATTTCCAATAGTCATTCGTAATTGATAATCTTAATTTTACTCTTAGTTTGTGAATAATTCAAAATTAAAGGTTTATTTTCCTGAATAGTGTTAAGTTGAAAATTATTTGAATTATTTAAATCAATCTCTGAGGAAACGATTTAATACTATCTTTGACTAGCGAGCATTAATTTTATTTATACATTAATTTTGCGCTAGCCGGTTATTGAAATTAGTTTTATTTTTAGTTTTAAAATACATAATGGCAATAACACGGCTGCTGGACATGTTAAGACATGAGAAGTATTGCAACAGATTATCGTTTACCTCGTGCGATTGATCCACTGAAAACTTTGTAAAAAGATAGATAACTTTTAATACCAAACCACTAGGTTAGGAAAATTATTTAACTTCCCTATAACTGATCAGTTGCATGGCTCCAAATCTAGTGATGTACAAGTACTAAATGTGCAAAACATTGGAGGTGCAAAAATATACATTCTACTCAGATGATAGAGAAGAAAAGAATATATTAATAGGAGTAAATTCAAAAATGTAATGGTGCTTTAAAGTTGATATGCAACTTACACGAGAAAGAGTTTCAACATTTCAACATGCATGGTTTCTTCTATTATTGTTTATACGTTAAATGAAATCGTTTGTTGATCAATGTGACAGATACTATCATCTTGTAGTACTCTGCATGAAAATATATATGAGTAGACAACATATCAAGCATACAGAATTGTTTGATATGTTAGGCTATTATTAATGGAATGGTCGTATGACTTTTGACCAAATTTCTTCACAACAATGCTGTGATTAGCAATTAATTCAAATAAGTTGAACCGGTTCAAAAGCAAAGAAAAGAAACAACAAAAGAAAGGGTTACACTAAATATAGGAAATTATCAAATATATTGTAGGTTGGTGCAACAATTATACCATACAAACCCATGTGAAATCTTAATGGTATTAAGGAAACTATAATTATATTTGTTTTGAGACTGCGGAATGAAGGGGGACAATGTAATCATTTTTGTATGATTTTGGCTTTAAAAATAATTTCGCACTCAAAGAAAATATTTAATATACTTTTTAATTTTAAATCACTACTTATTTGTGTACATGTATTTCATTTATAAGATTTCGGTTCAGATTACTTCAAGAGTCAGTTGATAACTATAATGGCATATACAATTTTAAATGTAAATGAATTCGAAAACTATAAGTTTAACATTAATCGTGTTTGGTTAGTAGGATACTTGCGAATCCCACAACTCATACCCAAATCTCATAGTTTGACAGTGGATCTTGAGAAAGATCTCAACAAATAGATCAAAAAACTTATTTACAAGAAATATATAAAAGCATCCTTCTAATAATTAATCAGCTCTATTTTATAACAAAAGATCTCTACTTGCTTGGAACTGTGTAACATGATATTAACATTCTGTGGTCAATCAGTTTTTCTTAATTTTAATCGAAGTTCCGCATGGTAAGAGAACGTTACCTTGAAGTAATCGCGAATATAGTTAAACTAAACAAGAACACTCTCAACTTTTGAATATTATTTACTTACTCACATAATGACCAATCCCGAAGAGAGATAGATTCAAATACCTTGGGTCGATGATTCAGGGGGACAGAGAGGTCGACGAGGACGCCACTCACCGTATAGGGGCGGGCTGGATGAAATGGAGGCTTGCATATGGGGTTTTATGTGACAAGAAAGTGCCACTGACACTCAAAGGTAAGTTCTACAGAGCTGTGGTTAGACCGGCCATGTTGTATGTGGCAGAGTGTTGGCCGGTTAAGAACTCACATATCCAGAGGATAAAGGTAACGGAGATGAGGATGCTGAGGTGGATGTGAAGAGTAGGAATGAAGATATTCGGAAGAAGGTGGGTGTGTCCCCTGTGGATGACAAGATGCGGGAAGCAAGGCTCAGATGGTTCGGACATGTGTAGAGGCGAAGCCTTGATGCGCCGGTAAGGAGGTGTGAGTGATTGGCCGTGGTGGGTACGACAAGAGGTAGAGGTAGGCCTAAGAAGTATTGGGAAGAGGTGATCAGGTAGGACATGGTACGAATGCGGATTTCCGAGGACATGGCCCTTGATAAGAAGGTCTGGAGGTCAAGCATTAGGGTTGTAGGTTAGGGGGTAGTAGAACTTTTCTTACTTCTTTCCGTGGGTGGGGGGGGGTGGATTAGGGTTGAACATAGATGGCTTACAGTATATGTTGAATACACACTATATGTGACGACCCAAAGGGTCATCACTTGTTTTATTAATCATTTCGAGCTTTTGAGGTCCTGAAAACCTCATTTATAGTTGCCTCAATTTGCGTGCGCAGTTCGGGTGCGAAGCTAAAAAAAAATTTATGTTGAAATATATGAAACATGTGAGAAATTTGAAGAATTTTGATATTAATATTGATATGGTTGACTTTGGTCAACATTTTTGGTAAACGGACCCGGACCCGTGATTTGACGATCTCAGAAAATTCGTAGAAAAATATGGAACTTGGGCGTATGCCCGGAATTGAAATCTGAGGTCTAGAACCCCGGTAAAAGAATTTTTCTGTTAAATTGTTTTTTGAAAATGTTTAAGGAAAATGAAACTGAAATTTGATCAAAAAGTAATGGTATCGGGCTCGTATTTTGGTTCCGACGCCCGGTACAGGTCATATATGTTGGTTAAGCGCTTCCTGTAAAGTTTGGTTGAAAACGGACGTCGTTTGACGTGTTTCGGCCTTAAATTGGAAATTTTGGAAGTTTATGAAATTTGAAAGATTTCTTGGATTTCATGGTTTAATTCATTCTTTTTAATGTTATTTTGGTGATTTGATCGCACGAGTAAGTTTGTAGGATGTTTTTGAGTTAGTGTATGTGTTTGGTTAGGAGCCCCGAGGGCTCGGGAGTGTTTCGGAGGTGTCTCGGAGTGTTTTCGGACTTAAGAAAATTTCAGAAAAAAAATTGCAGAAACAGTACCCCCATGTACAGTCCGTGTACAGTACCGTGTACAGTACCTATGAACAGTACGTGTACAGTACCCCATGTAAAGTACGTGTACAGTACCGTGTACAGTACACAGTGTACAGTGCCGTGTACAGTACCCCGTGTACAGTACCGTGAACAGTATCGTGTACAGTCCCGTGAACAGTACCCGCGAATTTCTGGACAGAATACTTATTTCTGGAAAATGGGATTTGTCCCATTTTCCATTTTTTGTCAAATTGGAGCTCGGGAAGAGGCGATTTTCGAGAAATTTTCATAGAAAACAACGGGGTAAGTGTTCTTAACTTAATTGTGGTTATATTACTCGAGTCTATTGCAAGTTTTGTCATTAAATCCATGAATTTTGCGGGAAAAGCTTAGAAATCCTCTCGAATAGATTTGAGGATTTGAGGGTCGAAATGTTATCGAAATATAGTAATTTTGGTATGGTTGAACTCATATCGGAATGGATGTTTGGATTTCGCAAGTTTTTTCGGGATTCAAAATGTGGGTCCCACTATTGAATTTTAAAATATATTTCGGATTTTATTCGGAAAATTAGTAAATTTATTATCCAATTCATTCCTACGATTCGTGTTGAGTATTTCGAATTGTTTGTGAATAGATTTGAAGCATTTGGAGACAAATTTAAAAGGAAAAGCGGTGCGTAAGCATTGAGTTGGCCTTAAACTTTCGAGGTAAGTGTTTGTTCTATCCTAGCTTGAGGGAATAGGATTATGTGCTATGTGCTATGTGATCGAGTGCAGTGTATGGGCTGTGGTGACGAGCATCTATACACTGGCGTCTTGTATGACCGTGAGTCGTTGTTAATACTTGTTGTGAGACATATTTAAAGAAATTGTTGAACCCTTGCCGGGTTGTAGAATTATTATTGATTTCCCTTGCCGGGACTTTATTGTGATGATTATTGTGTCCCTTGCCGGGACGGTTCATGATTTATTGTTTTCATTCTCTGCCCTTAACTGTGATTGTTATTTGGGTGAGGAAGAGTGATAATGCACGAAGGGTGATGCCGTGCCTTGTGTTTATTGATTATGCACGAAGGTTAATGTCGTGCCTTGATTTATTGATTTAGCACGAAGGTTAATGTCGTGCCATGTTATTGATTATGCACGAAGGGTCATGCCGTGCCTTGTTATTGAACCATGTACGAAGGATCATGCCGTACTATAGATGTGAGGATGAGAGTAAAAGCACGAAGGGTGATGCCGTGCACTTTATTTGCTTATTTGGTGAGGATGAGAGTAAAAGCACGAAGGGTGATGCCGTGCAACTATTGCCATTCCTTGACTTGATATTACCTGTTTTCCATTATACTTGATTTTTCCTTGTTGATCTAATAACTGATGTTAACTGTTGAATTCTTTTGTGATATTCCTTGTTGAATTGTTACTTAATTATTTTTCGTTATCTTGTGGTGTACATATATATAGAACTGCACAGGTTTAGGTGGGTGTCTGGTCCTAGGCTTGTCACTACTTCGCCGGGATAGGCCAGGCACTTACCAGCACATGGGGTCGGTTGTGCTGATACTACACTTCTGTGCATTTTTGCACAAGTCCAGGATTCGATCAGGAGCAGCAGTAGATCTTTTGTGTGGAAGTTGAGCATCTTGAGACAGAGGTAGCTTGCAGGCGTCCGCAGGCCCGACGTCTCTTTCTTTTATTATGTTACTAGCTATAGTCTCCTTGTTCCGAGACAAACAGATTATGTTATATTTCTTCCAGACCTTTATGTGTAGTATTCATGTAGTAGTTCGTGAGTTGGTGACTCTACGTCTTGGGTAGAGGATTTCAGTATCAGATACCTTGAAACTACTTATTTCTATTTTTATAAAGTCTTCCGCACTTGTTTAATTAAGATTATGAATTTTGGTTATTAATTTGAGTATGAAGTATTGTTAAACAGGATAGTATGAATAAAGAGGCTTGCCTAGCTACCACGAGTAGGCGACATCACGATCCCGATGTTGGGGGAAAAAATTCGGGTCGTGACAAGTTGGTATCAGAGCTCTAGGTTACATAGGTCTCACCACTCACGAACAAGCTTAGTAGAGTTTGAGAGGTAGGTACGGAGACGTCCGTACTTGTCCTCCAGAGTCTATTGAGTTAGGAAAGAGTCTCTCATTTGTTCTTTCTTGTCGTGCGACTTGTTCCTCAAATACTGATTGAATTTCTATTCCTTCTTGTCGTGCGATTTGTTCCTCACCATCTGTAAAAGGACAGAGTAGAAAAATCAGTATTTGAGGGGCGGGGGCCGAGGCCGTATCGTAGGCCGTGGTAGGGGCAGAGCTCAGCCCCGGCATCTATTTCAGAGGTGGTGCCTCATATTGAGACTGGCGAGGAGGTTCCAGTCCCAGCAACTCCAGTGGGCCCAGCTCAGGTCCCAGGAGAGGCTTTATTTACCCCGGATCTTCGGGATGCTTTGGTCAGAATAGCGGGATTTATGGACAGCATTGCCAGAGCGGGTTTATTATTAGTTGCACCAGCCGCTTCTCAGGCTGGAGGAGGGGTCCAGACTCCTATTGCTCATACTCCGGAGCCAGTAGCTCCTCAGCCTCAGGCACCAGTGGTTCAGCGAGTTGTGGCCACTCAGTCAGGTACCACAGCTCAGGCCGGAGATGCAGCGGCCATGAATTTTGATTCTTTATGGAGACTTGATCGGTTCTCCAAGCTGTTTACCACTACCTTCAACGGTACCACATCGGAGGATCCTCGGGATTTCTTATTCAGTTGTCATGAGATCCTCAAGACTATGGGGATAGTGGAGTCTAATGGAGTGGACTTCTATATCTGTACTTTCAGGATCCGCCAAGACTTGGTGGAGGGTTATTGTTTGACTCGACCAGCGAGGTCCCCGACTTTATCATGGGATCAGTTTGCAGAGTTATTTTTGGAGAAGTTTCTCCCTGTTACTCAGCGGGATGCACTTCGGAGGCAGTTTGAGCACCTCCATCAGGGCACTATGACAGTTACACAGTATGAGACGAGATTTATTGATTTGGCTCGTCATGCAATGGTGATACTTCCCACGGAGCGGGAGAGGGTCCGCAGATTTATAGATGGGCTTAATCAGCCAATTAGACTCCAGATGGCTATGGGCGTGGGGAGTGACATATCATTTCAGGAGGCAGCTAATGCAGCACGTAGAGTTGAGATGGCTCTTACTCGGGGAGGTGGTTATTCTTCATACAAGAGGCCTCGTCATTCTGGTAGATTTAGCGGTTCTTCTTCTGGGGGATGGGAATATTTTGATAGGGGCCAGTCTTCGAAGCCTTTCCATTCCGCCCTTCAGGCTTCACAGGGTGGACCAGGTGATCGTGGTTTTCGGGGGCATTATTCAGACCAGCCTCCTATTAATGCTCAGCCTCTTCGGAGTGTTCGTGGAGGCCATTCAGGTCGTCAGGGCCAGCAGCCCTATCAGTCTAAGAGTTGCTACGGTTGTGGTGACCCAGCTCATTTTGTCAGGTACTGCCCTCGGGCAACGGGCAACTCTCACCAGCGGGGCCCTCGTCCTATGATTCAGGCCCCAGCTGACCCTCAGCCTGCCCAGCCAGCCAGGAGGCGGGGGTAGAGATTATAGAGGTAGAGGTCGAGACCGTAGAGGTGGAGACCGTCCAGCCAAAGGTAGAGGTCAGCCAGTTGATGGTCGTCCTAGAGACGCAGCTCAGAAGGGAGGTGCAGATCCCCAATTCTATGCTTTACCAGCCAAGCCAGAGGCAGAGGCATCAGATGCCGTGATTGTAGGTACTATTCTTGTGTGTGGCAGAGGTGCTTCAGTATTATTTGACCCCGGATCTACATATTCATATGTGTCTTCCTACTTTGCACCGTATTTGGCCGTGCCCAGCTATGCTCTGGATATTCCAGTTTATGTGTCTACACCGGTGGGTGACTCCATTATAGTCGACCGGGTGCATCGTTCGTGCGTAGTTACATTTGGGGGTCTTGAGACCCGTGTTGATCCTGTTGCTTTTGGATATGGTGGATTTTGATGTCATATTGGGGATGGACTGGTTGTCCCCATACCATGCTATTCTAGATTGTCATGCTAAGACTGTGACCTTGGCCTTGCCAGAATCACCTCAAGCCACTCCGTTCGCACTGTTATTTCCTATGCTAAGGCTCGACGCATGGTCGAGAAGGGGTGTCTAGCTTATCTGGCTTATGTTCGTGATTCCAGCGCAGAGGTTCCTTCCATTGAGTCAGTCCCTATTGCACGGGAGTTTCCTGAGGTTTTTCCTTCAGATCTGCCGGGCATGCCACCCGACAGGGATATTAATTTCTGTATTGATCTGGCTCTGGGCACTCAGCCCATCTCTATTCCACCCTATTGTATGGCCCCGCCGGAATTAAAAGAGTTGAAAGATCAGTTGCAAGACCTTCTTGAGAAGGGCTTTATCAGGCCCAGTGTTTCCCCCGGGGAGCACCTGTATTATTTGTAAAGAAGAAAGATGGCTCGATGCGGATGTGTATTGATTACCGGCAATTAAACAAGGTGACCATCAAAAATAAATATCTGCTGCCGAGGATTGATGATTTGTTTGACCAGCTCCAGGGAGCGAGGGTATTCTCTAAGATAGACTTGAGGTCAAGCTACCATCAGCTGAAGATCGGGGCGGCTGACATTCCTAAGACAGCCTTTCGCTCTAGATATGGGCATTATGAGTTCTTGGTCATGTCCTTCGGGTTGACCAATGCCCCAGCAGCATTCATGGAGTTGATGAATCGGGCGTTCAGGCCTTACTTAGATGTGTTTGTGATAGTCTTTATAGATGACATCCTGGTATACTCCCACAACCAGGAAGAGCACGAGCAGCACCTCAGAGTGGTTCTTCAGACTCTGAAGGATAATCGACTATATGCCAAATTTTCGAAATGTGAGTTCTGGTTGAGTTCAGTGGCATTTCTGGGCCACATCGTATCAGTGGAAGGTATTCAGGTGGACCCAAAGAAGATTGAGGCAGTCCAGAATTGGCCTCGACCAGCTTCAGTGACTGAGATCCGGAGTTTCTTGGGATTAGCAGGTTACTATCGTCGATTTGTAGAAGGGTTTTCTTCTATTGCAGCCCCGATGACCAAGTTGACACAGAAGGGTGTCCAGTTCCAGTGGTCAGAGGAGTGTGAGGCGAGCTTTCAGAAGCTCAAGACAGCCTTGACCACCGCGCCAGTGTTGATACTACCTACGGGTGCAGGGCCTTATACAGTTTATTGTGACGCATCTCGTACAGGGCTTGGAGCGGTATTGATGCAGGATGGTAAGGTTATTGCTTATGCTTCGAGGCAGTTAAAAATACATGAGAATAATTATCCAGTTCATGATCTTGAGTTAGCAGCAGTGGTTCGTGCCTTGAAGATCTGGAGGCATTATCTATATGGTGTGACGTGTGAGGTATACACTCATCACAAAAGTCTACAGTACTTGTTCAAGCAAAAAGAGTTGAATCTACGACAGCGGAGATGGTTAGAATTGCTAAAACACTATGAAGTTACTATCTTATATCACCCATGTAAGGCCAATGTGGTGGCCGATGCATTGAGTAGAAAGTCTGCCAGCATGGGTAGTCTTGCATTCATTCCGGTCAGTCAGAGAACATTTGCTCTAGATGTCCAAGCCTTAGCCAACCGGTTTGTGAGATTAGACATTTCTGAGCCTTGCAGGGTGTTAGCCTACACGGTCGCTCGTTCTTCTCTAGTAGAGCGCATCTGTGAGAGGCAATTTGATGATCCTCATTTGCGTGATTTGAGAGGTACAGTACAGCGGGGAGGTGCCACAAAGGTAAATCTAGATGATGATGGGGTATTGAGATTGCGGGGTCGAGTTTGTGTGCCCAATGTCGAAGGGATTCGAGAGTTGATCTTAGCGGAGGCCCATAGTTCGCGGTATTCCATTCACCCGGGCGCCGCGAAGATGTATCAGGACTTGCGGCAGCACTATTGGTGGCGCAGAATGAAGAAAGATATCGTTGCGTATGTCGCTCGGTGTCTAAATTGTTAGCAGGTGAAATATGGGCACCAGAGACCTGGTGGTGTATTCCGGAGGATTGAAATTCCCGAGTGGAAATGGGAGCGGATCACTATGGACTTCGTTACTGGACTTCCTTTGACTCGGAGGAAATTTGATGCTATTTGGGTCATTGTTGATAGGCTGACCAAGTCAGCACACTTTATTCCAGTATCTGTCTCCTACTCGTCGGAGAGGTTAGCGGAGATTTACATTAGGGAGATTGTTCGTCTTCACGGGGTGCCGGTATCCATTATCTCTGATCGGGGTACACAGTTTACCTCGCGATTCTGGAGAGCGGTCCAGCAGGAGTTATGCACCCAGGTTCAGCTGAGTACAGCATTTCATCCTCAGACGGATGGCCAGTCCGAGAGGACTATTCAGATTCTAGAGGACATGCTTCGAGCTTGTGTTATTGATTTCGGAGGCTCGTGGGACCGGTTTCTGCCATTAGCAGAGTTCGCCTACAACAACAGCTAAAAGTCTAGCATCCAGATGGCCCAGTATGAGGCGTTGTATGGTAGGCGATGTCAATCTCCAGTCGGATGGTTTGAGCCGGGAGAGGCTCGGTTGTTGGGTACAGACTTAGTTCCGGAGGCCTTGGATAAGGTCAAGACTATCCAGGAGAGATTGCGTTCAGCTCAGTCCAGACAGAAGACTTATGCGGATCGTAAGGTTCGAAATGTAGATTTCATGGTTGGTGAATGAGTATTGCTCCGAGTGTCGCCTATGAAGGGCGTGATGAGGTTCGAGAAGAAGGGCAAGCTCAGCCCTAGGTATATTGGTCCATTCGAGATTCTAGACCGAGTGGGAGGGGTGGCTTACAGACTAGCTTTGCCGCCTAGCTTATCAGCCGTGCATCCAGTTTTTCATGTATCTATGCTTCGGAGATACCACGGTGATCCCACACATGTGTTGGACTTCAGTACTGTCCAATTGGACAATGATCTATCCTACGAGGAGGAGCCGGTGGCTATTCTAGACCGGAAGGTTCGACAATTGAGGTCAAAGAGTTTTCCTTCTGTGCGAGTTCAGTGGAGGGGTCAGCCTCCTCAAGCATCGACCCTGGGAGTCCGAGTCTGACATGCGGAGCCGATATCCTCATCTATTCCATGACTTAGGTACTTTTTTCTTTTGTCCGTTCGAGGACGAACGGTTGTTTTAGAGGTGGAGAATGTGACGACCCAAAGGGTCATCACTTGTTTTATTAATCATTTCGAGCTTCTGAGGTCCTGAAAACCTCATTTATAGTTGCCTCGATTTGCGTGCGTAGTTCGGGTGCGAAGCTAAAAAAAATTTTATGTTGAAATATATGAAACATGTGAGAAATTTGAAGAATTTTGATATTAATATTGATATGGTTGACTTTGGTCAACATTTTTGGTAAACGGACCCGGACCCGTGATTTGACGGTCTTAGAAAATCCATAGAAAAATATGGAACTTGGACGTATGCCCGGAATTGAAATCCGAGGTATAGAACCCCGGTAAAAGAATTTTTCTGTTAAATTGTTTTCTGAAAATGTTTAAGGAAAATAAAACTAAAATTTGATCAAAAAGCAATGGTATCGGGCTCGTATTTTGGTTCCGACGCCCGGTACAGGTCATATATGTTGGTTAAGCGCTTCCTGTAAAGTTTGATTGAAAACGGACGTCGTTTGACGTGTTTCGGCCTTAAATTGGAAATTTTGGAAGTTTATGAAATTTGAAAGATTTCTTGGATTTCATGGTTTAATTCATTCTTTTTAATGTTATTTTGGTGATTTGATCGCACGAGTAAGTTTGTAGGATATTTTTGAGTTAGTGTATGTGTTTGGTTAGGAGCCTTGAGGGCTCGCGAGTGTTTCGGACAGAATACTTATTTTTGGACAGAATACTTATTTCTCGAAAATGGGATTTGTCCCATTTTCCATTTTTTGTCAAATTGGAGCTCAGGAAGAGGCGATTTTCGAGAAATTTTCATAGAAAATAATGGGGTAAGTGTTCTTAACTTAATTGTGGTTATATTACTCGAGTCTATTGCAAGTTTTGTCATTAAATCCATGAATTTTGCAGGAAAAGCTTAGAAACCCTCTCGAATAGATTTGAGGATTTGAGGGTCGAAATGTTATCGAAATTTAGTAATTTTGGTATGGTTGAACTCATATCGGAATGGATGTTTGGATTTCGCAAGTTTTTTCGGGATTCAAAATGTGGGTCCCACTATTGAATTTTAAAATATATTTCGATTTTATCCGGAAAATTAGTAAATTTATTATCCAATTCATTCCTACGATTCGTGTTGAGTATTTCGAATTGTTTGTGAATAGATTTGAAGCATTTGGAGACAAATTTAAAAGGAAAAGTGGTGCGTAAGCATTGAGTTGGCCTTAAACTTTCGAGGTAAGTGTTTGTTCTATCCTAGCTTGAGGGAATAGGATTATGTGCTATGTGTTATGTGATCGAGTGCAGTGTATGGGCTGTGGTGACGAGCATCTATACACTGGCGTCTTGTATGACCGTGAGTCGTTGTTAATACTTGTTGTGAGACATATTTAAAGAAATTGTTGAACCCTTGCCGGGTTGTAGAATTATTATTGATTTCCCTTGCCGGGACTTTATTGTGATGATTATTGTGTCCCTTGCCGGGACGGTTCATGATTTATTGTTTTCATTCTCTGCCCTTAACTGTGATTGTTATTTGGGCGAGGAAGAGTGATAATGCACGAAGGGTGATGTCGTGCCTTGTGTTTATTGATTATGCACGAAGGTTAATTTCGTGCCTTGATTTATTGATTTAGCACGAAGGTTAATGTCGTGCCATGTTATTGATTATGCACGAAGGGTCATGCCGTGCCTTGTTATTGAACCATGTACGAAGGATCATGCCGTACTATAGATGTGAGGATGAGAGTAAAAGCACGAAGGGTGATGCCGTGCACTTTATTTGCTTATTTGGTGAGGATGAGAGTAAAAGCACGAAGGGTGATGCCGTGCAACTATTTGCATTCCTTGACTTGATATTACCTGTTTTCCATTATACTTGATTTTTCCTTGTTGATCTAATAACTGATGTTAACTGTTGAATTCTTCTGTGATATTCCTTGTTGAATTGTTACTTAATTATTTTTCGTTATCTTGTGGTGTACATATATATAGAACTGCACAGGTTTATGTGGGTGTCCGGTCCTAGGCTTGTCACTACTTCGCCGGGATAGGCCAGGCACTTACCAGCACATGGGGTCGGTTGTGCTGATACTACACTTCTGTGCATTTTTGCACAAGTCCAGGATTCGATCAGGAGCAGCAGTAGATCTTTTGTGTGGAAGTTGAGCATCTTGAGACAGAGGTAGCTTGCAGGCGTCCGCAGGCCCAACGTCTCTTTCTTTTATTATGTTGCTAGCTATAGTCTCCTTGTTCCGAGACAAACAGATTATGTTATATTTCTTCCAGACCTTTATGTGTAGTATTCATGTAGTAGTTCGTGAGTTGGTGACTCCACGTCTTGGGTAGAGGATTTCAGTATCAGATACCTTGAAACTACTTATTTCTATTTTTATAAAGTCTTCCGCACTTGTTTAATTAAGATTATGAATTTTTGGTTATTAATTTGAGTATGAAGTATTGTTAAACAGGATAGTATGAATAAAGAGGCTTGCCTAGCTACCATGAGTAGGCGCCATCACGATCCCGATGTTGGGGGAAAAATCCGGGTCCTGACACTATACTTGTTGTTTATCTTAGCCACGGGCCTTAGATACTAGTTACTGTTATTGCATGTCATTCATCTTTGGTAGTTTTGCTTCTGTTACTATTATAATTTCTAGTGGAGTTACTAATGAATCGTGTTTTCTTGTTTTTCTTATTTCCATCTTTTTGAGTCGAGGGTCAATCAGAAATATCCTCTCTGCCCTATTGGAGTAGGGGTATGGCCTGCGTACACATTACCCTCCCCAGACCCCACTTGGTGAGATTTACTGGGTAGTTGTTGTTGTTTGTTGTCACATAATGACCAATATTTGAAATATTCAAATCACAAAGACCTTAAAACTATTACCAAACAACAATGACCCATTAAAGTCCCACTCCGTAGGGTCTGGGGAATGTAGTGTGTATATAGACGTTACCCCTACCCCGATAGGATAGAGAGGCTGCTTCCAATAGACACCCGGCTCAGGAAGATGGAAATAAAATAATGAAAGAAAAGATAATTCATCAGTATTGTCAACATAACCATATAAATAATGAAAGCATCCTAAAAATCATAAAATAGATGACATGTAATAACAATAACCCGTAACTAAGATCCAGAGTTATGGGAAACAGTAAGATTGGTGTGATACATCAACCAGAATCCGTCTAGGACCAACCTACTCAAACTTGTTTCACCCCCAGAATGGAGAAGGACAAGCTTGACTACCACTATATCCTACAACCCTAATGCTGAAACTCCAGACCTTCCTATCAAGGGCCATGTCCTCGAAAATCTGCAATCGTGTCATGTCCTGCCTGATTACTGTCACACCTCCTTTTTACGCGCACGCGAGGGCACGAGGGAGTTTTTTTTCAATTAAAGGACAATCGAGACGGGATTAGTTTATTTAATTCAGAGTCGCCACTTGGAAAAATAATGGTGTTCCAAGTCACCGGTTTAATCCCGAACCGAGGAAATTTATGACTCTGTAATACAGTCTGCGAAATTAGAAATCTGGATAAGGAATTCTGTTAACCCGGGAGAAGGTGTTAGGCACTCCCGGATTCCGTGGTTTTAGCACGGTCGCTCAATTGCAATTTTTGTTTCTATCTGATTCTTTTATGTATTTTAACTATGTGCTTTTAATGCTTCGCTCTTATTTTTAGAAGAATTGCGACGTTACGAAAACACATTTCGAGCCGCACCGTAACCAGTACGCCTGCGACTCTAATGTATTTCAGTTTCGCCGAGAGTAAGATTCGGGTCACATAAATGCACACCCGTATTCAGGAAAGTAATTTTATTTCAAGTCGTGCCTAAAGAGTCTACCGTCTTTATTAACTTCGGAAAAGACCATGAAATTAACTAAACGGTCTTTCCAAGGCTAAGCTTTCACCACAACTGATTAGAGGGCCCCGCGATTGTATATTTGCGTTTGGCGAGGCTCATCTCATTATTATTAGGGCCGAGCCTAAGATGAACTATGTTCTCTACTTGATTTATCTCTAACAAAAATGTTAATCGTTTATCATTACCTACTAGTTTGATACTTTCTTTTGTTTGGGCCATTCCATAGAGCCCCGACTCAAAATTGAACGCTAGAAGACGATTTCCTCTTTACTATGCTCTTAAACTACTTAAACTTGGATTTTTATTTAAATCGGCTAAGCTAATTTAGTCAACAGAAAACTTTTGTTTTATTTAAGAAAAGAATATTGAACATGTTTCCGATTTTAATCTAATCTAATTGATAACCAGCTTTCGTGTAAAGGATCTAGATCATAGTAGACATACACGAGCTAAAGTGTACTGATTATCTAATAGCAACGGAGTGATACATCAATCGTCATGATTCCCCTTTTTTGAACGAACTATAGACGAAACAGGATTTACACGCTTATTCTTACAATTAACTACTTGAACATTGAGCGTGGTACTTACTAATTCATAATTTTCGATCAAACTACCATCATTATGCCTCTATTTACTTCTACACTGGGTGTTAGTTATTATGCACTTTTAATTTGAACAAATTGACACCCATAACAATATGTATTTCACTGATTCATCTATCTATTGCATAATATGTTTCCAATAGACCATTTCTAAAGTTTTTTGTCTATAACTGCCGTTAGCTCATGAGGTTTGCATAGGCCATAAATTATCTTCCTTAACAATTGAATCCATGTTTTTCCTTATCATAATGCAAGAAGATATTCCTATAGCTCATACATGTTTCAAGATGTAAGAAGATATATCTATAGATTCAAACCAATATACTCACTGTCTCCCATTCTAGTACACCATTACTAATTAAGTATTCAACAAATCCAAATCATTTAAAGAAAACAGTAGCCCTGATTACGACTATGCTGATACAATCAATTATAAAGGGAAACATGGCAGTTAATATAGCCTCCAGTGAGGCTGGGGTCTCATTTTATTTCAACTGGATATGCTGTATGGGAAAACAGTCTCTAGAATGTGTACCTGGCAATTAAAGAACCCAAGAGATCAGTTATGCAGTGGGGTAACAGCAGCAGTGTAACAACAGCCAATAGCAGGGAAAACAGGAGCCAAAACCAACAGCAACAGGTCAACACCCAGGCATAAACTCAAGCAGTAGCAGAAACACTAAGAGACCCAGCAGAATCGAATGACCAAGAATAACAACACTACTGACCAAAACAGCACCAAATGAATACCACAGCCCTCAAACTGAACCAGCTACAACAATGGCAACAATAACAACACCAAGCAGCAATGTCAGCACACACGACCACAACCAGTGGCAGTAGCCACAATAACACAGCAATAATAACTAACAGAAGAACCAGCCAGACAGTAGCCAAGAAAACTCGAAGAACAGTGATTCCAAACCAATGAAACAGTGACTTTTTGTCACTCTCAGTGTACTCTCCAATCTCTGTATGTATATCCTCTCAAGTGTCTATGAATATGCTACTGTTTTTGCTTCTCCAGGATGCTCTCAAGTCTGTCTCTATAATGTGTGTGTGTATGCCTATCAATGTGTCTCCTATTTATAACCAAAAACAAACCTAGGACATCCAGATTTTGCAGAAACAGTCCCTTGCCCATCCCCTTCTGACAGAGCCCATCCTCCTATTTTTATTACTATCATATGTCTAAGTATGGTCCTATTATTTAAACAATGGCTTTTGTCCAGACATGGCTAAGTGTCCTGCTGTAACAGCAGGTTCCACTAACTTAACTCATGGGCAAGGTAGTTTTAAATCCTAAGAAATGCCAATTCTGTTAATCTCTAATTAACAAACCCCAGATTCTGATCCAATTACAGTCCTCATATGCACTACACTTCATTAGTTACACCCTTCAATCCTTAACTAACAACAACTAATTCAATTCATCACTTAGTTAATCAACAGTTCAAAAGAAAGAAAAATCTCGATCCAAACAGTGATTCACAATGTGATTTACAGTGTCAAGTTCTGCCACAAAACTCCAATAAACAGACCTACGAGACTAATCAACAACATTCGTATAATTCACATAAGGAACAACAATCAATCATCGACTTAGTGATTCGAAGTGCTCAGGCAAACGAAGCATGAAAAAATGCAGAATTCACTACTTGACAGTATCGTTTACAGCCAATTCGTGTTTCTATATCGCAATCTACTCCGACATATAAGCAAAACAAGAATGACCAAATAAAAGGTCTTACGGTGTAGAAGCAGGAAAGATTAAAATCAAACACCAAACAGATAGAAACGAACAACTAAATTAATATAATGAACACAACAACAATAAAAGGAAGAGAATGAGAAATGGGATACCTCAAGAAATTGGACGGACTCGGCTCAAAAGACTTCGAGTTTGCACTCTTTTGAAGTAAACAGACTTTAATTGAAGTGTTTTTCAAATGAAAAACACTCCAATTAAGGTCTATTGCCTTCAAACACCATTGACTCGACGCAATCCCTAATTTTTGGGTTCTAGGGTTCTTGAGGCGCGGATTTAGGGCTTTGACATTTCTGGTAAGATTCGAACTAAGCCAGGGTTAGTAGGGGTGTGAGGGAGGTGTGAGGAGTGTTCGGGGTGAGTTTGGAGCGGTTTGGCATGGTTTGAGTTCGACTCGAATCTTCAGATGAAGATTCGAGAATCTCCAGGTTGATTCGAAGTTAATGGAGGGTGGATTCGGACTTAGGACGGTTGAGTGACCCTAGGGTGTTAAAATGGCGGCCGGCGACGTTGTTGCCGCCGGGTTTCAGGCGAATGGGGAGTCCGGCGGCGGCTAGGGTTTTCTCGTAATGATATCGTCTCTGAGAGAGACGATGGTGAAGAGGGGGGGGTGTCTAGGTCGGGTGGGGGGCTGGGTAAAGATTAAGTTTATATATGAAGGGGGTGTTTTAATCTTGACCATTCGATCAAGCAAAATCGACGGCCTGGATCTCTCATTTAAGAGAGACGGCGCCGTTTGGATGGGTCACGAGACCGGTTGGTCTGTGATGAAGTGGGCCGGGTTAATTTTGGGCTGGACTGGGGCGGTTTTAGGTGTATTTGATTGGGTTTGGGTGAATTTGGCCCAATTCCGGTTTTCTTTCATATTTCTTTACCAAAACTAAAATTTTAAAAATCCTAAATTAAATTACAAAACTAGATTAACCTACTAATTAACTTATAATGATAATTATCAACAAAATCGCACAATTGAGACATTAAATGCTAAAAAATGTAACGTACATATTTTTGTGATTTTTTTTTTCGTTGTCGTAAAACAAACTTAATTACTCTTAATTGTGAACTTGAATCTTATGTACAAATGCAATATATTTTTTTTTTTTTGTATTTTATATATTTAAACAAAATACATGGACACACAAACGTGAATAATAAGAGAAAAATAACATATGATCCACAAATATTGCAAACAACACAAAAACTCCTTTTATTTTGAATTTTTTGGGAGTAATTCTCATGTAGGGCAAAAATCACGTGCTCACAATTGCCCCTCTTTGCGCGTAAACACGCAGCGTTTTCGTGCAAAGATAAGTGAGCGGATATAAGCGATTTTGCCCATTCGAGCACTCCGTATGAAGCATTTTTTTGAAAAGTTTGACCGAACCTTTGCTTGAGAAGGTCTCCTACATATCCCTGGCTAAAAGGGAATCAGGTCAATGTAGTTCGGGAAGTTTTGGTAGCTGGGACTACCATGACTGTTGCGATCTCGCTGCTACTGCTGTTACTGCTGCTGCCACCGCTTAGCTGATCTCATTGTTACACCGTACTAAGCAACAAAAAAGCTAGACTAAGTTACAGTACTACAAGTTCTTGTCTATCTTTGTAACTTGATCTTGTCGCGCTCCTTGCCATCCTGTCTGACTTGGTGTTTCTTCTGACGCTTCTTCTCTTCTGTCAGTTGTTATTTCGGCCTATCTTGATTGCCGAACTCCGACCATTACCTCCTTCTTTACGATCTTTGAACTATTCTCCTTCACAATCTGAGTCTATCTGTTCTGATCCTTGTTGCCTCCCTTTGCTTACGAACTTGGATTCATGCCGGGGATTTCCGTTGCATTCTACCGCTTTCCTCTACCAACTCAAAACAGCTTGCCACTCCATTCTCCAGGCGGGCTCCCTGACTTCAACTACTACTTCAAAATTAAATCGCCACTCCATTCTCCAGGCGGGCTCCCCGACTTCAACTACTACTTCAAAATTAAATCGCCACTCCATTCTCCGGGCGGGCTCCCCGACTTCAACTACTACTTCAAAATAAAATCGCCACTCCATTCTCCAGAGGCGGGCTCCCCGACTTCAACTACTACTTCAAAATTAAATCGCCACTCCATTCTCCGGGCGGGCTCCCCGACTTCAACTACTACTTCAAAATAAAATCGCCACTCCATTCTCCAGGCGGGCTCCCCGACTTCAACTACTACTTCAAAATTAAATCGCCACTCCATTCTCCGGGCGGGCTCCCCGACTTCAACTACAACTTCAAAATTAAATCGCCACTCCATTCTTCGGGCGGGCTCCCCGACTTCAACTACAACTTCAAAATTAAATCGCCACTCCATTCTTCGGGCGGGCTCCCGACTTCAACTACAACTTCAAAATTAAATCGCCACTCCATTCTTCGGGCGGGCTCCCCGACTTCAACTACTACTTCAAAATTAAATCGCCACTCCATTCTCCGGGCGGGCTCCCCGACTTCAACTACTACTTCAAAATTAAATCGCCACTCCATTCTCCAGGCGGGCTCCCCGACTTCAACTACAACTTCAAAATTAAATCGCCACTCCATTCTTCGGGCGGGCTCCCCGACTTCAACTACAACTTCAAAATTAAATCGCCACTCCATTCTTCGGGCGGGCTCCCCGACTTCAACTACAACTTCAAAATTAAATCGCCACTCCATTCTTCGGGCGGGCTCCCCGACTTCAACTACAACTTCAAAATTAAATCGCCACTCCATTCTTCGGGCGGGCTCCCCGACTTCAACTACAACTTCAAAATTAAATCGCCACTCCATTCTTCGGGCGGGCTCCCCGACTTCAACTACAACTTCAAAATTAAATCGCCACTCCATTCTTCGGGCGGGCTCCCCGACTTCAACTACAACTTCAAAATTAAATCGCCACTCCATTCTTCGGGCGGGCTCCCCGACTTCAACTACTACTTCAAAATTAAATCGCCACTCCATTCTCCGGGCGGGCTCCCCGACTTCAACTACTACTTCAAAATTAAATCGCCACTCCATTCTCCAGGCGGGCTCCCCGACTTCAACTACAACTTCAAAATTAAATCGCCACTCCATTCTTCGGGCGGGCTCCCCGACTTCAACTACAACTTCAAAATTAAATCGCCACTCCATTCTTCGGGCGGGCTCCCCGACTTCAACTACAACTTCAAAATTAAATCGCCACTCCATTCTTCGGGCGGGCTCCCCGACTTCAACTACAACTTCAAAATTAAATCGCCACTCCATTCTTCGGGCGGGCTCCCGACTTCAACTACAACTTCAAAATTAAATCGCCACTCCATTCTTCGGGCGGGCTCCCCGACTTCAACTACAACTTCAAAATTAAATCGCCACTCCATTCTTCGGGCGGGCTCCCCGACTTCAACTACAACTTCAAAATTAAATCGCCACTCCATTCTTCAGCAGGCGGGCTCCCCGACTTCAACTACTACTTCAAAATTAAATCGCCACTCCATTCTCCAGGGCGGGCTCCCCGACTTCAACTACAACTTCAAAATTAAATCGCCACTCCATTCTTCGGGCGGGCTCCCCGACTTCAACTACAACTTCAAAATTAAATCGCCACTCCATTCTTCGGGCGGGCTCCCCGACTTCAACTACAACTTCAAAATTAAATCGCCACTCCATTCTTCGGGCGGGCTCCCCGACTTCAACTACAACTTCAAAATTAAATCGCCACTCCATTCTTCGGGCGGGCTCCCCGACTTCAACTACAACTTCAAAATTAAATCGCCACTCCATTCTTCGGGCGGGCTCCCCGACTTCAACTACTACTTCAAAATTAAATCGCCACTCCATTCTCCGGGCGGGCTCCCCGACTTCAACTACTACTTCAAAATTAAATCGCCACTCCATTCTCCGGGCGGGCTCCCCGACTTCAACTACAACTTCAAAATTAAATCGCCACTCCATTCTTCGGGCGGGCTCCCCGACTTCAACTACAACTTCAAAATTAAATCGCCACTCCATTCTTCGGGCGGGCTCCCCGACTTCAACTACAACTTCAAAATTAAATCGCCACTCCATTCTTCGGGCGGGCTCCCCGACTTCAACTACAACTTCAAAATTAAATCGCCACTCCATTCTTCAGAGGCGGGCTCCCCGACTTCAACTACAACTTCAAAATTAAATCGCCACTCCATTCTTCGGGCGGGCTCCCCGACTTCAACTACAACTTCAAAATTAAATCGCCACTCCATTCTTCGGGCGGGCTCCCCGACTTCAACTACAACTTCAAAATTAAATCGCCACTCCATTCTTCGGGCGGGCTCCCCGACTTCAACTACTACTTCAAAATTAAATCGCCACTCCATTCTCCGGGCGGGCTCCCCGACTTCAACTACAACTTCAAAATTAAATCGCCACTCCATTCTTCAGACGGGCTCCCCGACTTCAACTACAACTTCAAAATTAAATCGCCACTCCATTCTTCGGGCGGGCTCCCCGACTTCAACTACAACTTCAAAATTAAATCGCCACTCCATTCTTCGGGCGGGCTCCCCGACTTCAACTACAACTTCAAAATTAAATCGCCACTCCATTCTTCGGGCGGGCTCCCCGACTTCAACTACAACTTCAAAATTAAATCGCCACTCCATTCTTCAGCGGGCTCCCCGACTTCAACTACTACTTCAAAATTAAATCGCCACTCCATTCTCCAGGCGGGCTCCCGACTTCAACTACTACTTCAAAATTAAATCGCCACTCCATTCTCCGGGCGGGCTCCCCGACTTCAACTACAACTTCAAAATTAAATCGCCACTCCATTCTTCAGAGGCGGGCTCCCCGACTTCAACTACAACTTCAAAATTAAATCGCCACTCCATTCTTCGGGCGGGCTCCCCGACTTCAACTACAACTTCAAAATTAAATCGCCACTCCATTCTTCGGGCGGGCTCCCCGACTTCAACTACTACTTCAAAATTAAATCGCCACTCCATTCTCCAGGGCGGGCTCCCTGATTTCAACTACTACTTCAAAATTAAATCGCCACTCCATTCTCCGGGCGGGCTCCCCGACTTCAACTACTACTTCAAAATAAAATCGCCACTCCATTCTCCAGAGGCGGGCTCCCCGACTTCAACTACAACTTCAAAATTAAATCGCCACTCCATTCTTCGGGCGGGCTCCCCGACTTCAACTACAACTTCAAAATTAAATCGCCACTCCATTCTTCGGGCGGGCTCCCCGACTTCAACTACAACTTCAAAATTAAATCGCCACTCCATTCTTCGGGCGGGCTCCCCGACTTCAACTACAACTTCAAAATTAAATCGCCACTCCATTCTTCAGGCGGGCTCCCCGACTTCAACTACTACTTCAAAATTAAATCGCCACTCCATTCTCCGGGCGGGCTCCCTGATTTCAACTACTACTTCAAAATTAAATCGCCACTCCATTCTCCGGGCGGGCTCCCCGACTTCAACTACTACTTCAAAATAAAATCGCCACTCCATTCTCCGGGCGGGCTTCCTGACTTCAACTACTACTTCACTGATTTCCTATCTTGATTACCTTCCTTTGCCTCTTGTACCCTATCCTTGTTCCTGCATTACCTCTCGGACCACCTTCTCTTCTGGATTATCCTGTCTTGGAATTTCTTTCCCCGGTCGTATTACTTTTCTTCTGGCTGCTGGGGATATTTTTGGAACTGTTTACTCGCCTGCTGGGGGGTGATGCTGCTGAGGAAGTATTCTTTGTTTCCTTCACCCCTCATTCTCTTCCTTCTTCCCCTACCTCTTTTGGGACTCACGCTTTTGTTTCCTTGATCAAATTATAGGATGTAATACTGCTGGGGAAATCTCGAAGCCATTTTTTCTTTTTCCAATAACTGCTGGGGATGATACCGGGCTCAAAGATCACCCCATCTTGTGTTGCTTTCTACACTTAACCTCTGAGTCTTGCTTTCCAGAAAATTTTCGCGACAAGAGAAAATTTTCTGCCCCAGTGTGATAAACTTCCGGACGGTATGCTTTTCTGCCGTCGGACCCTCTTTTCCTGCTTTAAATCAAAGAAAAATTGTTAGTTTCAAAACGCCGCGAGTGGTCGTGCCACTCTTGTTGAGGCCATTCTCTTTCAGCCGCTTGGCCTCTCTCGAACTTTGAGGACGACGTTGACGCTTGCTTGGGACGATGCTTTTTCCACGAACGACCTCTCATCTTTCCTTTTATTCCACTCTTTGGTTTGATCCGACCTTTTTTAGCCGGTGATCTGTTGCGCGAAATCATCTTTCGGACATGCCACATGTGTCCATCATACTCCATAATTCTTGCGAACCTTCCACTCGGCCTGTCATCCCAATCTTACTATCGTAACGACTTCTGTCTTATTGCCTTGTTCCATGCCTATTCACTTTCAATATACTGCTTTAGGAGACTTGGTAGTGAGCTTTGAAAAAAAATCAATTTTCGAAAAATGAAAGAAAAGAAAAGGATACTGACCGCAAATGACAAAAGAAAGGAAAAACTTTTCTGAACTCACAAATAGGCAAACTTATCTGAATGTGTGCCTGATCCAATGTTATGCCGCGCCTTTGACTAAACTACCCAGTCTATTCATGTCAATCACTTTCTGATACCGCGTCCTGCTAGAGGTAAACGGGTGTCCCAACCTTGTCTCATGCAGACATCTTGTAACCATCTCATCCTGCCACCTCATAGTGCCCTTCAAAGGGTTTTCACTAATGAGATTCTCTCATTTCTCTCTATCTCCCGTCGCCTTAAGGTGCCCGTAAAGGTTTTCACCGTAAGACTCTCTCATTTTACTTCTCTCAACTTCCTTCGCCTTAAGGTGCCCGCGAGGGTTTTCACCGTTAAGACTCTCTCATTTATGCTTTCCTTCCCTGCGGCAGGGTATCACCCCTGAGATTCCCTCTAGAGTGTTATCCCCTTTTGGCTTGCATCCTGGATTCAATCGAGGGTCGGGATGTCACTCCCGGCTTTCATTCACATGACTTGGCACTTTTCAAATACTGATCGAGAGGTCTTTCTGGTTCTTGATATGGTTTCTGCGCGTGAGGCTGAAGAAAGGGGTTTAGCCTCAACGGTTAGCTTACTACAACTTTCGGAATCCATACTATCTTTCAAACGAAACAATGACTTCTGCCCCAGTTTTGTTGCTTGGGGGATTTTTGATTTTTATTTTATTATGACCGAGCCGTGTGGCGCCTACGTATCCTTCTCGAGGAATCAGGTCGAACGTAGTTCACTTTTTCTTGTATTACTTCTTTGTTTCTTTTCTATTCTGTTACACATCTTCCTTGATGATTCCGAAAGAGGGTATATGAAAGAATAATTAAGGCTCAAATGGGGAAACAAAGGTTAAAGTGTTTGGGTAGTAGAAAAATTGCCTCTGTCATTTCATTCTCCGAAAAATGCCAAATACACACAAACGAAACCAAACGTTGACAAATGCATTAAAGAATTACACATAATATCTCTTAACCGCATCAGAATTGATAGCCATATCGGTGCATCTTCCCTCGACATCAGTCAGACATAGAGCGCCGTTGGATAATACTCTAGTCACCACAAAAGGTCCCTGCCAATTTGGAGCGAACTTGCCTTTCGCTTCGGCCTGATGGGGTAGAACTCTCTTCAGCACATGCTGTCCCACTTCAAATCTCCCGGGACGTACCTTCTTGTTATATGCTCTCGCCATTCTCTTTTGATACAATTGGCCGTGACATACTGCTGTCAATCTCTTTTCATCAATCAAGCTCAATTGCTCTAATCGGGTTTTGACCCACTCGTCGTCATCAATCTCAGCTTCGGCGACGATTCGGAGGGATGGAATCTCAACTTCTGCGGGTATTACCGCTTCAGTCCCGTATACCAACAAGTAGGGAGTTGCACCTACCGAAGTCCGGACGGTAGTGCGATAACCCAACAGCGCAAATGGTAACTTTTCATGCCACTGCCTAGACCCTTCTATCATCTTCCTCAATATCTTCTTTATGTTCTTGTTTGCCGCCTCGACCGCACCGTTTGCTTTTGGGCGATACGGTGTGGAATTTCGGTGTGTAATCTTGAACTGTTGACATACCTCTTTCATCAATCCACTGTTAAGATTTGCACCGTTATCCGTAATGATCATCTTTGGAATTCCAAACCTGCAGATGATGTGGGAGTGTACGAAGTCCACTACCGCCTTCTTGGTCACTGATTTGAATGTTTTGGCCTCTACCCACTTGGTAAAATAATCAATCGTTACCAGAATGAACCTGTGACCATTGGAAGCCGCAAGCTCAATAGGTCCAATAACATCCATACCCCATGCGACAAACGGCCATGGTGCGGACATTGTATGCAATTCGGTCGGCGGAGAATGAATCAAATCTCCGTGTATCTGACACTGATGGCATCTTCGCACGAAACTTATACAATCCCGCTCCATAGTGAGCCAATAGTATCCTGCTCGAAGAATCTTCTTTGCCAATACGTATCCGCTCATGTGCGGTCCGCAAACTCCCGAGTGTATATCCGTCATAACTGTTGTGGCTTGACTTGCATCTATACATCTCAACAATCCCAAATCCGGGGTTCTTTTGTACAGCACCCCTCCACTAAGGAAAAATCCGTTCGCCAACCGCCGAATAGCTCGCTTTTGATCTCCGGTGGCTTGCTCTGGGTACACTCCTAACCTGAGGTATTCCTTGACATCATGAAACCACGGCTCACCATCCGCCTCTTCCTCTATCACATTACAATAAGCATGTTGATTCCGGATCTGGATATGTAATGGATCGACACGAACCTTGTCCGGGTGATGTAGCATTGATGCTAAAGTAGCCAACGCGTCGGCAACCTCATTATGCATCCTCGGGATGTGCCTGAATTCTACCGATCGAAAGCGTTTGGTCAAATCATGCAAACACTGACGATATGGGATAAGCTTTAAATCTCTGGTTTCCCATTCTCCTTGAATCTGATGTACTAGAAGGTCCGAGTCCCCCAAGACCAAGACGTCCCGTACATCCATGTCCACCGCTAATCGCAACCCCAAGATACATGCCTCGTACTCGGCCATATTGTTGGTGCAATGAAAACGCAGTTGAGCAGTAACAGGATAATGATGTCCTGTTTCAGATATGAGCACGGCCCCTACTCCGACTCCTTTTGCGTTTGCCGCTCCATCGAAGAAGAGCTTCCATCCCGGATCCTTGGTTGGTTCTAACCCCTCAATCCTGCAATACTTCCTCATCCGGAAAATACGTCCTCAAAGGTTCGTATTCGTCATCAACGGGATTTTCAGCTAAGTGATCGGCCGGGGCTTGAGCTTTCATAGTTGTCCTTGTCACGTATATGATGTCGAACTCCGTAAGTAATATTTGCCATTTTGCTAACCTCCCCGTGGGCATAGGTTTTCCGGAAAATATACTTCAACGGATCCAACCGCGAAATGAGGTACGTGGTGTAAGAAGACAAGTAGTGTTTCGGCTTTTGGGCTACCCGAGTTAGGGCGCAACATGTCTTTTCCAGATGAGTGTACTTGACCTCGTGGACTGTAAACTTCTTGCTGAGGTAGTAAATGGCCCGTTCCTTCCCGCCAGTAAGATCATGCTGCCCCAGTACGCAGCCAAATGAATTCTCCAAGACCGTCAGATAAAGAATCAGGGGTCTACCTGGCTCAGGCGGAACTAGTACGGGTGGATTTGACAGATACCCTTTGATCCGGTCAAACGCTTCCTGACATTCTGCCGTCCATTCTATCGCGGCGTCTTTCTTCAATAGGCGGAATATGGGTTCACAAGTTGCCGTAAGCTGGGCAATAAACCTACTGATGTAATTCAACCTTCCCAACAGACTCATTACCTCTGTTTTATTCTTCGGCGGGGCTAACTCCTGAATGGACTTGATTTTGGATGGGTCCAACTCAATGCCCCGTCGGCTGACGATGAATCCTAGCAACTTTCCCGATGGAACTCCGAATGCACATTTGGCCGGATTAAGCTTGATGTCGTACCTTCGAAGTCTTTGAAAGAACTTCCTGAGGTCAGCAACATGGTCTTCTTGACGTCTGGATTTTACGATCACATCATCCACGTACACTTCAATTTCCTTATGTATCATATCATGGAATACCGTAGTCATCGCCCTCATATAGGTTGCCCCTGCATTCTTCAAACCAAACGGCATCACTCGGTAGCAATAAGTCCCCCACGGTGTGATAAAAGCCGTCTTTTCTGCGTCCTCTTCATCCATCAAAATCCTGATGATATCCCGCATAACAGTCCACAAAGGATCCAATTTCGCGTCCGGCGCAATTATCAATCAGGATATGGATATTGGGAAGTGGGAAATTATCCTTAGGACTTGCCTTGTTAAGATTGCGATAGTCCACGCATACCCTGATCTTTCCGTCTTTCTTTGGCACCGGTACTACGTTAGCCAACCATTCGGGATATCGGGTGACACGAATGACTTTCGCCTGCAACTGCTTGGTTACCTCCTCCTTAATCTTCACACTCATCTCCGTCTTGAATTTCCGCAGCTTTTGCTTGACGGGAGGATATGCCGGATCGGTGGGTAATCTATGAACCACTAGATCAGTGCTGAGTCCTGGCATGTCGTCGTACGACCATGCGAAAATATCTTTAAACTCCATGAGTGTTTTGATCAATTCTTCTCTCAGATTGGGTTCAATATGGACACTTATCCGGGTTTCTTTGACGTCATCCGTATTCCCTAGATTAACGGCCTCAGTATCATTTAAATTCGGTTTGGGCTTTTCCTCGAAGTGACTTAATTCTTCACCGATTTCTTCTACGGCTTCATCATCGCCGTATTCTGACTCGCTCTCGTCACTTCTTATTTCATGTGTTACTATTTCCAAACCCGATTGACTTTCTAGACTGGGTTGATTAATCTTTAAGCACGCCATATCATTAAGATCAGTTGCAAGAAGGCTGTTTAGAAAAGTAAAAAGAAGGAAAAAGATAAACAAAATTAGACGCGAAGGAACCACATTTCATTAATGGGAATTGTACAAAGGGAAAACGAACTGCAAACTTAAATCAAAATGAACTAAAAACAAAGGGATTTTACTCCGGGGACAAGCCCCCAATACAAAAATTTCGAAAGAAAAACAATCCAAGACAAACTACCAAGACTCCTTCCGGACAGGGAGAGGAGTAGCCTTCCAGTTATTCAGTTTTGCCTTTGGTCCCACAAATTGTATCTCGGCATGACTGGACCCTTCACCATCTTCGAGCATACATACATCTGTGAATAGGTTTTCGAACTTCCTGAAGAACTCTTCGTCTGGCCCGACCGTAGGACCGGGAATCTTTGGCGCTGGATGTCCTCTTGCTCCGGACCTGACAAAAGATTGGGAAAGGCGTGGAACAGGCTTTGGGAGCACCCATGCTTTCTGCTTACTCCTCTTTGCTCGCCGGATGTCCTCTGATGTTGGCTGGAATCCCAAGCCGAAGGTTCCCAAGTTTTCGACCACCGATACCGGTTGTATGATTCCTTGCAGAGATGCACCTAGACCTTTACCGGGTACGAAACCATATCGCAACATTTCATGCGCCACCATAACATCCGCAGTAATTGTTCTGTCGCCGGGAATGCATTCCCCTTCCGGAACTCGGTGGGCGGACACCACATCGCAGACCCGATATACCCACGGCCCAACATCTTCTTCTGTTTCAACAAAGGGAATGATGGTGCCTGATTGTGGATCGTTCTCTCCATGGACGACGATCTCCTGTTGGTCCCACTCAAACTTGACGAGTTGGTGTAAGCTGGATGGAACTGCTCTCGCGGCATGAATCCATGGTCGCCCTATTAGGAGGTTATATGACACCACCATGTCCAGCACCTGGAATTCCATGGTGAACTCCACTGGCCCAATTGTCAAGACTAGCACTATGTCACCAACCGACGCTTTACCTCCTCCGTCGAACCCTCGAACACATACCCTGTTCTCGCGTACCCTGCCGATGTCTACTTTTAATTTGCCCAGTGTAGAGAGAGGACAAATGTTAGCACTGGACCCATTATCGACCAAGACTTTGGTAACCACCGCCTCTTCACACTTCACCGTAAGATACAAAGCCCTGTTGTGCTCAGTGCCTTCCTCAGGCAACTCGTCATCGGTGAAGGTGATCCGATTTGCTTCGAAGATCCTATTGGTGATCTTCTCCAAATGGCTCACCGAGATTTTATCCGGTACATGTGCCTCATTCAGGACTTTCATCAATGCTTGCCGATGTTCTTCAGAATGTATCAACAAGGATAGCAATGATATTTGCGCCGAAGTCTTCTTCAACTGCTCTAAGACGGAGTAGTCGTGCAGCTTCATCTTTTTCAAGAATTCTTCTGCTTCTTCATCAGTGACCGGCTTTTTCAATACCGCCGGAGTGGTCTTCCTCAATTCCGCAGGGGCAAAACATCTCCCCGAGCGGGTCAACCCCGGGCTTCACAAACTTCCTCTTTCACCTCCTTTCCTCTGTAGGTCGTTGTAATCCGAGCATAATTCCACGGGACAGCCCGGCTATCAGTTACTGGCAGCTGTGTTGCCGGCTGGATGATGAAAGGATCCATTCGAACGCCTGCTACTGTCAAGATGGGCTTGATTGCTGCCCCTGGTACAACTATCTTGGCCGTCTTCACCGGTACTTCGTTCACACTTTCCTTTCCTGCTTCCGACTCCCCTGGTATGTCTTTCTTGCAACTGGGCGATTCATCACAGCTTGGTCCTTTTCTCGTTCCTGCCCCGCTAGACTTAATCATCATCACAGTCTGAGAGGCTTTCTCCTTTCCTTCCTCCGCCCGTACCAACTCGATCATATTGGTCTCATGATGAGTTGGAAGCGGGTTTTGGTTGATGTTGGGCTCTGTTGGAGTCTGGACCTCGATCCTGCGGGTGTCAATGAGCTCCTGGATGGCCGTCTTCAGCCTCCAACACTTTTCCGTATCATGTCCCGGACATCCCGAGCAGTAGGCGCAATTCACTGAATGGTCCAGGTTCTTCGGAAGAGGGTTTGGCAGCTTAGCTTCAACCGGATTTAGCAAACCTACTTGCTTCAACCGGTGGAACAGACTGGTGTAAGACTCTCCTAAGGGAGTGAAAGTCTTTGGCCTCGGCGCCCTGTCGCCCCTGAATGCCTGGTTCGGACGGAAACTCGCGCCCGAGGGGTTTCTGTAAGCTCTTGGGGGTGGATGATTGTTCTGGGGGTTCGGTGCACGCCACGGTGCATGAACGGGAGGTGCAGGATAGGACTGTGCATGGTGGACAGTAAAATGGGGATCGGGTGCGGGATAGTAATGTTGCGGGTGGCTATATGGGTTGTGGGAGTAATTTTGGTGGTGAGGTTGGGGTGGGCTATATTGGGGTGCGGGGCCTCTATTTCTGAACCATGCCCCGGACTCGACGGCCGCAACTTCCTCTCTCCTCTTTTTCCCCAGTACTCCTCCAGTACCACTTTGGATAGCCTGAGTGGTGGCTTTCAATGCTGAGTAGCTCATGATCTTGTTGGCCTTCAAACCTTCCTCGATCATACCCCCCATTTTTATCACCTCGGTGAATGATTTGCCTACGGACGTTACCAGATGTCCGAAGTAGGTGGGCTCTAATGTCTGCAAGAAGTAGTCCACCATCTCGCTCTCTCTCATCGGCGGATCTACCCTGGCCGCCTGTTCCCTCCATCGGAAACCAAATTCCCTGAAGCTTTCAGCAAGCTTCTTCTCTAATTTTAGCAATGATAGGCGGTCGGGGATTATCTCAAGATTGTACTGGAACTGGCCGATAAAAGCTTGAGCCAAATCATCCCACGTAAACCATCTACCGGGATCCTGTCTAGTGTACCACTCCAGCGCCGATCCTCCCAGACTCTGGCCGAAGTAAGCTATCAGAAGCTCGTCCCGTCCTCCGGCCCCTCTCATTTTACTGCAGAACCCTCGGAGGTGGGCTACTGGGTCGCCGTGCCCCTCGTATAGGTCGAATTTGGGCATTTTAAACCCCGCTGGCAACTGGACGTCCGGAAATGGACATAGATCTTTGTAGGCGACGCTGACCCGGTTGCCCAAACCGTGCATGTTCCTGAAGGACTGCTCCAGGCTTTTAACTTTTCTGACAACTTCCTCGTGTTCCGAACTTTGGAAGTGTTTTTCCGGTTCTGCCGGATTATCCCAGTGAGGTGTATGTGATTGTGGTTCGGGAGCCCTGAAAGTAGGCTCTGGAGGGTAGTAAGAGTTGTCGTGGATCTGAACATATGGCTCGCTGGCCGGCCTTTGCAGAGGAGCAGGTGGAGGGGCCACAAAAACAGAGGTGACCGGAGGAGGATTTGGTTTGGCTGGTGGAATGTGGGTGGCATATGGGTTTTCCCCCTGAAAGTAAGGATAGCTTGGGGCGCTTGTTGAAGGATCGATGGGCGGATGTTCCGGAGCTGAGGCGAGAGTAGGGCGGTTTGGTGAAGCCTGTTCCCTGGCCCAGGCCAGGTGCATCTCTGTTATCTGTTGTTTTAACCGGTCTACCTCTTCTTTCATAACTTGTAGCTCGGATTTTTCTTCCTCGAGACTCTTGCCGGAACTCGACATGCTTACTGTAACTGGTCCTTTGGATCTAGTACGGTAGTGATGGCTGGCCAGGATATTCTGTCAAACCAACTGCTAAACTTTCTCTGGAATGCAACAAACTTGTTAGTTCACCGAGTTTGACGGATATGTTATAGCACGTTGGATGCAATGCACCTAACCAAATAACCATTTCTACATGTACTCTTAACATGCGTCATTCCGGCCTTTTTTCTTTTTCTTTTCTTCTTTTTTTTTTTTTTTTTTTTTTTTTTTTCTTTTTCGACTATCTTTGCAAGCCTTATTGTTATTTAACCTTTGGATTCTTTTTCTTTCTTTTTAGTGGTGGTCGAATCTTTATGCGGATTGCCTACGTATCACGTTTTTGCGTGAATCAGACCGAGCGTAGTTCTGTTAACAAGATTGTGGCAAAATTCAGTAACTTTTATATCAAAAACCGTGCAGTTACAAAACACGTCTTACAATAACCAGCAAAAACAAAAGAAAAATGCTTGACTTGGGAAAGTAAAGATAAAAATGCCAACATTTCAAAATACATTTTCTAATCAAAAATCTAATGCCCTAAAATCCCTGGGGGCCCGCGAGGCATCATTCGGCCTTGCCGCGGGCCTTGGTGTGAGGTCCTTATGTAGTCCCCTCAGCTCTTCCATGATCCGATGAACATAACCCATAATTGAAGCGAAAAGGTCGGCGCGGGGCATTCGTTCACAAGCTAGGCACTTCATGGTGACATAGTGCCCGATTTCTCCAATTCGGTCCTTGATCATGTCCCTTTCTCCGAGTAGCCGCTCTATCTGCTGGTTTTTCGTCCCCAATCTTCGAGCGTTGTTGGTGACTTGGTCTAAGAGCCTGTCTATTTGTTCTTGCAGTCGAGCCATCAGATTGTGGCAACGGTCGAGGTCCGCTCTGGCATCTTGGGCTTGCTTGAAAACCCGTTCTCTGAGGACAACATTTGCTTCCCTTAAACTGGTGACGATATCGGTGTAATCCTCTTCCACCCGTTGTAGGTGAAGTGCATGTTGATGTGCCTCCTTTCTCCAGCTAGCTCGGATCCTCACTGTTTGGGCCTTAGACTCTTCCAATTCTCTTTGGACATCGGCAACCTGGCTTTTCAAACCCTTTATCAGTTTTTCGTCTGCCCGACTCCTCAACTGTCTGTCAGCATCCCTTTTCATTTGCTGGATTTGAGCTCTCAGGAAGTCGTTTTCTTGTGCCAATTTCTTTTTATCTCCTTCGTTGGCGGCAGTTTGCACATCCATTTCAAATTGGAGTTCTTGGGTCCGTTGTTCTATCCGGCTGATCTTTGTTCTATAGGCTTCTTCTCTGGCCAACCAGTCCCATTGTTCTCGTGACGCTCCAGCAAATTCCCTGAGGTGAGGCCTTTTTGCGGGCCTTTGATGCTCCAGATCTCTACTATACCATGCGGGATATTCCGACGATACTTCGCCCCGGGCTCGATCTCGCACCCGAGTGTCTATTTTTAATGTCTGACACTCACTCCAAATCTCTCGGACCAGTGCTTCAGGGAACTGTCCTCCCGGTCCAATTTCAACTACATGCGGGCTGAGGTCTTCTTCTTTCGGGATTATTTGGCATCGTCCCAACTGTCTCAATACTCGACCTGGTGCGTAGGGCTGGATGCTGTTGAGGCCCATTAGCAATAAATACGATTCTGCGGCCGATGCATATATGACTTCTTCCACGGGTAGCCAACCAAACGTCCATTCTATTCCGCTGGCTGTAGTCGAACGCAAAAGTCGTATCCATCCGCTGATCCCCTCTGGCAACTCATGTCCCTCGACCCTCGCCAGGAAATTCTTCTATACAAGTTTTCTTCGGTGAACTATACCTCATAAATTGCGGATGGCGGCATAAGTGATCGGTCATCCACATTTGGAGCAATACATTGCATGCTTCAAAGAAAGTCCCTCCCGCTTTGCAGATGGTGAGTGCACGAAAGATGTCTGATATTATCATGGGAGCCAAAGTACTGTTGTTTTGTTTCATCAAAGTACTGACGACCCCTGCCACATGTATGTTGATGTTCCCATCCTTTCTAGGAAATATCAATGAACCTAGGAAAGCTATCATGAAGGCGATGCGTCTATGCTCCTCCCATTTTAACCGATTGTCCCCGCTGCAGATTTTGCTTTCGTGTTTGTTGAAGCCCCCATAGTGACCATATTTGTCATACAGAAATGCCAAAGTGCAGAACCCTTCTGATAAGTCTGGGTTGTGTACAGTTCTGCGGATCTTTACCGTATCCAAAAACCGATGTACCGTCACTACCCTTGGTGCAATAAGGTATTGTTCCCTCATCGGGACTTTTGGTCTTCCGACATATCCGGCTAATTCTTCCAGTGTTGGTGTGAGTTCAAAGTCTGAAAAGTGGAACACATTGTGTGCCGGATCCCAGAATGAGATCAAAGCTCGTATGATGTCTCCTCTCGGGGGAATTTTTAGCAGCCCTACTAGATCTCCCAAGTACAGCTTAACGGCATCTTGTCCTTGCTCGCCCAAGTCGCTCCACCACCTGTGCAAACTTAAGGGGACCTTGTTTATGATAGCTTCGGTTGTATTCTGACTCGTGCTCATTCTGCACATTTATTTAAGGTAATTCTTAGATGAAAGCGAAATATTTATTTGTCCAAAAAACTATCTTTTCTAAAAAAAAACGAAACGGGCCCCAGGAATTGACTAGTCAAAAAAGTGGTCGTTAAGGCAAAATTAAATATCTTGGCGTTTCGCCATTTTAAACTTATTTTGAAATACATGGGAGTTGGACCCGTTTAAAGGTTGCCTACGTATCTCACACTCGGTGAGAATCAAACTCGCGTAGTTCGGTCCGTCAAAACAACTATCTTTCCTTTATTGACTGTAAAAAAAAACACATTTTGTCAAAAACCCATTTTGTCGGCAAAGTCAATCTTCTGCCGTCTTTTATTGGCAAACTAAATTCGTGGACTTGTGGGTGAAACGTATTTTTATATTTTTCTGAAAGATATTTACTTCCCCATACTATTTCCTTTTGTGCTTTTTTTTTCTTTTTCTTCGGTATTTAAAGGAGCCCGGTCAGCATGTCAGTCTAAATAAATGCTCACAACAAATATGATATGGCAAGATGGTCTTTCCTTTCAGGTTACCTGTCCTAGACGGACCCAACCCCTGTGTTGAGTCCCCTAAGTCAGAGATGATGCAACTAAACGTCCTGAATCTAGGCTCAATATCCCGATGCTTTTCAATGATACTAGACCGTGTACCCGAGCGGACGACTCGGATTTGAGGAGGGAGCTACGTACGGGGACCCGCGGGATCGTCCGGCTTTGTAACTTATCCTGCCTCTTTTCTTATTTTGGTATTGACACTAACAGAAAAGGGGAGTCTCAACCAGTAAGCACATCCCCGGGGGTAAGAAGAGACGGGTTTTCGGCACAGTTTTATATACAATTCACGCAATATCAAAGCGGTAAACATATAGCAGTTTGTATATACAGTGCAACTAATATCAAAGCGGTAGACATGTAGCACATTAATCAAACATGTAATAAAATCAGATATAGACAAAACAACAATTTAAATGAGCTCGAATTCTTAGACCCCGAACCGGGGTAACCGTCCCCAGCAGAGTCGCCAGAGCTGTCACACCTCCTTTTTACGCGCACGCGAGGGCACGAGGGAGTTTTTTTTCAATTAAAGGACAATCGAGACGGGATTAGTTTATTTAATTCAGAGTCGCCACTTGGAAAAATAATGGTGTCCCAAGTCACCGGTTTAATCCCGAACCGAGGAAATTTATGACTATGTAATACAGTCTGCGAAACTAGAAACCTGGATAAGGAATTCTGTTAACCCGGGAGAAGGTGTTAGGCACTCCCGGATTCCGTGGTTTTAGCACGGTCGCTCAATTGCGATTTTTGTTTCTATCTGATTCTTTTATGTATTTTAACTATGTGCTTTTAATGCTTCGCTCTTATTTTTTAGAAGAATTGCGACGTTACGAAAACACATTTCGAGCCGCACCGTAACCAGTACGCCTGCGACTCTAATGTATTTCAGTTTCGCCGAGAGTAAGATTCGGGTCACATAAATGCACACCCGTATTCAGGAAAGTAATTTTATTTCAAGTCGTGCCTAAAGAGTCTACCGTCTTTATTAACTTCGGAAAAGACCATGAAATTAACTAAACGGTCTTTCCAAGGCTAAGCTTTCACCACAACTGATTAGAGGGCCCCGCGATTGTATATTTGCGTTTGGCGAGGCTCATCTCATTATTATTAGGGCCGAGCCTAAGATGAACTATGTTCTCTACTTGATTTATCTCTAACAAAAATGTTAATCGTTTATCATTACCTACTAGTTTGATACTTTCTTTTGTTTGGGCCATTCCATAGAGCCCCGACTCAAAATTGAACGCTAGAAGACGATTTCCTCTTTACTATGCTCTTAAACTACTTAAACTTGGATTTTTATTTAAATCGGCTAAGCTAATTTAGTCAACAGAAAACTTTTGTTTTATTTAAGAAAAGAATATTGAACATGTTTCCGATTTTAATCTAATCTAATTGATAACCAGCTTTCGTGTAAAGGATCTAGATCATAGTAGACATACACGAGCTAAAGTGTACTGATTATCTAATAGCAACGGAGTGATACATCAATCGTCATGATTCCCCTTTTTTGAACGAACTATAGACGAAACAGGATTTACACGCTTATTCTTACAATTAACTACTTGAACATTGAGCGTGGTACTTACTAATTCATAATTTTCGATCAAACTACCATCATTATGCCTCTATTTACTTCTACACTGGGTGTTAGTTATTATGCACTTTTAATTTGAACAAATTGACACCCATAACAATATGTATTTCACTGATTCATCTATCTATTGCATAATATGTTTCCAATAGACCATTTCTAAAGTTTTTTGTCTATAACTGCCGTTAGCTCATGAGGTTTGCATAGGCCATAAATTATCTTCCTTAACAATTGAATCCATGTTTTTCCTTATCATAATGCAAGAAGATATTCCTATAGCTCATACATGTTTCAAGATGTAAGAAGATATATCTATAGATTCAAACCAATATACTCACTGTCTCCCATTCTAGTACACCATTACTAATTAAGTATTCAACAAATCCAAATCATTTAAAGAAAACAGTAGCCCTGATTACGACTATGCTGATACAATCAATTATAAAGGGAAACATGGCAGTTAATATAGCCTCCAGTGAGGCTGGGGTCTCATTTTATTTCAACTGGATATGCTGTATGGGAAAACAGTCTCTAGAATGTGTACCTGGCAATTAAAGAACCCAAGAGATCAGTTATGCAGTGGGGTAACAGCAGCAGTGTAACAACAGCCAATAGCAGGGAAAACAGGAGCCAAAACCAACAGCAACAGGTCAACACCCAGGCATAAACTCAAGCAGTAGCAGAAACACTAAGAGACCCAGCAGAATCGAATGACCAAGAATAACAACACTACTGACCAAAACAGCACCAAATGAATACCACAGCCCTCAAACTGAACCAGCTATAACAATGGCAACAATAACAACACCAAGCAGCAATGTCAGCACACACGACCACAACCAGTGGCAGTAGCCACAATAACACAGCAATAATAACTAACAGAAGAACCAGCCAGACAGTAGCCAAGAAAACTCGAAGAACAGTGATTCCAAACCAATGAAACAGTGACTTTTTGTCACTCTCAGTGTACTCTCCAATCTCTGTATGTATATCCTCTCAAGTGTCTATGAATATGCTACTGTTTTTGCTTCTCCAGGATGCTCTCAAGTCTGTCTCTATAATGTGTGTGTGTATGCCTATCAATGTGTCTCCTATTTATAACCAAAAACAAACCTAGGACATCCAGATTTTGCAGAAACAGTCCCTTGCCCATCCCCTTCTGACAGAGCCCATCCTCCTATTTTTATTACTATCATATGTCTAAGTATGGTCCTATTATTTAAACAATGGCTTTTGTCCAGACATGGCTAAGTGTCCTGCTGTAACAGCAGGTTCCACTAACTTAACTCATGGGCAAGGTATTTTTAAATCCTAAGAAATGCCAATTCCGTTAATCTCTAATTAACAAACCCCAGATTCTGATCCAATTACAGTCCTCATATGCACTACACTTCATTAGTTACACCCTTCAATCCTTAACTAACAACAACTAATTCAATTCATCACTTAGTTAATCAACAGTTCAAAAGAAAGAAAAATCTCGATCCAAACAGTGATTCACAATGTGATTTACAGTGTCAAGTTCTGCCACAAAACTCCAATAAACAGACCTACGAGACTAATCAACAACATTCGTATAATTCACATAAGGAACAACAATCAATCATCGACTTAGTGATTCGAAGTGCTCAGGCAAACGAAGCATGAAAAAATGCAGAATTCACTACTTGACAGTATCGTTTACAGCCAATTCGTGTTTCTATATCGCAATCTACTCCGACATATAAGCAAAACAAGAATGACCAAATAAAAGGTCTTACGGTGTAGAAGCAGGAAAGATTAAAATCAACACCAAACAGATAGAAACGAACAACTAAATTAATATAATGAACACAACAACAATAAAAGGAAGAGAATGAGAAATGGGATACCTCAAGAAATTGGACGGACTCGGCTCAAAAGACTTCGAGTTTGCACTCTTTTGAAGTAAACAGACTTTAATTGAAGTGTTTTTCAAATGAAAAACACTCCAATTAAGGTCTATTGCCTTCAAACACCATTGACTCGACGCAATCCCTAATTTTTGGGTTCTAGGGTTCTTGAGGCGCGGATTTAGGGCTTTGACATTTCTGGTAAGATTCGAACTAAGCCAGGGTTAGTAGGGGTGTGAGGGAGGTGTGAGGAGTGTTCGGGGTGAGTTTGGAGCGGTTTGGCATGGTTTGAGTTCGACTCGAATCTTCAGATGAAGATTCGAGAATCTCCAGGTTGATTCGAAGTTAATGGAGGGTGGATTCGGACTTAGGACGGTTGAGTGACCCTAGGGTGTTAAAATGGCGGCCGGCGACGTTGTTGCCGCCGGGTTTCAGGCGAATGGGGAGTCCGGCGGCGGCTAGGGTTTTCTCGTAATGATATCGTCTCTGAGAGAGACGATGGTGAAGAGGGGGGGGTGTCTAGGTCGGGTGGGGGGCTGGGTAAAGATTAAGTTTATATATGAAGGGGGTGTTTTAATCTTGACCATTCGATCAAGCAAAATCGACGGCCTGGATCTCTCATTTAAGAGAGACGGCGCCGTTTGGATGGGTCACGAGACCGGTTGGTCTGTGATGAAGTGGGTCGGGTTAATTTTGGGCTGGACTGGGGCGGTTTTAGGTGTATTTGATTGGGTTTGGGTGAATTTGGCCCAATTCCGGTTTTCTTTCATATTTCTTTACCAAAACTAAAATTTTAAAAATCCTAAATTAAATTACAAAACTAGATTAACCTACTAATTAACTTATAATGATAATTATCAACAAAATCGCACAATTGAGACATTAAATGCTAAAAAATGTAACGTACATATTTTTGTGATTTTTTTTTTCGTTGTCGTAAAACAAACTTAATTACTCTTAATTGTGAACTTGAATCTTATGTACAAATGCAATATATTTTTTTTTTTTTTTTGTATTTTATATATTTAAACAAAATACATGGACACACAAACGTGAATAATAAGAGAAAAATAACATATGATCCACAAATATTGCAAACAACACAAAAACTCCTTTTATTTTGAATTTTTTGGGAGTAATTCTCATGTAGGGCAAAAATCACGTGCTCACAATTACCTCTCGCCAATACTTCTTAGGAAAACCTCTACCTCTTCTCGTATCCACTAAAGCCAACAGCTCACACCTCCTCACCGGAGCATCCAGGCTTCGCCTCCGCACATGCCCGAATCATTTGAGCCTCGCTTCCCGCATCTTGTCATCGACAGAGGCCACACCCACCTTCTCCCAAATATATTCATTCCTAATCTTATCTATCCTATTGTACCCATAACATCCACCTCAACATCCTCATATCAACTGCCTTCGTCTTCTGGATATGAGAGTTCTTAACTCGCCAACACTCTTGCCCATACAATATGGACGGTCTAAGCATCGCTCTATAAAATGTACCTTTGAGTATAGGTGGCACTTTCCTGTCATATAAGACTCTAGATGCTAGCCTTCATATCATCCACCCCACTCTAATACAGTGAGTGACGTCCTCGTGATGACTTGTGATCCAAGCCTCACATCCAAGCCCATTTCCCTCGACTTGGCGTTGAACTTATACTCCAGGTACTCCATCTTAGTCCTACTCAATCTGAAACCCTTAGACTCGAGAGCCTGTCAACAAACCTCCTGTATACTCCCTCGTACGGGGCCATTTTAATACAAAAATGGTAGTTATTATTGTAGGAAAGTTCTATGAGTTGGAAGATGGTCATCCCAACTCCCCTTGAAAACTAGGATACATGCTCGTAGCATATCTTCAAGTGTCTAAATAGTACGTTCGGCTTGTCCGTCAGCCTTTAGATGAAATACAGTGTTAAGATTCATTGTGTGCCTAAACCCTTCTGAAATGACCTCCAAAAGATAGCCATAAATTGAACGCCTTGGTCTGATATAATTGATAGTGGTACACCATGAAGCCTAACAATCTCATTGAAATACAACTTCGTATAATCTTCAGCCGTGTAAGTTATCTTAACTGGCAGAAAATGGACACATTTTGTAAGTGGATCAACTATCATCCAGATGGAGTTAAACTTATGATAAGAGAGAGGTAATCCAATAATGAAGTCCATATTAATCACCTCCCATTTCCAGGTCAGAATCTCTATATTCTGAAGTAATCCACTGGGTTTCTAATGTTCGATTTTTACTTGTTGACAATTTGAACACTGGGCTACAAATTGTGCAATAAACCTCTTCATTTTATCCCACCGATACTACTCCTTAATGTCATGATACATCTTTGTCGAGTCGGGATAGATGGAATATCAGGATTGATGAATCTCAATCATAATCTTCTCTCGCAACCCTACCATATTAGGCACACATAGTTGACCCTAGTATATTAGAGGCCCATCTTATCTGACCTCAAATGCCCTAATTTTACACTGCTAAATGCTCTCTTTCAATTGTATTAAGATAGGATCTTCATATTGTCGTGCTTTTACCTCGTCTGCCAAAGATGATTCTTATGTATTTTCTACAGTAACACCTCCTTCTTCAGAGTCTAACAATCTAATTCTCATATTGGCTAGCTGATGAAGCTCTTTAGTCAACCCCCATCTACCTGTTTCAAAATGTGCTAGGCTTCTCATCGACGTACGACTGAGAGCGTCTGCCACAACATTGGCTTTACCGGGATGACACACTATCTCGATGTCGTAGTCTTTTCTTAATTTAAGCCACCTACGCTGCCTAAAATTCAACTCCTTCTGCTTGAAGATGTATTGTAAACTCTTGTGATTTGTGTAGATGTCAATATGGACGTTGTATAAGTAGTGCCGCCATATCTTCAAAGCATATATTATTGCATCCAATTCCAAATCATGGGTCGGGTAATTCATTTCATGCTTCTTCAATTTTCTTGATGCATAAACAATTACCTTCCCATGTAGCATAAATACGCACACCAAACCTATACCTTAAGCATCACAATATACCACATAACCTTCTATTCCTTCTAGGAGAGTGACCATTGGCGCAGATTTCAATCGATTCTTTAACTCCTAAAAACTACGTTCATAAGCGTCAGACTACTGGAACTTAAGAGCTTTCTATGTTAACTTAGTCAATGGTGTTGATATAGAGGAAAACCCTTCTATAAATTGCATATATATCCTACTAGCCCCAGGAAGCTATGGACTTCTGATGGTGTTATAGGTCTTGGCCAATAAATTACTGCATTGATCTTTTGAGTGTTGACACTAATACCCTCATCAGATATCACATGACCAAGGAATGCTACTGAATTAAGCTAGAATTCACATTTGGAGAGCGTAGCATATAACTTATGATCCTGAAGCGTCTATAATCCTATTCGCAAGTGGCCCGTATGTTCCGCATCCGAACGAGAATACACCAAAATTTTATTAATGAAACGATCACGAACACATCAAGATATTGCCTGAATACAATATTTATGAGATCCATAAAAGTTTCTAGGGCATTTGTTAGCCCGAATGATATCACCAAGAACTCAAAGTGCCTATTTCTTGTCTAGAAGGTCGTCTTTGGAATATCATTCTCCTTAACCCTCACCTGATGATACCCTGAACGTAAGTCAATGTTGGAGAAATATTTGGCACCCTGGAGTTGGTCAAACAGGTCATCAATCTTTGAAAGTAGGTACTTTCTTTATAGTAAACTTATTCAACTGTCGATAGTCGATACACATCCGAAATGACTCATATTTCTTCCGCATGAACAGGACTGACAAACCCCAAGATGAAGTGCTAGGCCTAATGAAGCCCTTATCTAGCAAGTCCTTCAACTGCGCCTTCAACTCTCGCAAATCTACCAGGGCCATTCTGTATGGAGGGATAGAGACCGACTGAGTGTCAGGCAACACATCAATGCTAAAATCAATCTCCTTTTTAGGAGGAAGGCCTGGGAGTTCATCTGGTAAAACATCTGGAAATTGACCACATGGATTAATTGTAGAGTAGGTAGCTTCAGCTCCGCATCCCTAACGCGAACAAGATGATAAATGTAACCTTTTGAGATCACCTTCCTTGCCTTAAAATTGGATATAAACCTACCTTTTAGCGTAGCAATGTTCCCCTTCCATTTAATGACGGGTTCACTAGGTAACTGAAACCTAACCATCTTCGTACGACAATCAATATTTGCATAGCATGAGGCCAACCAGTCCACCCTCATTATCACATCAAAATAACCATTTCTAACTCAAATAAATTTTTCGAGGTTTGACGACTACAAAACATCTCTGTGCAACCTCTATATACCTTCCCAGCAATCATAGAATCTCCTATCGGAGTAGATACCATAGGTAGTTTACTTATCAATTCAGGTTCACCGCCAATCTTATTTGTCACAAAGGGTGTAACATATGATAATGTGGATCCCGGTTTAATCAACGCATATACATTGTGAGATAATACAGACAATATACCTGTAACAACATTTGTAGTCGACTCAAGATCCTGTCGATCTACTAGAGCATATGTTCAGTTTTGAGCACCACTCAAACTCTACATTGTACCTCTACCTCTACCTCAACCTCTCAACTGCTGAAAACCTCGTGCTAGAGGTCAAACTGATGAAGAAAAACCAGACACAGATCCAGTCGGCTAAGCCATACCACTACCTCGTCTGATAGGATAATCCCGCATCATATGGCGATGGTTGTCTGTAAGAATAACACGCATCAGAACCTCGATGGCACAGTCCAAAGTGGGCCTTACCGCACAGATCATAACGTGGTATTGGGGGTCTTGTCTGTCTAGTATATCTGTGATATTGCAAGTTTGATGCCCACGAACTCTGACCTTGGCCTGAATAGGTAAATCGATCATATCGAGGCCTCTGAAACTATAGATGACCACTAGCTACAGATGGTAGCGAACTGCTCAAAGACTAGGGCCTAACACTGCCTCTCAAATCATTAGAATTCCCTACAAATATCTGCCTCATATGTTTGCCCATATCTTGCTCCCTATATGCCCTTTGCTGGCGTTTACGATCCTCTAGGGTCTGGTCATAAGCTTGAACACGAGAATATCCATGCTCTCCACCATGGAGGCTATCGTGCACTCATTTATCATATGTGGTCTCAACCCTTTCACGAATAGATGCACCCTATTGCTCATCTCTTCTACCATATGGGGAGCATACCTTGCTAAAGTATCAAACTGCATATTGTACTCTCGCACACTCATATTACATAGTCTAAGGTTCAAGAACTTATCAACTCTAGCTCGTTATATCTCAACTGGCAAGTAGTGACGAAGAAATGCCTTAGATAATTCCTTCCACACAGCTGGAGAAGCGTTCGGACCTATCATACCAGAAAACCGCTAAATCCTGTAGTTGATAAGAAGCCAACTATACTGCTTCTGTCTCACTAGTATGCATAACACGCAGTGTACGATGAAACTGATCAATAAAAGTCTGTGGGTCCTCCTTGGGGTTTGATCCGGTAAACACTGGAGGGTCTAGATTAATTCAAGCATATATAATTAACTACAATAATATAATACTAATTTTTCTTAAAGGAATGAACATATTATATACCATTTTGGTTAATTCAATAGTGTATAATTTATTGCGTTGAACTTGCGAAAAAAGAATTTGTATTGTATACCAAAATGGTATATAATGTAACGGTATACTCTTACAATTAGGTCATTTAGAATTTTTTAAAATTTTTATTGAAAACTGATATTATTTTAGTTTAATAATTAAATTAAAAAATCTTTTTAAAACTCTTTGCGTACAATTGTATATCATGTTGGTATATGTTGGTATACCAATATATTATATCGGTATCATATATTAGTTGGAATATTTTTTGGTTGTATTAGTTACATTTAATTGGTACACTATTTGATTTTTCTTTAGTGATAGTAGAATAGTACAATATCTTAATTATTTTTAATTTTCTTTTATGCATGTGTATTATGTAATTATTTTTATTTTATATTTATATAATAGTATTATAGTACAATATCTTAAATATATTATTATGTTAATAAGTGGTACACTATTTAGTTAATTTTTCTCTTTATGCATGTGTATTATATAATAGTTGTATAGTCATATATAGTTGCTTAGAATTAGATAGTAGAACTGTATACCTATTTGTATGGTTATATGTCATATTGGTATCATATAGCACATGAAATAATTTTTGATTATTTTAGCTGCATTTTAAGTGAATTCTATTATGAACTGATTTATATGATCATGTGTTACTGTGTTAGATTTTCTTGTACCTATGGACATAGATTTTGTGTATTATATAATAATTTTTATATTTATATGCGGTTGTTGGAACGACCTCGTACAACTATATACCCATATTAATATAGTTATATACTATATTGGTATCATATGCTAGTTGAATCATTTTTTAGTTGTATTAACTGTATTTAATTGAAACACTATTTGATTTTTTTTAATAGAAATATAGTACAATATCTTGAAATATTTTATTATATTAATCGGAGGTACACTATTTTTTTTTATTTTTCTCTTTATGTATGTGTGATATGTAATAAATGTACAGTCATATAGTTACCAGGAATTAACAGTAAAACTATATACCATATTGATATAGTTATATGCCATATTTGTATATAGTTTGAATTTTTTTTGGTTCTTTTAGCTTTATTTTTAAGTGAATTCTATTATGAAATTATTTATACAAACATGATTTGTCGTACTAGAAATTTTTTGTGCCAAATGGACATATATTATGTGTATTATATAATAGTTTTTATAGTTAGAAGCAATTGTTGGAACGACCTCATAAAACTATATACCTGTTAGTATACGAAATGAGCAAGTTACTTTGTGAATATTTTGTTTGCAATGCGAGCATGTAATTTTCTCATACATTCATTGAATCCTTTAATGTTGGGTATAGTAGTATAATCGCAGATAGTTGTAGTAATATTTTAGAGCAATTATATACTTTGTTGGTATACATGTAAACCATATTGGTATCATATGGTACTAGAAGTCTTTTTTGCTACTTATATTTTTATAGCATTTTAAAATATTTTCTTATCATTTCTATTCTAACCACTATATATGAAGATTTGGTAGTCGTAAATTGTGTTGTCTTGCTCCATAATTGATTATGTTACTGATATTTATAAGGAAAAAGATCAAGGGTTGCTTGTCAATCACGTGGAATTAGAAAAGGAACAAGAATTAAAGAAAAAAAAAGAAAGAATGAGTAAAATTTCAGTATGAAATAAGTTATGGTAAAAGTAACAATACGAACTGGCAAAAAATAAATGAATAAACAAGAAAAAAAGAAAAAGAAAGAAGAAGAAAAGGAGAAAGAAAGAAAAAAAAAACATAACAATAAAGGAATTGGAGAAAAAGAGAAAAATTTCAAAAAAAAAATAATTACTATGGATAGGAAATGTAATTAGTTTGAGTAGTAGAAAAATAAATAGATAAGTAAGGGTAAATATTGTTTTTATGAGTAACTGTGTCATTCTCCCATATTGTAGCAAGTAAAAAAGCTACTCTTTCCGGTTCACAATAAGTGACAATTCTTTGGGCACTCCATTACAAAAATACTAAAGTCTAGATAATAATTAGTATGACTAAATTATTCTTAATTAAATATTTTAGTATGGATAATGTGAAAAGTAAAAGACTCTTTGAGGATATATATATATATGAAGATAATTTTTGAAAAATAAATTTAATTATTTATTGGTTATATAAATGAATAGTTATTTTGGATCAAAACAAAAAATTTAAATTGATCAATTATTATGGACCGATAAACGCTAGGGAGTAGTTCCAAGAGTAAATTATGATTGAGACAATTATAGAAGGAGATCGAGAAAAGGATACTTTATGCGCTGAATAATTGACCCCCACCGCAAACACACGGTCCAAATCGCAGGCCTCTCTGTGTTATTAAACCTACCTCCCTCTCCACCCTACGCCACACCAACCTAATCGGCTGGTGTTAGAGACGTAGGGGCCCGGGGTTGGGTACCTATTTAATATGCATTGGGTTCTCTCTCTCTATAAATGCCTAGTTATATGTACTTAATATGCAGTCTCACAAGAAACAACATTGAGAAAAAATGGATCAAAAAAATGGTTGCATTTTTCGCAAAGGCAGCACTACTATTGTTCCTGAACCAGAAAAAAAGGTTGAGTTAGTGACACTTTCCTCTAACCAGATGGACTCTATTACTGCTATTTGTGACACTATTTTACCTTCAATTGATGCTAATTCCTTTTATCAAAATGAAGCCATTGATGATCCTTTCACTAACTTCCTCCAAACTTCAGCATCCATGACTGGAACTCCTCAACATGTAAGAGATTTTTTATTTTATTTTTTTGGCATCTCGTTATTTTTCCTCTTTCGCAAGAGAATAAAGCAAACACTAGCCATATTCCTCGTATGAAATGCCTTCTCTTTTTTGTTTATTATTTTTATCAGATTTCATGGATGATAAGCAATAGACTGCAACATCCAAAGCTCAACTTGTGCAAATTAGCACTATGGCTATTATCAACGAGGATAGGAACTTTAATACTTTGTGGTAAGGCAAGCTTGTCAAGCCAATTTCCATACTTGCAGAGGTTCTCTAAGATTTCACCTAACAAGAGAGAAGAGATACTCCTATCATGGTCAACTAGCTGTTTCAAACTCTTAAGGATTCTCTTTTCTGCCATCAAAGTTCTGGTTCTCCTAGTGTTCTTCACTCAGGTATTTAAATTTTTATTCAATTATATTTACAGCCCCATTAATTATATTGTAGCCCTGCCTTAAAAAAAATAGGGTAGCCGCACTAAACTTCCACTACGGGCAGAGTCCGAAAAAGACCCGATCATAATAAAAAGTTATTTTCATGGCTCGAAGTGATACCTTATGCTAACTAAAATTAGTGGCCCCGCTCAGCTAGCCTCTTCTGTTTTTCTTCTTCATCTATTTTTTACCCCAATAATATTCACCAATCATATTGCGGGTTGGTTGATATTGCATTTATTAATTCGATTACTCTCAAACAGAAAATACATTTGGCATGCATGCAAAGTGGCAAACCTTATTTTCGTTTTCCTTAAGAATTTCGTCGTTAAGACGTTTGCTGGACTGGATGGGGTACTAAAGTTTATAAAATGAGCTAGCTAGTGTCATAAGTTTTAAATGTTTGTGGTAGTTCCCAATACTGTATCGTGCACAAGTCTTTTTATTTTACGAAGAACGTTTATTAGTTATAAATTTCTTTGAATGACCTAAATTTCATACAATAATAATGTATACTCTCTCCGTTTCAATTTATGTGAACTTGTTTGACTGGGCACGAAGTTTAAGAAAAAAGTAAAAAATTTTGGAATTTGTGGTACTAAACAAGTTCAAATGGGGCCGGAGTATTTTTGTGAATATAAAAGTTTCTCATTAAGGGTAGAGTTGTAAGTTTAAGCTAAATTGTTACCAAATTTATAATGGGTTCATTATTTTTGGAACGGACAAAAAAAATAGGTTCACATTAACTGAAACAAAGGAAGTATAATTTAATTTCTTGATAAATTTAACATTAATTTAAGGGGCGGCTCACTCCCTCTTGCTTTAGGCCCCAAAAGATATGAGGCCCTAGGGATATATAGATACATGTATACTATTCAATCCATTTCAATTTAGATTAGATAGTTTGACTCGATACAGAGAAAAAAAAAATTAAAACTTATGCCCTTAAAAATTTAAGGGGTAAAAACTTTATAGAATCATGATATTTGAGTGGTTATAAAAACTTCATATTGAGGGTGAAATGATAAAAATAAAAAGTTTAAAGTTGAATTATTCTCAAATTTAGAAATATATCATTTAATTTGAAACAGACTAAAAAGGAAAGTACTCCCTCCGGTCCAAAATAAGTGATTTTTTGGATGTTTTTACACATATTAAGAAAGTCACTTTTTAGGATTAATTAGTAATAGAATTGACAATTTTAACCTTACACATAAACACTCCTAACACATATTCTAATACTATTTATTCCAAGGACAATGTAAGAAAAATATCATTAAGTCATTCTTAAAATCCGAAAAAATTACTTATTTTGGACCACAAAAAAGGGCTAAAAATCACTTATTTTGGACCGGATGGAGTACATTTGAAACTGAGGTGGCAGTATTAATTATTAATGACAAGTACTGTAAATCTTTTCATCGATTTGCTAGCTGCTTGCCAACTTGAATACTCATTAATCACATAGTTCCGAACGATGCTATTTTTAGGAATTTGGTTGAACGTATGAAAATGTCCATCTAATTTGGCTCCAACTAGAAATCAATCTCTTTAAAACTTATGGCTATGTACAGTTTCTTCTTTCTAAGTACTCTATGTGCACACTCCATCAAGTTTACTATTTTCATGTAATTTGGCTCCAACTTGAATCAATCTTCTTTTACAATTATAGCTTTGTACAGCTTCTTCTTTCAAACTCCATGTGCATTGTGCACAATCAAGTTATCTCCATGTGGATGATCTAAACTTATTTTTAAGATTACAATTAGTGTTAAGAGAAATTGAACAAATACCCTATAATAATACTCTAAATTGATATATTTAATAAAATTAAAGGATATGATTCTTTTTCAAATGCTTATGTTGCTTGTTAAAATAATGTTAATAGTTTTGTAACGGTTGCTTCAATTGACCCAAGTTTTGCAAGATAGAAATAAATAAAATTTGACCTAAGATTAACATAGTCTCAAGAAGATTAAAATGAATTGACTATATTGTCAATTTAAAAGTGAAACATAAGAAGAAGTTGCCTACGAAATAGTAATAAAAACGATTTAAAAAAGGAGATATGCAATTAACATCTTAATTTGTATCTCAAAAATCTAAAAGTATAAAACTCAAAAAAATTAGTATATACATTGGATAAATAAAGCTAAGGCGACATATTAATTTCAATTTTTAGATGATCTACTGCATTGATCACTCTGCTAAAAAGTTAACGCAGCCCTCATTTCTTAAAACTATTAAAGGTTTCAACCACCTTCTAGGGGGAGGTGGGGAAGAAATTGACTTGAAATTATTGATGTTGTAGCCTACCACATGACACTTAGTGGACAACTTGAAAGAAACAATTAACTATTTCCTCTTAATGTAAATCTATTTTCTTTTTGACATGTTATCCCTTTCTATATATGGTAACTATTTAGCTTAAACTTACAATTCTACATTTAATGAGAAGCTTTTATAATCACACAAAAACTCTGGCCCCTTTTTGACTTGGTTAGGACCACAAATTCTAAAAGTCTTCATTTTTTCTTAAATTTCGTGCCCAATCAAATAAGTTCACATAAATTGGTAAAAATAGCACGGTATAGCTAGTTTTCGGATTGGTCATTTAAAAATAGTCAGCATTTACCAAGTCAATAAAAAATAGCCAGTATTATGCTACAACAGAGACCGGTCCAGTATAATATACTGAAGTTCGGTAGACATATGTATGAACTCCAGCATATTATGTTGGACCGGTATACTTTGCTGGCTCCAATATAATATATTGGAGACTGGAGCACTGATGCTCCAAAATCCAGTATATTATGCTGGACCGATACACTTGCTCGAACTCTAGTATATTATGCTAAAGTTCTAGTGTACTTATGCTGGAACTCCATCATATTATGCTGGAGTTCTACCAGACTTATCCTGGAGCTCCATTATAATATGCTGGAGTTCAAGTATACTTGTGATGGAACTCCAGCATAATATACTGGCATATTTTCTGGGTTTGAACTTTATGTTCGCTCAGATTTATCTTTACATGAAAAATTATTAAATTTCAAATACTTTTAAAACTGACCTATTTTGAACGACCTGTTTTAAATTTAAAACTTTCCCGGTAAATTGGGACAGATGGAGTAGTACTTTTAATATGGTACACACAAATATGGAAGAATTACAGTGACACACGCAAAGCATCCGAACGCCATATCTAGTGTTGCTTGTTTAATGCTTGGCTTAAGGCATTAAAGAACTTTAATTAAAGCTACGCAATAAGGTACATGTTCTAATTTTGTTTTTTTTTTTTTTTGTTTAAAAAAAAAATCAAGATAACATGGGATTATTAAAGATGCACATCTCTCCTTCACTTATGTGGCTCATATATACGAGAAGCATTATTGTAATGTGTAAAAAAATACCATGTAGGCGGAGGCGGATCCATGTGGAGGGGCATGGGTCACATTACTTATTTTTTCATGTGGGAACTCATGGTCAAAAGAGCATTTGGTGCAATGGTAGCTTTGTGCACTATTAACATCTAAGTCTAGTGTTTGAACCCACTACCCTATCTTTCATTTCTCAATCATTTTTCTATTTCTATTTCTCTTTTTCCTTCTTTTCTTCAAATTGTGTCCTATCTTTTTTTTCTTCTTATTTTTCCATGTGCATTCTTCTTTTTTGGGTTTACCTTTTGATATTTTGAATTAAATATTGAGTTTAATACTTGTAACTATAAATAATGATGATATTATTGATAGTTCTCCGAGGTAAGTTTTAGAGAACCAAATCAAACGGTGGTTGCACCCATTATCCTTAAATCCTGGATCCGTCTGCACGTAGGTAACTTTTATTTGGTGAGAAAATTTATTTATCGAATTTTATGATTTTACTACAATAAACCATATAGTTTAGTGATAACAACTGAAATTATCAGAGATGACATGGCATAGTTCGATGGTGTTTTCGGAATTTTGACTTCCGAGCAACGTAATAAAGGAAAATTCAGTTATTTTAAGGGAGAATTACATAAAAATACAGTCCACCTACTTACATTGCAGTAGAATAACCCAGTTATAACATTACAAATTTGTAGCCCATTAACAATAGGCCAACGTTTGAAAAATAAGCATCTTTTCTTTCCTCTTTTATTCTGTAGATCTTTAAGCACGAAAATTAATTTTTTATTCTTCTTCCCAAGTTTCTATATATTCCTATTCCAGCTACAAAAAATTCAAATTCAGATATAATGCAACTTGAAAACCTTAAGTTTCTTCTTTTCCAAGTTTCAAATAGCATAATAACAAAATAAAAATTGAAAACATTATTTCATGTTCATGATTTTGCAAATAAATCAGCAAGTAAGTCGATTTATACATAGATTGAACATATAAAATTTTAATTTTAGATTTAACTACACATGTGCATTACATGTATAATGATGTATAACTTTGTATAAATTCGTATCTACAATTAATAAGTATATCAGAAAAATAAGACAAAGAAAGAAGACAAGAAGAAAGTGTCAAACATCCATGGATGCCTACTATACGTGTAATGTATATACACACTTATACATTAACAATATATCTAATTTATACAACATTGTATGCATATATACATACTTATACATATTTATACAATATTGTATAAGTTTGTATAAACACTACATATACAAGTTTACACCAGAAAATACCTTCTGTCCATCATTACATTACAGTTTTCGGTGGTCGCTGGTATTGAATTTTTCTAGCGAGGTTTTGGCATCCAAATCTGGGCTTCACCAGTAGCAAAGGATGAAACAAAAACTAAGAAAAATAAGAAAATATGAGACGAGGTCACTGGAGATGTTCTTTTAGGCCAGATCTGATAGTTTTAGGCCATATCTTATAGTTTTTGAACTGATATGCCAGATTTTATTGTGGTTCCTTAACCTCTTCTTGTCAATTAACTCAAAAATTGAAATCTAATTGACAAAGAATGCGAGGATTATCACGAGTGTGTACAAAAAAATCTGTAATTTTTAGGGAGAAGAAAGAGAGAGGGAGTGAAGAGAGATTGAGTATGCTGGGAAAGAAGAAAGAAGAAAAGAAAAAAACCCTAGAAGTATGTCTTTAATAATGGGCTAAAGACCGAAAAGTTTCTTTCAAGATGTATACAACCTGGGCCAAACCAGGTAAAAGCTTCAAACCTGGGCCATTTTTTGTTGGGTTGTTGTGCCAATTGATTAAAAGCGTAATTCTTTCTTATTTTAAGTGATTTTAGATGTACACTTAACATCACATTTCCATGGGACTTAATTGAAAGAAGCTCACAGTCTGAACTTGCCGTGCTGCACTCTAACAAGAAACAAAAATATAACGAAATAATTCTTGAAGCATAAGATCTACTGTTCAAGTAAATGATATATTGTGCAAATATGCTATACTAAACCATGTCATAAATGAAGCCCATAAATTCATAATATTCATCGCAGATATTATAAATAATAGCCCGGTGTACAAAACATCGGGTTAATTTTACTAATGGTCACTCAACTATGTTTCAATTTTACTAAAGTTACTCAACTATTTTTTGTCACTTAAAAGTAACTAAACTTTCACATTGTCTCTTAAAAGTCATTTTGGCTCAAACTACGACATGGCACAACATTTAATGAGTAAAATCAAAAAATAAATGTCACATAAGCTTAAATGGATCATTCCCACTTTAGATTCATTTCTTCTTTAATGTGATTTGACATAAAAACCCCAAATGCTTTCAATAAAACAAATATATTAAATTTCAGACTAGTCTAAAATGATTATCCTACACTACAAAATTCTTGCCTTTTCTATTACATAATGCTCATTTATAATTATTCTACACTAAAAATTTCTAATCTTGTTTGTATGTCTCATCCCAGTCGTATTATATCTCTACTGAAGTTAAAATACTACTATATCCAACTTGTATAGCATACTTATAATTTTCTAGTGAAATTAAAATGGTATTGTAATCAACTTACATAACATATTAATGTATCAAAGCATACAAGAATATTGCTAAGGCTAGTAAGAGTCTATTTCACAAAACATGCACTAACAACCAACCTATTGCAATTGTTTAGATAAAAGAAGTATTGTATTTCTACGATAAAAAAGTCACAAAAAATTACATGACCTAATTTTATTAGAGGTGTGCGTTTTTTCTCCTATTGAAACTCATTTGGATTATGGATCAAATCACATTAAAGGAAAAATGGATCTAAAGTGGGTATGGTCCATTTAAGCTTATGTGGCATTTATTTTTGAATTTTTCTCATTAAATTTTATGACATGTCATATTTATGGTCGGGGTTTAAGCCAAAATGACTTTTAAATGACAATGTGAAAGTTTAGTTACTTTCAAATGAAAAATATAGTTGAGTGACTTTAGTCAAATTGAAACATAGTTGAGTGATCATAAGTGAAATTAACCCACAAAGCATCTCACATTCATGTAGGATCTAGAGAAGGGTTGTACCCAACAACCTACCCTAATACAAATGGTCACTCAAATATCCCAAATTATCTCCTAAAGTCATTTTTCTTTCGTTTGTAATAACAAAATCACTCAACTATGCTTATTGCACTCACAAGGTCACTCAATTAAATTTTTTAAATTTTGGATTGCAATTATCGATTTTACCCTCTAAATTATAAATATTTATCTTTTTTTTAAAAAAAAAACTTTTTTATATTATGATCTTTTTCCTTTTTAATTTACATTATAATTGAGCAAAATATTTAATATACAACACCAAATACCTTTATGTATATAATTGAGCATAATTTTCAAGATTATATAATATATATTATAAAAAAACCTTTATTTAAATAATATTTATATTATGTGCATGGAATATATATTTACAACCTTTATTTTCTTTCATTCTGAGTTGTGTAAATAAATTTTTGAATTTTGTTGTTAATACTAAAAAGTTTAAAAAATAAAAAGAAGATAAATATTTATAATTTAGAGGGTAAAATAGGTATTTGGTAATCCATAATTTGGAAAATCTAATTGAGTGGCCTTCTGAGCGCAATAGGCATAGTTGAGTGACTTTATTGTTACAAACGAAAGAAAAGTGATTTTAGGATATAATTTGCGATAGTTGAGTGACCATTGAGTAATTGATTCCTAACACAAGCATTAGTATATGCTTCCACTGTTTGAACTCATCACGTATAGGTTATTTGAAGACAATTTTGTTGTTGCTCCGAGGCTCCCCTCCGTATAAAAAGAAATGCAACAATAACAACAACCCAGTATAATTTCACTTAGTAGGGTCTGGGGAGAATAGTGTGTACGCAGACCTTACCCCTACCATGGGGTAGAGAGGTTGTTTCTAAATAGACCCCCTCCAATAAACTTCTCATCTTACTTTTGGGGAGACTCGAACTCATAATCTCTTGATTAAAAGTGGAAGTTGCTTACCATCGGAGCTAACTCCTATTTTCTCTTGTAAAAAGAAATGATGACTTTATATTTTCCAACAGTATTGGACAATGGTTGTATTAGAACTCAAGATTCTTTTCTTCCACCACCTAGCTCAAGCTTAACTTGATGAATAAATATGTTAAAACTCATATTCAACCTGGTTAAAGTTTACTTTCTTCGTCTTTATTAATCGTTCCTGAAAGTGAAAATCTTAATTTCTTGTTAGGTGAATGAGAAAAGCCAGAATCCTTCATGGAAAGCAATAGGCTACTCTGGACCTGATCCTGATTTTAAGAAGCAAAATCAAGGACCTCAAGATCAAGAAGAAGAACAACTATTTGGACCACTTTACCAAGGAATCATCAGTCTAAAACAATCACAAAAAAAGGCATTCGAGAGACTGCAAAAATTGGGATTTTCCGTCTCAAAACCCCATAATTTCAACAACACAAGGAGAAGTACAGAGTGCCCTAATTTCACAATTGAATGTGACGCTGTGGTAGTTGGTTCAGGGTCTGGTGGTGGAGTTATAGCTGGTATTCTTGCAAAAGCTGGTCACAAAGTTCTTGTCCTAGAAAAAGGAAGTTATCTTGCAAGAACAAATCTATCCCTTCTTGAAGGTCCTTCAATGGATCAAATGTACCTTGGAAATGGACTATTAACAAGCAATGATATGGACATTATGCTACTTGCTGGATCAACTGTTGGTGGTGGCTCCACGATTAATTGGTCAGCTTCGATTCAAACTCCACAACATGTTCTAAAAGAATGGTCTGAAAAGTACAAACTCCAACTGTTTCAAAGTGAATTTTACCAGGGGGCTTTGAAGGTTGTATGTGAAAAAATGGGAGTTCAGTCTGAAATTAAGGATGAAGGTTTCCAAAACATGATTTTGAGAAAAGGGTGTCAAGAATTGGGATATCAAGTGGAAACAATCCCTAGGAACGTGGAGTCAGATCATTATTGCGGATGGTGTAGCATGGGATGCAAAGATGGCAAGAAAAAAGGCACAGCTGAGACATGGCTAGTGGATTTGGTCAAATCAGGCAATGGTGCAATACTTCCTGAATGTGAAGCATTAGAAGTGATCCATGTAAAAAAGAATGACAACTCAGGAAAAAGTAAAGCCATTGGAGTTGCTTTTGCATTTCAAAATGGGAAAGGGGTGAGAGAAATTTGCATGGTGAAATCAAAAGTCACAATTATAGCATGTGGTGCTCTCAGCACACCTTCATTGCTCAAGAGGAGTGGCTTAAAGAATCCAAATATTGGCAGAAACTTACACCTCCATCCAGTCGTTATCGCCTGGGGATACTTTCCTGATACTCCATCGGATTCTAATGTATTATGGCCCCAGGCAGACAAGAAAAGTTACGAAGGAGGAATAATGACAGCAATGTCTAAAGTCGTGGCGAATTTCGAAGGATCAGGATATGGTGCAATCATACAAACTCCAGGTTTGCACCCTGGCATGTTTGCAGCACTAATGCCGTGGGTTTCAGGCCTAGATATTAAGATGAGGATGTGCAAATATTCAAGAACCGCATGTCTTATAGCGTTGGCAAGAGACAAGGGATCAGGGGAAGCATTCTCACCCTATTCAGTAACTTATAAGATGGATCGAATCGATGAAGAAAATCTAAAATTAGGCCTGGAGAAGATGCTAAGAATCTTGGCAGCTGCTGGTGCAGAAGAAATTGGAACTCAACATGGAAAAGGGAGGAGTTTGAAGGTGAAAGATGCAAATTTGAAGGAGTTTGAGAGATTTGTGAAAGAAGAAAGTTCAATAAAAATTGGGAATCATTCAGTTCCTATATGTTCAGCACATCAAATGGGAAGTTGTAGAATGGGAGTGGATCCAACAACTTCAGTTGTTAATTCAAAAGGGGAGACATGGGAAGTAGAAGGTTTGTTTCTTGGTGATTCAAGTGTGTTACCAACTGCTATTGGAGTGAATCCAATGGTCACAATTCAGGCCATTTCTTATTGTACTGCACAATCTCTTCTTCAACTTCTTAAGAATCAAAAGCTGGGATAATATGGCACTCGTACAAAGGGAAGCATGAAGGTTTGTTTTTGTGAAAAAATAGTTTATATTTATTGATGTTTGTGTGAGTAAAATGAGATAAGTTGGCTTAGGGGTGTCTCTACCTTCAGCTAATTATGGGTAAGATCTTTAGGAGTAAGGGAAAAAATAAGTGTATAAACAAGTATCTTGCCAAATGTAATTGTTAAAATTATATTCTAGTAAATCTGTAGTGACTAATATTTTCCTTTTGAAAATGCCAGAGATTCCTATGTAGAAGGAGCAAGTTAAAGAGCAAAAGAGGAGGTTGGCAATAACCTGGTAAAAATGATACCAGGTAGCCATTTTCGGACTACTAATAGGAATATGAATCAGCATTTGTCCAGTAATTGAAAAATAACCAATGCTTAGAAATACGGAAAATAATTGAAAAATAGTGACACAAACTTAAAGAAATCTTTTTGGAGTCCAAACTACTGCAGGTCAAACTCCAGGACAGTAGTTCGAAACATATACTACAAGTTAAACTTAATGTCTTTTATGTGCGAAGCTCGAGTAAGTTATTTTGAGTGACCTTCACGGTGGGTGTTGAAAGAATAATTTAAAAAAGCCGAAATATATAAACGGCCCTTTACACACAACGATCAGACAAACATCTCAACTGAACCATTTATCATTTAGACACTTTATGTGTCTATTAACCAGATCAAATAAACACACAAGTGCAACAGATCATATACGTGAGTTTCACTCGCTAACGACGTGTCAAATGAGCCAATTAATAAACGACACATGTAATTTGTAATAAAAATTTGACACATATAATAAACCAAAAAATAAAAATACATTTAAGGAATAAAAACAAAAACAAAACAAAAACAACCATTTGACCTCCTTCCCCACACCCGCACCCTACCTAGCTACCTCATAATATTAGTCCAAACTTTCGGCAAGTTCTAGTCCGGCAAATCGCGTCTTACCGCAATAACCAAAAAAATAGAAACCACCCAAATAAGATACGAGCAAAAGCTCTCTAATATTGTCAATGTCCATATATGCTTACCAAATTTGTTTGGTGAATATATGAATTCTCATAATCAGAACAACAACATACACATTAGAGGCGAGCTAACATGAATACATCATAGCATCTCCATAAATAGATAAAGAATCAAATTGTAATATTCAACATCAAATTGGGTATAGTAAAAATAAATCAATAACAGTCAAGCCTGTGAATGTCAATGATTTAAAGCATCAAAGCAGCGGCAAATACAGCTACAATAACAGATCCAGCGGTGACAACTCTATTCAAGGAACCAGAATTAGGAGAGTTGGGAGGAGAACCGCCAGGAGCGGTAGCGACAGATGGAGGAGAAGAACCGAAAGAAGGAGATGATACCGGAGTATTGACTGTTGGTGGAGCTGGTCGAGACAGATTGTACATTTGTATTGCTATGCTTTTTCGTATGCGGTGGAGGCGACTAAAGTAGTGTGGAGCGCAGGAGTAGGTGGACGGAGTTCTTATGGTGATGGCGTAGCAACGGTGAAGATGGTAGTGGCAGTTTGAGATCGAAAGGAGAAATAAGTAAAAAATGAGGTACCAATTTTCCTATATTAGCTTGCTATTTGGGCTGCCACGGAAATTGTTCTTGTCCTCCGTTGAAGGTGAATATTTTGAAGAATGAAGTATGTGAAATGAATTGAAATGGACTAAAGAAAGAAAAAGGTAAGTGGGGACCATATAAAGTAAAATTAAGTTTTAAAAAAAAAAAAAAAACTTGATTTTAAGGGTTTCACGCGCTTATTTGTGAATATAAAGCACACACCTTACCATGTCAGCGTAAAGGGTTCACAAGGTTGTACTTCAGTCGAGAAGAAAGTGTGTAATTGATAATTGGGCTAGTTGAAGTGTTTATTTGGTAGTTGAGGATAACATAAAAGGGTTGTTTATATATTTCGCCTTTTAAAAATAAACTGCTTACAAGCGCCCACATTCTTTTTCCTTACTACCTAACGTTCTAACCCACCCACCCCCCAACGGTAACCCCCAGTAGCTACACTATAGCATCTGCTGCTTCATCGTCGCCGCCGCCGCCGCAAGTGCTATTACAGGTAAGTTCACTTCTCTCTTTCTGTCCCCTCTCTCTCCTTCTCTTTCTCTTTCTCTCTCCTTTTTTTCTTTATCTTTCTTTCCTCGTAGCTTTTGTTCCTTCTCTCTACCGGAGTCATTTTCTTCTCCCATCTTTCTTTGTTCGGGTGGGTGCGGTGACCAGTCGGGACGTGCACCCTGATTTCGGGCGACTCTTCTTGTTTTAAATTTTTTGGCGATCCATCTCATCTTACTCCATCTTCTCCTTCCTCTCTCTCTATCTCTCTTTCCCTTTCTCTCTCCTCCCTTTGTGTGTGTATGTGGGTGCGTTCTATTTCTTTGGACAAGTGAAGCATTTTTCCAATGAGGACGGACTATTTCCAAGAATGTGTATAGATTCCAGACAAGTTTCATTAATTCCAGCGACTTCCGAATAGCTTTCCGATGGAACGTAGTCAGTGCTCTTGAGCATATCCGACATACTTCAGGAAAACTTGTTTCGGGCTCTTTCGTTCTATCTCTGGTATTCGTGGTATCGGTATTTTTTTTTTCTTTTTTTCTTGCTAGTATCTTTAACATCTACAATATCCTGTATTAAATTATATTTATTTAGAATGGAGGAAGTACTTCGCTGCTGAAGTACGCTAAAGCTTTTGAGGAGGTGATCGCTAACTCGTGTTACCCGAAGAAGACGGAGCACCTCATAACTTTTAGGAGTACGGTGGCCAAGACTAGATTGATTATCTACTTCTCTGGAAATGTGATAGAGGTTTATGCATGGATTACAAAGTCATCCCGATCGAGAACCTTACGAACCAGCATATGCTTTTGATTATTGAAGATAAGGTGGACGAGTAAGAAGAGGCTATGTTTGGTATACTTAGGGTCAGGTGGGATGCATTGACTAAGCATAAGGCCCATGAGTTGGGCGATACGTTGCTGGATATGGGAGCCTAGAGGAGTAGCGGGGACGCGAGTTGTATGTAGTCTATGGTAGCAAATTGTATTAGAGAGGTGGCAAGAGAGGTGTTTTGGGTTTCGAAGGGTTTTCTGGTGGCCATAAAGGGGACTGGTGGTGGAACGAAGAGGTTCAAGGGAAAGTGAAAGCCAAGAAAGTGACATATTTAAAGCTAGTAGAGAGTATAGATGAGGGGCAGAAGAGTGCTGGCAGGATTGGTTATTAGAAGGATAGGAAGAAGGTGAAGTTGGTGATTATTGCGGCTAAGACTGCGACATTTAGTCGTTTATACATTGAAATTAGGGATAAAGGTGGGGACAAGAAGTTGCACAGGGTGGCGAAGGTGAGGGAGCGTAAGGCTCGATATCTGGACCAAGTGAGGTGCATAAAAGACGAGGAGGGTAGAGTTTTATTGGAAAGGGAACAGATTAGGCAGACGTAGCAGTCTTACTTCCATAAACTCTTGAATGAAGAGGGAGATACGAACATTGTGCAAGGGGAGTTAGAGTAGTCGAAGCGGAAATAAGATTTTAGGTAATGTAGATGCATACGAGTAGGGGAGGTTGTAGGGGCTATGCGTAGGATGAGTAAGGGTAGAGCGACTGGGCCGGACGAGATCCTAGTGGAATTCTGGAAGAGCATGGGTAAGGAGGTCTTGGAATGGCTTGCTAGGTTGTTTAACATCCTTTTTAGGACAAAAAAGATGCCTGAAGATTAGAGGACGAGTACGATGATCCAGTTGTACAAGAACAAGGGGATGCCCAAAACTACAACAACTATATGGGTATAAAGTTGTTAACACGCATGATGAAATTCTGGGAGAGAGTGATAAAAGCGAGGTTGAGGAGTGTGTCAATTTTCGAGAACCAATTTGGTTTTATGCCGGGAAGGTCGACTACTGAGTCCATTAACATTATAAGAAGATTGGTGGAGCTATATAAGGTAGTGAAGAAGGATTTGCATATGGTGTTCATTGACTAGAGAAAGCCAATAACAGTCCCAAGAGAGGTTCTATGGAGATGTTTGGAGGCTAGATGAGTGCTTGTAACGTATACTAGAACAATTCAGGACAGTATGATGGAGCTAAGACAGGGGTTAGGACAGTAGGATGAGACTCTAACTACTTTTCGGTTGAGATGGGGTTGTATCAGGGATCAACACTTAGCTTGTTTTTATTTTCCCCGATGATGGATTCTTTGACGGGACTTATTCAAGGTGAGATGCCTTGGTGCTTGTTATTTGCAGATGACATAGTCCTGATTGATAAGATGCGAGGTGGTGTTAACGAGAGGTTGGAGGTCTGGGGACATACTCTGGAGTCTAAAGATTTCAAGTTGAGCAGGACCAAAAGAAAATACTTGGAGTGGAAGTTTAGCGGTGTTACCTAGGAGGCGGACGGGGATGTGAGGATCGATGCACAAGTCATTCCCAGGATAGAGAATTTTAAGTATCTGGGTCTATAATTCTGAAGTGTGGGGAGATATATGAGGATGTAACACACCGTATTGGAGCAGGTGGATGAAGTGGATGCTCTCTTCCAGTGTCTTGTGCGATAAGAATGTGCCGTTGAGACTTAAGGGCAAGTTCTACAAGGTAGTAGTTAGACTGACTATATTGTATAGGTAGAGTGTTGGCTAGTCAAAAATTCTCATGTCCAGCAGATGAAAGTAGGAAATGAGGATGTTGAGATGCATATGTGGGCATACTAGGTTGGATAGAATTAGGAATGAAGTTATTTGGTACAAGGTGGGAGTGGCCCCTATGGAGACAAAGATGTGTGAAACGAGATTGAGATGGTTCAAGCATGTTAAGAGGAGAAGAACATATGCCCCAGCCAGGAGATATGAGAGGTTGGCCTTGGGAGGTGAGACGAAGGTAGAGGTAGGCCAAAGAATTCTTGTGGAGAGGTGATCATGCGGGACATGGTGCAACTTAAGCAAACCGAGTATAGACCCTAGATAGAAAAGTGTGGAGGTTGAAGATTAGGGTAGAATTTTAGTAGGTAGTCGTGTGTTTCCTTTGTCTTCTCTAGTTCAATAGTATTAGTGCCAGTACATAAGGGTGTTCATAAAAATTCGAAAATCCGAACCGAATCGACCAAAAAACTCGATACTTTTTGGTTTGATTTTTTTTTTGGTTTTGACATTTAAAACCCAATCAAATTTGGTTTGGGTTTGGTTTTAATTAAAAAAAATCGAACCAAACCGATTATAGGAGTAGCTATTTTAAATTTATTATTACACCTATATATATGTATACTTTTATACAAAGTTTTAAAAAATCTATAGTAAATATTAATCGTTTGCACTTTTAGTACAATTCTTTACCTTTACATTCTAGTTTAGTTGGTGGTTTTCTTTTGTTAAGTGTAAGAATCTATTTCATGTTAAAAATAATATATTTTTAATGGAGTCCTTAAATTATTCATCACTATTTGATTCAATAATATTATATCTTAGTAAATAATAGATTTCTCAAATGGCAATTGACTTGATAGTATTACGTTGAAAATGTAGTCGCCGAAATGTGTGTTATAATTGAGTTTGTTGAGTTATATTAGGAGTCTATTATGTTAATTGATTCACTTTTCATTTGAAAATAGTGTAATCATATGTTTCACGCCATGAATACTGTCGAATACAATAACATGTCCAGCTGTAACACCATGAATACAGTCGGATACACTCGAATACAACAATTGATTAGCTGGACTTTCCTGATTCACGCCTATTTTTGGTATTGTATTCATGAATAGAGTAGCTTCAATACATCTTATAACAACAGAAAACGTATCTACAATCCGTAATATAGCTAATGGTATCTATAGATAGCTAATTACCACTAGAAGATAGTGCTTTATGAAAATTTCTTTGGAAAAGAAAAAAAGATATCTTATAACTTGATATATAAGGATCAAACTTCAAAGGTTTTCATAGTTTTCATTGTATAATAATACTTCAAATTAATCTAACAAACTCAAACATTAAGCTTAAATAAGTCTAATAATTTTAAAATAACATAAGTTATCTCAAATCAACTTAAATACGAATTTCTGGAGGACGCTCAAGACAACTCTTCATATGCCTCCTTATATAGCATGTGCCCTCCCACTTTTGACAAAAATTTAAGACTCGACCACAATTCTTGCACTTTACTTTGTGAACTTTTTTATTTTCTTCTACCATCTCAAAGTGTTTCCAAACATATGAGCGCACTCTAGAAGCACGGGGCATGATTTAACTTGAATTGAGATTTTGGGTTTGAAAAATTGAGAGATCGGTGAAGAAATGAAGAAGATTGGGGGGGTTATATTTATAATTTTCCAAAGGGCTAAATTAGTAAATACTAAAAGTATTATTTTTGGAAAAAAAAAATGCCCTAAAAAGAGGCTATTCTTGCAAAATAGCCATTGGGCAACAATCAAAATAGAAACTAACTTGCCAATGGTCAACTATATTAATAAAAATTGAAATAGCGGTTAAAACCGATTCGAACTTGACTTAACATTACTGATTCTGACCGGTCCAATTAACTGGTACCTAGATCCGACCCGGCACAATCCCTTCATGTCCCAACCCAGCTCTGCCCGGCCCCTATCATATGGAACCGGGTTAACCCGATCCGTTTGATACCCTTAGGAGCTCATTCTGCGCAAAACGATAAGAGTAACAAATTTTATGATTGGGTACTTACATGTGTTGGCCTTTGGCAAACTGAAAAAGACTAAGTTTACAAGTGTGCGGCCAATACTCTTCCACTTAGAAAAATCAGAAAAGGACAGTATATATCATTATTCTCAGTATCCTAAACATGTCGAGTATCTTATAAAAGATACTTGTTTGATTTGTCATGCACTACTACTTTCTCCACCATGAAACTTTGTACTAGAGGTTTATCTACAAATCTAAAAGCTCCAATCTTTGGCAAGAATTCAAAATCAGCTTCAACTGTAAAATGGGTAGTACCTCAGTTTCAAATTGAATTTCCAGTTGCGTTATCTACTATTTCAGTTCGTTGCGCCCGTTCTTCACTTCATGTTTCATCACCAGTTATTCAGTCTGATATTGATTCAAGCACACTTCATATTCCAGAAGAAAACTTAGAGAAAAATGTAGAGAAGGTGACATCGTTATTAATTGGAGTATATATAGTATTTGTATTATATATGTTTTGGGCCTCATTTGTTTGCACTTAACGAATGTCTGAATCTTAATCATTCAGATGTCAGACATTAAATGTGTTTATTTTTAAAGTCTGAATTTTAATTATTCAGATCTTGATTATTGTGTGTGTTTGTTTTTTTTACGTAACTACTTAATGAGTTTGAATAGGTGTGTATGATTAAGATATATAACATAGACTTAATTTCTTTAAGATACTATCACATATTTATTATTAATTGTTGTTACCGCCTATCATTATCAACTGCCACCATGCCACCACCACCAACATACTAAATCACCACCACCTTCCGCCACCCACCGCCACTATCACTATGACACCATCATCATCAATCATAGCCTCCATTATCCACTATCCTCACCACTTCGATCACCATCATTTTGACCCACAATCAATACTTATCCGCTTCAACTACCACAACTAATCACAACTACAGTGGACACTGCCTATCATTATAACATACCACCACCCACCCACCACCTTCCTCAATCACAACTACTACCACCACCCGACATTATTAACTATCATCACACACTACCATCATCCTCAATCATAATAGTCACCACTACCAATCACTACTAGCTACTAGCACGAACCACCATCATCAATCAAAACTACCACCAGTCACCACCTCTAATCGACATTCACCCGTTAGTCATCACCACCAACAACTATCATATTTTTAAAAACTATACATTTTATTAATAAAATATTAGATTAGTTAGTATTTCATTTGAATTTTACGATTATTAATTTTAAATTATATATTCATATGTTAAAAATCAAGCAGTTTTAATTATTTCTGTTCAGAACTTAATATACATTTTAATATATTCAGATGTGTATTCAGATTCAGATGTTTCAATCTTAATACACATATTGATATTCATATGTGTATTCAAATTCAAACATCTTAATCTTTAAAAAAAAACAAATGAGGCCGCGATCTTTTGTGATAATTGAAATTTGGTTTCTTGCAGATAATTTATAGTTGTCGGTTTTTCGCAATTCTTGCAGTGTGGGGTTCCTTGATTGGATCATTTCTTTGTTTTATCAAGGTTTAGTCTTTTACCCTTTTGTATTTAATCAATTTTTGGATATTTGAGGTTCCTTTATTCAGTTTTTTTATGTTATAACTTCAGTCAGTTTGCATCTTTTAGCTTATCCAGAAATACTAAGTAATTATTAAATTGATTTCATTTGCATATATAAACAGGGTTGCTCGTGTGTGGTAGAGTCATTCCAAGCCTACTTTGCAGCCAGAGCCAAGGTTATTGTGTATCTCGTTGAGGCTCTAGGTGTGTTATATTTATCTTCCTTTCTCTGTCATTTTATTTTATTGCTAATAAGGATGACACATTGCCCTCATCCTCATGCATGGGAGCTTCACTCATTATAATATATGATGATGTCAACTTTTCTCTAAATTAACAATATGAGATTGAGGCTTTCTCTAATGTAATTAGATTATGAGTTTCACAAACAAGCTATTCTGTAACTGCTAACACGAGAACAACAACAATAACAATCGAGTATAACTACACTTAGTGGGGTCTGGGAAGGGTAGTGTGTACGTAGACTTTACCCATATCCTGGGGTAGAGAGGCTGTTTTAAAATAGACCCTTGGCATCCTTCACTCCAAGAACTTCCCGTCTTGCTCTTGGGGAAACTCTGAACTCACAACCTCTTGGTTGGAAGTGGAGTTTAAAAGAATTTTTACTCACGCGAAAAGAAAACTATGGATAGCAGACCATTATAAGTGGAGGAAGTAGTTACCTAACAAAAACGAAATTATAAATAAAGTTAAGTTTATAACAAAATGCGATTACTAGTATATATAGCAAGTGTTCTCCATAAGTAGAGTAGAGGGAATGCTTCACCTGTATTTCTAGTAGGAGCAGTTCAAGCATTAATATAATAGGGTCTATTAGATTAGATCTAAGAGGAAAGGAAGGAGAATAAGCCAAGTTGATGTGATTGCACATTACTAATTAAGGTTCTTCTGTAACTTGAAAAGAATGAAACAGTTTATATTCTTGCCATAATTGTCGCAAATTCATAAAAGGTCGCATCTTATAGGCTCTTTAACAGGCAGACCTAGGTTATATATGTGGATTAATGTTTAACTATATATTCATTTTGATTTGGTGATTGGCTTGGTCTTCGCTCATGCTTTTTGCTTGGCAAAAAAAGGAATGAAAAGGTGAGCTAGTATTCAGTGGCGGAGACAGGCAGGGGCGTACGCAGGATTTTTTGTAAGCGGTGTCATCATTAAAAAAATAAAACACTATAACGACATGAAAAATAACAAGTTAAGTAGAGTAACAAAAGCAAATTTGATCACTCAGAAGTTGTAAATGAAGGTATTAGTTTCGATTCATGTAGAATCTAATATTTAAACTAAAAATGCTTTAAAAATATGCAGAAATGTATGGAGTGGTTTCGATCCCCCACCCTTTCGGGTGAACATGGACGCGCTGATCATTAGACTAAGTACACTTGTTTTTCCAATGGTGTCATTTTAATTACATATTCTTTTTATGAGTCCACTGTTTATATGTGTACTTATTAAGATTTTCCGGCGAAGCGGTGAGTAACGTACGTCCGCCCCTATGATCTTATGAAGGTTTTTAACGCTCTTGACCACTAAATTACACTTTTGGATTGTGTTAAGGAGGTTCGAAACTGAATATATAAAGGTAAATAATAGATTTTTCCTTATATATACAGTGTAATTTTTCGGCGAAGGTCTTCCGCCCCGCCTAAATCCGCCACTGTTAGTATTAGATCGAGGGGCATGCAGCTAGTTTGTTGATTGTTAAACAATATTCTGTATGATCTGATGATTTATTTTCCAGAATATAATAGCCATTAATTGTCCTCTATATCTCATATGGTTTTCAATTTCAATAGTTTATGAAGTTTCTAATTGTTTATATTCCAGATATATATTTATTAGGGACAGTGATGTTAGTGTTTGGGATGGGACTGTATGAGCTCTTCATCAGCAACCTTGACAAAGGAAAATCAATGTCAAGTCCAAATATATATAGATCAAATCTCTTCGGCATGTTCACTCTAAAGGTTTAACTTATTATTTGTGTTGAATGATTTTGTTCATATATCTATTTATTTGTTTTAAGAAAATAAAATATAATAATTGGCAGGAACGACCGAGATGGTTGGAAATAACAACAGTGAGCGGGCTAAAAACGAAAATCGGGCATGTAATAGTGATGCTTCTTCTCATAGGGTTGTTTGACAAAAGCAAGAGGGCTGTTATAAATTCACCATTTGATCTGCTTTGCTTCTCAGCTTCTGTGCTTCTTTCCTCTGGCTGCCTCTATCTCCTCTCAAAACTCACCCACGACAACTGAAATGCATGTATTTTATGATATAATATAAACATCTTTTTCTTTTTGTAATGAAAATGCCAACTCTCTTTTATTTGATTCCCCTGTTATTTCTGTGGATGACATTGGACACAAGAAAAAAAAGGTAAAACATCACAGTAAGGCATCACGTGTCAAGCCCTATCCAACTCTAATCACATACTCCCGCTTAAGAAAAAAATGGAGACTTTTGGAATTTGTGGTCTTAAACAAGTTTAGATGGGGTTCAAAGTACTTGTGTGGTTATAAAAGTTTCTCATTAAGGATAGAGTTGTAACTTTTAAGTTAAATTGTTACTAAATTTAGAAAGAGTTCATTCTTTTTTAAACAGACAAAAAAAGAAATAAGTTCACATAAACTGGAACAGAGCGGAGTACTACAATTGCTAAGGCCAAGGTATAAATCGTTGAAAAATACAAAATAGGCGGTTAATTTGAGCATTCTCTATCTATACGTAGTATTTTTATTTTTTTGTTAATGTTAACTTGTACTTCATATATTTCATATTAAATGAGGTAGTTTGACTCCGTACGGAGTTTAAGAAAAAAGAAGAAGACTTTTAAAACTTGTGATCTAAAAAGTTTAAGGGCAAAAAGTTTGTTGGGCCATGACGTTTGCGTGACTATAAAAGCTTTACATTACAGATAAATAAGTAAAATGATAGAATTTAAAGTTGAACTGTTCCAAATTTATAAATATGTCATTTATTTTGAAACAGACTAAAAGAAAAGTACTCATTTAACATACACGGATGAAGTATGTGATAACTTCTTAAAACCGTGTCCTTCAATTATAAAACAAAAATGAAACAAAGTATAATTCTAAACCTTTCATCTTTCATCTCTTGATAGGTTCCACAAGGGTCAAAAAGAATAAAAAAAAATTGAAAAACGATTTATATGAACCAAAGATTTGAAAAGATGCAAAGTATTGTTGGCAAGCATGGATTTAGGGGTACACGGATGTTTATTCGAACCTCTTTGTTAAAAAATTGCAAAATCTAATTTTTTACCAATATATAGTATTATATTTTGAATTCTTTTTATATAGTTCAAAAATATGGGTTAGTGGTCAAAAAAATTCAAAATTATTATGAGGTAATCTGTTCAATTCCGAGTGATTGTTGAGTATTGTATTAGCTTTGTCTTCAAAACTACTTTTTCTCTTTGGAACCGTCAGTGTCATCATCAGCACTTCACCATGAAATAAATGTTCATAAATCATAGTATGAAAAGAAAAAAATCATTTTACTAATCCTATTTAAGTCTAATTTCGAATATGTCCAAAATAGTGTAACTAATTGTAAGCATCCAATTGTGGGTCCATCATGAATTGGTGCTTTGTGGAAATTTCACTAATCACTTCCACTATCTAACCAAATTCCTCAATTTTTTTGGTTTCTTTCCGTTTTGTCTCTTTGCTTTCCAGATCATTTTGGCAAAATTGCATCATTCAGTGGCAGATACAGCTCAATATGCCAAATACATTTACTTATTTCTGTCTTGTTCAATTTATCAACTTCCTCATCTGATCTGTAATTGAGAAATATTTTTTTTCTTTTATAGAATGGAATCAATAGTTGTTTAAGTGTGAAAGGGGAGGAGAAATAGTATAAAATAGTCAGAGTACAAAAAATTTAAACATACAATATAATCTAGTTAGGGTTGGGCGTTCGGACAGTTCAGATTAAATATAGAATTTTGGTTTGGATTTTATATTTTTCGATTGAAGAAATGACAATCCAAATATGCTCGGATTGGATCGGATTTTTTAAGTTTGGTTTCGGATTAATCGGGCTGGATATTTTAGATTTTCGATTTTGAGCTTATAAGTTGACATGTTTCTTCCTTTTATAAAAATGAATATCCAAATGAAGTACTCATATTAAATTGCCTGAAAAGTTACTCATTCTCACCGCAATCATCCAAACAAAATATTCAAATAATGAAATTACTATCAAGAAAATGTAACAGAGACATTAATAAGGCCGATAAGAAGCAGTAATAGTAATACCATGTCCAAATAGAAAGTATTCTGATAGTATCTTAGTAATTGATATTGCATATATGAAATAATATCTAATGGATAAGTTATTTAACATATTATTATTGACATATAGATAATGTACGAAATATAAAGTATAAAATTTTCAGATTTTCGGATATCCAAAAATCCAAAGTACCAAATCCAACATTCAATTCGAAATCCAAAAAAAAAAATAAAAACTAAATCCAAACTTCAATCCGTAATTCGAAAATTCAAACTAAAAATCTAAAAAATTCGAATTTTGGTTTGGATTTCGGGTTTGCCCAAACTATGCCCACCCCTAAATCTAGTGATGTAAAAAAATTTGATATTGATGATGTGTATATATAACTTAAACTCTATTGCATATTTTCTTCTTACAAAAAAAGGATAATCTCTATTGCATATTTTCTTCTCACAAAAAAAGGGAATTACATTTATTGTAATGAAGAAAACACGGGGTTCTCCTTAATTTCCCAAACTACTTTATTTAAAGGAAAAAAAATTATTATGTCAAGAAAAAATTTGATCTAATTATAGAAATCTGTCCTCAGCCTAAAATTTTCCCCTTCCCCAGATAAACCTATTCATGAAGAAATAAAAAGATCCTCAGTTAACCATAAAGACACCCCAACCCCAACCTCTCATGTCTCATTCCTACAACAAAAAATTGAAAAAAAAAACCATTAGAACAGTTGGGAGTTGACTAGTCCATATGTCATGGATGAGATTGCATTGATCCAAAAAGGGCTCAACTAAAATCAAGAAATGATGCCTATATTATATTTCCAAGAAAATCAAATCTATTGATGAAAAAGTTAAAGAGAGCTACCACCAAACTATTCTTTGAGTAATCTTCAAGCTTTAACCTCTTCTTTTTCTCTTTATTCTCTCATTGAAACACAAAAAGGAAAGACTGTTATGGAAACGCACCAATTCATATACCCAATTGTTGTCTCCTTTGTAACTGTCCTTGCCCTTGTCTCCATCACTCTATGCATAGTTGCTGAATTCAAGAAAACAAAGGTTTGTTTTATGTTTTATATATATCCACACACTTCCCTTGAACCATTTTTTTTTTTTCAATGGGACAATTTGGTTTGATCATTTTTTTTTAAATTTGCAGAAGAAAGATCTCAGGTTTGATGGGAAATTGTGTTACTTGCCTGGAAGTGTGGCATTTGAATTAGGAATTGGAGCTTTAATTTGTTTATTAATGGCTCAAGTGATTGGGAACTTGTTGATATGCAGATTGTTCTTCTCAAGGGATCATGAAAATAGTTCCAAGTCTAAGAAAAAACCAACAATTATTAATGGCTTCATTTGTGTTCTTTCATGGTAGGTCATCCATCCATTTCTAACATGCAATTTTACAAATTAAACCCTCTACTCTTTAATTAAAAATATTGATTTATTGGAACTACTATTTTTATCATATCTAAATAAGGAAAATTTATCATAATATTGCTTTGATAGGATAGTAACTACGTTTTTTACTTGCTTTTGAGTTTCACTTGTATAAAAACTTATAAATAGATAGATACCAACGTACGAGTGTTGAAGCATAACGTGCAACATATGCGCATGAATTAATTGCTTCAGCGAAATAATTTCTTATTTTTTAATTAATTTCTGCTTTCTTTATTTTTCCATGAGAAATAATACTGCATGTGCCGCTATACTTACCCACGAATAAAAGAATTATCTTAATTATATATGTTTCAGTATTTCTCTCTTTTTGCTTTCGGTTTCTCGACAAGCTTCAAAGCATAAGAGCATAAGCACATGGACAGCTATGCAGAAAAATTTGTGCCGAAATCTGAAATTATGCATAGTTAGTTATAAATTACGTATAAGTTCCAAAATTAGATAGTAATAATTGGAAATAATATTTCGTATGGTGTGATTGCAGGATCAGCTTTGTAATGGCAATAATTTTAATAGGGGCAGCCAGTAACATGAGCAAAAGTCAGTCATTTGGTGAAGGATGGGTTGATGGTGAATGTTACATAGTCAAAGAGGGTATCTACATTATTTCAGCAATTTTGATCTTTGTAACTTTGAGCTCAACACTTGTTTCCCTCATCTTGAAAATAAGGAAGAAGAACCCAAGTTGAAATAAGATGGCAACATACCTCAACAAGATGAATAGAAAAACATAAGATGGGAACTGAAATACAAAATGCACAGACAGATTTAGCAACAGGTTTTCTTATTCTTTCTGATAGAGATCGAATCAATGCTCTCAAACCTAAAAGAAAACACACAAGATCCAACTTTATAGTGCTAGAAATGAACAAATATCAATCATCAGTGCAAACGCAAATGAGCAAAAATATTCTATTTTGCAGGTTTTGGGCTCTTTTTTATGGGGGGGGGGGGGGGGGGGGGAAGTGTATACGTTTTCTTCTACTGTGAGATAAAGTGATCGGATAAAAAGGATATTGACAGTATAGTAAATGCACACACTTGTTTTTTTCTCCCCACGTGGTGGTGATGTGTTTACCAAATTGCAATCTGGCAACAGAAATTCTTTGAAATATAGCCATGCACGTGGCCAGTTAGAACAATCCTCTTCTCAGAAGAGGAAAGTGTGCATAGACAATTAGTCAATGGTCCAGAAAAAATTTCGACAGAATATGTTAATTTGAGGGACCAGCCATGATCCCCTCCCAAAATTCGGTTCCTACTCCCTCTCATAGGAAGGAACTCGAGAAAAGAAAGGCTTAATTGCAGTTTTGACATAATATTTAGAGTTCAAAGACAAACTAATAGTTTGATGACATTAACTATCTTGCAGCTTGGCTGTTCGACAAGCGTAACATCAACTTCATTATTCGTAAGAAATATATTTCAGTAACTCACTCTTTAAGTATCGTTAATATCTGAATATTTTTCTAGAGATATCTCCACATAACGTTAGGACTAAATTCAATATTAATCGAGAATGAGACAATGATGCTATAAATGAATGACCGTTAAATGCCTAAACACTATGTCTACACACGGACCTCCCATATATAACAATAGAGACGCGAAAACCAATTTTCAAAGATAGTGAGCATGTTAGAGCAAAACTGTTGAAAGGCCTCCGCCATAGCATTCACCCGCCATCGTTTTGCCAAGATGGGTCCATACACGCACAAAATGAGCACTAGCAAAAGATTAATGACAGCAACGGAGCTAGCAATGCAAAACAAATTGAAGCGACATATTAACCTGCTAGTGCACCTTCATTAGAAAACGTCACTAAAAGGATATTTTGGTCTAGACAAATTTAAGATAGAACATGATTTTTTAAAAGAAAATGATAAGAAGACAAGTTTACTTCCTCGGTCCGATTTGAGCTAAAGAAACTACAGTTTGGGAGTATTGACGACTCTCAATCCACCTTGAGCAAAAGTTGCGTAAATTAGGTAACAGAACCAAGTGAACTGATCAAAAAACTCAAATTCCCATGGAACCCGTACCATAGAAATAGTTGCATAAAGAAGCCTACAGAGAAAACTGACTCACTGGACCAAAAATAACATGAGTCAGCCATGACAAACAATTACTAATACACCTGTATCTGTCGTAATTGGCAGTTTGGTATTGAACTCCTCAGCAAATGTCATTAAACTAGCGGGAGATTTTCTCTGACATTTGTTTGAGTACTTCTGAAAATGAAATAAGCAGACACCGGGCAAGACTCCTGAAAATATGTTACATCCTCATGTACCCACCACGTCCCCTACTGCCATAGTTATTATACCCCCTTCCCCAACCATAGCCACCACGGTTGCCACCATGTCCAGGCCCATAGCCACCATATCCAGGATAAGGCCTCTGTTGATTGTTACCGAAAGTCTGGGAGAAAAACAAAAAGGAGTAACTACTTAGTTACCACCAGTAGTTTGTAATATTTGGTCAAAATCCAGTCAATACTTATTTGAGGGGTAGACAAACCTCAGTATCCTGCCTCATCCTCTGAGAAAAACGATTCTGCCCATTCCTACCTCCACGAGCAACTGTGTTACGAGATATATTATCGAAGAAGTCATCCTTATTATAGGCAGGCTGCACAGAGAAGAGGACAAGAATTAAATGGTCAAACTTAAATGCTTATGGTGATCATAATATATCCATTATGACTCAAGAGCTAGTAAAGAGGAATATAATACAAAATAGCGCGAGGAGAACTCAGTTATACATACTAAACGCGACACCTACTTTGGGATCAGCATTACAATCCAAGCCATGACCTTCTTCATTCCCCTTGTTCTCATTGCCAGTGTCCTCACTGTCCATTGTTTTAGCTGTTTGTTTTGCTTTTCCAAGATAACCCCATACTTCATCCTTATTAAACTTCTCATTCATTGCAACAAAATCGAATTCTTCAGTAAACTCAGAAGCTGATTGCAACTGCAACAGTTTAACAAAAATAAAAATAAAAAATTGTCAGAAGCTAGATGTCCATGAAATTGCTTCCAGAGGCATAAAAATGTATAAAGCAGAACAAAGTTTTCCCATATAAAGCAAAGAAACTTCCAAAGCAAAGGTAATTTGCATTGTTAAGGAAGCATCGTTGGTTTTGCAACTCTTTAGGAAGTGATATGGATCTTGAAGTCCCTAAATTTCTCGATCACGACGATTGTTACATCAGCTATTTTAATGCAATTCTCATCTTAAGGTGCCCAAGGAACGTAGAAGTGGTTACTATAGCTAATACTTCTCATTCAAATAATTAACTTCTCATACAAATCAATGTTCGTAACCCATCCACCCACCCACCCATCACCTCTTGATGTACATCAAGGTTTTGCATTTCAAGCACAACGCTAAAGTTTTTCACAGAACTAAAAAAAGCATTCTTCAAACTCATAAAAGAATGTAAGAAGAAAAGAACCTTACCCACCCGTTTTTCAATCCCCCAAGATTGCAAGAAGAATAAAGGAAGAAGAATGAAATAAAAAGATAAATCACGTTTTTGAAGTAAGAGCTTAGAAAAACAAATCAACAATGTCATTTTAGCATATTGAGCCTTTTAAATAGGCCTTACAACAACAACAACCCAATAATATCCCACAAGTAAGATCTAGGGAGTGTAGTGTGTATGCAGACCTTACCCTTACTCGGGATTAGAGAAGCGGTTCCGAAAGACCCTCGGCACAAGGAAATGAAAAATAAGCAATGGAACAATAACAACCACATACATCAGGAAGACGGTGCCAGCAACCTAAGAATCAGAAAAATAAATGGAAAAGGCAATATCGATAATTAGAACAATGGAAGGGTACTAGGCAATCGGAGCAGAACAGTACCACTAACAATCTAAAGCAACACACTACGAACTAGCCTAACACCCTCAACGGGGAAGAGAAACGCTCAAATACCTACTAACCTACGACCCTAATGTTCGCCCTCCAACCTTCCTATCTAAGGTCATGTTCTTGATGAGCTGGAGTTGCACCATATCCCGCCTGATCACCTCTCCCCAATATTTTTTAGGCCACTCTCTACCTCTCGTCATACCTGACAAGGCCAACCGCTCGCACCTCCTAACTGGGGCGTCAAGGCTTCTCCTCCGCACGTGCCTGAACTATCTAAATCTCGCTTCCCGCATTTTCTCATTCATGGGCGCCACGCTACCTTAGCCCAAATATCTTCGTTCCATATCTTATCCAACCTAGTATGCCCGCACATCCCCTCAACGTTTTCATTTCTGCTACTTTCATCTTCTGAATATGAAAATTCTTGACTTCCCAACACTCTGCCCCATACAACATGGACAGTCTAACCACCGTTCTATAAAACTTGCGTTTAAATTCCGGTAGCACCTTTTAGTCACACAAGACGCCAGATGCTAACCTCCATTTCATCTATCGCGCCCTTATATGCTGTGTGACACCCTCGTCGATCTGCCTGTTCCCCTGGATAACAGACCCAAGATACTTAAAGCTCCCTTTCTTGGGGATGACTTGTGAATCAAGCCTCACGTCACTGTCTACTTCCCCTGTCACGTCATTGAATTTGCACTCCAAATATTTTGTCTTAAGCCTGCTCAAATTGAAACCTTTAGACTCTACGATCTGTCTCCGAACCTCCAGACTCTCGTTGACACTGCCTCGCATCTCATCAATCAGGACTATATCATCAACAAATAACATACACCATGACACCTCCTTGAACATGGTGGGTCAGAGCGTCCATCGCCAAGGCAAATAGGAAAGGACTGAGCGCAGATCATTGGTGTAACCCCATAACCACCAGAAAATGCTCTGAGTCACATTCCACTATCCTAACCAAAGTATTTGCTCCATCATACATGTCCTTAATCGCCCTAATATATGTTATCGGAACACCTTGAGCCTACAAACACCTCCAAAGAACCTCTCTCGGAACCTTGTCGTACGATTTCTCTAGGTCAATAAACACTATGCATAAATCCTTCTTCCTATCTCTGTACTATTCCACCAAACTCCTGATAAGATGGATAGCTTTCATAGTTGAACGGCCAGGTATGAACCTAAATTGGTTCTCTGACATAGACATTGACCTCCTCACCATCACTTCCACCACCCTCTCCGACACTTCCATAGTATGACTAAGCAACTTGATACCCCTATAATTGTTACAATTTTGGATATCACCTTTGTTCTTGTACAACGGAATCATCGTACTCCATCTCCATTCCTCTGGCATCTTCTTCGTCCTAAAAATAACGTTAAACAATCGAGTCAGCCACTGTACCCCCTCTATGCCCACAAACCTCCAGAATTCAACCGAAATTTGAACTGGCTCGGTCGCTCTGCCCCTGCTCATCTTACTCATAGCCTCCACGACCTCCTCGTCCTTAATACGCCTACAATAGTCAAAATCACGACGACTCTCAGAGTGCTCCAAATCACCCAACAAATTGTTTTTGTCCCCCTCCTCATACAGAAGTCTATGAAAGTAAGTATGTCATCTCTGCTTAATTTGAGTCTCATCCATTAAAACTATGTCATCCTCGTCCTTGATGCACCTCACTTGATCCAGATCACGTGCCTTTCTCTCTCTCGCCTTGGCCAGCCGAAATAACTTCGTCCCCCGCCTTTGTTCCCTAATTAGTCATACAACCGAGTAAAATTGATGAGGTTAAGAAAAACTAATCCTAATTGAACTAGAACAAAAATAAGGTTAAGAAAACCTATTCCAACTAAAATAGGAAAAAGAGTTCTAAAAGAAATGGATATACCAACTAACAATTCTAGTTTGACTAGGACTACAAATATAATCCTACTAAAAGAGGAAATCCTAATGTTTACGAAGAAGAAATCCTAATCTTAAGATTCTTGGACTTCTTGAATTTCTTGGATTCTAGGTCTTCTTGATCTTGCATCACCTCACCGCCCAAGCCCTTTGTTCCATTTCTTTGGTTCCTTTGGCCCAAATCTCTTTCTTCATCCTTGTAAATTCCAAATTTTCAGCTTGAGTTGCCCGTGGTAAAACCAAAATGCAGAGTTAAAGACTCTATGGTGCTATTCTGCCATTGTTTCTCTATTAACTCTCATACTCTGAAAATAACCCCTTCCACCCTCCCCTCCGTGAGAGGCCTTAATATGTCATCCTCAAATAACTAACTTTCATCCCAAGTCCTAACCTACTCATACCCACCACATGCTCTACACTCTGCAGGCACACCATATATAAAAACCTTACTTGAGCTTCAAAGAGTGGAAAGATGAATTAGCTTTTGCATCTTAAATCCACAAAAACTGCTTCTATAGGGCCACAGACTCTATCTACCGTCTCTGCACTGTCAATCCAACATTCTCAAAAAATTTCCTTATTTTACTAAGTTCTAGCTCTAAATGTTTTCTTTTTCCAAATAAGAGCCAAAATAAATGTATGCCTACTTATGGTTACAAGTTTATAGCAAAGGCATTATTGTGCCAAGGCATGTCAATCAATTAGACTTACCCTCGGAAACATGCAGAGAACTATGTATACATCAATAGAGGAAATGAATGTGACCTTAGAATTTTAAGGCAAAGGAGAAAGCAGCGATAGAATCAAACCATCAAGCATATCACACATTCCTTAGATGTCTAGACGGACTATACCTCAAATAAAGAAGATACAAACATGGTAAAGAAATCAGTTCTCGAAACAATTAAATGAACAATAAGCAGAATCAATTTCACAATGATTCAACCACTTTAATATTGTTATCCAATACACTTGCCACTACAAAACCAATAAGGCGATTGAACTACTTAAGGGCAGCAGATAGTTCTATATTATAGGCAATAATAACTACAGGAAAAACATCAACCACACATTCATAAAAAAGGAAGTGTTAATTAACCTTCTTCGCAGCAGGTGGCAATGGCAACAATGGCGCTTGGACTGGTGGAGTAGTAAGCGATGAGAGGTTCAAAGATTCCGAGCTCAGAGCACCAAGGTCCTTCTGATCCGAATATAATTGCCCAGATGATCTGGGTAGAGATAACTGATCCGGAGTTAGCAGTCTAGGGGGTTGCTGGGGAAAGACACCTGATGAGGAATCTACAACTGAGGATACAGGATACAAGGCTGAAGTATTTGAACCTATTCTAGCAAGAATTGGAGCACCAGAGTTGCCCACACTTTGACCGGATTGGGGAAATGCTGAAGGAGCATACGCATAAGAACCCACATTTTGACCAGATTGGGTAAATGCAGAAGGAGCATATGCATAAGATGACATTGAAGATGATACATTTAATAAGGGAGATATAATGTTAGTAGTAGGAGCCATGGGAAGCTGTTGGGGTGCAAGACTATGTCTACTAGTTAAAGATAAAGAATTTGCAGTGGTAACCAAAGGCACTGGAGCTACAGATCTTGATAGAACAGTCGATGTGAAAGGTTCAGGGCCCTGGACTGGATAAGCCTGCAGCAAATCCTGCTTCATTGGATGTGAAACAGCAGGTAGAAGAGAATGCTGTGGAGTAAGGTGATTGCTTGCTGGTTCACTGTGTCTTTGTCCGTAAGTTGGCATTGTATAAGAACCGAAGTTGGATTGAGTTGCCTCAGAACTGCCTTGTTCAAAATGGTTTACTGATTGATGTGAAGGTGGCATACCATTCAAGGAAGGAGATCCCTTGTAAGTGCCATATTCTGTCAAAGATCCACCATTCAGCGAAACTGGTTTTGAAGAGCTTGGGTGGACACCAGCACAGCGTGACTACAGGAATAAAAATGGCATTACATGACTTGTGACTTGGAATAAATATAAACTCTAGCACTACTATCAGTTTTTTTTTTTTTTTGTGTAAATAAAATCAGAATAAATTACATGCAAATTTTACCAATTGAAAAATTTAAGGAGTCATCTCTTGTAAATTAACATGGAGATAAGCACCTGAATAATTGCAGGATCGTTATCCATTGATTCTTCCACTTGAGGAGGTGGAGAGGACTTTACTTGCAAATCCTGAAAGAGAAGATATTTTTCTTAGAAATCAACATGCAATGGCTAAGAGAGGAAATGATGATGTTCTGCCTAAAAAAAGAAACCCGTTACCACAACGATTTTAGTGAACTACAAAATTTACAAAGAAATTGAAGCAATGAAATGACTCCAAAGAGATAATCACACAATGGAAATATGGCAGAGGTTTTTGCAAACTAGGTAGACTTCTTGTATATAACTTCCTTTCTTTTATGCCCCCCCCCCCCTTTTTTTTCCCCCTTTTTAGCAGCTGAGAGTTATTTTAACAAAGGGAAAAACATCTTTTTTCCAATCTTATACAATTAAGAAGTTGGCCAAGTATACTCAGTTCCATCTTCCGGAAGCTTTCTAATGAAATGTTACTTTACCTAAAAAATTTATAAATAAAAAAGTTGGGTAAGTATATGAAACATGGAAGCAACGTAATTGACTAGGTTTATGCTGGTTGTCAACCTACCGCAACCCTTCTTAGTCTATTTAGGTCTGGGACCGGCAAATATGAGCTAAGCCACAGACCAAGTCCATATGAAACAGCATAGACAGTGAGGATTAAAATAGTCTACCCGAACTAACTTGGTATGGAAGCAGTTGTTGTAGTATACCCAATGTGGCCACATCACAGACCCGTCAAACGAAACAAGAAAAAGAAAGAAAGACAAAGACCAATCGGAGCCTAGCTACAGGATCTCTTAACTAGTAGATGTTCCAATTTTCAAAACCGCACCATTGTCTATATTGAAAGATTTGGAGGAAGACCAGAAGATTATTTGAAAGATGTGAAAAGCCTCTCTTAGGAGTTTCTTCATGTTTAATTTATACTTGTAAGGAAAGATCCCTTTTTGTATAGACAGTTGGATCAGTTTTTTTGTAAGACTAAAGTTGTATGCAAATATGGTAGCGTCTAGGTGCAACTTTATCCATTGACTTGATTAAACAATATATACCAACATATATACCACCTACAAGTGCACAAAAGTTCTGCACAAAATCCCCTTTAGGTTGTCCGGTATCAGCCGAAAATACCATTCCCGAATTAATGAAATTATATAAAAAATTGGAATATATGCTCACTAGTCTAATTAGTTATTTCAAATGAAGTGAATTCACAAGAGACATAGTCAACATGACATGGCACAATAGCTCCCTGTCAGAACATATAATTGAGTTCTCATCGAGTAATGATATGTAACAGCACGCACAGTTTAGTTAATTTCAGATGGTGTTATCATTAAAAAGGCATCAAGAAGATGCATAAGAAAAAAAAAAGATACAAAGCGAGATGACTGTTAGGTGTGCTAAGACACCCCCCCAACCCCCCCCCCCCCAAAAAAAAGCTAGGATCAGAGAGCTAACAAGGTCCAGAAATAGTCAGTGCAAGTATATAAAAATAAGAAATTAAAAGATTTAGGCATAGCTATTTGGGGATAAGTATATATGATCAAAAGAAGTAGCATCACGTTAACTGACTGCGTTGAGTCTCTTTACTAAAAGTAAAACCAAGCTCTCTATACCAATCAAAATATATCCACGTACCTTAATGTCACTCCCACGAAACAAAATGTAGTCATAAACTCTATCATTTGGAGGAACCTGTGGACCATCTTTCTTACGCCCCTCAGTTCCGTATGATCTCACTGCAAATAGAACATGGGTCTACAGAAGTTTATTTTTTCAATAATTGCTGAGTTCCAAAATGGAAATAATCATAAACATGCAGCCAGCATCCCCTTCTAAAATTATTATTTTAATCCTCTATCAAGGGAATCACAATTGTAATGCACAAGTTCTTGTGAAACTAATGATTTACAAAGAAATGCAACAAAGAAGCGCAATGAAAAACTAAACTTTACTCCTTCAAGTAAAACCAGTGATCCACACAGTGGTGAAGGAAGACGGTTCTTCATTTACCCCATTTTATGCAAGTGCGTGGTTAGACTTCAGTAATCGTAACACAAAAAAAAAATTATACACTGTATATAGTACACTTTGTAATAAAAGAAAACCATTCTCAAGTTTACCTGAATTGTGGAATCGATATTTTCATAGAAAGATATCAAACTGGATTAGAAATTTGGAGGATTAAACCCAATAGTGTATAACCAGTTATCGGTTGCACAAGTGTGTCAAAAACATTTGAAATTGTCCCATGAGAAAGCGTGACATATAAATGGGCCAAAGCTATATTATTGAAAGAACCAATCAAAAGATAATTTAGAAGCACTATTTTGCCAACCTCACCAAACTAACCAATGGTCTAAAATTAGATACTTAGAGTGAAACTGTTTGCTCTAACTATTACCAGGCAAAAGGTGGTCCGTAGGAAAATAGAAATTTAATGTAAAGCACTACTTCTAAATTCTAAAATAGAACTTTAAATAGGTCTTGAAGTCAATTGACACTTTCTTACTTCATATAACTCACTCAATTGCAGCTTCTTCAAATCCTTTGTCCAAATAATCAATTTTTGTATTAGTATTATTTCTTCTTGCATTTTATATAAAATAGACACATATATTTCTTAATCAGCACAGTTTTTCACTAAAGAAATGAGCTTTAACAGCACTTTGCGTTTACATCCTCAACAGAACTTGAGGCATCTTTGAGCCTTTCACATTTGACAACACTGAAAACGGTAATACTTCAAGATATTTAGCAGAAATGGCAGTTTGACAATCTGAACTAACAAGCCATTCCTGCTAATTTTTCAATGGTAGTAGTCATAATAGAGAACATGCCCCTCACAATCTCCATGTATCATAATAAGTTCAATGGGAAACATTTGGAGCCACAAGGTATTCAAAACTTCTCATTGTTTCTGCAGTGTATCAATCAAAAACCTAATTTCAATTTCCAACTTCTCAGTTTCACCTAGAGTCGTCCTTCAACATCTCCCAAACTTTCCAAAAGATTGCTTAAATAATGTTTGTTTGGTTGAGAAGGAGCCCCAAATTTAATGAAAAGGACATATTTCTCTTTTATTTCCCTTCCAAGCTTCCAACCATATCCATACCATGATACTAAGTGTTAATTCATTTTCTTTTTATCTTTCACTTTCTTAATCAAAAACCAGACCCCACTTGTGGGATTATACTGGGATGTTGTTGTTGTTTCTTAATCAAAAACCTAAGCCTAAATTCCAATTTCTCAGCTCCACCATCCTCACTCAAGCTCTCCCTATCTTTCATTAGAGTGCTAACATTACCTTTTCTCAGGTGGATAAAGCATAGGAAGAACATCCAAAATAAAATGATAAATTTCACTGTTATTTCCATTCCATACTATAACACTCAAAAAGCACACAACTAATACTCCACCTAGGAGAAGCAAATCAGTTGTTTCTCTATCTTTATCATTCATGGAACCAAACCTAGACTAGGAGCACTTGAGCTCCACTCCCAATCCAAGCAAGAAGACACAGTCAATTAGAACTCCCCCTCTCTTCAGTGAGTTACTATCGGCCCAACTCCTGTGCTCATATTCCCAAAACTAATGCTTCAGTTCTCCTGTTTTTAGAAATTTGCTGGCCTGTTTCCCCAGATTCTTAGCCTACAAAAATTCTACTACAAAATATAACCTGGTGATATATTGTCCCTCGGATTGCGTTCTGTGCACGTGTTCTAGATATCATTTAAGGTGTCAGACGTCAATTACACTAGATCAAAGTCTATATAAATGGGCCTTGACCTGCTCAATTCTCCGATTCAATATCTTGTCCAGTTTCTAATAATAAACCACGTATACATTAAGATATTTTTCCAAACTAAACGATAATTCATTTCCAGTTTTCAATTAACAACAAAATAGACAGATACAATAATGTGCACATAAATATAAGTAATAAATCACCAGAAAATTTATTCAATATTAATAATTTTAAGGAAGATTATTTAATAAGTAATATGATAAGAGACAAACGCGTTGTTAAATACTAATACCGTTCTTCAAGCCAAGGGAAGAGTCTTGAGGATTAAGGTAGTAAAGCACTCCTTCGTAACGAATCTCAGACTTGGATGTCAGACTAATGAAACTTCCAATATACGAATCCGCCGCAGACGACGATGGCGATGGTGACGCCGCCGCTGCCGTCGATGACGAAGACGAGGACGGTTGGTTGATACCGGAATCATTCGCCATTTTTTGACGGAAGAGGAAAATGTAAGGAGATTTTAGGGCGCTTTTTCGCTGTGTGTATGTGTGTGTGAAACCGGGAATCAAATGTTCGGCTGTTTGTGATAGTAAGTACTAGTATTTTGTCTTTTCTTTTTTATTGCTTTTCTGTTTGTGATTTTACCTTTTTTTTTGTGACAAAAGAGGGCGGTTTCTACTTTCTATTTTGGACCCACATACCCTTTTGGCTAGTTTAGAGGGTCCTCTCTCGAGTCTCGAAGGTTCTTTTAGAAGTTGGGTTAGCTCATCAACTCAGCACCTAAGGCTAATTTTCTCAATAGCCTTTTTCTTTTTTTTTTTTAGGTTAGTGTTATGTTTAATCAGATTTTTCAGGTTCAAGTTTTAGGTATGGAAAAAAAATTAGTAGAGAGTTCTTTTCTCCGGAAGGGATTCTACGTGGTACGAATTTGAATATAATCGGACTCCAATATAAGTATCAAATACCGGATGGGAAACCAAAAAAAAGCTACTGTTATATTTATATTCTTGTTTTACAAAACCTTATTACTATAATTCATGCATTTCACAATCCATTTCAGTAAATTCTAGACCAAAATTTATTGAAAGATAGACTTGCACCTAAGACCAAAAAATACCCCTGGCTACGGTTCTTTTTTTTTTTTTTTTTTTTTGGGCATCATTCTAGTCAACAGTGTGATATTAATTACTGACTCAAGCATTTGATTGGACTATCTCATTATTTTGCCCTCTTTTATTTTACAAAGCACATTTTTCATATATTAAAAGCAATTGTCCATAAGCTATTATGGTATTAGTTACTGAACTCTACTCATCTCAAAATGTAGTATGATTTTGCTCTTTGTGCCAGCTAGTTTATTGTCCATCTCAAGTTCATCACAAACGTTAACAAAAGTGACATTGTTTCTCTTTGTTTTCATCAGGGATTTTCTCTGAAGCCGGAGAATTCTAAATTAATTACTTATCTTTTTTTTTTAATTGGAAATTCTTTAAAGATTTCTATTCTTTTTTATAAATAGAATCATGAGTTTTTTTTTTCTTTTCTCTTATTTTCTCGCTCCCGGCTACAGTTTGTAATCACCTTACTAGACTGTAAATGCGATGAAACCTTCATGGATGACGCACCAATAATGTAGCATGGCATCTCTTTGTTTCTATTCTCACAACAGTCATATATCTAATAGTGAGAGCGAGAAGATATAAATAAATTAAAAAATTAAGAACGTCTTAAGCATGACTATTCTTAAATGTGATCATGTAAATGCCACTATCATATGGCTTGCAATATGCTGAGGCAGAGGCGGAGCTAGGTTTATAAGTGTGTGGGTTCTAAATTACAAATACAGGGTCTCAAAAAAAGTCACTAGGTTTTCTTCGACTGTAGCTCTACTGTAGACATATGAAGATTTTCTTCTTTATAAGTCTAGCAGTAAATGAAACATGACTCTATTCTAATAAATAAGCAAATCAAGAATAAAGGATGATTTAGTTAAAAGAGACCCAAATACCAAAAATGAGTATGCTGTGCAATTTCTACACCTTTGAACAAATAGCCAAATTTAGATGCTAACAAAGTCATATACAATTACTTTATTAAAAAATGACAACAATTAATTAAAAAACTAAAAACAAGAAAGTAAGACCACATACCTTGTCGATTTGTCGGACTTGGCCTTTGAAATTTTGGAAAGCACAAAAGCACAAGTTGCAAACAGAATAGAGGCCAAAATGTATGAACCCTAGAACGAAAGATTAAAAATTAAATTTTGTATGAATTATTACACAAAATATAATAGGAGCAGAGAAAGAAAAGAAAAGAAGAAGAAAGATGGAGAATGAGAAAGAATATACAGTGTAAATCATAAAGGAAGAAGGAAGCAGTAGAGGTGATCGATGGAGTTGAATTATGAAAGAAAAATATCTGTTTTGTTTTAGAGAGATATGTGTATTTAATTTGTGTATTACTTTATTAAAAAAGGAAAAGGGTTATGTTTTCTTTACTAAAAAGGAAGGGTAATTCTGAAGCATAAAGCTTCTGTTTTGTTAAAAGACTTAAAAGGAACTTTATCGTTTTGTTCTTTCTTTTATGTGTTATTTATTTTTTTCAAAGAAAAAAAAGAAAATTTAACAAAATGAAGCATTGCTTTCAAGGAGATTCGAACCCAGGTATTGTCACGACAAACCCAGACACTTTACCATTGAACCCAGATCTCTTTTGGTACTGGGTTCGGCATACCAAATACATATAGAAACAATAATATTTTCAACACAAATACAGGGTGTAGGCAAAAATCACTGGGTTCGCCCGAACCCGCACACTCTACTGTGGCTCCGCCCCTGGGCTGAGGTCTATCGAAGGAGACACGAATCTTCGAGACTAATAGTAGTCATGTGAGTTGATTTTTTATGAATTTGCTTATTTGCTTATTTATGTAAATTGGTCAGATTCTTTTACTTTTACTCTTTCTTTTACTCATACTCATTCTTTAAAGTTCTCATAAAGATGAAGTTTTCGAATAAATTGTGAATAGGGAATCAGATCAAAATATTAAGTAATAAACTCATATAGGATAATTGGTAAGTGTTGTTGCACTATTTGTATAGGGTAAAATGCTGCCCAATGTTGTAACCACGATTCTGAGCTAAACAATGGTCGTAGTGAGGGTACGGCCCCAAAAAGTCAGAGCGAAAGCGCGTTAACAAGTCTCGAAGTCCCCTCGAGAATGCACGACTTATTTTTATATCATTTTTCGTTATTATCTCGAGGAGATCCTCCTGCTATATAAAGGAGGGTCCCAATATTGTAAAAGGGAGATCCTTTTTGCTAATAAAAACTCTGTCTATTTCTCTCTCTATTTTTCTCTCAATCTCTCTCTCTCTACATCACTACCCTTTGGAACACTCAATACAGAAAAAGCAATAAAAGATATTATATACATTTCTAGGTCCGATTATATTCGATTACGATTTACCTTGATCTATTTTTTATTGTATTTGCTTGCTAAGTATTCATTAACTTTCAAGTCAAACAATTTGGCGTCATCTATAGGGATTTCGGCAATCGAAATCATAGTTTGCACCAAGAAATTTCAAGAACAAATCACCTTCCTTCACATCCTATCGATACCAAAAATGGCAGAAAATGACGCAAGATTGAAAGCGATAGCCGATGTCACAGCCAACCTCATTGGCCCCCTCAACGAAGCAGGTAGGGAAAATATTTTGAGCACAACACCTGGCAGCATTCAAGAGGGAAAAATCCCACCCTCTCCATCTAAAGATCTGACGATCTTGCACGAAAAAGGAGCTCCACATCTGTGGTCAAAGAAACCCCACCCCCAGTGGTCAAGAAGCTACTAGAAGAATGGTTGATGAACACCCTAGGCAGCTTACTCGAGAAATCGCCCCAAAACAATGCTAAGAACCCAGTGACGACTGATATAGCTACGATCGGCGAACACGACACTGTACGAACAAACAACAACCACTCCAATGACCAGGCCAGTGATGGCACACTTTGCAGCCATCCTAAAAGAAATAGAAAGCGAAAATAAGGCACTTCGAGATCAAATGAAAGATCATCAAGAAAGGGTGGACAAAATTTTCGGCGCCCCTAAGTTACTACCGAAGCACGACATGGAAAGATTCGTTGAACAACCCTATAGCAAAGAAGCTGCACCTCATCTGATCCCAAAAAACCTTCAAAATGCCGCCTTATTTAAGGATATATGATGGGACGATAGATACCGAAGACCACCTGATCCACTATGTGACCGCCGTGAAAGGTAATGATCTGTCAAAGGAACAAGTACCATCTGTACTGCTGAAAATATTTGGGGAAACGCTAACGGGAGGGGCGTTAACCTGGTACTCGGAGCTACCAACTAGAACGATATCGACATTCGAAGAAATGGCGGATAAATTTTCTACGCCCATGCAGGAGCAAAGAAAGTTGAGGCCCGGGTCAACAATATCTTCACCGTACGACAAATTGCAGGTGAGGGACTCAGGGACTTCTTGGCCAGATTCAATAGAGTAAGGATGAGCCTACCAAACGTATCGGAAGGCATGGCAGTAGCAGCCTTCCAAAACGGGCTGAGCAGAGATTGTTCGAGAGTAACCAAAAAGCTGCTGAGCCGACTCATGAAGTATCCCCCACCACATAAGAGGAGATTCACAATGTATACTGCACCGAGGTACGAGCAGGCAAGGATGATCTCAACGGACCAACCCAACGGCTCACGACGATACAGTCATAAGCAAGAAGGGATCAACGCAGTGAAAGCAGACGGGAACAATCCTCACGTTTCAACAAAGAAAGGCACCAGCCCTACACCATATCCTCGCATCCACCACCACCCAGACACACAACTATAGTGACATGTCGACCTACTCCGTAACGAAAGAGGTATGGCCCCTTTATTACCTACCCATAACTTTTGCGTGTCTCCCTAAAAAATAGTCGTACACTAGAGAAGCTGGGCACCAAAGTACAATGGCCGCAGAAGAAGAAATCAGACCCCGCCACAAGGAAATCAAATGTCCTATGCGAGTTCCACTAGGAACAAGGGCACAAAACCGAAGATTGCATAGGGCTACGGTAGGAGGTAGTCAGAATGTTGAACCAAGGACGGCTGAGGGAGCTGCTTAGCAATAAAGGAAAGGTAAATTTCGCACAGGGGCATGAACAATGTAACGACCCGGCCTGTCGTTATGGGAATTACCACCCCGTTACCTTGCAATTACATATCTTATGCTTTTATAACAGTATTAGAGTATATCGGGTGAATTAGGAGTGATTTGGATTGAAAATGAAACAAATAGCATGTTTGAAGAAAGCTTGAATATGAAAAGTCAACCAAGAGTTTACTATCGGAACCGGATTCTGATGATTCGACTAGTTCCGGTGGATCATTTATGACTTAGAAGAACAATCGGAATTGAATTCGGAGGTCCGGTGTAGTTTTAGGCTTGAATTGGCGAAGGTTGAATTTTGGCGAAATTCGGATGGTAGGTGATATTTTGATCCGGGGTCGGAATGGAATTCCGACAATTTCTGTAGCTTCGTTATGTGATTTTGGATGTGTCTGCAAATTTTCAGGTCATTCGGACATCGTTTGATCGGGTTTTGGATTGAATGTTAGTTTTGGAAGTTTTGAAGAAACTTAGGCTTGAATTCGTGTAGAAATGGTGATTTTGATGTTTAGTGTGGTGTTTTTATGATTGGAACAAGTTCGTATCATGTTTTGAAGTTTGTTGATGGTTTTAGTTGGGGTCCCGGGGGTCTCGGGATGAATCCGGGGGTCCAAACGGACCATTCTTGACCAAAGAAGAGAGCTGGTTTGTTGTCATAAGTGCAGCAGAATTTTACCCTTCGCGATCGCAGAGATAGGGGCGCGATCGCGTAAGGTCAAGAACAGAAGCGACGCGATCGCAGGAGCATGGATGCGATTGCGTAGAGTTAACCGGGTGGTCATCGCGATCGCATGAGCATCTACGCGATCGCGTAGAAGAGAAATGGGGTCCAGGGAAAAATGTGCTACGCGATCGCAGGAAGAGGGACGCGATCGCGTGAGGCCGGATGGTGCACATCGCGATCGCGTGAGGAGAGTCGCGATCGCGTGAGGGCGAAATGTTTGAACATCGCGATCGCGTGAGTAGAGTCGCGATCGCGTAGAGCAAATGGGTCTGGCAGAGAATTTAATCACAGAACAGAGGGGCTACGGGTTCATTAACCCAAAACGCCATTTTTGAGTTCTAGAGAGAGAAACTCACGGGAATTGCTGGTAATTCATCGGGGATTCGTCGGAGGTAAGTTTTGTGGCTTAATTACATCATTTTAACATGAAATCCTTGGTTAAATCCCTGTAAATGGAAGATTAAAGGTGGGTTTGAGCCCTAGGCCTAAATTAAAGAAAAACACCGATTTGAGTGGGCAAATGGAGTCCGATTTTGGTAAATTTTATATGCCTAGTCTCGTATCGAGATGAGGATTCCGAATATGTAATTTTTGTAATTTTTCGACAAGTGTACCAAAAGTCGGGTTTTGACAACTTGTGGGTTTTGATATAATTTGGGTTATTTCGAATGAATATCGTGAAATTAGCATATATTGATGCATTCTCTATGATTTTGAGCAGATTTGGCACCCGAGGAGATTGATTTGCGAGGCAAGCGCAAGGCGGATTGAAGTTTCTACCGGTTCGAGGTGAGTGGTAGTAGTAAACAAGGTACTGAAGGTTTGAAACCCCGTACTAGCACTTCACAGTGCTATATTGAGATGAGACACGCGTTCTATGACGGGCGTGGTGACATTGTGATTGGGGGTTCGGACTTAGTCCTTCTCGGCTAATAGAATACTGTGTTGTATGATTGCTAATGAGATTATAACTGTACAATTGGGCTAATAGCCATGTTTGGGGCCTTGTGCCGATCTGTAGAACATTAGGGAACCTATAGAGCTAGGTGACCCTTATATCATGTTGGAAACATACACTCAGCTGTAGCTCTAGCTGTATAGCATAATATGAGCCCGTACTAGATGTGTACAATGAGAGAGATTATCTAGGGATGGAATTCCCTGTTCTAGCTGAGTGGGCCTGAAAGGCCAAGTCTATACCGATTGAGATGAGATAGGGTCAAGGACCCACTATGAGATGTTATATTGGGCCCGAAAGGCCAAGTCTATATTAACCGAGACAGGGTCAAGGACCCATTGTGATATATTATTGTATTGGGCCTGAGAGGCCAAGTATATACTGACTGGGATAGGGTCTAGGACCCACTATGAGGTATTATATATATATACCTATATTGGATCGGGCTGCACGCCGCAGCAGTATATATATTGGATCGGACTGCACGCCGCAGTAATATACATGTAAATACATGTAATATACATGTGGGACGGACTGCACGCCGCAGTATTATTGCGCTTGGGCTGTAGGAGCCCCTTCGGAGTCTGAGTCTGCACACATTCTCAGTGAGCACTGGTGTATATTATGGATCGGGCTGCGCGCCGCAGCAGTATAAATATATAAATATATATATATTGGATCGGACTGCACGCCGCAGTAATACATGTGTGGATCGGGCTGCACGCCGCAGTATTATAGTGCTTGGGCCTAGGGAGCCCCTCCGAAGTCTGTATACACCCCCAGTGAGCGCCGTCGACGTTAAATGGAGCGGGCTGCGCGCTGCAGCGGTATATGTATTGGAGCGGGCTGCGCGTCGCAGCATTATACTTATTAATATCCTTATAAATACGTAAATATTTATATGTTATAGACAGACGTATATGTCTCCATATATCGAAATGGTTGTATACCGTAGTGGTACGAGCGAGGAGGTGGTCAGTATGGGACCTAGATGAGATAGATGTGGACTGGAGATCGGAGTACTCATTATAGTGATGACTAACCTGTGGGGGTTGCCTTAGAACTGTTTAGTGATAGTACAGGAGTTCTTATTTTCAGTTATTGTTTATTATTGTTACTCACTGAGTTGAAATATACTCACCCCACTCCCTGCACTTTTTGTGCAGATATACAGGTTCAGGAGGGCAGTTGAGCTATCGCAACTGCTTTATTATCCCCATTCTGTGGAGACTTCGAGGTAGCTGCCGACGTCCGCAGTACCTGACCTCTTTCTTTTTATCATTTTGTCGTCCCCATTCTGGTTAGACTTGATTGTGTAGTAGATCTCATTTGTAGAGGCTCGGACTTGTGACACCACGATTTGGTTGGGACTGTGTTCTTGTATTTCATTTATACACTTCTTGATTTGTTATGAAAACAGGCTAATCATGCCGATTAATCAGTATTAATTATACTTGGCTGGTAATTGGATAAGACGGTCGGGCTTGCCTAACAATGTGTTGGGCGCCATCACGACCGGGGTTTGGGGTCGTGACAAACAACCTCAGGGACCACCAAAGCCACCTTCGCCAGCACACGTCATCAATATGATCATCGGAGGAGGCGATGATTCAGTGATCAATCATGTAAAATTCACCACCTCGCACAAATTAAAGCGAACTATCGCTCATGTATGGTATGACGACTTCGAAGAAAGTATCACCTTCGATAAGTCTAATGCCGACGGTTTGTCTTTTCCTCACTATGATGCTTTAGTCATAACTTTACGTATTACTGACACTAACATTAAGAGGATCATGGTTGGTGATGGAAGCGGCACTTGTATTATCCTTCCAAGAGTCCTCGCTCAAATGAGGCTCGAAGATAAGATAACACCACATTGCATAACACTAACTGGTTTTAACAATATTGTGGAACGAACCTCGGAGAAGGTATCATTGACAATTTTAGCAGGGGGAATTACCTGGAAACTCTTTTGGACGTCATGAATCAGGAAACAGCCTACAACGCCATCATAGGATGACCATGGATACACGCCATAAGAGCAGTACCTTTAAGCTTCTACCAAGTGATCAAGTTCCCCACCCCTTGTGGAGTGCTTAGCATTCGGGGTGAGCCGCGCACAGCACAAGAGTGCTATCGAATCGTTCAAGACTGCTCACACACCAAACAGTTGAAAGGTGTTAGTGCGGAGGCATAATAATCAGCTGTGTCGGGGACTAAGATCAACCCAACAACAGATGCCATAAAAGATCCGGATATCGTAGAAGCCTGCAAAGCAACGGTCGAGAATCTCGACCTCGTGCAACTAGACAACACCGACCACACCAGGAAAGCCTACATCAAACACAGCCTCATCGATCCATGTAAGTACCATGAATTCCTTACTAACCACACAGATTTTTTTGCTTTTTTTTCATTCAGATATGCCAGGAATACCAAGAGACATCGCCACCCACAAACTGAACGCCGACCCACTATATCCACCCGTACGGCAAGTTAGAAGAAAATTCAACACCGCGATCAACAAGGCCGTCAATGAAGAGGTAGATAAGTAACTGGCCAACGGGTCCATAAGGGAATCAAAATATCCCCTGTGAGCACGTGATTTTTGCACCGGGTAAATAATTCCAAAAATTAAAATAAATATGTTTTTTGAGTGCAATTACTTGCTTTGTTTGAAATTAGCTGTATTTTGTGTGTTTGAATAAGTAAAAATTAGGAAAAAAATCAAAAAAAATTAGGCTAGTTAATTACTTTGTTTAATTAGTTAGATTTTTAAGAAAATTAGCAAAATAGTTTAAGTAGGAGAAAATAAAGAAAAATAGCAGAAAAATTGCAAAAAATATTAGAAAATTAGAGTAATTAATAAATTAAGATTTATAATTTTTCATAAAAGAAAAAGAAAAAAAAGTATAAAAGAAAAGGCATAAAAATCATTAAAATCAGAAAATACAAAAATATATATGCTGTGTAAATAAATTTGGGCCAATTGTGGTCCAAACCGTTGGCCCAGTCCCTAAGCCCAAAGGAAACCCGGTCCAGACCTCTAATGGACTTGATCCCAGCCGTCCAACCTCGTTGATCTAACGGCTGGGATATTTAGTTGAATTTAGGTTTTAATTAATTAAGAGAAGCGATCTGGGCCGTCCGTTCTAATTGATCTAACGGTTGATGGCCTTAGCCTCATAAGTGACGATACGACGCCGTTTTAGTAACGCGCGTATGAGCCGTCGATCTCCATCAATTGAACGGTCGAGATTATCTGGGACGGTAAGCCTATAAAAGGGCTTTGTCTGAATGTCTCGCCCATTTCATGAACCCTAGAGACTCAGCCGCCCTAATCTCTCATCTTCTTCATCCTCTTCATCCTCAACGGCCATGGCGGCCACCACTCCCACGGTGGTCGCCGGCTTCCCTTTACCCCACTTCTCATCTTCTCCTTCTTCTTCATTTCATAATACACCCAAAACCCCAGAAAAATACCCTGTTCTTCGAAGTCCCGGTCACCGGAATCTTCGCCGGTGACCACCAAAGTATGAAGATCCGCCTGAAACCAATGCCATTCGAACCCTTTCTCTCTGATCTATCCAACCATACTAGTCACACCCCTCGAATATCCCTTGAACTTCTCGAATATCCCGAAGAAGGTCGCCGGAAACCTAACTCCGGCGACTCAGAACTTCAAACCCTTCCAAGACCTCACCTTTTCCTCACCCAAACACCATCATACAACCCAGAATCTCAAAAGGCTCCCCCTTTGAGCCTAAAAGAAAGACCAGAGAAAAATTGAAAAAAGAAAAAAGGATATCTGGAAGAGAATAAAGAAGAAAAGAACTCGTGAGAGAGTGAGGAAAAGAATGAGAATAGGAAGCTCGGGGGACAGGCCCCGCGAGCTAAGTCCCTGACCCTTATCTGTTTGCTTTATTCTGTGTATTTTTTGTTTGATTTGTGTATTTGCATGCTTATGAGTGTTTATTTTGTTTCTGTTCGTCAGGTTATTCTTCTTTATTTGCTTTGCATGCTTCTCTGATAGACATAGATTCTTATTTGCTTGATTTCGTATGCTTTAACCTGTTCTTTCAAGATCCTGTTTAGTATTAGGGTTTATGATCATCTTTCTATTATCCTGTTTTGACTGTTTATTACTAGGGTTCTATGTATATTCTGTTTCTTCTGAGTTTAAGAATCTATATTTTCTTCTTCATCTTCTTGGTATTGGGGTTATTGATCCGTTAGTTTTCAACAAGCATGATTGCTCTTCTCTTCATGATGCCTTACATGCCTAATCGTTTAGTCATTGTTATTAAGGTTTATCTGGTTTGTTTGGATCTGTTTCTCTATTTTTGAAGACTTGACTTGGATAACCTTTGTTAGTATTAGAATACTTCATCTTGTTAGTTTTCAGTAGTCCTTCTGTCATCTTGCATGTTTTGATTCTGATACTATGTTTAATTGTTTGTCTTTCATTGTCACTCAGCTTTGCATTAGATTACTTTTTGTTGGCTTGCAATATCTCGACTGTTTCTCTTTCTGCGTCTTCATATGTTCAGTCTTAGTAAAAGTTTGGCTATCTTTATTCATCTCTTATATCAAGTTATCCTGTGTTTAATCTGGGGTTCACTTCTTTGCTCACATTTTGGGGGTCTTATTTGTGTTCATTTTTATGTGCAAGTCTGGTTTCATGTCATATCACCTCTCATATGCTTTTATTTTGTTGAATAAGTATGCCAATCTGGGTCTGTTTCTCTTCATGTTACCCTCACATGATAGATTTAGGTTTCTCCTTCACTGTTTCTCCATATTTCCCTTTTCTTCATTTCCATGTTCTTCCTTCCTTCATGTTATCTGTCATGCATTTGTATTAGTTTTAGGTTTTAATTTGTTCATCTATGCTTGACTGCTCATCTCCTTGTGTTCCTTATCTTTCATATGTATTACACCTGTTTAGTTTGGCATATGAATTAAGGTGTCTCTTGTCTTAATATTGGTTTCTGATTCCTTGATCTTTCTCTTGTCACTGTTGCATGATCTTCTTTGCTTCTCTATATCTCTCTGGTTTATCATTTTTCACTTTTCATATGCATACACAAGATTAGGATTAGTTCATAACCCTATGCTTTACCTGTCCTGTTTGCTCAGCATGATCTTAGGGTCCATACCTGAAAAGGGATTTTGATTGCCATTCTTAGTCCATTGCTCTCCTGTTTCAAATAAGTCCTATTTTTATTCCCTTGTTGATTGTTTTCTGAGAGTTTTAGTGTCTATGTGTCTATACCCATGAATGCTAAGTGTTTTGGGGTTCTTTCCAGTATGTCACCTGACATGAATTGATTGTGGCTAAGCCTATTTGATCTTAATTGACACTTTGCCATGTGAGATTGAGTTTGTGAGTCTGACTGATTAAAACTCAACATTATCCATCCTCTCTTCTGAATTTTGATTAGTTGATAAACATTGTTTGGTTTCATATGGTTATGTGTACAATTATATGTTGAAATGACGAAAACTACAATAGTTCTGTGTTAGTGTGAACATTGTTGAGTGCCTACCATACTTTAGGAGAATTGGTTATAGCTGTTAGCATTAGGTTCTATGAAAATGGCTAGTTTTGAAATAGGACTAAAATTAAAAATCATAATTAGGCTATAAGTTGAATAATTGGCCTAAGAATGGTCAACCTTGCAAAGGGTTGACCAATTCTGTGAGCCCTAACACACAGCTCACTGTTAAACAGTGGCTGGTTGTGCAAAATGGCTGTGTCTGCAAATGCAGACTGGCCCAGGCTCTCTTTAGAGCCCTGAACAGCAAAGTGGCCAAACCTGTAAAGGTTTTGGGCCCAGCTGTTCAGTATATGGCTTTAATAGCCCAAGCTAAGTCTCAACCTGAGACTGGCTAAATTTTAAATAGGTTAATCATAATAACAAAGCAGGCTATGCCTGCAATTAGCTTTAATTTGAAATAAATTGGTCTTAATTGACTGGAATTAGTTTAAAAGTGGTTAAAGTTGAAATAGTTCTTAAAAATAAAATTGGCCAGCCCTTAAATACTAATGCCAGGGCTGGCCATTAGTTAAATAGGTGCAAAACAAGCTGAAAATTGCCCTAGGTAAGCTGGTAAATCAGCAGTGCCCTTAGGGGCACAATTGGGAACTAAAAAGGTGGAATAGTGAATAGTTAGAACTTAAAAGGGTAATGGAGTCATTCATGCTCCTGATTTCTGCAATTTTGCAGAGATTTAGGGGTATAATGGTCTCCTAAAAATGGGAAATCTGTAAAAATCTTTAACTATTAGGGATACATTGGTAAAAACCCATAAAAGAGAATCTTTAGAACCTTCCAACACATGCTGGAAGGGTTTTGATAACTGAAAATGGGGACTTAAGTGTAGATTTGATAATTTTAGGAGGGAGAGAAGTGGGATAAAATCCCATAACTTTCTCCCCAAGTTTCAGCCTTAGGTTAGCTATAAATACACCTTCAAAAAAGAGCTGAAGGAAGGGGGTTTCCATTGGAGAGTAATCTAAATTCACTTAAGCTGACTGTTTGGATAACAATTTCAGAGTAAAAACATAGCAAATTTAGCCATAGTGTTTCTGGTATTCTTCGAGTAAGAGTTTGCTGATTTTTGCTGATTGCTGGGTTCGTTTGATCGTTAGTCTCTGGGTTTCTTTGTTTGCTGATTGTTGTGCTGTTCGACTCACTTGGATCTTCAGTCACTGTTGCATTGCCCTTTGGATTTATTGCTGTTACTTGCTTGCTTAATTCCCCTAGACTCATTGGTCTTCTTCTCTGTGATCCACGTACTCTTCTACCCATAATGAAGCTGTAATGGAATTTGCTGAATAGAAATGAAGACTTGGAATTATTTTGTTATTTGTTTGTAGCTTCATTTTTATAGTATACTGCAGTAGATAGCAAAGAAAAACAGAAACAAAAGCCTTGTAATAAGTAGTGATATAGCGGTAGTATAATCATAGTAATACATTACACTTAGTTAAATAGGAAAAAACTTAAAATATAAGTAAACAAATCATGATGTCAAATAGCTATAAACTACTATTTCATAGAGAATGTCGTAAATCAATATAACTTAGCTATTGTAATAGATCTACGCTTGAACATGGAGTAGCAAACATTAGATAGTAATTCATGCATAATAGAATTGATAATCTAATAAGTGAGGTAGGCCGTATTAAGAATCAGTGGTTAATTATGATAAAGTCTTTGAGTCATTTAGATAAAAGAATTCGATTTATAACCATGAATGTTTGGGATTGTTTAAACTATGGTCGTATAATTCGCTTGTTTGGAAATCAATAACTGGGTAGTAGAATAGCTCGATTAGTGTCGGATTTGTGATATTGATAGGTCTAGTTCACCATGAAACTGGTATACAATCTTAACTCTGTTTACAAATCTTGCTTTAATAATCAGTAGGTAATTAGTTTAATTGTTCTTCAAGCAATCTGTTAGTTCTAGTTTGTAGTCTGATAATTGATGTATTGGCTTCCCTTTACTGAATGAATAAAAGTGATGTGATTTCCAATTCTGAGTATTTATTCCTATATGAAACCTGTATCATATCTTCTGTTATTACAATCTGGTTTGGGCCCAATGTATAGCGTGGGCCTGAACTATCCTACGAAATTGTTTGGGTCAATGATCGATAACCCGAAGATTGCCTGGGCTTTAAAGCCTGGGCTGATGCTGATCCATGATTAAGCGAGATGAAGAAGACCGGGTTTTTTTTTTTTTAAATAACATATTTCAATGGGTCTGGATTATTATAGTGTTAGTAATACGATTAAGGAAAGAACCAGTGTAGAAAACGTAGTTAAATACAAGTATTGAACCCTTTAATGAAAATTGGGACGAGCCTCGCACGAATAACACCGGGGCCCCCATTTAGTAATGATATAATACAAATAGACCCGGGAAAGCTAATAGCCAATTCCATAGCTTCTCCCCAAAAGATTTAAAAGCCGATAGACGTTACTTTAGGGCACGATTCTAATATACTTTCCTATGAACGAGTGTGCACTTGGTGCGACTCAAATCCAAATCTCGGTAAAGCTGAAATACACCAAAAGTCATAGGCGTACTGGTTGCGGTATGACTCGAGGTATGTTTTCGCGATACCGCAAATTCCTAAAAATAATATTTAACGTAAAAGCACATTATGTTGTTAAAATATATAACTGAGTCAAACAAAAGTCAAGAACGACAGTGGAGCGACCGTGCTAAAACCACGGAATCCGGGAGTGCCTAACACCTTCTCCCGGGTTAACAGAGTTCCTTATCCGGACCTCTGCTTCGCAGACATTTTAAGAGTTAAAATTCCTCGGATTCGGGATTAACCGGTGACTTGGGACACCATTGTCATTCCCAAGTGGCGACTCTGATTAATCTCTAATAAAATCCCGAACCGATTGTCCTTAAATTGGAAAAACTCCTTCCCTTACGTTAATTTATCCGTTTCGGGTAATTGAGCGTCGGGGTATACCCTACAAGTGTGTTTATACGCACTTTAAGTAATGTGGGGTAGAAAAAAGGGAGGTGTGACAGCTCTGGCGACTCTGCTGGGGAACCAACCCTGAACTCCGGTTTCAGGGTTTAAGAACTCGAGCTCCTTAGAACTGCCGTTCGCGTGTTTTGTTTGACTTCATTATGTAATTTGAATAACATGATATGTGCTTTATCGCTTTGATATTATCTGGACTGTATATATAAAATTGTGCCGAAAACCCTTCTCTCTTCTCACTCGGGGATGTGCTTACTGGTTGAGACTCCCCTTTCTGTTAAAGTCACCTTAAACTAAGAAAACAGAGGCCGGATAAGTTACAAAGCCGATTGACTCCGCGGGTCACCGGTACGTAGCCCCCTCCTCGATTCGAGTTGTCCGCTCGGGTACACGGTCTAGCAATCCATGAAACCATAAGATTTTGAACATAGGTCTAGGACGATTGTTTGCATCATATTTGACTTAGGGGACTCAACACAGGGGTTGGGTCCGTCTAGGACAGGTGACCCGGTATTGAAAAGACCGAGCATGCTATGTGTTGCATTTTGTTGTCCTTGATCGTTATGCGGACCGGCGAAAATCCCGAGATTGGAAAATATTGATTTATAGAGAATAGGTATATGGAAAATTTGGAAATTTGAAAAATAGGTGGAACATTTTTTGAAATAAGTGGTCAATTAATCTGACCGAACTACGCAGGTTTGATTCTCGCCATAAGGTGGGATACGTAGGCAACCCTTAAACGGGTCCAACCACACTTTTAGAAAAAAGACCAAAAAGATTTTCTTTTCAAATAATCGAGGTGATTGCTATTTTTGGAAACGGTCGAATGTTCCGAAAGGACGCCGGAAGGCTGTTTTTGCAAAAATGGCCACTTCGAAAGTTATTTTCTTTTCTTTTCATTCAAAAATTGAAAACTTGCATTGAAAAAGATTTTCCTTTTTTCTAAAAATAAATTCACCTTAATAAATGTGCAGGACGAGCACGATGATGAATGAACAATTTTCCCTAAATAAAATTCCCTTGGAGCTGAGATTATGGTGGCAGGACATGGGATCCGATGGTCAAGACTGGGTCAAAAAGTACTTGAAAGGCCTTACGGGGTTACTCGAAATAGTTCCTCGAGGTGATGTGGTTAGAGCGTTGGTCTCGTTTTGGGATTCGGCACACAACGTATTTCATTTCCCATATTTTGAGCTTACCCCAACTTTGGAGGAGATTGCCTTTTACATTGGGAAGACCGAGGTTCCACTGAAAGGAAAATACCCGGTATCTCCGAGGATGGTGACAGTACATCGTTTCCTCGACTCTTTGAAAATCGCTCGGAATGTTCATAATGAAGATCTGGCCGACGGATTTTGTTCTTTAAGCTTCATCTACAATAGGTTTGGACACGTTGGGGGTTTCAACGACCCAACCAACAAGTTGTGCTGTAAGTCCAACCGGGCAAAATGGGAAGAACACCGGAGGTTTGCATTTTTGGTGGCATTTCTTGGAGTTGTTGTATTCCCGAGGAAAGATGGCCATATCAATATAAAAGTCGCCGGGGTAGCTACCACACCGATAGTACAAGAAAACTGTACCTTGGCCCCGATGATTGTTGCGGATATTTATCGTGCTCTGACTGCATGCAAAGCAGGGGCTAGCTTCTTCGAGGGGTGTAACTTGATCTTGCAAATTTGGTTAGTCGAGCATCTGTGTCATCACCCTTCATTCTCGAGCTATGGTTCGGCCGATCGGACATGTTTGGAAGAGTTCAATGCGAGGACAAAAGAAGTAAAGTTGCCGGAGGGAGTCCAAGGTTGGATTGTGTATCTTCGATCACTAACTGACGGTCAAATTGATTGGACGTATGACTGGTTACCTCTTGACGAGGTGATATACATGCCAACAGAGGGATCGCCATTTTTGATCATGGGATTGAAGAGTATACAACCTTATGCACCATACAGAGCCCTGCGACAGTTGTGTCGGTGTCAGATTATTCCGAGAGATGGGGATCTCAGTGTGCAAGCTGTGGAGATTGGTCCAGACGGGCAATTCCTGGAAGCAAAAATCCGGCAAATATGGAATGAATGCCAAAATCTTAAGATTGATACTTGTGTGCCGAATAGAGCAAGAGGGGAGATATCACCTGGATACTCCACCTGGTACCGACGAGGGGTTGAACACGAACGTCTTTCAAAGAGACCTCACTTGCAAGACCTAATAGAGCAATCCGAGGAAAATCTGAAATGGGCGGCCAAGGAAAAAGAATATAAGGCCAAAATCAGTCTGTTGGAGGATAAATTAAGAAATCTTCATTTCGAAAGCGGTTTACAAGCGGCATCCGATGAAGTGGAGAAGAAGCAGTTGAAGAAAGAAAATGAGATGTTGAAAGCTCAAATGACTCAAATGAAAATTGCATCCGAGACCCCAGTTCGCTCGGCCCGGGATGAAAAGTTAATTGAGATTCTCCGGCGAAAGGTAAATGACTATAGCTTCGATTTGGATAAAACAGAGAAAGAGTTAGTCATGGCTCGGAAGCAAATGGATAAAGATGTTGAGAAAAGAGCCAAATTGGTTCAACAACTGCAAGACAAGCATGATTTCGAAGTAGCTCAGCTTAGAAAGAAAATAATCTCAGCCACGACCAAAAGCAACAAGATTATTAAAGATCTTGAGGAAGAAAGAGAATATTGCTACACGACCATGGCTAGATTAGAATTGGAGCTACAACAGGTGCAAAAGGACAACCAACATGTCTTGGACGCTCGCAATCAACAAATAAGCCGGTTATTGCAAGAAAAAGGGGTCATCAGAGAAAAGATTGTTCGCATCGCCCCAGTACATCACCCGGAAGACTCAGCTTTGTGAAGAGATGTCTCGAAGGACTTTTGTATCTGCAGTGAAGTTCTTCGTACAACAAGTCATGGCCGACCTAGATAAGCTTCAAAGGGGATTAGCATATAGGCCCGCGGCAAGGCCGAACGATGCCTCGCGGGCACTAGGTGCATTAATGTACTCTTAGGTCATGCATCATCTTTTATTTTTCTTTTAAAAAAAACATCACTTTGTAATCAATGTTTTGAATTATCAATGAGAAAACAAGTGTTGTTACCAATTCTTTTGTTTTATGTCATTTTCTTTAAATCCGCTAGGCAAATAAATAGGAACGTAATCATGAAAATGACAATGAATGAAAAAAAAGAGAGAAAGAAAAAGCAAGAAAAAGAAAGAAAAAAAAGAGGAAAAGCAAGAAAAGAGAAAAAGCAAAAGAGAAAAGAAAAGAAGAAAAGAAAGAAAGAAAACAAAAGAGCGGAAAAGAAAAGATGATTGAAGTGAGCAGCAGCCGGGATGATGCATAACGACTCGAGCAAATGTGTTTGTTTTTAAAGTCGTTACATCTTATTCATGCGCTAACAACTAACAAGTGTTGATGTTTGTGAGACCAGATTTTCTAGGCAACTGGCATTCTGGCTACCCACCCATACAACACCAGATATAAAAAGATGACAAAGGCTGTGTCCCAGGAGATCGAGGCAACCATTGTAGACCCTGCTCACGAAGAAGAGATCGTGGATGTGGCAGGGATGAAAGAAGAAATGTACAAGTTAAGACAGCAGATGGCTGAAATGTACCAGGCTTGGTCAAGAGGTCAACCACTACCAGCCTACCCTGCTAACCCTGCATATGTCCCTCCAGCCAATCCTAACCCTGAGCCACCAACAATGAACTCATCCTCCACCTACCCCGACTACCCTCCATACTATGCTTCCACCTCCCAGATGCCACCACCTCCAGCCAAGCAAGCACCACCTCCTATGCCACAAATTGCTCCTGTGTATGTAGCACCACCACCCGCTGCTATGCACAAATCCTCTAGTGAACCAATGTTTCATATCCAGGATCCTCACTACTACCCTCCGGAGCCTACTTTCAGACAACACGAGTCTCACGCTCCGATGATGGAAGCAAGTGTCGGGCAGGAAGAGATGGCTCGGAAAGTGAAGAGTCTTGAGAATGCTTTCCGCAATATGCAAGGACTGGGAGGGCAAGTAAGTGTAGCCTACAAAGACCTGTGTTTGTTCCCTGAGGTGCAACTTCCTGTGGGATTCAAGTTGCCAAAGTTCGACATGTATAGCGGACATGGGGATCCGGTAGCTCATCTCAGAGGATACTGTAGCAAGATGAGAGGCGCGGGAGGTAGAGATGAATTGTTGATGGCGTACTTCGGCCAAAGTTTGAGTGGATCAGCTCTGGAATGGTACACCCGACAGGACCATACAAGGTGGTTCGTCTGGGATGACTTAGCGCAAGCTTTCGCTAGTCACTTTCAGTACAATTTGGAGATCATACCCGATAGGTTATCCCTTACCAAGATGGAGAAAAAGCCAGGAGAGAGCTTTAGAGAATACGGTTTTAGATGGTGGGAACAGGCCGCCAGAGTGGATCCGCCAATGAAAGAAGGAGAGATGGTGGATTGTTTTCTGCAAGCTTTGGAGCCAACATACTACGGCCATCTAGTGTCAGCAATTGGAAAGAGTTTTAACGAAGTTGTGAAAATGGGAAGTTTTGTAGAGGAGGGTTTGAAGACAAACAAGATTATGAGTTTTTCGGCTATCAAGGCCACCAATCAAGCTATACAGAGTGGAAACGGGGGAGTGATGGGAAAGAAGAAGAAAGAAGAAGTAGCAACCGTTGAAAGTAGGCCATGGAGTCGCAACCCACACTATAACCCACCAAGACCCTACCGCCCACATCCACCAAGCCCGCCAACTCCATATAATCCACCACCACCATCTTACCCGCCAAACCCCTATAACACACCCAGCCCATATAACCCACCACCACCACCATACCCACCAACTGTACCACATTACCACCACCCTCAAGCCCAAGCTTACCCACCACCACCACCCCACGTGTGGAGAGCTCAAGCTCCACACAATGTGTACCACACCCAGAACACATACCCAGCCCCTAAACCTTACCGAAACCAGAATAGACCCAGGCCGGACGCTGATTGGAGAAACAAAGCAAGAAAAACATTCACTCCTCTCAGAGAATCATATACCAATCTTTACCACAGGTTGAAAGAATTGGGGATGTTGAGACCAATTGCACCAAGAGTTCCGAACCCACCCCCAAAAATCTTGATTCTTCTGTCAGATGTGAATACTGTTCAGGAACATTGGGCCACGATACTGAGAAGTGTTGGCAATTAAAGAATGCCATTCAAGATCTTATCGATGAGAGGAAAATTGAAGTACAGGCTCCCGAAGCCCCAAACATTACCCAAAATCCACTGCCGAATCACCACGAAACGAATATGATAGAGTTGGTGCAGGGTGATGGCAATCAAAAACCATCTCAGGCCGTCATGATGATAAAGTCGAGTGACAAGTTAGAGAAGGAAATTGTGAAGAAGGAAGCAATTGTTGAGAAACCAAAGCCAGTAGTGGTGGGAGGCTTAAAGGTGGTAGTTCCAGGTGCAAAGGCGATCGTGACTGTGAAAGGAGCAAGTACAGAGCCAGTAATCATAAAACCAGTAGTGCAAATGCCAGTGGTAAGTACCAAGAATGTACCTTGGAACTATAACAAGGTAGCAGTAGTTTACAAGGGAAAAGAGATTTATGGTGAAATTAATGAAACGCATGGACTCACTCGGTCAGGAAGGTGTTTTGCTCCAGAGGAACTGAGAAAGATGAAGACGGTAAAAGAAAGTCAATTGAAGAAGCCGGTGTCGGAGGAGGAAGCAGAAGAATTTCTTAAGAAAATGAAGTCACAAGAGTACTCAGTGGTTGAGCAGTTAAGAAAGACCCCGGCCCAGATTTCTTTGTTATCTTTGTTGATACATTCAGAAGAGCACCGGAAGGCTCTTATGAAGATTCTAAATGAGGCTCATGTTCCGGAGAAGATTTCAGTGTGTCACTTGGAGAAGATTACCAGCAAAATTTTCGAGTCTAATAGGATCACCTTCTCTGATAGGGAGCTGCCAGTGGAAGGAACTGAACACAATAAAGCATTGTACCTCACAGTAAAAAGTGAAGAGTCAATCGTGACCAGGGTACTGATTGACAATGGATCGAGTGCCAACATTTGCCCGCTGTCAACCTTAGGGAAGCTGAACATTAGCCCGGACAGAATCCGGAGGAACAGTATCAATGTGAGAGGGTTTGACGGCGGAGGTAAGAACACGTTAGGAGATATTATTTTGGAAGTGACCATTGGTCCCGTTGACTTTACGATGGAGTTCCAGGTGCTCGACATTGCCGTATCGTATAACTTGCTGTTAGGTCGACCCTGGATTCATGCAGCTAAGGCAGTACCATCTTCTCTACACCAGATGGTCAAGTTTGAATGGGAACAACAAGAGATTGTTGTACACGGGGAGGAAAATGCTTGTAATGTGGTAGCTCCTTTTGATGATACTAATGGCGATAGAGGTCCTTGGGTCTACCAAGTGACGGATGATGTCGTGGTGAATAGAGTTGCTGAAGGTGAAAAGTTACCAACCCCTATGATGGCACCAACTGCTATAATGGTGGCCAGGGAAATGCTGAGAAACGGATTTGCACCGGGGAGGGGATTAGGCAAAACACTGCAGGGAGTCATTCAACCAGTTCAACTTCCGGAGAACAAAGGTACATTCGGCTTAGGGTTCAAACCCACCTTTGCCGATATCCAAAGAGCCTCTAGAGCCAAAAAGAACTGGACCTTGCCCAAACCCATACCCAAATTATCCGACACCTTCACTAGGCCTGGTACAAAATATCAACCATCTGCTGCAGCAAAGTGCATTGAGACCCAACTTGATGAAGGAATGCTTGGTTTTGAGAAATTGTTTTGGGAGGTGAATACGATTGAAGCAGGGGAAGGCACGAGCAACATGGACGTGCAATTTGTGGGGCCTGGAGTCACATTGAACAATTGGGAAGCTACTCCTTTCCCTATCAGGAAGGAGTCTTGGTAGTTAGCTCAAAATTTTCATCATTGCTTTCCCGAAAGTTGTTATTTTTATAGTTTCCCCATTCCCCTCATGAAAAGAAAATCACCATGTATCCCGAACATTGTTCACTCTTTTATCAATGAAATGCAGCTTTTCCTTTTTTCTTCACTTTTGCCTTATTTTTCTTTATTTTTTCTTTTGTACAGTTTTGCATGTGTTGATTCCAATGCCATGTCATGCGTGAAGGATTCTAGACCCAGTTCCGACAATCACGTTACTATACAAGAAATCGAGGAAGATAGTGAAATAGAATGTGAGGATGAGGAAGCCCTGGAGGAAATAAGTAAGGACATGAAACAATACGAGGAAAAACCCAAACCGAATCTAAGTGATACGGAATCTGTAAATTTGGGGAGCGAAGATGATGTCCGAGAAACAAAGATTAGTGTGCATTTGGAGGCACCCCTCGGGGATGAATTGATAAGGTTGTTACATGAATTTAAGGACATCTTTGCCTGGTCCTATGATGACATGCCCGGGCTTAGCACAGATCTAGTGGTACACAAGTTGCCTATCTACTCTGAATGCCGGCCGGTAAAACAAAAGCTGAGGAAATTCAAAACGGACATTAGCGTAAAGATAAAAGAAGAGGTGAATAAGCAGTTTGAGGCAAAGGTCATAAGAGTTACCAAATACCCCACCTGGTTGGCAAATGTTGTGCTGGTCCCGAAGAAAGATGGCAAAACCAGAGTGTGTGTAGACTATAGAGACCTCAACAAAGCCAGTCCGAAGGATGACTTCCCATTGCCAAACATTCACATACTGATCGATAATTGCGCCAAGCATGAAATCGGTTCGTTTGTAGACTGTTATGCAGGTTATCACCAGATCCTGATGGACGAAGAAGATGCTGAGAAAACTGCCTTCATTACACCTTGGGGAACGTACTGTTACAGAGTAATGCCGTTTGGATTGAAAAATGCCGGGGCAACTTACATGAGGGCAATGACCACAATGTTCCATGATATGATGCATCGAGAAATTGAAGTATATGTGGACGATGTCATCATAAAGTCCAGAAAACAACCTGATCATGTGAGAGATCTGAGGAAGTTCTTCCAAAGACTACGAAGGTACAATTTAAAGCTCAATCCGGCGAAATGCGCCTTTGGAGTACCTTCAGGGAAACTACTGGGGTTTATTGTGAGTCGGCGAGGTATTGAACTAGATCCGTCAAAGATCAAGGCTATTCGAAGTCTACCTCCGCCGAAGAACAAAAAGGAGGTCATGAGTTTACTGGGAAGGTTGAATTACATTAGTCGGTTCATCGCTCAATTGACATCAACATGCGAGCCGATCTTCAAACTGTTGAAGAAAGATGCAGCAGTGCAATGGACCGACGAGTGTCAAGAAGCCTTTGACAAAATCAAGGAATATTTGGCCAATCCTCCAGTGTTAGTTCCTCCAGAACCAGGGCGACCTTTGATCTTGTATCTGACAGTGCTAGATAATTCCTTTGGTTGTGTATTGGGTCAACATGACGAGACTGGCAAGAAAGAACAGGCCATATATTACCTCAGCAAGAAGTTTACGGCCTATGAGGTGAAATACACTCAACTTGAAAGGACTTGTTGTGCATTGATTTGGGTAGCTCAGAAGTTAAAACATTATTTGTCAGCGTATACCACGTACTTGATATCTCGACTGGACCCTCTCAAGTATATATTTCAGAAGCCCATGCCTACGGGAAGATTGGCCAAATGGCAGATTCTGCTCACAGAATTTGACATTATTTATGTGACCCGTACGGCAATGAAGGCGCAAGCTATTGCAGACCACTTAGCGGAGAATCCGGTAGATGATGAATATGAACCATTGAAGACGTACTTTCCGGATGAAGAGGCAATGACTGTCGAGGAGATAGAGCAAGAGGAGAAACCAGGATGGAAAATGTACTTTGATGGAGCCGTCAACAGTAGGGGCGTTGGTATCGGAGCGGTACTCATTTCAGGTACGGGTCAACACTATCCCGTCACAGCTCAGCTTCGATTTTTCTGTATCAACAACATGGCCGAACATGAGGCGTGCATCTTGGGATTAAGGATGGCAATTGACATGGGTATTCAAGAGATTTTGGTCATGGGTGACTCGGATCTCTTGGTACACCAAATTCAAGGGGAATGGGAGACACGAGATTTGAAATTGATACCATATCGGTATTGTTTGCACGAGCTGTCTCTAAGATTCCGGTCTATAGAGTTCAAGCACATTCCAAGAATGCACAATGAGATTGCAGATGCTTTGGCCACATTGTCCTCTATGTTGCATCATCCGGACAAGACATATATAGATCCGCTCCAAATCCAAGTCCGAGATCAGAATGCTTATTGCTTCGCCGTGGAAGAAGAGTCAGATGGAGAGCCGTGGTACCATGATATTAGAGAATATTTGAAAGCTGGCAAATACCCGGAGCAAGCCACTGGAGACCAAAAGAGAGCCATCAGGCGTCTAGCCAATGGATTTTTCTTCAGTGGAGGAGTGATACACAAAAGAACACCAGATCTGGGATTATTGCGGTGTGTAGATGCACAACAAGCCAATGAAATCATGATTGAAGTACATGCTGGAGTATGCGGACCCCACATGAGCGGGTATGTTTTAGCAAAGAAGATTTTGAGAGCTGGGTACTACTGGCTCACTATGGAGCGTGATTGTATCAGGTATGTGAAGAAGTGCCACCAATGCCAGGTACATGGGGATCTGATTCACTCCCCGCCTTATGAGTTACACACAATGTCAGCACCTTGGCCCTTTGTTGCTTGGGGCATGGACGTCATCGGCCCAATAGATCCAGCCGCTTCTAATGGTCACAGGTTCATTCTAGTTGCAATTGATTATTTCACCAAGTGGGTTGAAGCTAAGACATTTAAGGCAGTGACGAAGAAGGCGGTGGTGGATTTTGTGCATGAGAATATTATATGTCGATTTGGAATTCCCAAAGTGATTATCACAGACAATGGAGCCAACTTAAACAGTCATCTCATGGCGGAAGTTTGTGAAAGGTTTAAGATCACGCACCGCAATTCCACGCCTTACAGGCCAAAGGCGAATGGTGCAGTAGAGGCGGCAAATAAGAACATCAAGAAGATTCTCCGAAAAATGGTGGAGGGATCGAGGCAGTGGCATGAAAAATTACCCTTTGCTCTTATGGGTTACCGCACGACGGTACGTACTTCTATCGGAACCACACCCTATACACTAGTGTACGGAACAGAGGCCGTTATACTTGCAGAAATAGAAATACCGTCATTGCGAATTATAGCCGAATCCGAGATAGATGACGATGAATGGGTAAAGGCCCGGTTAGAACAGTTGAATTTGATTGATGAGAAGAGGTTGGCCGCAGTCTGCCATGGGCAGTTGTATCAGCGAAGAATGGCCAGAGCATATAATAAGAAGGTACGACCTCGAAAGTTTGAAGTCGGACAAGTGGTATTGAGGCGTATCTTACCACATTGGGCAGAGGCAAAAGGCAAGTTTGCGCCAAATTGGCAGGGGCCGTTCGTGGTATCACGGGTGTTGTCCAATGGAGCATTATATTTAACAGATGTTGAAGGAAAGTGCGTAGAGACTGCTATCAATTCGGATGCGGTCAAAAGATACTATGTATGATTCCTTTTCAATTATGTGTTTTGTATTTTGTTGTGATTTTGGAATTGAAATGACGAAGGCGTTTTATTCTCTATCCAAATACTTTATCCATTGATAACCCCTTTTGAGCCTTAATGAATGAATTCTTTCATATCCCTCTCTCGGAATCGCTCTAGTGCAATAAGATCGAAATTGCCAAAATAAAAATGAAATGATGAAAAAATGAAAAAAAAAATGAAAAAAAAAATGAAAAAAATTGAATAAATGAATGAAAAAGAGAAAAAGACAAAGAAATCGGGAAAAAGTCAAAAAGAAATCCATCTAACTTATGAAGTTGGATGAACTACGTCCGACTTGATCCCGAAAGGGTACGTAGGCAGCCTCTCTGAGGTTCAGTCACAATAAAGAAAAAATCCAAAAATTCCCCACATATTGAAACTGGGGCAGAAGTTATGTTTAATAATTTCGAGAGTTGTAAATATTTTTAACCCTCGTTGAAATTTTGAGCCTTTATATCTTTCTTTCTTAACCCGTCCAAAAGCCACGTTACAGTCCAAAGAAAGACCTTCTGATCAATTTTGAAATGATAACAAATACGACGAAGGAGGAGCGAAGCATCGGATAATACCCGTGGTACGGAAAACAAAATACAAAAAGAAAAAATGGAAAAATGAAAAAATGAGAGAGTCTCATCGGTGAAAACCTTAACCGGCACCGTGAGGCGATTGTGAGATTGAGAGAAATAAAATGAGAGAGTCTCATCAGTGAAAACCTTAATCGGCACTGTGAGATGATTGTGAGGTTGGGAGAATAAATGAGAGAGTCTTATGGGTGAAAACCTTTCGAGGCACCGTAAGGCGATCATCAGAAAAGAGAAAAGGCAACAAAAAAGAGTATCGGTTTGGGTCAAAGGCAATTCAGAGTCAGAATAATGATTGGAACGAACTGGGTCAGAGTTTAAATACATGGCATGGTCAACGGAATCAGCCAGCAAATACCCAGATAAGTTCTGTCACCTCTCCAAAATACCCTTACCTTTCTTTCATTTTTTCTGCATTTCATTGTTTACCTTTTTTGAGAGCTAACTGCCAGCTCCTGATAACGGAAGTTGAAATAACATTGGATCAGAAAGGATAGAAGATTGAGGAAAGGAATAAAGAAGCTTGGCGAACATGGCCAAAGAAAAAAAAACAAAACAAAAATGGAGAAATCAGAAAAAAATACAAAAAGAGTCTGCAAATGGACAAGGAGTCGGAAATCATGCAACACGAGAAAGCAAAAAAACAAAGGAAGCAATAAGAAGTGGGGACGGCAGATGCTAGTTGCCAGCAGTTTATATCTAATAAATTTTGTTTCATGCAGGAACAAATTGTCACTAATCACTTTAAAGTGAATGTGACCAATGTGGAAAATTTAAAATACCAAAAAGAGAAAGTCTGCCGAATAAGTGGAGAAATTCACAGGCAAGAGATAAGTTGGTAAAAAGAAAATACCAAAAAGAGGAAGGTAACATCTTTTAAAATTTGCTCCCCAGTCCTCAGGCTGAGGGAATCTTTTCTGCATTTGCATTGCACGTTTACTTTCTGTTAGGCGCTCACCTTCTAATACGGGAATACATTTCTGCATTGCACGTTTAATTTCTGTTAGGTGCCCACCTTCAAATACGGGAATACATTTCTGCATTGCACATTTTAATTTCTGTTAGGTGCCCACCATCTAATACGGGAATACTTTTCTGCATTTTGCATTGCACGTTTAATTTACGTTAGGTGCCCACCTTCAAATACGGGAATACTTTTCTGCATTCGCATTGCACGTTTAAATTCTGTTAGGCGCCCACCTTCTAATACGGGAATATTTTCTGCATTCGCATTGCACGTTTAATTTCTGTTAGGCGCCCACCTTCAAATACGGGAATATTTTCTGCATTTGCATTGCACGTTTAAATTCTGTTAGGCGCCCACCTTCTAATACGGGAATACTTTTCTGCATTCGCATTGCACGTTTAAATTCTGTTAGGTGCCCACCTTCAAATACGGGAATATTTTTGCACATCATGGTTTATACAGTTTAAAAGCCCACACTGGGGCAGAAAAAGAAAAAAAGAGGTAGTTTGTTGTTTTGTTTTAAGCAGGTTCAGTTTCGAGATCAAGAAAAACAAGAAAATCAACAAAAAGAGAGTCAACAAGAAAAACAAGAAAATCAACAAAAAAGAGAGTCAGCATCAAAGAAAATCAACAAAAAAAGGAAGATTCTGCATCACCGGAAAGGGAGGAAAAGCAAAAGCTAGATTAAGAACAATTGTAATTGTAGGATCATAGCTTAGAATAGCTTCTTCATTTTACATTTCCCCCCCCCCCGGTGTAATAAGGAGTAAGTCAGCAGGTCTCAACAGTGTCAATGCAACAGTGAGTCCGGTAGTTTTTAAAACTGCCAGACCTTCCCGAACTACACTGACCTGATTCTTGTTTAGCCCAGGATATGTAGGCAACCTCTAAAGCAGGGTGCGGTCAAAAGGTTTTCAAAAATGCTTTCACGGAATATGCCGATGTGCAAAAATCTCTCATTACTCCTCACTTGGCTTTGCACTGAAACTCTTCGTGTTCCCGAGCAAAGAGGGGCAGCTGTGACCACGTGATTTTTGCACCGGGTAAATAATTCCAAAAATTAAAATAAATATGTTTTTTGAGTGCAATTACTTGCTTTGTTTGAAATTAGCTGTATTTTGTGTGTTTGAATAAGTAAAAATTAGGAAAAAAATCAAAAAAAATTAGGCTAGTTAATTACTTTGTTTAATTAGTTAGATTTTTAAGAAAATTAGCAAAATAGTTTAAGTAGGAGAAAATAAAGAAAAATAGCAGAAAAATTGCAAAAAATATTAGAAAATTAGAGTAATTAATAAATTAGGATTTATAATTTTTCATAAAAGAAAAAGAAAAAAAAGTATAAAAGAAAAGGCATAAAAATCATTAAAATCAGAAAATACAAAAATATATATGCTGTGTAAATAAATTTGGGCCAATTGTGGTCCAAACCGTTGGCCCAGTCCCTAAGCCCAAAGGAAACCCGGTCCAAACCTCTAATGGACTTGATCCCAGCCGTCCAACCTCGTTGATCTAACGGCTGGGATATTTAGTTGAATTTAGGTTTTAATTAATTAAGAGAAGCGATCTGGGCCGTCCGTTCTAATTGATCTAACGGTTGATGGCCTTAGCCTCATAAGTGACGATACGACGCCGTTTTAGTAACGCGCGTATGAGCCGTCGATCTCCATCAATTGAACGGTCGAGATTATCTGGGACGGTAAGCCTATAAAAGGGCTTTGTCTGAATGTCTCGCCCATTTCATGAACCCTAGAGACTCAGCCGCCCTAATCTCTCATCTTCTTCATCCTCTTCATCCTCAACGGCCATGGCGGCCACCACTCCCACGGTGGTCGCCGGCTTCCCTTTACCCCACTTCTCATCTTCTCCTTCTTCTTCATTTCATAATACACCCAAAACCCCAGAAAAATACCCTGTTCTTCGAAGTCCCGGTCACCGGAATCTTCGCCGGTGACCACCAAAGTATGAAGATCCGCCTGAAACCAATGCCATTCGAACCCTTTCTCTCTGATCTATCCAACCATACTAGTCACACCCCTCGAATATCCCTTGAACTTCTCGAATATCCCGAAGAAGGTCGCCGGAAACCTAACTCCGGCGACTCAGAACTTCAAACCCTTCCAAGACCTCACCTTTTCCTCACCCAAACACCATCATACAACCCAGAATCTCAAAAGGCTCCCCCTTTGAGCCTAAAAGAAAGACCAGAGAAAAATTGAAAAAAGAAAAAAGGATATCTGGAAGAGAATAAAGAAGAAAAGAACTCGTGAGAGAGTGAGGAAAAGAATGAGAATAGGAAGCTCGGGGGACAGGCCCCGCGAGCTAAGTCCCTGACCCTTATCTGTTTGCTTTATTCTGTGTATTTTTTGTTTGATTTGTGTATTTGCATGCTTATGAGTGTTTATTTTGTTTCTGTTCGTCAGGTTATTCTTCTTTATTTGCTTTGCATGCTTCTCTGATAGACATAGATTCTTATTTGCTTGATTTCGTATGCTTTAACCTGTTCTTTCAAGATCCTGTTTAGTATTAGGGTTTATGATCATCTTTCTATTATCCTGTTTTGACTGTTTATTACTAGGGTTCTATGTATATTCTGTTTCTTCTGAGTTTAAGAATCTATATTTTCTTCTTCATCTTCTTGGTATTGGGGTTATTGATCCGTTAGTTTTCAACAAGCATGATTGCTCTTCTCTTCATGATGCCTTACATGCCTAATCGTTTAGTCATTGTTATTAAGGTTTATCTGGTTTGTTTGGATCTGTTTCTCTATTTTTGAAGACTTGACTTGGATAACCTTTGTTAGTATTAGAATACTTCATCTTGTTAGTTTTCAGTAGTCCTTCTGTCATCTTGCATGTTTTGATTCTGATACTATGTTTAATTGTTTGTCTTTCATTGTCACTCAGCTTTGCATTAGATTACTTTTTGTTGGCTTGCAATATCTCGACTGTTTCTCTTTCTGCGTCTTCATATGTTCAGTCTTAGTAAAAGTTTGGCTATCTTTATTCATCTCTTATATCAAGTTATCCTGTGTTTAATCTGGGGTTCACTTCTTTGCTCACATTTTGGGGGTCTTATTTGTGTTCATTTTTATGTGCAAGTCTGGTTTCATGTCATATCACCTCTCATATGCTTTTATTTTGTTGAATAAGTATGCCAATCTGGGTCTGTTTCTCTTCATGTTACCCTCACATGATAGATTTAGGTTTCTCCTTCACTGTTTCTCCATATTTCCCTTTTCTTCATTTCCATGTTCTTCCTTCCTTCATGTTATCTGTCATGCATTTGTATTAGTTTTAGGTTTTAATTTGTTCATCTATGCTTGACTGCTCATCTCCTTGTGTTCCTTATCTTTCATATGTATTACACCTGTTTAGTTTGGCATATGAATTAAGGTGTCTCTTGTCTTAATATTGGTTTCTGATTCCTTGATCTTTCTCTTGTCACTGTTGCATGATCTTCTTTGCTTCTCTATATCTCTCTGGTTTATCATTTTTCACTTTTCATATGCATACACAAGATTAGGATTAGTTCATAACCCTATGCTTTACCTGTCCTGTTTGCTCAGCATGATCTTAGGGTCCATACCTGAAAAGGGATTTTGATTGCCATTCTTAGTCCATTGCTCTCCTGTTTCAAATAAGTCCTATTTTTATTCCCTTGTTGATTGTTTTCTGAGAGTTTTAGTGTCTATGTGTCTATACCCATGAATGCTAAGTGTTTTGGGGTTCTTTCCAGTATGTCACCTGACATGAATTGATTGTGGCTAAGCCTATTTGATCTTAATTGACACTCTGCCATGTGAGATTGAGTTTGTGAGTCTGACTGATTAAAACTCAACATTATCCATCCTCTCTTCTGAATTTTGATTAGTTGATAAACATTGTTTGGTTTCATATGGTTATGTGTACAATTATATGTTGAAATGACGAAAACTACAATAGTTCTGTGTTAGTGTGAACATTGTTGAGTGCCTACCATACTTTAGGAGAATTGGTTATAGCTGTTAGCATTAGGTTCTATGAAAATGGCTAGTTTTGAAATAGGACTAAAATTAAAAATCATAATTAGGCTATAAGTTGAATAATTGGCCTAAGAATGGTCAACCTTGCAAAGGGTTGACCAATTCATTGAGCCCTAACACACAGCTCTCTGTTTAACAGTGGCTGGTTGTGCAAAGGGCTATGTCTGCAAATGCAGACTAGCCCAGGCTCTATATTGAGCCCTGAACAGCAAATTGGCCAAACCTGTAAAGGTTTTGGGCCCAGTTGTTCAGTATATGGCTTTAATAGCTCAAGCTAAGTCTCAACTTGAGACTGGCTAAATTTTAAATAGGTTTAACATAATAACAAAGCAGGCTATGCCTGCAATTAGCTTTAATTAGGAATAAATTGGTCTTAATTGACTGGAATTAGTTTAAAAGTGGTTAAAGTTGAAATAGTTCTTAAAAATAAAATTGGCCAGCCCTTAAATACTAATGCCAGGGCTGGCCATTAGTTAAATAGGTGCAAAACAAGCTGAAAATTGCCCTAGGTAAGCTGGTAAATCAGCAGTGCCCTTAGGGGCACAATTGGGAACTAAAAAGGTGGAATAGTGAATAGTTAGAACTTAAAAGGGTAATGGAGTCATTCATGCTCCTGATTTCTGCAATTTTGCAGAGATTTAGGGGTATAATGATCTCCTAAAAATGGGAAATCTGTAAAAATCTTTAACTATTAGGGATACATTGGTAAAAACCCATAAAAGAGAATCTTTAGAACCTTCGAGCACATGCTGGAAGGGTTTTGATAACTGAAAATGGGGACTTAAGTGTAGATTTGATAATTTTAGGAGGGAGAGAAGTGGGATAAAATCCCATAACTTTCTCCCCAAGTTTCAGCCTTAGGTTAGCTATAAATACACCTTCAAAAAAGAGCTGAAGGAAGGGGGTTTCCATTGGAGAGTAATCTAAATTCACTTAAGCTGACTGTTTGGATAACAATTTCAGAGTAAAAACATAGCAAATTTATCCATAGTGTTTCTGGTATTCTTCGAGTAAGAGTTTGCTGATTTTTGCTGATTGCTGGGTTCGTTTGATCGTTAGTCTCTGGGTTTCTTTGTTTGCTGATTGTTGTGCTGTTCGACTCACTTGGATCTTCAGTCACTGTTGCATTGCCCTTTGGATTTATTGCTGTTACTTGCTTGCTTAATTCCCCTAGACTCATTGGTCTTCTTCTCTGTGATCCAGGTACTCTTCTACCCGTAATGAAGCTGTAATGGAATTTGCTGAATAGAAATGAAGACTTGGAATTATTTTGTTATTTGTTTGTAGCTTCATTTTTATAGTATACTGCAGTAGATAGCAAAGAAAAACAGAAACAAAAGCCTTGTAATAAGTAGTGATATAGCGGTAGTATAATCATAGTAATACATTACACTTAGTTAAATAGGAAAAAACTTAAAACATAAGTAAACAAATCATGATGTCAAATAGCTATAAACTACTATTTCATAGAGAATGTCGTAAATCAATATAACTTAGCTAATGTAATAGATCTACGCTTGAACATGGAGTAGCAAACATTAGATAGTAATTCATGCATAATAGAATTGATAATCTAATAAGTGAGGTAGGCCGTATTAAGAATCAGTGGTTAATTATGATAAAGTCTTTGAGTCATTTAGATAAAAGAATTCGATTTATAACCATGAATGTTTGGGATTGTTTAAACTATGGTCGTATAATTCGCTTGTTTGGAAATCAATAACTGGGTAGTAGAATAGCTCGATTAGTGTCGGATTTGTGATATTGATAGGTCTAGTTCACCATGAAACTGGTATACAATCTTAACTATGTTTACAAATCTTGCTTTAATAATCAGTAGGTAATTAGTTTAATTGTTCTTCAAGCAATCTGTTAGTTCTAGTTTGTAGTCTGATAATTGATGTATTGGCTTTCCTTTACTGAATGAATAAAAGTGATGTGATTTCCAATTCTGAGTATTTATTCCTATATAAAACCTGTATCATATCTTCTGTTATTACAATCTGGTTTGGGCCCAATGTATAGCGTGGGCCTGAACTATCCTGCGAAATTGTTTGGGTCAATGATCGATAACCTGAAGAATGCCTGGGCTTTAAGGCCTGGGCTGATGCTGATCTATGATTAGGCGAGATGAAGAGAAGACCGGGCTTTTTTTTTTAAATAACATATTTCAATGGGTCTGGATTATTATAGTGTTAGTAATACGATTAAGGAAAGAACCAGTGTAGAAAACGTAGTTAAATACAAGTATTGAACCCTTTAATGAAAATTGGGACGAGCCTCGCACAAATAACACCGGGGCCCCCATTTAGTAATGATATAATACAAATAGACCCGGGAAAGCTAATAGCCAATTCCATAGCTTCTCCCCAAAAGATTTAAAAGCCGATAGACGTTACTTTAGGGCACGATTCTAATATACTTTCCTATGAATGAGTGTGCACTTGGTGCAACTCAAATCCAAATCTCGGTAAAGCTGAAATACACCAAAAGTCATAGGCGTACTGGTTGCGGTATGACTCGAGGTGTGTTTTCGCGATACCGCAAATTCCTAAAAATAATATTTAACGTAAAAGCACATTATGTTGTTAAAATATATAACTGAGTCAAACAAAAGTCAAGAACGACAGTGGAGCGACCGTGCTAAAACCACGGAATCCGGGAGTGCCTAACACCTTCTCCCGGGTTAACAGAGTTCCTTATCCGGACCTCTGCTTCGCGGACATTTTAAGAGTCAAAATTCCTCGGATTCGGGATTAACCGGTGACTTGGGACACCATTGTCATTCCCAAGTGGCGACTCTGATTAATCTCTAATAAAATCCCGAATCGATTGTCCTTAAATTGGAAAAACTCCTTCCCTTACGTTAATTTATCCGTTTCGGGTAATTGAGCGTCGGGGTATACCCTACAAGTGTGTTTATACGCACTTTAAGTAATGTGGGGTAGAAAAAAGGGAGGTGTGACATCCCCAATGGGTCACCAATGTCGTGATGGTCAAGAAGAAAAACGGGAAATGGGGGATGTGCGTTGATTTCACTGACCTCAACAAAGCATGCCCAAAAGACTCATTCCCATTACCCCACATCTACTGGTTAATTGATGCCATAGCGGGACATGAGCTGCTAAGCTTTTTGGATGCCTACTCCAACTACAACTAAATCATGATGGCCGAAGAGGACCAAGAGAAAATAATATTCATCACCCACCCGGGATGTACTGCTACAAAGTGATGTCGTTCGGATTCAAAAACGCAGGGGCAACATATTAGAGACTGATCACTAGAATGTTCAAGGAACAGCTTGGCAAGACCATGGAGGTCTACATCGACGACATGCTGGTAAAATCGGCAAACAAAGAAGACCACCTCGATCATCAGAAAGAAGCTTTTGAGATACTGCGGCGGTATGTGATGAAATTAAAAGAAGCTTTTGAGATACTGCGGCGGTATGTGATGAAATTAAACCCAGAAAAGTGCACCTTCGGCGTAGCATCAGGGAAGTTCTTGGGGTTCCTCGTATCACAATGAGATATCGAAGTCAACCCGGACCAGATCAAGGCAATAAATGCGATACCTGAGACTTTGAATAGCAAAAAACAAGTACAAAAATTGACAGGGCGAATAGCCGCCCTATCCAGGTTCATCTCGCGATCCTTCGACAGGTGCCATAAATTTTTTAACGTACTAAGAAAAGATCACGGGCTACAGTGGAATGAGGAATGCGTTGATGCTTTGAAAAAATTGAAAGAATACCTGTCTTCACCACCACTGCTAGTCAAGGCGAACCCAGGCGAACCCTTACTTGTATATCTAGCGGTGTCCGAAGTCGTTGTCACTGCAGTCCTGGTCCGCGAAAGAAAAGGTATGCAATCTCCTATTTACTATATCAACAAAACCCTAGTGGACGCTGAAACATGGTATCCACACCTCGAGAAGCTCACCTTAGCACTAGTCGTAGCTTCACGAAAGCTTATAATTTACTTTCAGTGCCACCCCATAAAAGATGTAACGACTTTCCCCCTGCGGAGCATCCTACACAATCCCGAACTGTCGGGAAGGCTCGCCAGATGGGCCATAGAGCTCAATGTGCATGACATATCTTACCACCCAAGAAATACCATCAAGTCGCAAGTACTTGTAGATTTTGTCACCGATTTTAGTACAGAGATCATGCTGGAAGCGGAACTAGAGGCCATTCGCACCATACCTGGTGCCGACCTCTGGACCCTCTACACTGAAAGCACTTATAATGCCTCGGGATCGGGATTGGGACTCGTACTCAAGGTCCCCACCGACGAAATAATTTTCTAGTCCATACGATATCCCGAGATGACTAACGTGAGCGCTCATTATTATATGTGCCTTGATGGCTTGTGATTCCCCAACCAAGGTGAGAGATGCAATCTCTACGAGTTTGATGTTGGGCCAGTCTGGGGGACTTGAGGCCGGATCTTTGCCCATGTCTGAGCATCGAGGTGCTGATTGTGTGAGCAAGTGTTTTGAACTTATATGTTTGGTATTGTCCCTATTAGCCGGAATGGCGATTGGATATCTATGTGATGAGTATGTTAGTACTGCGAGATGTATCTATATGACTTGGTAGTGACAAAGGTGTCTATTGGATAATAGATAAACTGATAAGTGGTCGGTTCCTATCGTGATTTGTTACGTAGCCCCAAGTTATGGGCGCGTAAAGAATATTTTTATATCTCATAATTGGGAAGTGAAGTGCATTACATGTGGCGGTATGAGTTCAGACTCAGGAAGACCAAATGACTGTGTAATGTATATGATGGTGGAAGGTAGGTTGAAATAGCAAATTGAGGCGAAGCAAGTGGGTTATCTCATGCGAAGTGTTCTTAAGTGGCATGATCCTTATGTGTATTGTTAGAAGATCCCATGTGTAATTGAAGTGTACGTGTTGAAATTTGATAAATTCGGGTCGCTCTAGAGGGTGGACTCAACTGATGTGGGGATAAATGCGAGAATTATAGGGGATTACAATACTAGATGACCTGTGTTTTCCCAAACATGTACATGATTTGTGTTTAATCTCACTATGGCATTGTGGCATCATTAGAGTAAAAGTATTATGGATTACTGAATGTGTCTATATATATGGCTTCGAGCCAAGTTGGGGAGGCTGCTGTTGATTAACTGATTGCACAATTATGTACTATGTTGGTTCTGTTTCGAGGTATGTTGGTGGATCAGTTCGGGATGCAAAAATTGAGCCGAGGATGGCACGTGTGAAGTAAATTTTGATAAAGGTTATATGGTTATTCGTAAATGTGTGAAAATAAGAGGGTGTCTTGAGTTGTTGTTGATAAAGAATGCTTGGTGCTTAGAGTAGGAAGTTGCTTGGTTGTATTGGGATGAGGATCTCATTTTGCAGTATCGGAGTGCCAATAAGGCACGAGTGGTTCCGTTTGTTAAGTCAGGTAATTGCAGTTTGAATAAGAGTGAATGACTCTCGATAATGGGTTAATTGTGTTCAAGACTCTACATGTAACAATCATGTGTTTTAAGGTCGTGTATGTGGGCAGAGACCGTGTTTTCATCAGGAAGGTCAAGACTTGTGGTATTTATGCTAATTATGGGATTCCATGTATCAGTATTCTGGAATGTGCTATTTCTGGGAACATTAGAGAGAGTGTTTAATGGCTCAAGGGTTTGAGACAGTGTGGTCTTATGCTTGGGTCTCGTGTGGTGTGCATGGGTTGAGGCATTGTGGTGCTACAACAAGAGGGGATATCAAGTTGAAAATGAATTAGAAGGAAATCTAGATAGATGAAGTAGCTTGTTAGCGAATCGAATCGGTATGGTAAGGATATGATTAATTTTTCGTATATGTTCGAGATAATGAGACTTACAGGTATTGTGCAACAAAAGCTCTTGAGTTCTGACAGCTTACTAAGCTCGGTTTGGGTAGAATGATTTGGTCCTGGCAGTTTATCTTGTGCAAATGAAATTGGGAGAGAGTTCTTGTTAAGGTTTTTCCGTGGTTTGGACATGAATATATTTTCTATGGGCATGCGAAGCATGGAATGTGTAATGATTTTTCCTTCTAGATGGGATTGATGAAAGACCTTGGCTAGATGAATTACATTTCAGTTCTGAAAAGAAGTTCATAAAACTCTTAGGCAATGGGTAGCCTCACATAATCAAGGAAAAAGGTACTGTTAATTGGAAGTGATTTGACAATAGTATTTGTCTCGGAAAGGGGTAGTGTGAATAAACTGATTACACTATGGTAGTATCGTGTCGCTTTCTAGTTAGATCGACTGCTGATATCTGAGTTGTGTAATGGTACAAGGGAATTTTTGAATATCTTCCGTGGAATGATTGGGTACTTGAGCTATGATGTATATTCATACGGCGGAATTGGGGATTTAGGTATAGTGATTTGTGTGTTGTATGGAGTTGGAGACTGGAAGTTCTCATATACAGACTACGTAGTGGTTGTGGATCGTGTGTATCGGCACCATTTAGCGGCTATTGAGATTTGGAAGCCTGAGTGGACCTTTCCTTGCTTGGTATGTTAGATTTTGGGTATGATATTGATGTGTAGACTGGTTGTCTTAGTGTTGGGTTATTCTAGACTATTGTGATATGGGTTATGCGAGAAAAATGCCATAGGTTGCTTGGTGAGGTGCATCGGATTATGTTATAGCAGAGTGGTTTGTATTCCAAAGACCAGCGGACGGTTGGGAAGGACTGGTTTTTCTTAATTGGGCCTTCGTGATGAATGTCAGTGCAGAGATTCCTACCATTGTTTTAGTTTCGATGTTGAGGGGCTTTTTTGGATGCGTTTCTTGTGGACGGGCATGTCGCCGGGCGAGATTGTGGATTTTGGTATTTACTTGGTGTCATGCTCCGTATCATACGGCTCCAGCAGGAGTTATAGTATTGGAAGGAGCAACTTCAGGCTTCTTGGTATTGAGTTCGTTGGCAGGCCGTTGTGGCTACGTATTTAGCTTGAGTTAGTCTGGTTGGCCCCGAGTTGTATTGTTGAGGAATAGGTTAATTCGATCGTTATTGAACTTGCTAGTGATCCTGGGAGATCTATGAGTTTGCTTTCTGTGCTATGAGACATTATGATTTGTTGGAAATGGGCACATATGGTGTGATTCTATTGGGAATTCATAGAGGAAGTCGAGCGGGAAGAGTAATTATGAGTTGCTTGGTAAATGGAGTATTGGTTATGACCTATCGGGTTGCGTGTCGTATGTTATTTATTTCACCGTAAATGTAATGAATTGCTTTGGTTTCAGACATCACATTGAGCGTGGCTGCCAATTTTAAGCATAACGATTTGATGTGCTTCATGTGTAACAGTGTTTGGATAGAATCGCGCATTGTAGCGAGCTATGTCGTGTGATAACCTTTCGAGGTAGATGTAGATGTTCTATCTCTATAACGTGAGACGGTGTCTTAGCCTTGTATTGTGATGGTACTGATGAACTTGAGTTACAGCTCTTTCGTTCGAGTCATTTGTCATTGATTTAAGTATGTTCAGACTGTTTCTTATTGGTGTGTGTATTATGCAAGTTGTGGCTTATGCTTCTATTGAGGTGTCACATCATCAGAGTGGCGTGTTGGATTCGAGATGATCGTTGAAGTCTGAATACTAACATATTTGGTTTCAGCTTGTTGGAAGGATAATGTCGAGGTTCGACCCGGAAACCTGTTATGGTATTAGTCAAAAGGAAGGTGGCTTCATGAACGGCTGATCTGAGAAATGGTTACAGTTTATCGCGTGTTTCATTTATTATTGGCAGTATATGAAAATGTTGGAATAAGACTTCAGCTAATAAGAGCTTTTCTATCAGTATTTGGTTATTGTGACAACTGCGGCGAGTAGAAGTTATCGTTTCGAGAGTTTGGATTATGTGGTATATCATATGGTCTCACATGGGGTTGTAGGTATGGGATATTACAGCTTGTTCGGGTTTATTACGAATGTAGACGTGAGGTTCTGATCTTGTGTATGATTTCGGAAAGTGCAATGTGGTTCTACGGTTTGTGGCCTAGATGGACTGTGAGATTTTAGCTATGTTGTGTTATCAGACCTATATGGGATAGGGTGACACAGATCACTAGGTGTATGCTTGGTAAGGTTATTCAGCTATTGGTTGGCTCTAGGACAAATCTGGGTATGCTCGAGGACGAGCGTTTGTATAAGTTGGGGAGGACGTAATGACCCGACCCGTCGTCTCATGTGTTATCGCCCCATTTTTCCCGTTTATTTCTTCTTCATGTTTTGTTATCGGCATGTGGTGTATGAGAATTGATTTGGATTGGTTTTGATAAGAAATGAGACATTTAGTCTCTTTAAGGGAGGCTTAAGTTGGAAAAGTCAACTGGACGTTGACTTATAAGTTATAAGGCTCGGATGTGATTTTCGGTGATTCGGCTAACTTCGGGGGATGATTTTTGACTTAGGAGTCTGATCAGAATTGATTTTGGAGGTCCAGTGTAGAGTTAGGCTTGAATTGACGAAGTTAGTATTTTGGCGAATTCTGGTTGATAGGTGAGATTTTGAACCGAAGGTCGGAATGGAATTACGAGAGTTGCTGTAACTTTGATATGTGATTGTGATGTTTGTACAAAATTTCAGGTCATTCAGACGTCGTTTGGTTGGATTTTTATCGAATGTGTGTTTCGGAAGTTTTTAAACAACTTAAGCTCGAATCCGATGAGAATTGATGATTTTAGTGTTATTTGATGTGTTTTGATGATTGGAACAAGTTTGGATAATGTTTTAAGACATGTAGGTGCTTTTGGTTGAGGTCCCTGGGGCCTCGAGTGGGTTTCGGATGGTTTAACGTGATAGTTTTGAGGTTGAAAAGTTGTAGGTTTTTCATTTTCCAAGTGTTGCAGAAATTAAGTCAATGCGATCGCTTGGGTCAAGCCGCGATCGCGTAGATGATTGGAAATGTGAAGACCTACTAGATGAAGATGAAGACAGATGGTGAAAGAAGAGAACCAAAGAAAGAAAATAACTTGGTACTCAAAGCTGATAGTAATGACTCGAGTGAGGAAGAGTGGAAGAAACAACCGTAGGAACAGGTCCCTACTAGTTCCCGAGGAGACTGTATGAAGTCAACCCTCCAATAGGAAAGTTGCTACCTGCACACGCTATTGTACATGAACCGTGCAGTAGTCGACTTTCTGTGGAAGGCATTTTACCTACCTTGCTTATATTATTGTAAGTAATGTCATACAAGAATAAATACAATCAAGGAAGGTAAAATAACTTACTTCATGAGAGAACCATAAAGGACCTAAAGCATGCCCGGTACAATCATTCAAGTCAATCGACTCAAGATAATCTTGGCAGTGTGCTTTAGATTCATAGGAACCAGATTATGGACCTGATACCTTGGTGTTCCCCTGACATAAGTATAAGTCAATTGCATAGCTGAAAAGCAACTGCAAAAAGTGATTGCCTGCAACGGTGCAACAAACAGTACAGTAGATAGTGCAACAATCACTTTTCATTAAGATTGGACATCACCATTAAGAATTGACATCACTATGGTAATGTCTTGTGTAGTATAAACCTCATGCACGGCACAAGATTCTGGTTCAAGGCTTGCAAAATCAAAAACGAAAATACTCTCTCAAGTGCTTACCACAACCTCTCTCATGAACAAATTTGCTGCAACTTCAAGGACCTGATCCAAGATCGAAGATATCTTAAGTCCTTAGGTTTGTTGAGTTTTTGTTATTTGTTCTTCAATTGTAACGCCTATCTTGCTTTCTTATAAACTATTTTAGGAAACCCAAAATCACAAATCCTACAAGTTTGTGTCTTGGCTAGAGTTAGTCGAGTTCTAAAGCCTTTGTAATAGATTTATTACAAATTGGCTTGTAATAGGGCTATCATAACAAGTTAGAGTGTCAAAAGCCTTTGTAACTATGGAGTGACAAAGTGGCTTGTGGTGAGAGCATCACAAGTTAGTATAAAATCTTTTGTAACTAGGGAGTCACAAAGTGGCTTATGGTAAGAGTACCACAATTTAGTTGAAGTCTTTGTAATAGGGTTATTGCAAAGTGAATTATAATAGGTTTTTACAAGTTAGTAAAGTTGAAAGCCTACAAGTGTAGGTCATGGGTTTTGTCCCCTTGAGTTGGGATTTTTTCACGTAAAAATCCTTTGTGTTCTTTACTTATTGTCGAGCTACTGTGGTAATAATTAGAGAACTTGATTCATTGTACTGATTGGTTGCGCAGTGTGTTGCTTACAGTAGGAACTGCTAGAAAATCTGGTTCTCTATACAGTCGGAACTTATCATGTGTGTCATCTACATACTGGTTCCGCAGTTAGCACTATACCAAACTGATATAGGACCAGATCACTATAGAGTTTGGTTCTCAGTATTTTCAGCGGAAACTCATAGAGAACCCGATTCTCTATACAGTCTGGTGGACGCTCAATTTCTAACGATTGGTATTGGAGCGGGTTCTTTCTAAAATGTTTAACACCTAGAAAGGATCTACATGGATGCTCTACCGGACTTTGAGGAAGGTCGATCAACCTACAGGCCACCAAGATTTCAGAAAATGGTTAGTAGAAATGAAGGCATTCCTAATAAGGGTAGCTCTAGCAGAAACACTAAAAATGATTGTTGTCACAAGTGCAGAAAACCGGGACATTTTATCAAAAACTGTCCTTTTCTCAATCAAGTCCATTACAAACACAATGCTGACAAGGTGGGTAAGAGGAACCTGGTCCCCTACAGAACGTTCAAGATAAGAGAAGTCACTGACAATATTATAAAGCAAGGATTAGCTGTCTGGGGAGATTCCTCTAGTGAATCTGAAGGTGATAATAATAATAAGGAAAATACCTCTGTGATGCTAGTTGAAAGAAAAGCTACAAAATATGATTCCATATTTGCATTGATGGCAAAATCTGATGAGGATAAAGAATATGATGATGATGAGGTAACTTCTTTGATGTTCAAAGAAATCTAAAGTATTATTCTTCAAAAAAACTTATGTCTTTGGCTAATATTTTAATTGATGTGTATCATAGTCTTATAAATGATGAAGATGACCTAACTGTGGAACTAGAAGAAGTAGAACAATCAAGAGAAGATCTAGAAGTTCGAATTGTAAACTTAGAAGAAACCATTGAGAATCTGAAGAAAGAAAACGTTGCCTTAACTGAAAAAGTTGCAACCATATGACACGAGAGAGATAATCTAGTGGTTGTTGTGGTCAATCTAAAGGAGACCATTCAATGTGTTAGAAATGAGAAAGAGGTTTTAACCGAGAAGTTTGTTAACATTGAGCGCGAGAGAGATGACCTATCAGTTGTGGGTGTACACCTAAAGAAAATAATTGAGGAACTAAAAAAGGAAAGTAGGCCTAGGAACACTCAAAAGGAAAAGAAAGTTGTACGTGAGGCATACATAAGCTTGAAAGTGAGTTAAGTAAAGTCTAGTTTGTCTGTTGAGTTTGAGAAAAACAAACAACTTCAAGAACAACTAGGTAGAGTGAAAAGTGATCTTGAAAAATCACTCAAATGGACCTTGTCCTCTGATGGTATCACTGCCTTGTACACAAACAATGGGGGAAATAGGTAACAAATCGGGTTCCAAAGGGAAAAGACTCCTTACAACCCTTATAGCAAGTACGTTATTGTACATGACAATTAGCTTTGCACTCATTGTGGCAACACTGGGCACTTTAAAGAAAATTATAAGGTTAGAATTCAGTCCCAACAGAAAAATAAAGTTTTTGGTGAAAAGGTAACTACTGCTACGGAACCTGGTCGTTCACAAAAAAACCATATAATACGTGCTTGGACCAAGATCCCTCATTCACCCATTTTCTCATTAAAAGGACTCCTGTAAAGTTAAAATTCAGTTGTTGCAGAAAAATAAAGTTTTTGTTGAAAATAGGCGTATTGATAAGGAACCTTGTTCCCGAAAAAGAAAATATGCGTTGCCTGCATGGGCAAAAAGAAGTTTGATCCACCCAATCTATCATTATAAGGGACCCAAGTTGGCTTGGGTTCCTTAGTCTAATCATTGATTTAGTATGCAGGGAACAGTGAAAGGGAGCAGTCAATAGTGGTGCATTGATAGCGACTTTGAAAGATCATGACTGGAAGAACAAATGATTTTCTTTCACTGAAAGCCCTGCAGGGAGGGAATGTATCCTCCGGAAATGAAAGAAGGGGTACATTCTAGGTGTCAAAAAGGTTGGAAAGTCTCTCAAATCTGTGATGAATGGAACAAAGTAGAGTTCTTGTCTAAAGTGTGCACAGTTACTAATCTGGTAACTGGCAAAGTGGTATTAGTAAGCAAAAGATACAAGAATATCTACATTGCTGATATTGAGTCTCTACCAGCTGGTGATATGAGCTGCTTGAAGAAGGACTTGGTTCGTGATTTGCCAAATTCAAATTTCAAGGAGCACAAAGTGTGGGATGCATGTGCTAAGGGAAATATTTGATGTGTCAAATGGCAATGTTGTTATGATGTGTCAGATAAAGGAGGCACGTGAAGGCAATGTCACATCCTCTTCCACTTCTCAAGAGGAACCTGGTACCCAAATTGCTGCCACTAAAGCCGAAGAAAGAGTTGGAGATGCAGCATTAGGAACTCCTGATGCAGAACAAAATAGTGGAAGTCATGATTAGGCTGATGTCACTGGTGATTCATATATGGAGAAACCTAGTGCTTCAATTTTGAAGTTTAACTATCCAACTAGAAGCAAAAGAATCCACGTTCCTTCAAAATGTAGTCACATCCTTAGACTCTAGTATTCAACCTAGTTCTAAGGTAAGGAACATGTTTTCCATCTCAGTGTTCTTCCTTTAGATCAAGCCTAAGAACATCAAAGAAGCATTGGAAATAGCCGCGATGCAAGAAGAACTCCATGAGTTGAGAGGAATCAAATGTGGCCCTTGGTCCGTAGGCCTTCGCACAGGATAATGATTGGAACTTGGCCCAAAAACTTTCACTTGAAGGGTGCCAAGAAAATTTTTGAGGTATCCTAAAGGAACGAAGGACCTGGTCCCATCTAGTGATTAGGAGATTCTTTTGATTTGGTTTGTTGTTGCTGATTATGCTGAATATCTAGGTGACCGTAAAAGCACTTCTGGAACGACACATTTTCCAGGGTCATACTTGATCTCATAAGGTACAAAAACAAACTGTGCGGCTCCTTCTACTACTGAAGATGAATACGTGGTTGCTGCTTCTTATTGTGCACAAGTTGTATAGATCAGGCAACATTTTGAAGACTTTTGTGTATTTAAAGCTTGAACCTGATATAATATAAGAGGACAGAGCACATTTGTGTCAAACACCAAATTTTCAAGGACTATATTGAAAATGTTTTGATTTTTATGAAGTTCTAGAAGACGAAATATTAAGTAGAAGACATCTTCACCAAGTTTCTAAGCAGGGAACATCTTGAAAGAAATCTTCTGGATTCGGGGTTGATCAAGTTCAACTAAGGACCTGGTCCCTCGATGATTGGCTATGTTAAGAAGGAAATGTACAATGCTAAAAAGTGTTTTTCAGCGACATCTAACTCAAATCTATACTATTACAAGTATACACATATGGCAGTCTCAAGATAAAAACAAGCAAAGAGTGACATTGCACTTCGAGGAGACTTTGCTCAAAATTTTGAAAAACAGTAATGGAACCTGGTTCCTGTAACTCAGGTTAGTAGTCTCTTCAATACTTATATGCCTTTTTAAGATGCTGAAGTATCATGTCATCAATTTGTTTCTACCTTTCTCCTACCTCTCCTCCTAACTTTTAAAGTCCAAAATGTTAAACCTTTTTGAACTGACCCATTGTCCAAAAAAGGCACATCTCTATCTTACACCTAAATAAAACCTATTCTTTTTTTAAAACCAAAATCACCCATGGCTCAAAATAATCCTTATTTCCAAATATGCTAGAATTGAATCCAACTCTCTCACTTTCCAATAACCTAATTCCATTAGAATCAAAACCCCAAGAAGTCTTTGGTATATTTTGATGGAAGTTTAACTGAAAGAAAATAGGTTAAATCTAATATTCTAGAGTGTGAGGCTGAAGTTGTGGTTGGATTTGTGGAAATCTTGAAGGATGGAGAAATTGGTAAATGTGAGGATTGAATGAGGAACCTGGTCCCTCAAGTCTTTCTCATGAAGTCAATTTTAATGATGATCTTTTTTTTTAAGTTATGTGTTTAAATGAACTCTCAATACAGTAAAGAAGATTGAGAAAAGTAAGCTGATTGATGATGAAGTGGTGTGACCTGCTAATGTGGTGACTGTGGAACAGGGAATGAAGTGGAAAAATCTCCATTTGTGAGAAAGGATTAAAAAAATGGAGAAAAAAAGTTGGCTGAGAAAGATGCAGCACGTGATAAGGGTGAACAAATTGAGAAGATAAAGAGAGAGACATGGGTGCTCGGGGATAGAAAGGGTAATGTAAGTGAAGAACCTGGTTCCTTACAAAAGCAAAAGGTTGAGCCATTTTTTGGAGGGAGAAGATGTTGAAGTCTCAAAAGGGTTGTAAGGCAGAGTGTTGACTATGACGTTGCTGAAAAATGGAGGAATCTCTTGACATGGTTGAGTTCCAAAAATAAAATCAGCTCTTTGTTCCTCCAAGTCTCAATGTTTATGAAGAAGGAAAAAAAACTTCTGTGTCTTATATGATACTATGATGCTATATGTGCATGGGACTGAATCTGTTCTTGATGAGATGAAGCATGAGGAGATTATTGGTGATCTGATTGATGGCACAACCTACTTAGATAGGTTAAGAACCTGGTCTTCGAGGACCCTTGGTATAATAGAATTTTAAGTTGAAGGATGAGAATGAAAGATTGAGGAAACAAGTGGAGGAACTGAGAGAGCAGGTGATCATTGATCAAAGGAGAGTAAATAAATGAATGGACAAGCTCATCGAGGCCTTAGCCCCTTATTTTTCCTCCTGCCCAGTGATCCATGTGTTTTACTCCTTCCAAATTCCCTTGAATTCTTACCTTCTTTTGATCCCTATATTTGATGACATTGGTATTTTAGTCATTTAAACTGTCATATTAAGTATTGTTGAAACTACTGTCCTTTTGTTATAATTACTCCATTATGGGAAATAGCATTCATTCTTGTTATTGTTTATGTTATGTTGCCCAAGTGGCCTGAGTTAATGTTGTTGAACTTCATTTTGTAATACTTCTTCGGTTATTCTTTTGGATTACCCCAAAAGGGGAAAGTTATATAGGTGTCAACATGGGAGGAACAAAATTTAATGTTGTGCATGAAAGATGGATCTGCTTCACAGAGGGAACATTGCTTATAATGCATGGAAACATATGAGGAATCTGGTTCTCAAGAGATAGGTCTGCTTCGCAAGGGGAACAATGCTGATAATATATTGATTATAGGTCATGTGAGGAATCTAGTTATTAAGAGGAATATCAATTTTGGGTTTGTCATCATCAAAAAAGGAGAAATTGATAAGTTATGGTACTTTGAGTTTTGATGATTTGCCAAACAGTCTTGAGGAACCTGTTGTGATCAACTCCTTAGGTTTGGTTTTCATTGGGAATATGGCTGATTTGTAGGGGGGACAATATGGAGATCCGGTTCTCAGGGGAAATATCAATTCTAAGTTTGTCATCATCAAAAAGAGGGATAAGTGATAGATTACAAGTACCTTGGGCACAAGTACTTTATTTTATATTTTGATGATCTAACAAACTTACCATCTAGAACCAAATAAGGAACCTGTTGCACATTTACAAGACTTTGAGATCACAAAGTTCTAGGTTGGATCCAACCCTTGGGAAAGCAAGGTGAATGCTATTACTGAATCAAAGGACTTGCAGGATCTGACCAAATAAGTGCTGGTTGGAAATCTGAAGACCTACTAGATAAAGAGGAAGACAGGCAGTGAAAGAAGAGATCCAAAGAAAAAAAAGAACTTGGTTCAAAGTTGATAGCAAGGACTCAAGTGAGGAAGAGTGGAAGGCACAGCTACGGGAACAGGTCCCTACCAGTTCCCGAGGAGACTATAGGAAGTCAACTCTAAGTCAACCCTCCATCGGGAAGTTGTTGCCTGCACACACTATTGTACAAGAACAATGTAGCAATCAACTTTTTATGGAAGACTTTTTACCTAGCTTGCTTACATCATTGTAAGTATGTCATACAATCAAGGAAGGTAAAATAACTTACTTCATGAGAGAACCAGATAAAAGACCTGAAACATGCCTGGTACAATCATTCAAGTCAATTGACTTAAGATAATATGGGCAGTGTGATTTAGATTAACAGGAAACAGATTAGGGACATGATACCTTGGTGTTAACAGAAGTATAAGTCAATTGCACAGTTGGAAAGCAACTGCAGAAGTTGCCTGTCTTTAATAGTGCAACAGACAGTGCAACAATCACTTTCCATTGAGATTGGACATCACTATTGTGAACTAGCATCACTAAGGTAATGTCTTGTGTAGTATAAATCTCATGCAACACATCAAGGATTGCAAAATTAGAAACGAAAATACTCTCTCAAGTGCTTGCCACAACCTCTCTCAAGAACAAAGTTACTGCAACCTCGAGGACATGATCCAAGATCGAAGATATCTTAAGTCCTTAGGTTTGTTGAGTCTTTGATATTTGTTCTTCAATTGTAACTCCTATCTTGCTTTCTTAGAAGATATTTTAGGAAACCAAAAATCACAAACCCTCCAAGTTTGTGTCTTGACTAGAGTTAGTCGAGTTAAAGCCTTTGTAATAGAGCTATTACAAAGTGGCTTGTAATAGGGCTATTACAAGTTAGAGCGTCAAAAGCCTTTGTAACTGTAGAGTGACAAAGTGGCTTGTGGTGAGAGCATTACAAGTTAGTAAAATCCTTTGCAACTAGGGAGTCACAAGGTAGCTTATGGTAAGAGTACCACAAGTTAGTTAAAGTCTTTGTAATAGGGTTATTGCAAAGTGGCTTGTAAAGGTTTTTACAAGATAGTGAAGTTGAAAGCTTACAAGTGTAGGTAGTGGTTCTTGTCACATTGAGTTGGGAATTTTTACAAATTCGATGTGTTCTTTACTTACTACCGAGCTACTGTGGTAACAATTAGAGAACCTGACTCCCTGTACTGATTGGTTGCATAATCTGTTGCTTACAGTAGGAATTGCTAGAGAATATGGTTCTCTAAACAATGAGAACTTATCGTGTGTCTCATCTACATACTGGTTCCGCAGTTAACACTGTACCAAACTGATATAGGACTAAATCACTATACAGTTTGGTTCCTCAGTGTTTTTAGTGGAAACTCATATAGAACCTGGTTCTCTATACAGTCTGGTGGACGCTCAGTTTCTAACAATTGGTATCAGACCTCCATTAGGTACAAACAAATAAAGTCGTAGTGTTTTTTGATGATAATTAGTCAAAGTTGAGAGACTTCTTAATTACGAAAAATAATTATTGAATTGTGTGTAATCTATACTATATTAAAAATACGAAACACTTTAGTGAAATATCATCTTTTTTACCCTTTAAAAACGAATTTCACATTAGACATAATTGTCATTGTTATATCATTATTTTTCTAATATTTAGGACTTTTATATTAACTAAAACTTTGACTATTAAATCTTTCCTTATTTAGATTATATAAAAACTCCTAATATTTAGGAATTTAACTATTTCATAATGTTTAATATAAAAAGGGAACATTTTACCGACATTCATGACTTAAATTTAAAGTGCTTTTTTTCATAAATAAATAAAAATGGTTATTCACAAAGAATGGAAATAATTCATATGTTTTTATCTTTCTCAAAATAATTAGGAAATTTGAATTTGGATAACGAAGATGGGATGAAAAAGGTAATAAATACTCTCAATTAAAGAGTATTAACAATCAACACACCAAAGTTAGCCTTTTAAGTATCTCCTTATCGGTATATAATTGGATAAAATAATAATAATAAAAATATTTGTACACAAAATTTGAATTTAACAGAAATACTATCTTCCAATTTGTTATTGGGAATATTTCGCATAAGAACAATTGGGTTCCCTAGTTTTCAATTTTATAACCTAAATTTCAATTTACAATCAACTAGCCCAAAATAATAGGCTAAAATTCAATATTTAACTCCAATAAGTTCTAGAAATTGCTATTTAATTTTAAAAAAAGATTGATCAAGTTCTTAAGTCAATTTTCGAATTAGTAACTGTGACTTAAATATTAGTTCAACAAACAAATCCATCTGGAGGGTGAAAATTAGTTTTTTAACAAGCTTAAATATGTGGGTTTAAATTTCGAGTTTGAGTTTTTGAGAAATTTGGAGTAGGTGTTATTTAGACTTGTTAGAAATAGTATAAGGAGGTTGTATATAAAATTTGAAATCATTTAATGGAGATTTGGACTGCCTTTGAACAAGAATTGTAACTGAAAATCGTGGAAAAAGTTCCTCTACACACGCTTGTATAAAGGTTTATAAAAGTGTATAAGATGTGTTTATATACTCATATTTCACTATTACTAGTATCTATAAACGTGCGTTGCACGTTAATAATAGTACATGATGATTTAAATAATTATTTATACGGAGGAACAATAAAATTTAATTAATATTTTTTTTATTATATAAAATACTATAACAATCATCTAAATGCTGAAAACGATTGTTACATTAGCATAATACATGAACTCAAAATGAAAGAACATCATTAGAACTTACATAAATGATCAATTTTAGTTATGTTATGTGGATAATTATGTATTGTAAAGGTATCTAATGTGATGGTATCTTACCAAATACTTCTTTATAAACGATGTTTTTTTATATGTTTCCCTCTATTGCTTTGCTTACTCTACCATAACCATAACTCTTGTTGTCGATATTGATATCTCTCTTGAAAGTGCAATATAGTTATTCGTGCAAGAAAATATATTCTGGTATATATAGTCTAATATTTAGGATGTTTGTCCCTATGCTTTAATTATTATAACTACAAAACATAAACATACTGAAAATTATTTTCACACAAATTTAAAAGAGTATTCTTTAGTTTCGGAAGACAGAAGTTGAATTCGGGGATAAACACATACTTAGAAGCACATTGACCAGTATCATAAGTTTTGCGTGTATGTCGTTATTATCAAAACTTCTATATATCATATGTGTACTATTACATAAGCTATTCAGCTGATCTAAGTTTTCAGTAACATGACATCATATTTTTTTTTTTAAAATCAACCTATATGCAATGGAAGATCAATTTTAACGTGGTCTATTATATATATGGTGACATTAACATACATAAGAAATAACGAACTTGCCAACAAATATATACAGTAGAAGGTCATTTGGTATTAAAGTATTTAAGCATTCTTCTTGGAAGTAATTGTTGGTATCATCTTCTGTTGAGTCAAAATTGAAAATACTTTTTATCATAAAACTTATCAATCAACATTTTATTTAGTTGATCAACATACTCATTTCTGCTAGCTAAGCTAGCTCTTTCATTTCTATCATGTAATTGCACAAATTGTATTTTAATCTAATGATGGAAATATTTTCCTTATTAAATGTACTATTATTACTATTGGGATTGATAATCAAGTCTTCTAGAAGAACCAAATCATCTTTTATTTGATGAACTTCTTTGTTCTTGATATGAAGCAAGAAGTCACTGAATGTTGGATTTTTTCTTAATTTTATATTTCTTGTCATTCGAATATTGTTCATTTGATATCGTAAGTATAATTTTGGCAGGTTAGCTTTTACAGTTTCTGCTTTGGTCAATTTTGGAACTATTGATTGTACTTGACAAAAATCACCTTCCAAACTATAACTTTCCACCAAACGGTTCATCAAAATCCAATATACTTCTAAAACTCTAGGGGGTGGTTTCAATCATTTGACGCTTAGCAAAAAACGCTTCATCCCATATTATCACTTTTGATTTCCTTATAAATCTAGCACTATTGCTCTCTGGATTGATATATTTGTGATTATTTCAGATATTTGAATAGGTATATCAAATCTAAAGTGAGTTGTACGACCTCATAATAAAATCGTTGATGGTACACTACTTGTCTTATTGCTAACAATATCATGTCTCTTGATAGACATTTGTAAATAATGCATGAGATATGAATATTATTTCGATCTCGCCGAAGACATCTACAAAGGATAATCATGATATACCTAGTCGACTTTTTATTATATAGTCTTGAAAGCTTATTTTTGTTCGGAATTTAGCTTTGATTGTGCCTTCTCAAACACGTGTATAGCCTTCATAATATTATACTAATATTTTTTACTTTATGATCTATTTTTTTAATCTCTAATACTCTTTTATGGAATAAATTTATGTACTCTAAGATTTCTTCTAAGTTGAAAAATAATTTTACGCATATGATGAATTCAAAAAATAATGTAATTGGATTTTCTTGTTAAATAATTACTTGAAATATTTGACTTTAACATAATAATTTTTGTTGATTTAAATTATTATTATCAGTTCATCTCATATTTGAATATTTAACCGGAATTATAATTTTATCCACCATAAATTTTATTTTAAAAAGTAAAAAGATCGATTTAACATTTAACTTTTAGATCTTTATATTTGTACAATCATTAGTGGTATTGGCTATTACAACCTTTTTCTTTCTTTTCTCACATTTTTATATCCTTAAATTTTTTCTTGATTGTTCTTTAATAATTGGGTATATTTTCTATATTACACGAAAAGCTAATAATAAAGAATATTATTTGAGAAGCAAAGCAGTTCAATATAATATAATAATATATTAGCGTAGGTATTTTTCCCCTTCTAACACTTTATGCAGTCCGTTTAGTATTTCTTTTATTTTTTCTTGGAACTGAATTATATAGTGGTAATATATTACTAATATGGGGGATTCTTATAAAATTGATCTTGTTAAAACTTCCTACATATTTTTAATAAAAATTCATTAGACAAGATTGTTTTACTTTTAAAATATTACACATTAAAAAAAAGTAAACATAAAAAGTTATTGTAGTCCAAAAAAAAATATTATTACATATTTCATTTCCCTATGAGTTCTTCTGTTTAATTTTTATGACTATTTTGGTCTATTAATATTATATTTATACTAATAATATAGGCTCCCATGTTTCTAAATGGATTTGGACAATATAATACGTTTTTAAGTTAAATTACTAATAGGAATTTTTTAAGAAGTATATTCTAAAAGTAATAGGATTACATGGCTAAAAATATATCCATATCCCCAAGTAATTATACTAATAGAAATTTAAAATGTTCCTAAACGTATTATGTGCACGCTCTTACATGTAGTATTATATATTTATGCCAAAAATTTATACTAATAGGTTTCTTAAAGGTTATCATGTATGATTTTTATATCCCCAAAGTAATTATATTAATAGAAAATTTAACATGTTCCTAAACTTATTACGTGTACATTCTAACATGTAGTATTAAATATTTATGCCAAAAAATTATACTAATAGGCTTTTTTAAAGGTTATCATGTAGGATTTTTAACTTGTAGTATTATGTCCTAAAAAGCTAAAACTAATAGGATTACATGGCAAATGTCTTAAATTCTTCATTATGTCCTTTTATTGTGAGTTATTATGATTAACATTAAAATATTATTTTTGTACTCTAATATTTTATTCATGCTCTTATAATAATATTGCCGGAAACAGCCTCTCTACCCTTTCGGGTAGGGGTAAGGCCTGTGTACGTATTACCCTCCCCAGACCCCACTTTGTGGGAACATACTGGGTAGTTGTTGTTGTTGCTCTTAAAATAATATTGATATAGATAGACATAGACATATATATAGATATAGATAAGAGTAAAAGTGATTTGGGTGGATAACTTGTCCTCCATTTGTATTTAATCACCTTAAAATTTGGATAAAAATTAGTTCTCGACTTCTCGTTTATCATTCTATCACAAGTTCCGATTATTGAATAGTGATCTTGAAATTCCAATTAGTTTCTTTTCTATGATTTTACTTTATGTGCGAAATATTTATATTTGCATAGAGATTAAACAAAAGGTAGAACGTCCATATAAGTGATTCTACTGCTTAGTTGCTACAATTCCTTTTATAAGTTGTCTTGGTATCGTGTAGGATTCTAACGTATAGTATTATGTCCTAAAACTAAAAGGATTATAATGTTATATTTAGAATTCCGATTATATCCTTTTATTATGAATTATTATGCCTAATATTATAAGGTTATTTTTATAAACCGACTTTATATTCATGCTTTTATAATAATATAGATACAAGATTATATATAGTTATATAAAAAACTGACTTCGACCTCTACCTTGCGCCTTTGCTAAAATTTAACTCAAATCTTGCTCAAATCCACTTCAAATTTAAATTTTGAACTCCTTTTGATATTTTCAATCAATTGGAACAACATCCAATTCAAACAACTAACAAACTCAAAAATTCCTATTTTCAAAAGCAAAACTTTAAATGACCTTCAACGATGGACTTCTACTCTTCAATTTTATTTATACTGCAACCAAGTGACACATGGTAAGAAGCATCAATGACGGACGATACCTTGAAGCATGTGTAAAAGATGTGAGAAGAAGAGAGAATAAAATCACTAGTCGCAAGAACACAAATCTAACTCTATAGCTTTTAGAAGTAATGATTGTAAGAACACAACTTTTGAATTTGCCAGTGCTTTCAATATCTCTACAATATGACTTAGGTTGGGCAAAACTTAAAAACAAGGAGACATTTTTTGTTATGATGTGAAGTCATGTGTAGGGGTGTTCATGATTCGGTTTGGATCGGTTTTTCCCTTAAAAGAAACCAAACCAAGTAAGTCGATTTTCAAATAATAGAACCAAACCATTTAAGTCAGTTTTTTCTCGATTCGGTGTATGTCGTTTTTTCGGTTATTTGTTGTTTTTTCTTAAATATAAGACATACACTATCAAACACATATTCCGGCGACCATATTTTCAACATAACACTATCAAATCAATTGCCCTTGAGGAATCAATTATTTACCATGATATATTGATGATAATTAAATCAAATAGTAATGAACAATTTACGGACTTAATTAAAAATATATTATTTTTAACACAAAATAGATTCTTACACTTAACAAGAAAACTACCAATCAAACTAGAATGTAAAGGTAAAGAACCATATTAAAAGTGCAATCTATTAATATTTACCATTAAATCTTTGAAACTTTGTATAATATGTGTGTGTGTAATAAATTTGAAATAGCTACTCCTATAATCGGTTTGGTTCCGGTGGTTTTCGTTTTTTTTTAATTAAAACCAAAACCAAACCAAATTTGATTGGTTTTTAAAATTCAAAACCAAAACCAAACCAAACCAAACAAAAAGGTATCGTTCTCTTTGGTCGGTTTGGTTTGATTTTCGATTTGATTCAATTTTTCAGGTTTTTATGAACATTACTAGTCATGTGTATTTTTTTGTAATTCATTCTTTGTCGTTTAGGATCTTAGAACTAAACATGTCTGTGTTTATGTTTATTAAAGTGTCCTATAGCAATCTGAATAGGATAATTTCAATATATTTCCTTTTTGAAAATTACCTATTATATTGGACATTAAAGTCGAATTGTGATAGAATATTTTTGTTACTTGTTTGTTTATAGTAATAGTCAAAAAAATTACAAAAATTCTCTTAAGATACTTTGAAGTGCTCAGCAATTACAATAAGACATTTGAGGATTTATGTGGAGCGTGATTTTATTTTCTTCATCGAGTTAGTAGTATCATATTTGTCGTTTTCAGGAACGTATATTTTTTTGTTAAAATTTTATTTTATAACTAAAATATAACGTTTAATACTATTTATATGAATTTTAAAAATTATGTATTTATTTGATCGCGCGTATTTGTAAATTAAAAGTTGAGTGATCATCAAATTATAATAATGCACAACTACAAATATATCCAATCAGCATGAATCCAAATTAGTGAAATTACCTATGCAGTGAAGAACACATGCTTAACACGCGGTAGCTATTCCATCAACCATACGCTAGCATTTACCTCCCTTAGCATTCTCGTCGTCTTCTTCCACAGTTCCACTGCCCCGGTCCCAAAACGGCACTGTCTATTCTCTTCTACTACTCTCCTTTTTCTCCGACGACTCACTCTCTATTCTCTTCTACTACTCTCCCCATAGATAGATCCACCAAAATTCAAACCCTAAACCCCCAAAACGGCACTGTCTGATTCAAATCCAAGCCACCAGAATTGCATCCTCGATCCAAAGCTGGAGCAGTTGAAGACAATTGGTAGGGAGCTCGCAATGGGCTCCCAAGGCGGATTTGGACAGTCCAAAGAGTTTCTCGACCTAATCAAATCCATCGGCGAAGCCCGATCCAAAGCTGAAGAAGATCGAATCGTGATTAACGAGATCGAAACCCTAAAAAAACGAATTATCGAGCCTGATATACCTAAAAGGAAGATGAAAGAGTACATAATACGATTAGTGTATGTCGAGATGTTAGGCCACGACGCATCGTTTGGGTACATACATGCTGTGAAAATGACACATGATGATAATTTGCATCTCAAACGTACTGGTTATTTAGCTGTGACGCTTTTTCTGAATGAGGATCATGACTTGATTATCTTGATTGTAAATACTATTCAGAAGGACTTGAAATCGGATAATTATTTGGTCGTTTGCGCTGCATTGAATGCCGTTTGTAAGTTGATTAATGAGGAGACTATTCCAGCAGTGTTGCCACAGGTGGTGGAGTTGTTAGGGCATTCTAAAGAAGCTGTTAGGAAAAAGGCTGTTATGGCACTTCATCGTTTTTTCCAGAAATCGCCATCGTCTGTTAGCCATCTTGTCTCCAATTTCAGAAAGGTTCATTCATTTGCTTATGTTTTGTGTTCATCAGTAATTGTTGAATTCATTGTCGATACTACATTGTCATGGGGTACCTGCGTTGCATCCTTTTGTGGCAAGGATGTGGAGTAAATGTATTATTGAGGGCATTCGTTATAAATTATACAGAAATTAATGCTGTATTATTTGATGCGGGATAGAATTTCCTATAAGAATACATGTGTTAGCAATATATGGGTAAGAGTACTTAAAGAATAAAGATGCCCTTGCAGTTATTAATTTAGCATGGCCTCATTTCCTTGCTTCTAAATTAGTCATACGGGAAAAAAAGATTATGAAAATTACTCGTGTTTGAGTTCTAGATTTGGAGGATGTTACAGGGCATCGCCCAGTGAAAATTTATGTCCAAAATAGTGTAAGTTTGAATTTTTAACACTTTTTGGGAATGGTGGTGTCCGGGCCAGGTTGTGCACACCTCGACTATGCCACCGGGTACCTACTACTCCCCACCAACATAGGTACCGTGTAACCCCGCCCATCAAGGCTTAGGCAGATAGGAAGAAATTTGCTTTTCCAACACTGTCTGTTAAGCTGTACAGTGGAGAAAAATAGGATCTGTTGATTTTTATTGAACTTTTATTTCTAATAATTTTGTGAAGGTCCAGAGGATGATAGCGACCTTAGTATGGCGTTATACCAAAAAGGAGAGGATTGAGGTGATGGGTAAAATTATGAGAAGAAATGTAAGATATAAGTGATGTAGTGTAAGATATAAGTGATGTAATGGTAGATAATGAACTAAAGCTTGTGCACATTGAAAGGGATGTCGATGATAGTTTCATCTGGCATTCAAAGAGAAAATGATCTTTTATAGTTTTAACTGATTCTGTTTTATTTTGAATGATTATTTTGGTTTGCAGAGGCTATGTGACAATGATCCTGGCGTAATGGGTGCTACACTTTGTCCTCTTTATGATCTTATTGCTGCAGATGTTAATTCTTATAAGGATTTGGTTGTCAGCTTTGTAAGCATTCTAAAACAAGTAGCGGAACGGAGGTTGCCCAAGAGTTATGATTATCATCAGATGCCTGCTCCATTCATTCAGGTATTTTAATCAAATTTCTAGTTGCTCTCTTGCATGAGATGCACTTAAATTTTCTTTGTAAAAGGCTAAAGGCTGGAAAGATCGTATTTTTATGTGCCTTGTCTTGATGCAAATGTTCTCTCAAATTCTTGAGTGGCTATTCAAGTCCATGCTACCATTTCACTTCTGAGGGCTGGACCTCTGATTTGGCTGAGGTTTGATCCTTCCATCCAAAAAATTAATATTTCTATGCAAAATATAAAATTGCTTCTTTAATGATGTCATTGAGATAAAATTAGTAGACCCATAGAAGAGGAAGGTAGTTAACCTAGTATAATTAAGAGCTTCAAGAAGTCAATTATTCAATTGCACTTGAGGTGTACTTTCATGTGGAACCATTATATTTATATCTGCCATTTGAATGCTAAAAGCCTTTATATGTATATGTCTATGCATATGCATACAACTATACATACAGTTTTATTTTGTATTTCAATTTTGATGAGTCACTTAAGATCAATCTGTGGTCTAGTTTATCCCTTGTCAATCTTAAATCTTTTTGACATTATTATCAGTGATTGTCTTTCTTAGCTTTGTCCTTTGTATTGCTTTTTAACTAATCCACCTTTCTACAAGCTTCTACTATGTTGTGAAAATAGTTATACTGTTCAATGAGATAAAATCTCAAAATACCAAAGCTGTTTTCTAATTATTCTTGGTATGTCGCTGAAACACTGTTTAAACTTGATATTTGGAAATAGAAAATTGGCTAATATCAACTTCCTGAGATTACCAAATCTAAGAATATAGCTGACCCCAAACTTATATAAAAAAATATAACTGAGGATTTTGTACTAGAGGCGTAGATGATTGTTAGATTAACCAAATGTATGGGTAACTTGATTCTATGAATGTCTAGCAAAAACGAGTTTCCGCAATTAGGATTTTCTAGCCTTGCAGAGTATCTAGTCTTTTGCAAATAGAAAATGATTCCATATAAAGGTGATGAAGAACTAACCTAGGTTGCGCCGAATCTCCAAAATGTTGCCGCATTCTCCAAAAATACACTACTTTGGGAGTATCCGAGACGCACCCGGCGACATTTTCGGAGAGTCCGAGCAACATAGGAACTAACTACTTCTGCCTATCAACAAGTAAACCATGTCAATTTGCTGGTTCGACATTAACTTTAGGGTCAATATAACTCGTAACAAAAGTTATGTCTCTATAAGATGCAATACACTGTTTTTTTTTTTGGGTGGAAATGGAAATGTTTGACACTGACGAAATTGGAGAAGGGCAGGTTTAAGTTATTCCCTCCTCTGGCAAGTAAGTTAAAGAGAGATAAAATAGGAGGTTTAGGAGCCTCCGGGTCAGCTTTCACAGCTTCCCACCCCTCTGAAACAGCAAGACAACGGGGAATAATATCTCTTTTACTTCTCTGATTTATTCCGTGTTGTCAAAGGCGAGCTTAAGCCCCGAAGAGAGGCTCAAATCAGGTCGAGAGCTTCGCCTCTCTTCGTGGGAGCTTTAGTATATATCAAGGCTCTTAGGCATACTTTTACTTGTCAATGAGTGTAATCCTGAAATGGCATCATTAAACAATTGATATTTCACTTTAACGTAATTTTGTTCAATTTCTTTCCCCCGTATATTTGTTATTCATGCTTATAATTATTAGTCTTAGACTACATATGCATATTTTTACTTTTGCTTCAGTTGTGCCTTTTTTCATTTAAGCCCACGCTTTATTTGCGCTTTGCGCTTATAGCCCCAATAGACCTTAGAACTTTTTTGCGCTTTTCGCCTTTGATAACACTAGTTTTGTTATGATCCAATTACTTTTGCTTCGCTGTACTCTTTTTTGAACCAAAACTGATGTTAGTTTCTTCATTTTCGCATGGATTGCGAGGAATTTTTTTTGCTGCTGACTTCCTTAATCAAATGTGATATTACTAGTTTAATTCACAGAACAATAGGGAGGAAAAGTAAAAAGCAGTGATATTTACTTGCAAAGTTGTCATCTTTATCGGCTTACCACAGTGTAGAACTTGTATAGAAGAACAGGTAGCTTATTGAATAAGTAGTGCAAGCAATCTGATGGGGAATGTAACTATTGATTTGAGAAGTCTTTTTCCATTAATCCTCTTACTTATCTGCTCTTAGAGTTCAAGCTGTTCTGTTGTCTATTCGTTCTACTTTTCAGACAAGAAATGGATCTCTACTTGTAAGCTCAGTTGATGTTCTTTACGTGCAGATCAAATTGTTGAAAATTCTGGCACTACTGGGAAGCAGTGACAAAAAAGCCAGTGAACAAATGTATACTATTGTTGGTGACATTATGAGAAAAAGTGATTCAACCAGTAATATAGGAAATGCTATTCTATATGAGTGCATATGTTGTGTTTCCTCAATACATCCTAACCCCAAGGTATTAGAATCTGCCGCAGAAGCAGTTGCCAAATTTTTGAAGGTTTGTCTTCTTTATCTTCCTGCGTGTACCTTTTTGTTGCCATGCCTCTTACGTTTTCTATGTTAGAAGCTAATTTCTTTCAATATTACCTGGTGCACAGAATGATAGCCATAATCTAAAGTACTTGGGGATTGATGCGCTTGGTAGATTGATAAAGATAAGTGCAGAAATTGCTGAGCAGCACCAACTAGCAGTGATTGATTGTTTAGAGGTTAGAAATGTTACTTCTCAGGTTTCTTGTAAACAAAGGATATTTCAATTTATGGAGCCATCACAATGTTGGCTTGGCTTTCCTTTCTGTTTATGGCTGCGATACACAGCTAGAATATTCAGCTATTTTATTTCAGCAATGTGGCACCTTTATTTGTGTTTTGCACGTTTTTTTCAAACTGTAGCTGGTTATTGCTTTGAATTTATTGTGGATTGCAAGATCAGGAGAACTCCAACATAATTTGATTGAGATGTGTGACCCTAGTCTTCTGAACCATGCCATATCAAACATAATAAAAGGTGTAAGCATTTCGGTTGATTTCTATCAATAGATGGTTGGTAATAGCACTATTTCCAAAAAGAGAAGATGAAAAGAAAAGAGACTGATTTTATTTTTGTAACAATAAGAAATTAGCCTCTTTCTCTTCTTTTTCTCTTTGGACATTTTGGTTAATTCAAAGAAGATCAAGTTGATGCCACCAAAAGAGTCAATGAACCAGGTAGGTGTGTTCGGACATGCATTTTGTTTGTCTCACAGCCCTTCCAGGGTAAGGGTACGCTCTGCGTACATCCTACCCTCTAGACCCCACTTGTGGGATTATACTGGGTTGTTGTCGTTGAGTGGAAGAAAAATTTTCACCAAAAAACTGCCATAAACCATTTTTTGGGAACTTGGAAATTTTGAATTTGTTTCCCCAAAAAATGATCATATTTCATAAATAAACAATGTTTTCAAACTTTTTGTGAAAAATTGAAGCCAAAATCTATGGCCAAACGGGAGCTAAGTGACAACTGCTGGAACTTTGGATTTTAAGTAAGATAATTATTCAACTTAGGGATCAATGGTATATTACATTTCTTTAAAGGCCATATTTTGAGACATGTAACCAACGGGTTATGGGCTTTTCTTTTGCCTAACTTCTAAATATCATTTGTCCTGCCATAGTTCAGGTTTTATATTTACAATATGGCTAATTAGCTATGGAGTTTGTTTTATGGTGTATCTTTTCTTGAGGGTATAACTTTATTCATCTTGATGCTGTTAGAGAAATGGAAACTTGCTCCATTCATTCATTTTCCACAAAGGAATAGTTTCCTCCCTTTCTTACAGAGATAGCTATTAATCAATATGGTTTAGAAGATGGAGATGCTTTCTATGCTGTTCCCTTTATGAGGCCATCCATTGTATACAGGACCCAGATGACACACTGAAGCGGAAGACTTTTGAGCTGCTGTATAAAATGACAAAGCCATCGAATGTAGAAGTTATTGTTGACCGTATGATTGATTACATGATGAGTATAAATGATAACCATTACAAAACTGAGATAGCCTCCAGATGTGTCGAACTGGCTGAGCAGTTTGCACCGAGCAATCAATGGTTTATCCAGGTCAATTTAGCATAGCAAATTAATTTTTCATAGCATTTGCTCTATTCTAGTACCAACTACCATGTTTTTTGACGTGCTTACAGACCATGAATAAAGTGTTTGAGCACGCAGGAGATCTAGTGAATTTAAAGGTGGCCCACAACTTGATGCGGCTGATTGCCGAGGGATTTGGAGAGGATGATGATACTGCAGATACCCAGCTGAGATCATCAGCTGTACGTGTTTTTAACTTTTTGCTTCGATTGGTGCTGAATTTCTTTTTTCAGCTTTAATGGATATTCATCATTGGTGATAAACAATACAATCCTGAGCCTACGTTTTGGAATACTTGTATATATGATTTTTTTCCCATGCAATAATAATTACTATACTTCATATAGAAAACACATTACTTCCCTGAGCCTGTTTAATCTTTTGAATTTAGTTTGTTTTCTCATATGGTAAATTTTAAAAGGCTAAGAGCTAGCATAACTTGGATAGAATCTGGTCAAAACGAAGTAACAAGCTTGATAAAAAGATACGTTTAGATAGCTATTAGCTTATCAACAAAAAAGAAAAAAGAAAAAAAGAAATGTTTAGATTACTATTATGCTAGAAATTGTTGGCTTGTCTTCTTATTTTCATTTAAGTAGTATTCTAAGCTGTAGTTTATTTCTTACTGAAAGGTGGTTTTGCTAGTTGAGGGACCTGAGGTAATTTAATATCTAGATCGTATTAGGACCCTCCCGGGGGTCTTATTCTATCAGTTGCATACATGCCTTAGAAGGAATTATTGAATACTTTGTTAAAATTTTGTTCTCTGTCCTGATGGCTGGAGAGTAAGCTAATAAATCTTCTGTTAGTGTTAATTCGTAAGTAACTTAAATTGTGTGATTTTTCCTTTTTTCTCTGTCATGCCAAGCTGAAAATTTGAATACTCTTGTTGCAAATGCTGGATAATCTTATGTTAAGTGTTATTATTTGCAGTTACCAATAAAAAAAGTGTTAGCAATCTGCACTTTATTAAAGGGCCCTGCATTATCTACGTCTTTACACTCCTTTTTCTCTTTAACTTGCTCATGTTGTATATAATTGCACCGAAGATATTGGTTTTTTATGTTCTGTTTTTGTGCCTCTAACAGATTACACTTTTGATTGGTTGCAGGTGGAGTCATATTTGCGCATCATGGGAGAGCCAAAACTCCCCTCTGCATTTCTCCAAGTAGGTTTTCAAACCAGGCCCCCACCCATTTACAGCAATAAAATGTTGCCATGCTCAAATGTCACACATATATGTAATGTTCTCAGTTCACCTCTTCTGGTGCTTAACTCATAACCTTGTGAGTTGCAGGTTATTTGCTGGGTCTTGGGGGAGTATGGAACTGCTGATGGGAAGTATTCTGCCTCCTATATCACAGGGAAAATATGTGATATTGCTGAGGCTCATTCAACTGATGACATGGTCAAGGTATGCGAGATCCAATTGCTGCTCTATATCAGCTGTGATCTTCTAGTATGAGCTGTTTATGTATTACAATATACTTTGATCTTAAAAGCTAGTAAACAGATGAAAAGTCACCTAATGGCATTTGTTCTATTTTGATAAGCTTCCTCAAATTTCTGGCTTTCAGAATCCTTTACCCTCTTTGCCCTTTGTTCTCCTTTAACTCGAAAACCCTAGTTGAGTATGTGATCTAAACAACGTGGGAGGATAGCCCCCAAGTCTGTTCTATGACGTGGTATGATTGTCCAGGACATGAGGTCCTTGAATTATGTGTTTAGATATCTCTTACTGTCTTATACCGTTTGTATCATATTCATTTTGATGACAAGTTGATTTTTTATCTCATGACGATAAATACCATAAAAATCAATTTTTGGAACTTAGTATAGCGGCTTCTTGACTTTTCAAAAGAACCTTGTAAATACTTATTAATGCTGCGAAGTTGGTCCAATAACAGCAGGCTGAAATTTTAGGTGATCTATCGCATATACTGAGTACTTTAGGGGTTTGATGACTTTCTTTTTTTGTCCAGTACTTTGTGTTCCTTAGTCACTTCTCAAGACAAACAAAAGGAAATTTTACAAGTATGTTCCCCTGAAGGTGGATCAAACCTTCTTCTCTGTTTTTCTTTTTCGACAACATGCTGAATTTCTTTGAAGCAGAAATAGGGGCAACCACTCATTTCTATGGTTGCAAGAGATTAGGTTATTTTGTTGGTATGGTGGGTAAGCAAACAAGAATTTTTTTGAGCTATATGCTGGTTCTACTGGGAAGAATAGACCCCTTTTTATAACTGAAAAATCCCGAGGTAATGGGCCCGCCCTATCTTCTTCTCCACTTAAATACCAGACTGTTTTCTTTGGCAGGGTTCGAACCCATAACGTGCGCCAAACCCGCACTTTTTGCTCTTAGCATTAGACCAAAGACCTTGGGGCTATTGCGAAGAGAAGACTTGTGGCAGACAATGCATGTGTAGCTGCTAAGAAGTTACATCTTTACTTTTATGGAACTTGGAAATTCTTAAATTTTCCCTAATACTGGAGATATATGCCAAGAAGGATAGAGTTTTGATAGACTTCTGCAACTTGCAGTATTGGTTACTTCATCGAAAACTTACATTATTGGTTAATAAGTGAAATTATTCTTGGCAAGTAGCATTGAATGCATCAGGTTCGTCCTGTTTTAGAGATACCTATTTGTTATAGTGACACTATTTGACATGTTGCTTGTTGATCTTTATGTACTAGTATTAGTCTTAAAAGTCTAAAGCCTTCTCTCCGGTACTAATACCGTATTACATGGGTACCTTTGAGGTTGCATGTTGTACAGGCGCTCTTGTACTTATGCATTGGGTATTTCTTCATGGTGTTTCCATTATCCTAGTTTCAGTATACTGCACCCACACTATAATATACACTCTTAAAAGTTGAACTCTATGGATTTTTGTTTCTTCTTTTATAGGCTTATGCAGTATCGGCACTTATGAAAGTATATTCATTTGAAATAGCAGCTGGGAGGAAAGTGGACATGTTGCCTGAGGTAAGTAAATTAACTTTCGAGCCGTCAGTCAGTATTTTTTCCCTTTGGACAAGATTGATTGAGACGTACTAGTGTTTGTTTTCGTTTATTTTGCTGACTCCCTGATTGTATCTTTTGGTATGTGATGTGATCTGCACCTCTTGGTTACATGTTGAATAAACTCTCTTGTCTACTGTCCGAATAAAAAGTACTTAGAAAGGGAGAAAAAAAACCATACTCATTTTTGCAGATGCAGAATAACCATCTTGTTCTATTTTATACTTTAATGGGTGGTGGGAAACTTAGATAACCATGAAATATAAATTCTTAGAGTCACAACGCAAACACTTTATTTTTATTTCTTTTTGGTGAAACCACTGGTATAACATCCGATTGCTGATGAAGAGCTTAAGACTTCTATATTAATCAAATGAGTTCTCACGAGGGCAAAAAAATGAGAATGAACTTTTTATCTTTGTAATTCTCGCAAGGAATAAAAGAATCTTATTGCTTTAATACGTCTGTTCCATAAAAGACCATTTTAGTATTGGAATGGAATGAGCTTGACTAGAGTGGAATGGATATGGAGGATTCATACAACCAATCCCAACTAGTTCGGGATTGGGGCATATTGATTGATTGCTTACTTGTTAAAAATGAAATTGCTTCCATAATATGAAAAAAAGGGGAAAAGCAAGCCGCCTCCCCATTATATTGAAGTAAGGCAAGACTCTTCTAGTCCGTTTAGTTACTGGTTAGAAATGAGTTATACATGTATTAACACTAGCATAGCTCAAGGATTTTTGGTACCTTAAAATAGCTATTAGCTTATTTTGATTTGATAGAGAGGTCATATGCGAGCTCCAGAAAGTACAGGGAGGTAAATTCTTTTAGCCCAGAGAGACTTCTTCTCGATCAACACAATGTTGAACCTTTTGGGAACCAAACTTCATTAACCATTTATAGCTGGCTACAAGCTTCAATACACCTCTAGCATTATTATCAAAACTTCACTAAACCAAATGGAATACGTTTTTCATTATTATGAGGACATGCTTCAATTTCAATATGCCTCTAGCATATGCTCAAAACTTCACTTATCCAAATGGAATGCATTATTAGGTGCAGTATAGCCTACAAATAGTGTCCAATTGACGCAAATCATCTGTGAAGCATTCCGACATCTTTTTCGGTAGCTACAAAATTATTCCATGTTGTGTAAGATACGTGATCAAGCTACTCTTTCCAGTTCAGCTGACCTCACTTCTTAGTTCATTGTTTGGAAAAAGAAAGTTTAATTACCTTAATTATATTGCTTTCTTTCGGCTATTTATTCTGTGGCGATCTATCAATTTTGAATTTATAACTCTGGCTGGATATTGGAACGACTGATGGTTTACTATAATCAGTTGAGCCACAAATTGTGATGCCAAAAGTAGGTAAACTCCGTTTTCCAATGAACTGTATCGATTCCTTTCTTGGGCCGTGCAAAATTAATGACCAATACATCCAATATGAAATGAAGAGAGTAATTGTTGTCACATAGAGAAGGAAGTAAAATGCTGTGGGTCTAAACTGTGAGTCAGATTGGTGAAAATTGTTAAACAGATATCAGTAAAAATGACTCCTGATAGGGAAGGCCATTCACCAGAAAGTAAGAAAGTCCTATTTGGTTTACAGTGAGAACAAATGAAATTGGAACGAGAGGAGCAATAGATGCTTTGATGGAATCTCAACTCCAAATCACTCTCTCAAAGCTAGATGCCTACTAAATCTTTTTTGCTTGTCTAAGATAGCTACTGTAATTAGTGCTGACCACTTTTTGGATTTTGTTTGTTCCCTTGTCTTAGATTGATACACTGTAAAGGGGCTAGCTTTCTTTTACTTATGCATCTCAACTTGTATCTATGCATCTTCTTGATTCTTTGATAATGTAACTCCTTACTTCATCCCCCGCCCCACCCCCCACCCCCCCAAAACAAGAAAAGAAATTGAAATTGGAGCCATTCACCACCCAAAGAGTAGGAGTTCAAAGTTAAATAAGCGAGGCGTCCTACTAACCTAACAGTAGTTTACTTTTTTTGATGAGACAGTTGATTGAAAAAATTGTATAACATGGCAGATGGCTTTATAGAAATCATCATGAACTATGCAAAATGTAGCCCCAACTCCATCTTAATTTGCCAGGTCCTTTTTGTATTGTTGAGCAACTTGGCCTTATGTGTTATGGCTTCTAGTAGTAGCAGTACTTAGTGAGATTTATCATCATGTATGTCATCTTCCAAAAACAGGGGAAGGGGAAAAAATAGAATGCTAGATTTTCTTTCAAACCTCTACTAGAATTTCCAACTGCTGAAGTATCTGCTTATTGCAGTGTGATTCATTCATTGAAGAGTTGTTAGCATCACACTCAACAGATTTACAGCAACGAGCATATGAACTTCAAGCAGTTGTTGGTTTAGATGCTCGTGCTGTTGAAAATATTATGCCAATGGACGCTAGTTGTGAAGACATTGAGGTAAGGACTTTGCCAGAATCTATTTCATGTTTCTTAACCAAAGCTATTTCTCAAGTTATAAGCAGGCTTAGACATACTATCTGGGTTGTTAGATATTCATGTTCTTACCGCATGTCCATTTGATGAGTATTACAGTGTGTGCATGCATCTTGTTTAAGGGTGTTGTTACTGATCAATTCTGTTTTGGATTCATCATCAGTAGGCAGATAGTGTAGTTGAATATAACTGGTCTTTTCATTCTTGTATCACCCAGTTTGGCTCCCGGCTCCTCCCCCCATCCCCCCCCAAAAAAAAAAAAAAGAAAAAGAAAAGAAGCTTGTTTTGACTGTTTTGGAAAACCACGGGTCTATCTGTTCATAGTAGACCTTATATCACTGATGTGTCGGGAACTTTTGGAAAAAGTTAGCATGCTTGTTTTTCGGAAAATTTGTGGAGATGGTTCTGTCCTCTCTTGCTATCCTGTGTAAGACATATTGTTTGAAATTGCCTTCTTCATCTTGGTGCTTCATATCTATTCCTTAGCTGCTTTTCTGGGGATGAGAACTAAAATGTTAGGGTGGTGATAATTTGTGTTGCGGGTTTCATATTACCAACTTATTTTCTCGAGTGATGATAGTGAAAAAGGTTAAGGTGATAATATGTGCTTGTAGATTTGATGTTTTGACCTATTTTGTTTCTGGAAAGATATGATTCAGTCTACTCTCTGTCACAGGACTCGGACTCAAATTTTTCTTTTTCTATCTTGTTTTTGTTTAAACCAAGTGCAACTAATATGAAAATTTTCTGCAGGTTGATAGAGAACTATCTTTTCTCAGTGGTTATGTTCAAGAGTCACTGAATAAGGGGGCTCAACCCTATATTCCTGAGAATGCGCGATCAGGAGCTTTAACTATCAGCAATTTTAGACATGAAGAACAACATGGATCCTCAGGACATTCTCTTAGATTTGAAGCCTATGAGCTTCCAAAACCCTCTGTGCCATCAAGACCTTCTCCAGTCCCGCCAGTATTCTCAACTGAACTTGTTCCGGTACCAGAACCAACTTATCACACCGAGTTTCATGAAGCTGTTGCACCAAAGTTGTCCGCATCTGGTACAGGCTCATCTGAAATCAAGCTACGACTTGATGGTGTTCAAAGAAAGTGGGGTAAGCAGACTTATTCTTCTTCCTCACCCTCTACTTCAGACTCTGATACCTATAAGACTCAGAATGGAGCGACACAGCGTGATGTACCAAGCAGCTTAAGCTCAAAAACACGCGATGTATCTTATGAATCAAGAAGGCAACAAGAGGAAATTAATCCGGAAAAGCAAAAACTTGCTGCTTCCCTCTTTGGGGGTGCATCAAAGTCTGAAAAAAGACCTGCTGGTGCGGGGCACAAGGCATCAAGGCCAAACAGCCATACTGCAGTGTCTCATTCAGAAAAGACTGGACCTTCTGATGGAGGTGCTGCAAAAGCAAGTCCCCAACCACCTCCAGACTTGCTTGACTTGGGTGAACCAACTAGTATTAGTAGTGCAACTTCTGTGGATCCGTTTAAGCAATTAGAGGGCTTGCTTGACTTAAATGAAGGAACTCGAGCTCCAGATTCTAGTGGAGATAGTGCTACTAAAGCGCCTGATTTTATGTCTCTTTATGGGGACACTTCCTTCAGTGGGCAGAATATGATGGGAACGGAAAATCTCCTTTCAACTGCTGAATTTTCACATGCATCCGACAGAAATGGCCATGGAACAGGAAGTACAGTTGCAAATTCAGCACATAAGGGCCCGAATCTTAAAGATGCTTTGGAAAAAGATGCACTTGTGAGGCAAATGGGTGTGACACCAACGAGTCAGAATCCCAACTTATTCAAGGATTTGCTTGGATAAAGTACATGGACATGGTTATGTGTTGGAAGTCTAGTTAGGCCTTGTTGTAGAGTCTTTGTTGATTGAAAGACAAATATATTTGTTGGCAGAATTACAATCGAAAATACAATTTGCGAGGAGCTAATTGTCGTATGACCCTGGTATTCTGCGTAGCAGTTGCACATGGAAAAGTTTATGTGAAAATGGTTTTGACTGGTAAGAAATAGGTGAAGCCACTTGAGCTTTTGACTTTTGAGATTTCCAGAGTAAAAGGCTAGCATGTTTTTGGCGCAGTCCCGACCATAGGATTGCCATGTGCTTCATCAAGACGTATCAAAGTTGTGTTTTATGTGGATCTTCCTTTTCCTCTTATCTTATTGATACTATTCTTTTTACTTTTTCCTGGAGGCGAACTGTAACATTTGGAGAGGTATTGTACCCTTATATGATGTTGTAAAGCAATAAGCATTTCTCAGCTTAAATTGATACTGGCTTTATCAGTTGAATGTGGATTCAGTTTTCTGGATAGCATGTTTGACTATATTAAGAGTCAAGTTTGATGAAGAAGCTCAATAATGTTATATCTGCAGCTTTTCAGTTCTATGTTGAAGGCGCTGCATATATTTGGCTTATAAGAAATCCAATTCCTAGACTAATAAGGATAATTTTCTTCTGACAGTGGTTGCTTAATGGAACTTGTTTAGTAGGAGCATTATTATTTGTTTTTTATTGTGTTGTCCTTAGTCGTTCATGACTAGGGTCGTACAGCAAGTGGAACTATGCATAATTTCACCACTAAAGCTAGAAAACTAAAACAATGATATTTTTGACGAACAAGATGTACTAATGATAACACTTTACACTAATTGGTAATTCTGTGCTACGCTAGTCAGTAGAACATGAAAGTTTTGGTCCCTCAGCTTTCTTTCCTGGAGATGCTTAACGCATCAGGAACATTTTTGACGAGAGGATTGTGGGCCAAAATCCAATAATGCATAGGAGAGAGGTTTTGAGTTATATTTTTGTTTTCTACTTTCTTTGCTTTGTTGAACAGAAGCCATGGAAGTTGTATTACTACATCACAGAATCTTTTGTAAGGACATGTTTTCTGACTGTTAGTCGGGACCAGATATATGATACACTAAGTATTTTATTTAATACAACAAGGGAAAAGCATTCCTTAGTCTAAGCTAGTTTTTACTTTCAGTCGCGAGACTATAACAAACAAAACACATACTACTGTTTAAGTACCCTTGAGAGAGGGAGTATTAAATAAATATGGAAAATAAAAGAGATTGCGACTAGGATTCAGCTATGTATTAGTTTCCTTTCTTCCTATATCTCACTGAACAAACATGGCGGGCCAGCTAAGATGGATAATCTATATATATTTGGTGAAAGACCCAATTAGTAGGAAGACGGATAAATGAAGGAACAAATCCATGAGATTTCAAAGGGGAAGATTGAGAAAAGCTTTCAACGCATTCAGGGAGTTCATTACTCAGATGATAATGCAACTATCGAAAATTAACAGAAAAATCACTGGACTATGTGTGTTGCACACCAATGGTCACTCAACATAAATTATCAAATTTTCGGTTAAAAAATGCGACATGGCAATCTACATGGCTTTTTTAATATTTTTGGACCAAATAAAATAATTGACACCCAAACAAAACCTAAAATATTTACTCATGCACCCAACCTAACCTGCTAAAGGTGAATACTCACCCCCTAAATAAAGTGCATCGCTGCTATAAAAGCATCTCTTGTAGTCTTGTTCTGTAAAATAAATAACAACTCTCTTCTTCTTTTTGTTATATAACCTCGTACCCATTATTATTTTATAAAAAGTATCCATATTGCTCTCCCTGGTACCCATTATTATTTTAAGAAAAAAAGATTAAGAGAATAAGAGACTCATCAAATCCAAAATAATATCGAAAAAATCAAATGAGTCAAGAAAAGGTGCGTGGTTTCACATTGAAAATAGTTGCTTAATAAGAGCAGTTGTGTAGTCACCTTATATATCATATCATAGTCCACATTTTTAGGTTTTGTTTAGACGTCAATTATTTTATTTGGTCCCAAAATATAAGAGTTCATGCGTAATGCCATGTTGATAATTTTGGTTGAGTGAGCATTTATGTGTAATAGTCATGGTCCAACGACTTTCTTAGTTACAAATAAAAGTAAAGTGACTTTAATTTATAATTTTGAATAGTTGAATAATCTTCTGAGTAATTAACTCGACACTCAGTATAAGAACTATTGACCGTGAATTATACTGCAGCAGTTATAGCCACTGTCACTCAATGAAGATATTCACATGCATTTGAGCTTAGAAGCTAGAACTGGTAATTAAATATACGGGGAAAAAACATGGAGGCAGTCACAAGAGGCAACTAGAAGAAACAAGACTTAATTGTCCTTGGAGTTAAACCAGTCTCTATACATACCTTTTTTTATAATGTTTGTATAGACTATAGAGTAATGCCTACAAGAGTATAATCTAATGTTTGAAATTAATTTCCCTTGTCTAGGGGTGCTTCTTAACTAGAGGATCAAGTGTCTGATATGGTTTCATTAGCTCCAATTTCAAACTTTTTGTAAAGCTTTATGGCGCAAGCTTTCCTCTAAAAATATTACTACTTATTACTTTGTTAAGTTCATATCCCAACACCCAACCACGACAGATACCTTTGGTCCTAATGAAAATGGTACATGTTCGTTCTAAGTCTGGATTGCAAAGTGTACACGGTTAAAATCGGAGAATCCAATTTTGTGATCATTCTAACGCTCCATAGCCCGTTTTCAGAAGGCTCGAGGTTCAACCTCGAGGGTTCCCTATATTCGACCTCGAGGCAGTACAAAATCGGTAGCTATGTCAGGCAAGAGGAAAATTCCCAAAGCGCGTGGTTAGAGCTGACTAGGTCTACAAGGAAAGTACAAGTCCATACCGTGACATTAAATGGCTGTACCAGCTGCATATCTTTGTAATAAATGGCTATACCAACCGTATATCTTTGTAATAAATGGACCTGTACTATGTTGGGATTCCCCCTCCTATATAAAGGAGACCCTTGTTATTTCTTGCTCACATGATATTCAATACAAGAACAAGAACATTCTGTGCTCTCAAACTTAAACATTCTCCATTGTTTCTCCTTTGGTTTTATTACTTACATTTATTGAAATCTATTAAATGTTCTTCATTTATTGCTCATCTTTGATCATAAAGAGCCACCATCAAAGTTCTCAGAACTGTTAGTTCTCCATCAATCATCCCCGGCTTATCAGCTTGGTCTCGAGGCCTAACTTAGGCTAGCTCGAGGCTCCGATTCACGGCCATTCGATTTGCGTTATACACTATCTTCAAGGTCTTATCTCTTTTTCCTAACTCACACCTCACATCTATCATCTAACAACTTGCATTAAAATAAATTGCATATTTTTAGAACCAAAAAAATCAAGTTTAATTGTAATTACTATTTTTAAAGTAAACAGTTTGGCACCAACCGTGGGGCTAAAAATAATAGTGATAGTTTTTGTGCTGGTTTACTGAAAAATACAAGTTATTTTTCACACTTTTTCTTGTCCAGGAATCTTTGATTTCAGGTCAAAATGTCCAACTCAGTGAATGCACTCCTAAGGATCATGGAGAGAATGGTGTATATGTTCCAAGTGTCAGTGTACCACTGCGAAACCCTAAGGACGCACCGAAACTAATTCTCGTAGATGTGGGCTCACGCAACGCACAACACGTCGATATAAGCTCCCATACTGACAAGAGTATACGCCAAGAAAACCAACAAGAAGCTCAAAGAACTCCAACTCGGGAGGAACGCGAGCTTAGCCTTCACGTTATTTTTGAGATGTTGCAGGCACAACAACTGCAAAGCCACCCAGAAACTCCAACCATAGCAGCACCGGAAACAGCTCCTCGAGCTGAACATGTACCAGAAAGATCGAGCAACAGTGGGTCAGTAGCCGACCCCGCTATTATAAAGATGCTCGAGGACCTCACAAAGAGAATTGAATCGGGCAAAAAAAAGAAGATAAAAGTTAATGGCAAAAAGGTGGAGACCTACAATTCAAGGGTCGATCAGATCCCGATGCACCCCCGATTCTAAAGGGTGTGGATTCAAAGAAATTCATAAAAAATCCATTCCCGTTGAGTGCTTCTCCAAAACCCATCTTGAAGAAATTCAGAATGCCCGATCTCCCGAAGTACAACAGAAACTCGGACCTTAACGAGCACATCGCTGCATACACTTGTGCTGTAAAGGGAAATGACTTGAAGGACGACGAGATTGAATTCTTCCCGTTGAAAAAATTTGGAGAAACACTTTCAAAAGGGGACATGATGTGGTATCACAACCTGTCCCCATATTAGATAGACTCATTTGCCATGCTGGCAGATTCTTTTATAAAGGCACATGCTGGTGCCATCAAGGTTGCTACAAGGAAATTCGATGTCTTAAAATCAAATAGAGAGAGAACGAGATGCTACGTGAGTTTTTATCTCACTTTCAAATGGAATGAATGGAATTACCACTGGTCTTCGATAACTGGGCAGTGGAGGCCTTCACCTAAGGTTTGAACGAACAAGCTCAATAGCTTCGAAGCAGCTAAAATAGAACTTGGTTGAGTATCTCCCGTGACTTGGGCATATGTCTACAACTGGTATCAGTCAAAGATTAGGGTCGAGAATGACCAACTAGGAGTCCCCTCGGGCTTAGTATATCCTTGCAGGCTCCTAACAAAGGAATAAAGGCCAAATAGGAAAAAGGTACTGACCGTACACTGAAGATCAAAGTAACATCCCAAGGAGAAACATACCTCGAAATGATCGAAGGCTAGATCGAGGCCAGAATCCTTGGGGACTCCTGAGCAGAGCCGGATTTGACAGACACACGAGACCAACAGAGGCACCCCGACTATCCGAATACAACTTCAACATTGATGTTTCGGACATTGTATCGGCCATAGGTAAAATAAAAGATAGCAGGTGGATAAAACCCGTACAATCAGATTCGTCACAAAGGAACCCCAACCCGGTGTACGAGTTTCACGGCACACATGGTCATAGGACTGAAGATTGTAGACAACTCCGAGAAGAAGTAGCCTGACTAATCAGGAAAGGGAACCTCCGAGAGTTCCTCATGACCGAACCAAAAATAAATTTTGGGAAAGAGAGGCGAACAAAAAAAATGAAATAGAAGAGCCATAACATGTCATCCACATGATCGTTGGAGGAATCGACATCCCACATGTAACCCACTGTCAAACGAACAAAAATATCCATCACCAGGGAAAAGCAGACTCGAGCTAACATACCCGAGGACACTCTCACATTCAGTGAAGAGGACATCGAGGCCCTGACTCAGCCTCATAATGACGCATTGGTAATTTCTTTTCTTATGAATACATTTCAAATTAAACGTGTGCTTGTGGATCCAGGTAGCTTGACCAACATTATTAGGTTGAGGGTAGTGGAGCAGCTCGGATTGCTTGACCAGATCGTGCCCGCCTCTCGAGTCCTCAACGGATTCAAGATGGCGAGCGAGAAAATGAAAGGGGAGACCACCCTCCAGTCAACATGGCTAGCACAACCTAGAATGTCAAATTTCATGTCATCGAAGGAGACATGAGGTACAATGCCTTATCCGGAAGGCCATGGATACACTACATGAGAGCATTACTATCAACCCTTAACCAAATGATGAAGTTCCCAACAAAGGACGAAATAAAAAATGCATACGGGGAGTAGCATGCAGCAAGAGAAATGCTCGCGGTGAACGATATGGCACCGGCATCGACACCTTCAACATCGGAGGAGCCGAAGGATACACAAACAGTAACATAGCAATCACAAGCTAGATTCTCATCTGCACCTGAGTGAATAAGCAAAGGACCGTACTTTGTCCCAGAGCAAGCTGTTGAAGTATATCGAGGCTCGAAACACCATCACCACTAAGGTATAACTATCTCCTTTTTTATTTTCGTCTTATACTAAACTGCGTGTAGGTGTCCGGCTAGGCAAATCAAAGCACCTTCCAGCTCAAAGATCTTAGGTTCTAAAGCATGTGTTACACTCTTTTCCTTCGATCGAGTTTTATCCCAAAAAGGTTTTTTTTCGGCAAGGTTTTTAACTAGGCAACATCTATTTTCTACCTGGGGAGAACTTAGCAAGTATTCAAGGTCTCTCGTCAATCAACCTCGAATACTAGGGGGAATTCCCCCGGGAGATCACCTCCCGGAGAAGCCAAGATGAGTCAAAAAGGGTCTCGATAGGAAAATGGTGTATCGGGCCAAACGGTCGAATGAACCGTGTCCGCATAGAATAATTGAATCTTCGAGGACAAAAACATGTATACTTGTACCAAGTAATCAAAGGAGTATCTTCTACCATCGAAACGCCTTGCGCTTCTAAGAATTTTGCTACTTTTACAAGAAATAGCCTCAGAGCTAGAAATTTCCCAAACACTCGGGGACTGACGTCAAAAACTCGAAGCTATATGACCTCCAGGCCGGAATATCGAGCTTGTAAGCCCTTAATGAGGCAACATCAAAGTTACAACGAACGACTTTAGAGCAAAAAACTCTTGACCTCTCGAGGACTGTCGACGACTGTCACCCTATCGAGTTACAAAAAAAAACCCGAGGCTATAAGACCCCAAGCGGGCGACCTCAAGCCCGAAAGCCCTCCATGCGGCAATACCAAATCTGTAAGACCTCAAGCTAGGCATGAATTATACTTGTACCAAGTAATCTATCTATAATACCTCAAGCCAATCATGAATTATACTTGTACCAAGTAACTTATTTGTAAGACCTCAAGCCAGACATGAATTATACTTGTGGCAAGTAACCTATCTATAAGACCTTACAAAAGGCATAATCCCGATCCTAAAGTTAAAGCTATATATTCGAACTTGTAAGACCCCTAAAAGGGCATACCCTCGATATAAATGTCGAGGCTATTTCACTCGGGGACTAAAAGGCTATGGACAAACACAATGACTACAGTCATAAGGCTCCGGCCAAACTAACGCAACTCGGGGACACCCGACCATCGCCATAAAATCATAGGCGCCAGCCTATACTAGAGGTCATATCGACCCAAGGTGTAAGAGCCCAAACGCTAGCCCATATTAGAGGTCGTACTGACCCAAGGCGTAAGACCCCAAGCACCAGCCCATATTAGAGGTCTTACCGACCCAAAGCATAAGAGCCCAAGCGCTAGCCCATATTAAAGGTCGCACTGACCTAACGCGTAAGAGCCTAAGAAGTAAGCTTAAAATTCAAAAACCTAAGGGTCGATGAGCTCGAGTCGAAATTTGACTCGAAGACTTAGCCCGAAACGGTTAACTAAAAGCGCCGAAGGGCAAATGCGTAAGAGCTTATAGCCAGCCAAACAAGCCCCAGGGCCGATTTTCAAACCTAAGGGTTTTATTCGAAGCTCAATTCATCTAGCTAATCATTGACAAACATCATAATTCAATATAAATGAAAGACATACACAAGAAACAGGAAATTCATGAAAGAGAAAAACCGAAAGACTCCTTTTTATATACATATGAATTGATACAAGGTTTTATTTACAGTGTTCTCAAAGAGCATAGTGCACAAGATCAGAAAGGAAAAACCTAGTTTGCTTTACCCACGGGGACTACGGCTCCATCGATCTCTTGCTCATTATCTTCGGCGTCAGATACAAGGAACTTGGCGTCGAGTTCATCCGCCTAGGCCTACTCTATCTCTTCCAAGAGATCGAAGCCCCTAACATGGATCTCCTCGAGGGTTTCCCTCCAGGATTTATACCGGGCATATTCATTACTTCTGCTCTCTCGATTAGAAGCCCCTCTCAACTCAGCTCTAGCATCAACAACATCTTTTAAATAGAAGTCCACTTTCTTATCAGCCTTAACTCGAATCGCCCACGACCTCGGACTTCATCTTCAAAAGGTCAGACTCGAGCCTTACAATCCTGCTCGTCTGGACCGAGCTGTTCTCATGAGCATTCCAGAGTTGCGCCTCGAGGACAGAAACCTTGGCCAAAGCATTCTTCTTGGCCGCAACTTGGGAATCTATCTGAGCTTTTAGCTCATTACACTCGTACTTGGACTGACCAACTTCGCCCCAAAGACGTTCCAGGTCCCCCGTCTTACTCTACAACTAAAGCATCAAAATATTAATCTCCAAGGATAGAAGAGAAAATGCATCCCCTTGAAATAAATGTTACCAATCTCTCGAGGTGGTCTTCATACTCCGGGCTTCGACTCGTCTCGTACCGAAGATATATCAATTCCTTTGCCCTTTTATCACAAAGAATCCTGAGAGATTTCTCCCCGTCCAAAGCTTTTCACAATCGGGTTTCACGGCGAAACATCTCGGACTTGAGCAAAAGACCTATAAAAAAGAAATCCAGTAAGAAAATAAAAATGCAAAATCGAAAAACCAACAAAACCAACCAGAGCTCACCTCAGAACATAGCCGTTAAGCCTCCTCAAAATTTGAGCATGCATATATACTGGCCTGATCTCATCGGCCTAGTTGAACCGCTCTTGGGGGGGGGATATGATCTCGAGACCCTACCTGACTTAGACTGCCCCTGGCCTTGAACATCCCTCAAAGTACCTTTGACAGGAGAAGAGGACGGCATCACAACATTTTCATCCCTCGAAGTACCTTCGACGGGAGAAGATAATGGAGGGAGAACATCTGCATCCCTCGAAGTACCTTTGACAGGGAAGAAGATGGTGGCAAAGAAGGATCCACTCCTCCAAGGCTATAAATCTCTGGTGTTGCAGGCTCAGTTGACCCAGGAGGCCTCTCAGCTCGAGCCATTGATGTGTGTCCGCTCCCTTCTGTTGCACTAATGTCTACACGACGGCCGATAGATACATGATCTTCCTCAATAGATATGTCTCCTTTTCGCCTCTGGGCAGACCCTGCCTCACTACAAATCTCCTCGCCTGCCGAGGATTCCTTTCGCTTATTATTGCTCATCAACCATGAAGCCGATGATCCTCCCTCCTCTCTAAGAGAGCATGGTCTCACCTATGAAAATTCTCCAACGCCTATAGTAAAGAAGTTAGAAAACACAGAAAGAAATATCCCTTAGAGAGAAGAGTCACATGGTACTCACAAGGATGTTTTGCCTCCCATCTACCCTTTGACAAATCTCTCCACTTACGCTCATCACAAGTCGAGCAAGCTGCCAGTTTCCGAGTCCAATTCGCCAGATCGGGGACCTCATATAGCAACCACAGAATTACTGCGAAAAGAGAAAGGAATTACTATTACGGAGTCTACCTCCTCTATGAACAAATATGACAAAAGCACAAGTGTACCACTTACATGTGAAATTCCATTTCTCAGGGAATGCCAGGAAATCTACGGGAATAATGTTAGCAGTCCGCACTCGGACAAATCTACTCATCCACCCTCGATCCCCATCTTCTCCGTTACTGGCAATAAAGAGCCGGGTGGATCGACACTATAGAATAACTAGGCCCCGGTAATGCAAGGGCCAATACAATCTGATGAGATGGCTGTTGAACTCGAGCCCGGCTTTATCTGCAAAGAACCTTATCATCAACACTATCCTCCAAAACAATGGGTGAACTTGTGCCAAGGTTACCTGATATCTTCTATAAAACTCGAGCATGACTCTATCGAGAGGGCCCAATGTAAATGGGTACATGTATACAGTCAAAAACCCATCTACATGAGCCATGATGCTCTCTTCCGAGGAAAGTACCTACAGTACCATATTTTCTCCCATCTGTAGTCCTTCTAACTGCCTCAAGGTATTCCTCCCCATGAGATGAACCTAGACACATGATCCTAATGACCCTAAACATTGGGCGGCCGTAAAGTCCCTCATCGAGACAAAGCATCTCTAGGTTAGCTCACCGGACGCTGGCGGTGTACCACTGGCCAGGTAGGAAACAGAGGCGGAACTCTCTTCTTCTTGGTGAATAAATTTGGGCGCTGCAGCCATAACTATAGCGAAACAGGGGAAGGGAGATGAAAACTCTGGAGAAAGCTCTGAATTAAGATGATAAAAAGAACTGACGCAAGGAAGGAGAGCTCTATAAAAGGGAAAGTTGCACGAAGTAGCGGAAGCCTCAAACAAGAAGAAAGCAGATACATATAGAGAGCAAGCGATGAATGTTCGCCTATTCTAAAGGCCAATTAATTCTAACCATGCCATTACCACTTTTGGATAAGTGTAATGGTGGGACCATCCTAGTCATTTCGCGGTCATGTCATACGAATGACACCGTCATACAATGCTCGAGAGCTATCAAGATCCCTATATCAATCGAGCCTCAAGATGGTTCCCAATCTCGAGGATCTTTGTTATCACAAGCATGGACTCTAAAAGATCAGTCAACCTAGCCTCGATATGGTGCCCGATCTCAAGGATCTCGGTTACTCCAAGTATGGGCTCCAAAGATCCTACATCAAATTTCAAACATTAACTTTGCATGAGCACTGTAAATTAAAGTTTCGAAGACTTGAAATTGAGAGATCTTTTTACATTTCCAAAAGTACATTTACAAAGAGTGTCTTTACAAAGCCCCCCCGGAATCCATATACAAAGAGAAAGGAAAAAAGAAGCAAAAATGATAACGTGAGCCTACTCTTCACCCTCACTACTATCTGAATCACTTACGGAGCCCTCATCCGAAGTAGTTGAAGGTGCTAAATCTTCCTCTAAGGCTATGTCTTTCTCGATCTCAGTAGAGAGATCAACACCTTCAGCGCTTGCTTCCTCGAAGGCCTGCTCCTAGCTTGCAACGAGCACGAGCAACAACCCAAGTTAGATTCTGCTTGGCCTTCTCAAATATCTCTCTAGCTCAATCATTTATGGTAGCGAGATCTCTCTTGTATGAAGATGATTTTTCATTATCTTTCGAGGCCAACTCTCCTTGCAAAAGGTCTTTGTCAGAGGTCACGACCTTATTCTGCCCTCAGATCTAGGATCTCCGTATCCTTGGCTGCAACCTCTTTCTAGAGTTTCCCCACTAGAGCATTCTTTTGCCAATTTGCGAATGCGAATAGAGATAGTAAACTTCAAGATATAAGAATAAAAAGATGAACTCATGAATGCCGTGTTACCCGCTCAACAAAGCTATTCCATTCTTGCTGCACTCTTTCGATACTCGCTTAAAGCTCACTCAACTCCTCTTCCTTTTGGTTAGAGGAAGCCTTCGAATCGTTTAGCCCCGAGGTGAGCTTCTCAAGCTCCTTCTCACGACATGAAAACTCATCTTGAAGCTTGGAGAAAGCGTGGTCATACAACTTCTTGACCTACAACAAAGCAGAGAAGTTAGAAAGGCAAGGGTAAAAAAAATTTTGAAGCACAAATGGTATGTCGAGAATATCACCTACTATTGAAGCCTCTCAGCATCCTCAAGGGCGTTGAGATCTGTGTCCACATCGACACCAACGAAGTTGTCCCTAAACATATCAGCCTCTCCCTGAGAGGCCCCCACATTAGCAATGCCTGTGTTCTGGGAATCCCTTATTTCCCCAGAAGAAAATGAAAGGCCCAACTCAAAGCCGCCCACGATATTAATTTCTCTCAGGTTTTCTTCTCGATCCCGAAAAACTTTGGATTAGGGCCCTCCAAAATCACCAGCCGAGGATTTGCCGGCACGGACTATATCATGTCTGACTTGAGGCTCGGGGACTGCTCCCAAGCCCTCCTCAAGGGTCCCTTCAGCACGATTTTGGTCCATATCGTCCACCCCTGACTCGGCAGCCTTCCGACCAATAGCTTGTGAAGCATCAGCACTCCGTCTCACCATTTGTACCAAAGGGTGGTCCGTCATCGTTATCTTCATAAAGACTTGCCGCAGTAGTCAGAGTCAAGACCGTGACATCGGTCTTAGGCTTGCAGACCTTGGGTTTCTTCGATTCTGGAGACTTAGTCGACGCCTCCTTCTTCCTCTTCTTACCCTTATCGGATTTTAAGGCTTTTTTTTCATCAGGAGGAGCCGGTCTTATCGACACGCCTTCCTCGAGGCCTACACCGGCATGATGTGTTAAACTTACTGCCACGAAGAATATTCATATGGAACTTGGTAATAACAACAACGAAAGCATACCGTGGTTTTTCACCTGCCACCGTGTTTTGGCCAAATCGCGCCAAACACGCTCGTCATAAGGAAAAGCAAAGTCTAATTATCTGATCCATCCCGGTAGGTACTGAACCATGCCGGGGTAACAAAACGATGGATACATAATCAAAAGAAGATCATTTCAGAAGGGGATGAAGAGGCAACGATATGTATTCTAGGTAGGGACACTTACTCTTCATGTTCCATTCCTCCGGGAATAGCATCCTATCAGCAGGGATGATGTCTAAGGTTCTTACTCTAACAAATAGGCTCATTTATCTCCGATATTTGTCTTCATCGATGCTCGCAAAGAACTCTTAGCAGATCGAGGGTTAAACTTAATTAAACCTCCGAAGAGACGTGGGCAATCTAACCAAGTGATTGAGGGTGAAGGTCATTCCCTCGACCCAGTTGGAGAAATATCTGAGCATGTAAACAATCCTCTAGAAAGAAGGATAGATCTGACCGAGTGTCACTGGGTACTCACGAAAAAAGTCGAGGATCACCGGATCTATCGACGGTGAAGAAGAATCTACGGGGACTAGAGTGAAAGGGTATGTGTATACATTAAGGAAGCTAACTTTGTGTTCTACTATGCTTTCCTCAAGTTTTGGGATCTCCACTTGCAATGCTCCCCCCCATCCGCAGTTTATCTTTACTCTCTTCGTGTCGGTCACCACTCTGATATACTGAGACACGAGCTCACATAGACCCGATGTAGAAGGGGAATTTCAATGGTAAAATCGAACACCATATCAAAGTAGCCAGGGGTATATTGCTCGATGCTTGGAGGTATATTTGGTTTTCCCTTAGACGGACGTGATGAAGAAGTACTCTTTGTGAGGTACCATTTTGGAAGTTTTAGTCATAACTACAACTGAATTTCTGAGAAAGAAGATGAAGAGGCAAGCACAGAGAAGAGATAAATGCATAAAGTGGTGAACTTAGCTCTAAAAACTTGACGATATTGTAAAAGTGTGAATGAAAAGCAGTTGAGCTATTTATAGAAGCCATTTGGGCAACGTTTGAGAAGCGGAAAAGTTGAACCAATAACGCTTTGTGGGCTTCATGATGATCGTGCTGACATCGACCTCTGCACAGCCTTTAAGTCACATTATTGAATGCTCTGACATGCTAATGTCATGATGGAAATATCAAAGAGGCAAGAATTAAAGCCCGTTTCTTATCATTCTTACTATAAGAAACGCGGGTACTAACTATACACAGCTAAAATCGGAGAGTCCAATTTTGTGATCATTATAACGCTCCATAGCCCATTTTCGGAAGGCTCGAGGTTAGGCTCGAGGGTTCCCTATGTTCGATCTCGGGGCAATACAAAATCGGCGGCTATATCGGGCAAGAGGAAAACTCCCAAAGCACGTGGTTAGAGCTGATCAGGTCTACAAGGAAAGTACAAGACTGTACCGTGATATTAAATGGTTGTACCAGCTGCGTATCTTTGTAATAAATAGCTGTACTAGCCGCATATCTTTGTAATAAATGGACCTGTACTATGTTGGTATTCCCCCTCATATATAAAGGGGACCCTTGTCATTTCTTGCGCACATGATATTCAATAAAAGAACAAGAATATTCTATGTTCTCTAACTTAAACATTCTCCATTGTCTCTCCTTTGGTTTTATTACTTACATTTATTGTGATCTATTAACTGTTCTTCATTTATTGCTCATCATTGATCATAAAGAGCCACCATCAAGGCTCTCAGAGCTGTTAGTTCTCCATCGATCATCCCCGATCGAGCTCATCAGCTCGGTCTCGAGCCCCTGCTTAGGCTAGCTCGAGGCTCCGATTCACGACCATTCGGTTTGTGTTATACATTGTCTTCATGCTCTTTTCTCTTTTTCCTAACTCACACCTCGCATCTATCATCTAACAACTGGCATTAAAATAAATTACATATTTTTAGAACCACAAAATTAAATTTAATTATAATTACCATTTTCAAGGTAAAAACAAAGGAAGGTTGTAGTAGGTTGGCAATTACTAACCTACAAGCCAATACGCGATAAATATTTTTAATATATAAAAATTTAAATGGAGAAACATGATAAGGGGAGAAACTATATATATTTTTACTAAATGTTCACGAAGAGACATCAGTGAGGAATTATATACCCAACTTATTTCGAACTGAGCTGTTGTTATTGTTGTTTTTGAACATGGTATGGTTTTCTTGAGAATTCAAACTGCTAATTAGCTAGCTTGTCCACACCCTTTAATATATCCATGACTTTGTCAAACCACCTCGTTACGTCGACCCACTCGGAATTTCTAAAACCATGTAATTGTCCAAAATCAATCTACAGTTGCTGAGAATAGTGAAGTTGGAAACCAAAAAGCTACAACTCAATAATATTGTCATAGTCATGCTTTAATAGGACTGAGAAATCTACAGTTATTTCAAAGTCAAATACTTTGAAATCTCCGTGGCGGTGTAAACTAGAGGAAGATCCTAGGAAGGTCGTTGTTGTTGCAATGTTGAATATTTATTCGATATTACGTTAAAGTCATTCAAAACTTCATTTATGAAGGATTTGTTCGGAAAGTTAGAAGCCCCTCTGATTTTTCTTTTCTCATTTGCAAATAATTCCTTTTTGTTGATGTTTTTATTTATTTTAGTTTCTAATTGGTCAAAGCTCTAATTTTACCTTATAAAAATCATACAATTCCCTCATGGCAACGTAGTCGTACTCACAGATGATATAAATGGAAGTACAAGGGGTTGGGGTGGGGTAGGGGGTGGGGGTGAATTGTTAATTTTTATATTTTAATTATTACAAGTTGACTAGTTTTTTAGTTAACCGATTAGATATAATAACGAGATAATAGTAAGAGCATAATTTAAGATGAAGAAATAAAGTGCAGGAATTAAAGACACTAATTTTTTTATACTTGTTCGGATTCAATGTGAGTCCTAGTCCGCCCCCTTGAATTGCAAGGGAGTTCTCTTTTAGTGAATGAGTTTCTTGAGTACAACGTGAATGGTGTGGTTTACACCAATGGCTCCGTTTCTATATCACTTGTTTCTTTTGGATACAATACCTCACCAGTATTTTTCTCTCTTTCTCCTCTAACTTTTTACACAACAGATCTAGTAGAGCTACGTTGTTTGCTTGCAGTAGAACAAAGAGAGGGTATTTGGTTCGATCAAAGTATATTTGTCTAAGGCTTAAGGATCAAATCTCTTAGGTTGTCAATCTCTTCAGCAACAGCCTCCTATAAAGCATTTATACACATCCTTAAGCCTGTCTCTTTATAGGAAGCCCTGTCTCTTTTGAGATTGAATAGATATCTCCAACAGTGGACCGAGTAGCAGTGAGAAGATCTTTGATGACAGACACTGCTTGTCAATGGCAACTAGTTTCTCAGCAAGGTCAGGGATGCTGGGATTATGATGGGAAATAGAGGGTTTGGATTTTAGATCTGGTTGAACTTGTTTGACTTCACCTTCTTATTTCTTAACCCATGAGCCATTCACACACATATACCCCATACTTGCAAACACTTTGGATTGTAAGATTTTGAAATAGAGATGAAGGGATATTCAAAGATGAAAATAATATGAGCTTCCAGAATGTGAGTTATGGCCATGCCATAAGGCAGACTGGTGGGATCATAATAACTCTCAATCATAAAATTGATGACCCAAGAGGACAGTTTGATCTTGAGTTTTTCACAAGGCAGTAGACAAGAAAGATATCTCTTTGAGAGAAGGTGAAGAAAGAGTTAGTACGAGGAAGTAGAGTAGTTGTAACAATGCGGGCTAGAACACGTGTTTCAAAGCTAACATCACTTGGACTTAACTGGTTTGGGAGAGAATCATGTGGACACTTAGCAATACACCATTTTGCTTGATCAAAATAACAACAACAACAACAACCCAGTATATTCCCACAAAGTGGGGTCCGGGGAGGGTAATATGTAGACATGCCTTACCTCTGCCCAAGAGGGCTGAGAGGCTGTTTCTAATCGACCCTCGGCGCAGGGGAGGGAAAGGAAAATAAAAAATAAAAATACAAACAACATTAGTTACTCCAGCAAAAGTGATTTCAAAATCATCAGGCCAGGAATTTTGAAAAGCATGGGAAAACCAGAACACTAATACTGGAAACTTGAATCAAACATGGTATTATCAAGAATAATACGCTTACTTAACACTAAGGATTTGCAAAGATTTGCATAAAATATTTTTATTAGGGATTTATAAACTTTTTGCGGAACAAAAAAGAATTTAGGCCAGCCCTGATGGACAAACAAATATTTTACCTTACAATTTAGGGCTTCCATGTCATCAAGATCGATTACCCTCCCACGAGCAATTGGCTTGTCTTTCAAAGCAATAAAAAAAAATCTCTATTTGGAGAATTCTAGAAATTTAGGCCAAACTCTAAAGAACTAGAGAGATCTATTTTCGAATTCCTTGGAGTAAAGAATTCAAAGGGTTCTTCCATAGGCCTTTTTCCTAAGGCTTTTTCTCCTAAAGTATGAGAATGATCTGAGAGGTCCGCCTGAGAGTAGGCAAAAACTTTCGAATGGTTGGCCCCTAGGTCTACTTGTTCTGAAGGTTGAGATGGGTTATTTTTTTCTAGAGCGAGTACTCTTCCTGGTAGAAGCATAAGGACTTTTTGAGTGTTTGTCCATGGAAGAGATTTTGGTGAGAGAAAGTTTTGGATATGGATTCTAGGCGATGGAGACGATGGAGATTGAAAAGGGTTTTCAGATATTAAAAGGAGGGTTTCTGATGGCTGAGTACAGAAAAGGAATGAGTGTTAGTTGAACAAACGTGAGGATTGATTTTCCTTATTTGAACTCTGTAACTGATGTGAAAAGAGAGGAAAATGGAGGGAATTTGGAGGCATAATTAATGATCACAAAAAACAACAAAGTTTGAGCATTAGGCATACAAAAAGTAATAGTAACACATAGGTCCTAATATTAATGATTAACGAAAACAATACCAGTAATTCTCTTAAAAGAAAACTCTGTCCTCTAGTAATGACTTAGTAAAGATATCCACTAATTAATCAGTAGTTCCAATAAAAGATAATTCTATATTTCCCTTAAGAACATTATCTCTAATGAAATGTTGCTTGATGCTATATGCTTTGCCCTAGAATGATGCACATGATTTTTAGAGAGACATATGCACTAGAGTTATCAAAGAGAATTGGAATGGGTTTAAAGAATAATTCATAGTCACCCAATTGATGAGACATCCATAGTAATTGTGCACAATATTGTCCAATGGCGATATCTCAGCCTCAGTTGTGGATAATGCGACTGATCCATGCTTTTTACTGTTCCAAGATATCAGTGCCTTTCCAAGTAATTGGCATGTCCCACTGGTGCTTTTTTTATCTTCCTTCTCACCTGCAAGATCAACATCTAAAAAACCTTCTAATTTAAAATTGTTAGATTGTGGATTATAATATGTGAGAGACAACTCCAATAACATATCGAATAATTCTCTTTACTGTAGTCAGATGTGATTCCTTAGGAGCTTAATGAAACTAGCACATTTACGGACACTAAACATAATATCCAGTCGACTAGCAGTTAGATAAAGTAGTGAACCAATCATTCCATGATACTTAATTTCATCAACAGGAATTCCCTATTCATCTTTGTCGAGGCTGTTTGAAGGACTCATTGGTGTGCCAATAGCTTTAGCATTTCTTGTTCTGAACTTTTGAATCAACTCTTTTGTATATTTTGTCTGACATATGAATGTTCCTTCTTTAGATTGTTGAATTTGATGTCCAAGAAAGAACGTTATCTCTCCCATCATACTGATTTCGAACTCACTTTGCATAAGATTTAAAAATTCTTGCATAGAAGAGGATTAGTACTACCAAATATAATATCATCAACGTAAATTTGAATTATGAGATTACCTTCTAATGATCTTTTAATAAATAGGGAAGTGTCTAGTTTACCTTTTGTAAATTTGTGATCAATAAGAAAGGAGCTAAGTCTTTTGTACCATGCCCGTGGAGCTTGTTTTAGTCCATACAACGCTTTGGTTAGTTTATACACATGGTAGGAAAACATTGAATCTACAAATCCAAGAGGTTGTTTCACGTATACTTCCTCTTCAATGATACCATTCAAAAAGGAACTTTTAACATCCATCTGGAATAGCCTGAATCTTTCAAGAAGAATTTGTATAACTTCCAGTCGAGCTACTAGAGCAAAGGTTTCGTCATAGTCGACTCCTTTCTGTTGTAAGTATCATTGAACAACTAATCTAGCTTTGTTTCTCACAATTTTCCATCCTCATTTAGCTTATTTTTGAAGACCCATTTTGTTCTAATTACGAGAGGATTCTCTTTCTGTATTGCTTGCAACCAACTTGAGTCTTTCAGAGTTTTCTTTATTTTCTTTGGCTCAGTCTGAGAAACTAGTGCTATGTTTGCTTTCTTCTTGAGAGTTCTCCTAGTTTTCATTCCTTTGCTTGGATCTCCTATGATGAATTTTTGAGGATATTCAGGTTCATTTCTCCATTCATTTGGACGAACTGTATGAGTAGTTGACTCCTTCGAAGATTCTGGTTGACTGTTGTTGATCTCATTAGTTGACTCTATCACACTATCAGATTTATTTGTCGACTTTTGGGATCTTCTTGTCTCCTGAATTTCTTGAGTTTGGTCTTTATCACCTGCAATAATTCCTTTCTCGGCCGAATTGTTATTCTCATCAAATATAACATGTACGATTCTTCCACACACTGTGCGTTTATTATAGACTCTAAAGGATATACTATTTAATGAATAACCTACAAAAATACCTTCGTCACTTCTTGGATCGAATTTTCCAAGATTGTCCTTCCCATTATTATGAATGAAATACTTTCTTCCAAATGAATAAAAGTAACTAATATTGGGTCATTTACTTTTCCATATTTCATAAGGTGTTTTCTTCAAAACGGGCGTTATGAGACATCGGTTGAGAATGTGACATGCAGTACTTACTCCTTCGACCTAGAAGTGATTTGGCAATGAATATTCTAGTATCATAGTTCTTGCCATATCTTACAAGGTCCTACTTTTAGCTCATGACCCCATTCCGTCGGCGTGATCTTGGGGCAGAGAAGTTGTTGGTGTATCCTTGATCATTAAAGAAATCTTCAAATGCTCTGCTTTCAAATTCTCCTCCTTGATCACTTTGAATTTTTGTAATCAGATACCCCTTTTCTCTTTCAATCTTCTTGCAGAAAATCTCAATATTTTTCAAAGCTTTATCTTTATGGGATAAGAAAATAACTCGAGTAAAATATGAGTAATCAACAATAATTAAAGCATATCGTTTCTCTCCTATGCTATCAGATCTAGTAGGTCCAAATAAGTCCATATGAAGCAATTGCAAAATCTTAGATATAGATACAATATCCTTATTTTTGAAAGAGTTTCTAGTTTGTTTTCCAATTTGACAAGCATCACATATATAATTTCTAGAGAAATTTAGTTTAGGCAAACCAATAACTAATTATGCTTGGAAAGTTTTTCTATCAAATGCATGCTTGCATGACCAAGTTTCTTATGCCATAGCCATGGATCATCAGATATGGATGTTAAGAAGATATGACCATCTATATTTTAAAATCCATCAAGAATATAAGCATTTCCATACCTTTTACCTAGGAGTATTGTTTTACCTGTCTTATCTTTAATAGCGCAAGCTATTTTTTTGAACTTTACTTCATACCCTGAGTCGCATAGCTGACTTATACTCAGAAGATTGTAGTTAAGTCCGTAAACAAGATAAACCTTAGTGATATCACAATTATTATTGAAAGGGACTGTTCCGATACCGACTATTTTTCCTTTTGAGTCATCACCGAACTTGACACTTCCTCCGTCTATTTCTGTAACTTCCTTAAATAGGTTTTTGTCACCTATCATGTGACTGGAACACGCACTATCTAAGTACCATTTTCCTTTGGGACTCTTCCTGTGGTGTTCCTGCAAAATATAGTTATTACTTTCTTTTAGGTACCCAAGCTTGCTTGGGCCCTAGTTGGTTAGTATCACTCAACTCAGGATTCTTTTTGGGTTTTCAAATCCATCCTGAAACATTTGATTTATGAAATCGACAAAAGAAATATTTATGTCCACTTTTGTTACAGTAGTGACACTCAACTCCTGATCCATTTTTGGATCTTTCATTAGTGTTAGTACTAGTGGACTCTGTTCTGGCTGGTCCTTCTCCAGTTGACTTGTAAGTCGCTTAATTTGACCTGACAGAACTATGACTGGTGGATTTGCGCATGCCATTGGGTTGCATTTTCAATTCCTCAAACTCTTCTTGAAGTACTTCTTTTTCAATTTCACATACTTCATGCTTGAGTTTCCAGTCTTTTATTTCTCTGTTGAGTCTCTTTAGTTCATTCATCATTTTTGAGACTCTTTCAAAGTAAGGTCAAGAATATCCTGCAATTCGTTACCTCAGTTGTTTCACCAGGTGCCATGAGACAGTTCTCATTGTCATCTTTGCATTCATCCTCTAAAATGTCCTCATCTGTGCAACACCCTAAGAGTTTGTTCATGTTGTTTTCCGAAATTGTTCTGAAGAAAAGATTTGTTATCTCTTTATGTTCTAAATTGTCTTTATCACTTGAGATTTCAAATGATTTTGTTCTTGGAAGCCTATGGAAACTTTTCTTTTTAGATCAGGACATTCATCTTGAATATGGCCAAATATTCTACATTCATAGCATTTGCAATCATTTTGTCTTGTTCATTATATTGCCTGGTTCACCTGTGTGGCATCCTTCCTTTTCTCACATTCCTGTATCTCCTCATTAATCCATTCATATTCCTTGACACCATGAAAATTTCTTCTTGAAGATCTTCAAGGTCATCATAAATATCATTTTCTACTCTTTCAATTGTGGTCTTGTATGTAACCGTCTTATTCTTTTCTTCCTAGTTTGTTTTCTTCAGAAGAGTTTTCTCGAAAGCTATGAGTTGTCCTCAAAGTTCATCTTATGATAGATTGTTTAGACTATGTGATTCAAGTGTAATCACCTTTGTCTGCCAAGTAGTGGATAGACTTCTAAGAATCTTCCTAGCTTGATCACCACTCGAGTATGGTTTGCCAAAAACTTTTAGATTGCTAATGATTTTGCTAAATCTATCAAACATCTCTTCAATAGATTCTCCTTATTTTATTTGAAAGAGTTCATAGTCATGAACCAACATGTTGATATGAGTTTCCTTTACTTTACTGGTTCATTCATACGTAACTTTAAGTTTATCCCATATCTCTTTGGCTGTATCGCAGCAAGAGATTTTCTCATACTATTCACCACATATAGCATTATAGAGCAGATTCCTTCCCTTATTGTTAATTTGCACAACTTCCATTTGCTCATCTGTATATGAATCTATATCTTCAGGATCAGCAAGTGTTGAGCGCCGACCGGTAGAGGGTAGTTCCCTTTTATGATAACTCTCTAGACTTTGACATTATGGGCCTTTGCGTATATTTTCATACGCACTTTCTAGTGAGAGAAATATTGTCCATTGAAATACGATGGCCTCACTTGCGAAGCTCCTTCTTGGAAGAGTGCTCCGATAATAACTTGATTTGCCATGATCTTTTATCACAAGTTGTTAATAACAATAAAAATATGTGCCTTGCGGTGCTAACAATTGAAAGTACAAGAGGGGGGAGGGGTAAATTGTTGATTTTTACATTTTAATTCCTACAAGTTGACTAGTTTTCTAATTAGTCGACTAGATGTAATAACGAGATAATGGTAAGAGCAGAATTCAAGATGCAGAAATAAAATGCAGGAATTAAAGACACCTGAATTTTATACTGGTTCAGATTCAATGTGAATCATAGTCTAGTCCATTTGGGTTGCAAGGGAGTATTTCAGTGAATGAGTTTCTCGAGTACAACGTGAATAATGTGGTTTACACCAATGACTCAGTTTCTATGTCACTCGTTTCTTTTTGATACAATGCCTTACCAGTATTTTTCTCTCTTTCTCCTCCAACTTGTTACACATTAAATCTAGTAGCGCTATACTGTTTGTTTGCAGTAGAACAAAAAGAGGGTCTTTGGTTCGATCAAAGTATATTTGTCTAAGGCTTAAGGATGTGTATAAATACTTGTAGGAGGCCGTTGCTGAAGAAATTTGACAACCCAAGAGATTTGATCCTTGGAAAGAAATTGATTTTTTCCAAGAATACGGTTATTTGCCATTGCTCTCCCTTGATGAGGGGACTTTAATAGCATTCATTCTACGGGCCTTGATAACACCGGGTTTACTCCTTGATTCCAGAAATGACAGCTTGATTGATCATCTTGCAAGATCTTCGATGCCTTTTTTTCGCTTAAATCTATCTCTGATTGATTTTCTTGCCGGATATTTAGTTGGTGATTGATTCTTTCCTTCTGATTTCTTCGATCTTGGATGCTTTCCTTGAATCCCTATACTAAAAATAATTATATTATTTTTCATCATCAATACTAAAACCTAAACACGCCTGCTACCTACTGTACTGGACCTTCGATCAGGCATTCTACCTTAATAAATATTACTGTTGATTTGGCTTTACCCATATCATTGGTATATCATTAAACATATTTGCCGAGTTCTTTCTGGTTAAAAAATCTCCTTCTAGTTGCTCTAGAATAATTAGGAGATTTTTTAGAAGAAATACGGGATTCTGTTTCTAGTGACAACATACTTGGTCCCGCTTATAGGGTCATATCAATATGTTCTAAGAAGAAAGATTGGAATATCAATCTCGTCGAGATCATTATTCTCGTACCAAATCCCATCAATCGAATCACTCATATAAATAAAGAGATTTATTAATTGATAAGAAAAGAAAAACGTGAACAAAAAGTGAATTGATGATAAAATAGAATCTTGGGTCAAACAGACAATATAGATGCCGAAATAATTAGTAAACCATTTTTAAAAAATGAAAAAAGAGAGTTGGGGTGGGTGGGTGGGGGATGGTGGAGTGCCATACAACTCTTCTTGCTCTGCCCACAGTATTTCAAATACTACTGAGTTTGGATATAACTTATGACTGAAGACAGATGGAGTAGATAGTTGCATCTCAAGGGACCAGAATCATTATTGCTACTTAGTTTTCTGTTTACCAAAACTTTGATAGCTATTCAGAAGCCTTTGTTCCATCCAAATGATGCTAGTTTTTAGTTCATCCATCTGTCACATTATTAATGGTATCACATGCATGTTATTTATGTGAAACTGAAATACACAGAGAACAGAGCTTGAAAATTGGTTATCTTTGCCGTTGTCTATGAACAAAACAAAAGGACCAGAAGTATACAGATTCTTTTAACCAAAAAAAAAGGGCATGGGGGCATAGACAAGTGTATATATGTTAGGCTGGCAATAGGTTGGACTGAAAGAAGTTGCTCCCTTTTGGTTGTTTGGTGACAGGTTTAGACCTAAATGTAGACAAGATTACATAATAATTGTTTACGTAAGGTTGACTTTTTATTTTTTATTTTTAATGTTTTTTTCGTTTCCGAATTCATAAGGGTTGACATCTCAATTATAAACTATTATCAATTTAAAAGGATATTCCGTTGTGGCTTATGTTGGAATCGAAATAATATGCTGCATGTGAAAGCTAACAATGCAATGCTTGATCTGAACGATAAATCAACATATATAAAAAAAAAAATATTAAATTAGGCATAATAATTTATTATAATTTAGTCAATTGATCTAATAGACAGAAACTTTGTATTCTATCAATATCTGAAAAGTTAGTGTAGGTTTTGGTGGAAAAATTCAAGCGATGACTTGTTATTATCTCTCGTCATCACGTACATGTTTATCTTCTAATTAGCAAATTATCATTTTCAAATAGAAGAAGAATTCATCAGGTTCTGTATGTCTTCATTTTGATAGAAATGGTAGGTTGACAAGGTCCTTACTTTTAGTAGCCAAATTTGTAATCATTTTTAAAAACTACGTACATTAATATCTGGAAATTACAAAGTTGGTCAACCCAATTTTTGCTTTATTTTTAATATGAATCTTTTTCTCGAAATATAAAATAGGTACACACTCACCGCGGAGCCAGAATTTTTATCGAGATGTGTCAAAATATAAGATTATTATTTTAATTATATCGTGAAATGCATTTAGAATTTAATAAGGCTTTATTTGCTGAAATTTTCTTCTGTTAGTTGTAAAAAGAAAAAAGTTAAACATCGATATCGTCTTGCATGAATAAGAGTGTTAAAGAAAAGTCTTTAGCCGTAATCCTCTGTTTACATACAAATTTTTTCATCTTCTCAACAATACGTAAAAGAACGATGATCTAGCACCATCCTTGTTAATTTCTATTAACACCCTCCAATAATTACCGACAGTTATGCTCAGTTTTATATTTTATTATGATCCAAAAGAATTATTTTTTTAAGGGTATACATGGTCGGGCTAATTCGGCTTTTATCAAAACCAAACCAAACAAACTATATCAGTTTGGATTGGTTCGATTTTATCTGGTTTTCTGGATCGTTTTTTTTTTTTGGATAAGTGGATATATGTCTCGTAAAATATAAAAAATTAACAAATATATGATCTATTAAATGTTCTAATCGGATATATTTTTTAGTAAGACATGATCACAAATAGTTATTTTTTTAATCGTCTAACAATAATTTTTCGTTAGTGTACCCGTTCAAGATTAATCAAATTTAAAGATTAAATATAAAAATCGGAAAAGGTCCAAATATCCCCCTATACTTTGCGAAAAAGGCCAAATATGCCCCTCGTTAAAAGTTTGGCTCATATCCAACCTTGCTGTTACATTATTGGCCCGGATGCCCCCTAAACTTTACGATAAGGTCTATATATAACCCTTATTTTTTAAGATTTTTTTTTTGTAAAAACTAAAAATTATTTGTTGAAAATAATTTCTTCGGTTCTGAAAAAATGACAAATATTTTGTTAAAAAAAGATTTTTTGTCCTTTTTTACAACAAAAAAAATTGTTTTTACAAATATGTTTTTCTAATTTTTACAAAAAAAAGTTTAAAAAACTAAATAATGAAGAAAAAAATATTTTTCAAAAGGAAAATAATTTGTTGAAAATATTTTATTTAGTTTTTAAAAAACTAATATATTTTTGGAAAAACTAAAAATGTTTTAATTCCTCTGTTTTTACATTTTTTACAAATATGTTTTTACAAAAAAAATATTTTGTTTAAAATAATGATTTTTGCAATTTTTTTAAAGTGTTACAAAAAGAAATTAGAACATTTCCAAAAGAAAAAGATATTTCTTTTTGTGAAACTTTGAACAAATTGCAAAAATTATTTTTTTTTTAACAAATATTTTTTTTTTGTAAAAGCTGGAAAAAAATGTAAAAACAGAGGAATTAGAACGTTTTCAGTTTTTAATAAAATATTTTTATTTTTTAAAAATTGAATAAAATAGCTTTTGAAAAATATTTTTTTCTTCATTTTTCAGTTTTTTTAAAGTTTTTTTTTTTAAAATCGGAAAAACTGGAAAAACAAATTTTTAAAAATTGTTTTTTTCTTCTTCATTTTTAACAAAATATTTTCGTTTTTTAAGAACTGAAGAAATTATTTTCAACATACTATTTTCAGCTTTTACAAATATTTAAAAAATATATATATATTTTGTTAAAAAAACGAAAGTTATATATAGACCTTATTATAAAGTACATGGGGGTATTTGGCTCCGTTTAAAGTTCAGGGGGGTATCCGGGCCAAAAGTGTAACAGCAAGGTTGTATATGAGCCAAAATTTTATGAGGGGTATATTTTACTCTTTTCGCAAAATATATGGGGGTATTTGGACCTTTTCCGTATAAAAATTAACATGATACCTAAATAATGATATATTATATTTAATTTTAAATTATTAAAATACCATTTCAAAATCGAAAAAAGATATAAAAAATCTTGGCACATGAATGGAAGAAGAAAGATATGGGTGACGCATTTCAATAACACTTGATAAGAAAATGATATAACTCATTATTTATAATAAATAAAAGTGAATATACTACTTCATAGTTCTATTAAAATATTACATCTCATGAGAGGATCCTAAATATTTTTATATTTTTTTAAATTTTTTTTAATATAAAGTCTTAAAAGTATATATAAAAATTATATATTTATATGGGTTTTACTCGGATTCTTTTACTCAATATTAAACCAAACCTAATCGACATTTTTAATTAATTTGGTACAATTTTTTGGTTCGATTTGAACTCAGTACTTTTTTGGTGGTAAATTCGTACGTCCAATCTAATGATCGACGGCCACATTTCTACTTTTTTTCCAGAATCATGCTTCAGAAATGACATAAAACGACGACAATAAACATGGAGCTTTTCTAAAGTACAAATTGTAGTCTGCATGCAGCAGGAGTCACATCTGCAATTAATGCAGACAAAAACGCTACTCCCTCCTATCCAAAATAAGTGATTTTTTAATTTTTTTTGTGATACAAAATAAGTGATTTTTTTCGGATTTTAAGAATGACTTAATGATGTTTTTTTCCTACATTGTCCTTGGAGTAAATAGTGTTGGAATATGTGTTAGGAATATTTATGTGAGATAGCAAGGTTAAAATGGTCAATTCTATTACTAATTAATGCTAAAAGACGACTTTGTTAATATGTGTGAAAACATCCAAAAAAATCACTTATTTTGGACCTAAGGGAGTATGTCAGAATTAGTTAAGGAAAAGTTATGTTTAATGAAAGAACATAAAGATTAGTGCATTAATCACGACGATTAACGATTATGCATGAATGCAATGTTTTAACAGTTAGTAGGGATGTTGAATATTTGGCGTTGTTATAAGAAAAAATATAATAATGCATATGTAGACACCTGGAATAAACTAAAGTCAGCTAGCCATTCTTGAACACTTAATTATTTTAATTTCTATATAATAAAATTGTCATTGACATTTGCATTATGATGTTGAGAAATGTTGATTGTGAAACCCGTGTGGGATTGAGAAATCTGTAAGAATTTTTCAAAACACAATGAAGGACACGTGTTAGCTCTTGCTTAATTACTCCCTATAAAAGGTGTCAAGAAATTCTCTTAATAAGATAGTATAACATTATCTTAATGCATTAAGTGATTATCTACTATATTTACTGTCTCTTCTTGATGACTACCTCTTAGCATTATCTTATAGATGAATATTACTCTCTGGTTCACTGATCTTTTAGTTGTTTCACATATATTAAAAAATTTACTGATCTTTTGGTTGTTTCACGTATATTAAAAAATTCACGTTTTAACATTAATTAGTAATAAAAAAAATTATATTAATTTATTTGTTAAAAATAAAATAAATGCTCTTATGATCTTTACGCCAAGGGCAACTCCTTTTTAGTATCTAAAGAAAATAAATATTATGTACCACGAAGAAAATATTAAAAAATTAATTAAAGTGAAACGGAGGTAGCATAAGAATTTTATTGAATTAGTGAAACTTTCCAAGAAAATTCTTCAATTTCCTCAAAATATAAAGTGGTTGAGGGCAATAAAAATGGGAAAAAAGATATAGAGATGAGTAAAACTATATAGGAATGCACAATTATTGATTAGCGGACGCAAAATACGATCTCATAAGGTCATCACTTGTTTTAAAAGTAAAATTCAAAAGGTATACCCGGCATTACCATTCTTCCCCTTCACGGAGACTCTCCATATTTTGGTTCATCACCCATTACGCTTTTGCTCTCATCCCCTCTACTGGTATGTATTCCTCCCTTTGATTTTGTTTTTAATTATTTAATTTTGTTTTTAGTTTCCTTTCCTTCTTTTTGCTTTGTATAGTAGAATATAGTCTTAATTTGGGGTGGAAACACTTGTTAGTAGTTTTGTAGGGCTGAAACCTTTTAACATACAAATTGTGGGGGTGATATGTGTTTATTGGGTTACTGTGGTGGTATTCCTTGTGTTGAAGGTATGGTTTGGGCTTAAAATTAGCCATTGTCCAACATGTGTTTGTTAAAATGCCTCGTTGGAGGAAGTGTTGTGACCAATTTAGTGGTGAAGTCTGAGTAGCCACGGTTGGGTCACCCGATTATATAGAACTGATATTGGACAATTTGTAGGCACCATGCCTCCCCGTAAACGTCATGCAACAGGTACCTCCTCCAGCCGCCCGGCTCAAGATAACACTGAGGGACATCCTCTTAAATCGGTCAATTCCAGGCCTTTTAACAGTCAAAAGTTTGTGTCTGCCAAAACCCAGGACAGGTTCAATGAAAATGAGGCCAAAATCATGGTGCCAGAACAAGCCACGGATCCCAACGAACTAGAGATAACCTATCCCAATATACCCTTCGAGCTGAGGCGGCGAGGACTGGACATATTTTTTGAGGAGCCTACTACCGCAAATGTCATGCTTGTTAGGGAATTCGACGAAAACCTGTCGAAGCATGAGAACTACACTGCTATGGTGCGCAAGAGAACGATACATGCCTTTTTGGAACAAATTCGGATTCTGTACAGGCTTCCTCTACCAGTTGAAGGATACGTGGATGCTTACCAATCGTATAATAGTAGGCATACTCCATGGTCCACATTCACTGAGACCATATGTCAACTGGGAGCCACTCTGCAATGGTAAAAATATGGGAACAAGTTCCACTCCTCGGCCCTCAAGTTTGAAGCCAAATGTTGGTTATACTTCATAAATATCCGACTCCTACCCTCTAAGAACCTGTCCGAAGTGAACATCCCTCAAGGGCGCTTAGTTTGGTGTTTTATGAATAATGGTCCATTTGATGCGGCCAAAGTAATACATGATGAATGTTCCAGCGAGTCAGGGTGCAACGGTATGGTTTATACTACCCGTCCCTTGTCACCCGATTGTGTCGTCAGGTAAATGTGTCGAGTAACTTACTATAGATAAGCAACTTTCTTCGGTACATCCTTTCACGGCTGAGAGGGTCACCACATGCAAGGAAGTGATAGCAACTGAGGAGTTAGTTGGACAAGATTATGATGATGGTAACAACAAGGAGGAGGAGGAGGAACCATCGCAAATAGCCGAGGATGTGGAGATTATAGGTGAGCAGCCAACAAGACCATAGGGTGAGAATGATGCATGCTCGTCTAGGGCTAGTTGGGGATAGCGGTTAGACTACCTAGATGACGAGGTAGCTGAAATACAAACCTCGATGACTAACCTGGGAACTTGTGGTGATGAAATGGCAACCCAACAGAAGAAATCAGAAAAAAGGATCATGGGTTGGCTCCGTGCCTTGGCTTGGACGTGCAATGTAGTCTTCGATCAGGGTTGAGCTATTAGGGAAGTTTCCTTTTCCTTACTATGTTTTACTTGGCCATGAGGACATGTCCTCATTTTAAGTGTGGGGTGGGGGATACTTTATTGTATATATGTAATGACTGTTGGATTTTGTGTTGATTTTGTTTTGCTTTGATTGTTTGGTATTGAGCACGAGTTCATTATTTTAAAGTAGGTAAGTGGCTTGTCCCGACGATGGATCTTTTTTGGCATGGTTCTTGAGGGACTAAGTCGAAACAGAAAAAAATGCAAATATGAAGACTCTTCCTGATGACGGGTCCTTTAGACAATTTTCTTGAGGGAAGTTAGTCTAAAGAAATGCCAAAAAGATTTTTTATTTTATTTTTTAGGGGTGTAGTAACCCCCCCTTGATTTTTCTTTGAGCCACGGTTCTTTTCCAAGGGTTTAGCTTGAACCATGTATAGGAAGTTTTTGTTCATTTTTCTTTCTTTTTTAGTTTCTAGATTAGGATTGATGGGCTACGAGCTTAATTCGAACTGAAAAATCCTCTAGCGTTGATACACCTGAACATAATAGCACTAGAGTGTAACGCTTATTCTCTGCAGTTGATCCTTGCTAAAGTGCCTTAAAAATTGTATGTTTGTTACTGACTTGAATACTCAGAAGAGAGTGTTTTGATAAGCCAATCTGGACTGCGTCTTGTGCCATGTGTGTGTTAGCTTTATTGTACTCCATGATTCCCATTTGATGCCTAGAACTTACCCTCTGTGTGTGCAAAGCGAAATAACAGTTTTATTTAGTCTTAGAAGTGATATAGGCATTTCTATGTTAAATCAGACATATAAAGTAAATCCACCTGAATGTATTATATCTTAGTTAACCCCGTTGAGCCTATAAACCCGTTTCTTTGGCAACCACATCGCGAATCTTACCCAATTATTTGAATAGCCTGTTGTTTGAACCCTTTTTACCTCCCAATAAGCACTTGAATAGTAGTGAAAATATGTAAAAGCTAAAGTGTGGGGTGGTGATTTGGTTTGTGAGTGAAACCATTAAAATAGAGAAAAAATACAGAATGTTGAAGCATTAAAGAAGAAGCACTACGAAAAAACAAAATAAAAAGTTATAAATAAAGATGGTGGTTGATAAGTGGTGGTTTGTTATAATTGCACCTACTGGATGTGGTTGTTTTAAATAAAAGAAGATGTGATGGAATGTTTGGTTGACAAAAATATGGTCTTGAATGTTAATGTAATTGTATTAAAAAGTGCTTAGGGAGGTTAGTCACTATATCTAAATATGTCCTACCCGTCCCTTAGCCTAGATTACAACTAAGTGATGTCTTATTGATCTTAGACTGAGTGTGATCGATTAGTAGAGTACACTACAGGCAAGCCTATGGTGCATCTTTGTGACATGTGAATGTTTTCTTTTGAGAGTGAGATAATTTTGTCCATTTAAAGTTCCTAATTGTTCTGAATATCATTATATGTGGAACTACTCTCTTGTGTGAATGTGAGGGCATGTGATTCATGAAGGAGATGCAAGTCTTGACTTCTGTGTAATGTAGTTTGAGAAAGAATAAATATTGCAGGGCACGTGAGAGTCGACTTGTGAGGCTAAGATTGTTCACCGCTAGGCGTAGATCATGTAAGTTTTTCTTTGGTGTGATATGTTAGAGAAGAATGTTTAGTGAAGGAACCTCTATAGAGTGTGGTGGATTGCTCGAGGACCAGCAATGACTTAAGTGTGGGGCATTAATAATAGGCTTGATTCTTATAATTTGACAATTGTTTTTATGCAAGCTTTATCATGTTTAAATGTTATAAAATAGTTAAATGATGAAAAATTGGCTCTAAGGTAACTTTTGTGTTTCACAGTAGTGCAATACCCAAATGAAAACCTATGATGATGATCCGGGCAAAAATTGAAACTAGTGGGCGAATTAAGGGAATGAAGTTCGGCATGGCAGAGGGAAACCTCACTAGCACGTGTATTAGTGCGGCCTTAGCGTGCCCGTGCTAGTCCAGTCATCAGAGGCAGAATAAAACCCCACTAGCACATGCATTAGTGCGGCCTTAGCGCGCCCACGCTAGTCCTGTTCCGGAAGACCAATTTTCAGGGGTAAACTTGGAAGTCTGGGAGACAGTTCACTTAACCTATAGAAGGTCAAACTCTCACAATGATGTATTATCAAGTTTTTCATTGTTTAGTGAAAGAAAAAGAGAGGCAAGAGGCAAGGAGGATTATTCACCAACGAGTTCTTCTTTTCTTCCTTTTGTATTTACAATTTGTGATGAATTTGAATATTATTGTGATGGACACTAGTATGAGGAGCTAAATCCTTTGTCCAGGGTTATGATGGAACCTACTGAAGGATGAACTTCTTGATTATGTTAATATAGTTTGCCAGTATAATTTCTATTTGTTCAACTATGTGTTTGTTGTAGTTAATTGTTAGGATCCTCAATTAGCCTATTTAGACAGATAACCCGGGAGAGAGTGCATATTTAGGTAGTTGTTGGAAAATGCCACCCCTAAAGCATAAGAGGGAACTATAATTGCGGGTTTGAAGGCGGGTTTAGGGATAACGAAGCCTTGGGTGCAATCTGCTGTAATAAACAAGGTCAACTAGCGTATCTCGGGAGAGTGCGTCTAATAAATTATCGTGATTTCTCGGGAGAGATTTACGGTATAAAGAGTGCTCATGATTGATAGAGATGTTTTCGTGAACCTATATGAAGCATAAACGGAAAAGGATTCCATCATTAGGAGAAATCACTACCTTAGAACCTTCTCGTTATTGTTTACAACTCAAGCATATTTAGTTGAAGTAGTGATTGTTTTCAAATAATATATACATAGAGATTTTGATATCTATTTTTCGTTGTATATAATTGTACTCTACAATTGCAATAACTTTGAGTCGTGATTTTATCCGATGTCGAAGTGAGATTCTAATGTATTTTGCTTTTTCTATTATATATAGATTTATTTTATAAATATATTTTCTATTTGTTCATAATTCTTTTTCTTCTATTTTTTTTCAATGAACTTTTTTGAATTATGCATTAATCTATGACCCCTCAAAGTTATTAAAAACTGACAAATATAGGTCATATATGCCTACTCCTTCTGTTTCAAGTAGTACTATTTCTTGAATAGTATGTTAAATGGAGAACAATATATTTATATATTTAAGATCAATTAATTTTATTTTTTTTAACCTTTGATAAGAAGTTTTTTTATAGTCGCACAAAATTATGACATATTTAAGATAAATTTTTTTAAATGTTTCTGTAGCTATATATAAAAATATTATGGCGTATTATAATATATGATATTGACAATTTGTTAATAACTTTAAGTTAACATACAATGTAATCTAATTAATTAAGAAATCACATGTAATAATAGGTTATTACCGATAAAAAATTTAACAATGTGAATGGGGCAAGCTTTTGGTAATTTAAAATTTACTAGACAATGAGTTATTAACTTTATGAAATAATGTATTTTTTATTTTTGTGGTATAGTATTGATGATTGAAAACTTAGTGAAGTTCATAATCAAGTTGCAAACAATACTCAATATTCAAATGTTAGGATTTACACACAAAATTAGTTTTGATTCTTATCTTATTAAGTGGGTTATTTTGAGAGATTTTTTTTATTAAAAAATTAATTGTTCACGTGAATGCTTGGTGAATTTTATTCTTTAAAGTGTAACATTATCTCTAATTTAATATTGCAGTTACTCAACTAAATGTATCACATGCATAAACTCATGCTTTAACTACCAGAATAATACAATAAATTAATGGAATAAAAATTTTAACATATGTTGCAAATTAAGAGGAGAAGGCCTTCCTAAGGATCTTTTCTCAAAAAGTACATATTTTTTGTCATAGAAATTTTCAGCTTCTCAATACGAGGAATAAGTATGAATAAAGGATCCATGGATGAAGATAGAAAGTTGATTTCTAATCGTAACTAAATCTTCCATTTCTTATTTGTAAAGAAGAAATTGAAGCAAAATAGCTATTAAACGATGACTTTGGTTTACTAGAGACATCAACATATTGTTTTAGCTCGGTGGAAACAAAATCCTTTTTCCTCAGGATCCTATTAAATAGAAATAGAGAATGAAATGCCCTTATTTTCTTTCTTTTACTTTTATTGACATAGGGTACCAGAGAAATCTTTATTTGAATCAACTTCGTTTTACTCTTGTTCGTTCTTTATCCGGAAGATGATAAAAAAAAGAGGTAATACATAAATTGCCCATCAAACTTGTCCGAAAAAGTCATTTACATACCTTAACTTTGCATGCGACCTATATCCCCCTTATTCTTGTTTGGCATGAATTTAATACCCCATTGGTAACACATAGTCAATCTTGTGGTGGGAGGTGTAATACACATGCGCCATGTGTCAACACTTGATTGATTTATATTTTTCACTTATTTAATTATTTTGTTTAGAGGGACTGTTTTGTCTTTTCACCCCTTTACAATTGCAAAAATAGTTTTTTTAACAAAATATTTTTTCTTGTAAAAAAATATTTGTAAAAACTGATTTTTTTTAAAACAGAATTTTTTTTTCAATTTTTAATAAAATAGTTTTTCCAGTTTTTATAAAATAAAATTCTTTTAAAAAACTGAAAAAATAAAAATAATATTTTTCAAAAAAGAAAATATTTTGTTGAAAATAATTTTTTTAGTTTTTAAAAAACAAATATATATTTTGTTAAAATACTATTTTTACAAGTTTATTTTTCTAGGTTTTAAAAAAACAATATTTAAAAAAAAACTAAAAAAAATGAAGAAAAAATATATTTTCAAAAGCGAAAATAATTTATTGAAAATATGTTAAATGAAACTATTTTATTAAAAACTGGAAAAATAATTTGTTTTTACAAAACAAAAAAATATGTTTTTACAAATATATTTTTATAAGAAAAATATTTTGTTAAAACAAAACTATTTTTGCAATTGTAAAGGGGTGAAAAGACGAAAAAGTCCCTCAAAACAAAATAATTAAATAAGTGAAAAATATAAATCAACCAGATATTGACACGTGGCACGCATGTATTACACCTCCCACCACAAGATTGACTATGTGCTACCAATGGGGTATTAAATTCAGCCTAAACAAGAATAGAGAGGACATAGGTCGCACGCAAAGTTAAGGTGTGTAAATGACTTTTCCGGACAAGTTCGATGGGAAATTTATGTATTATCTCTAAAAAAAAAAGCGGAATTGAATCAGAAAGCACGACAGAATAGACTCTTACTGCTCTAGAAAGAACTTCCCTTGAATCTACTGTTATTGATATTAGCTCAGGGACTTCGGTGCCTTAAGCGACTAACAATAATTTAATTTATTTTATTTATGTAATTGGTACCTTTAAGAATCTATGCAATTTTTATTTTTATTTTAGATTTTACTTTTTTTGGTCTTGAAATTTCTTAATTAGATAAAACTTACGTAATATTCATTGATAATAAACAATTAACTATACATCATTTTGATTATTTACTACAGATAAACTAAATTTATGAATTAAACCAAACATATTTTATTTATTGGCAATTTTCTTTCTCATAAAAGATGGATAATATCTACATGTTAATTATTACCTCGATAAATTATTTTTTAAAATTTTATTGATATTTTTTATACTCTGCACGAAGCGCGGGTATATCTACTAGTTTATTTATTAACCTGGTAAAAATAATAACAAACATATTATTCACATTTAAACTAATATTTAACTATAATGATAATATTTTAAAAAAAAAAACATTTACGTCGTCACCCTATATAACTTAATTATATAGATTGCCGTTGACTTTTCCATTGTGATCTTGACAATCTTGATGTGAACCCATGTGGGGGTTAATTTTCTTTATAAATACACGAGGAAATTAGGGTTAATCTTAAAGAATTCTCCAAAACATGAAGGACGCGTGACAACTTTTGCTAATGACACCCTATAGAAGGTGTCAATATTATTAATTAATACGATAAGTCTAAGCTATTAACTTAATGTATTAATTAGTTCTTGTCTGCTAGATATTCTGTGTCACTTGACTAACTCTTGGCATTACTTTCTATAGCTTTAGAAGTATAATAACAACGGCCATAAAAGGAGGAGAAAACCACATTTTTAAGCAATTGATTGATTCATCAAAGTCAAAAGAAAATAAAGTATTAGCTAGATCTAGGTCGCTGCTGATGAATAATGAACGTGCAATCTACACAAAACTACTCTTACAATATTTTATGTGTAGTTTATTGCCTATCAGCAACTTAATTGCATCTGTATCATAGAAAAAGTCTTTACTGTATTGTTAAAAATGTTTTTTTCCCTTTCAAAGGACGATCCAACTGTCAAAATGTTAGTAAAATATAACTTTCATTACCATATGTATGTATTAATATGCTCTCCCATAAAGTTTTACTTTATAAATAGATTAATGCACCTAAGACGTGTATAAATTAATTATATATATAATAGATTAGTATGCCTAAGACTTGTGTAAATTGATCAATGCAATAAAAAGATCAAAGTCTTGTAACTTATTAAGACCATTCCAGAATATTTGATCAAAGTTATGAATCCGTATAAAAGTTAAAACAATGAAGCATTACATACAAGATAGATTCATTCAAAACAAGAACAACAATAACTATCTAGTTAAATCCCACATAGTGGGGTCTAGGGAGAATAACGTATATGCGGACATTATCTCTGGCTCGATAGGGTTAGAGAGGCTATTTCCGAAAGACTCTCGGTTCAGGAAGACGAAAATAAAGTAAGAAAAAGCAAGAGGAGAGAATTCATTAGTAACTCCAGTAGAAATTGTAATAATAACAGAAACAAAAAAAATCGAAAGATGAATGACATGCAATAACAATAATCACAATCTAAGGCATGTGGCTAAGACAAACAACAAGAAATCAAGAATAGTGTGGTAGATTCATTGAAAAATAATAGTAAATAATATTTTTCAAATGTAGATGGATTAATTAAGTTACGTTGCTCAATATATATAGTAATCATTTAGATATATTCATATACTAAGCAAATGAATATCTTTTCATATGCTAAGTACAACATATAGAAGGCAAAAATACATTATGTGATTTGATTTTTGAAAATATTGATCCGTCTGATCTAGCTAGGTACCAAGTATCCTTGTTTATTACTTGTCCTATAGGCCGACGACTCTTCTCTTTCACAAGTAGGCTTGGCACAACGCTTAGTCGATTTTCAAAGCTGAAAAAGATGCAAGAAGACTGATGAGGCGCTGGAGTGAAGTGATTCCCAGGTGGGAATTGCGAACAGAGTGAACTACTATGCGCATTCTATCAGCTTGGAATAAGTCACAAGTCTTTTTTGCAATTTCATTTATCTTTTTTAACCTGATACCTTTGCAGAGGCCATATCTCAACCCTGCTGACAGCTCCATGCAAAAAGAGATCGTAGCACTAGAATGGTTCTATGACTAATGTAGAGACATTCTATTTTATGCGAGTGCCTGCCGAGGAGCAAAGCTTTTTATTATATTGATGTCATGGTTATAGAAAAGGAAGTCAAAAATATGCTAGCTATGTAATATTTCTCATATCTATGTCTTAATAGGAAAAAATAGTCAGCAGCAAAAGGGTTTTGATTCCCGCTATATATATATATATATATATATATACGAAATGTGACGAAAAAGATTGATTTAACAAGATATACTTGAAAGCTGAAATGATAACGTAGTCTTTTTCTTGTCATAAATCGTGCTAGCTAGCTGAGTTTCTTAATCTCCAAATTAAAAATCATTATCAAGAAATATCATTTTCATGAATGACAAAGACAAGCTGCAGCTGACATGTGGAAGCATGACAAGGATTTGCAGTTAGTCATCCCACACTACTGAACTGAACTTGTCTTCGTAAATATTAGTTTCATGAAAAGTAAATTCCGTTAGTGTCTGGCATTAAAATGATAAAATAGTAATGGTGTTTATCTTTATTTTAGCTTATTATTGTTCGGAGTAGTATTTTTTTTTTAAAAAAAGGGGGAAGAAGGGAAAGTAATATGCAAAGGGAGGGATAAGAATGAATGTAAATCTAATAATTAAGCGAATGAATCTCAGAGCAAAAAAATAAAACAACAAATATTATAAATGTGTTACTTGCCTTACGGACTTTTTACATGCCATAAATAAATTTAAAAAGGAAAAATTACAAAGTAGTAAGAAAGAAGTAAACAAAAATACAAAAAGAAATCATCTATGTTACATCACATATTAACTCCTGAGTTTCTCTAAATTTTTCTGTTAGGTTAAATGAATATATATATGATATGATATTTCTTGAATTAGGAAAAGAAAGTCTCTCTTTCTCAATAATATATACAAATTGCTTCCTCTTGTGTTTGAATTGCTGTCATTTTTAGCTTTGCTTCATGAAGAGGAAATCTTGTTTCTTTAGTTGGAAATGAAGATATCTTCTCCTGAATAAAAGCTCTCAATTCAATGTTTGGGCCTTATTATTATGATTATGATGATGTCTTGTGTGAGAGCATAATGGGCAGGCCATTCTGGGGAAGAGCAAAAGGTCCATACTGTATACCATTCTGTGGGCCCATCAAAGACCACCTGCCAAACATTGAGGAGAGCAAACAAATATTAGGAGATGAGTAACACTTGACCATACTATTTTTAGCAACTCTATTTTTAGAGCTTCTTTTTTTTAAAATGGAAATGATAATCATATAGTTAGAGCTTAGAAGAAAATGTAAATTTTATTTCCAAGGTTTAAATTTTACCAACCTGTACTTTGTGGTCAGATGATGTACAAGTATCAAAATCTCAAGCTTGGCTAATTCATTGCCTGGACATGAGTGGACCCCATTGCCAAATGGCATGAAAGTATTGGGCTTTGGAGAAACCTGGCTCATTAACAGAAAAATATTTGTGTTAGATCATAGTCGAATTATGAGAGGAAAATTAGCAAGGAATGTAACTAACTAAAAGTTACTGATATTTACCTCAAATCTTGATGGATCAAACTTGTCTGGTTCAGGAAAATTGTCTGGGCTATGGTGAATGTTTCTAAAGAGTGGTAATACTTTCCATCCTTTTGGTATTAGATATCCTGAAATTAAAATATCAAGAAAAAAGCTATCTAATTAATAAAAATAGCAAGAAAATGGAGTTTTTTTTTAAAGCTATAATATAAAATATTTGACTTTATAAAAAACTTAGGGGTCAAAGCTGACCTTCAAACTCAACATCTTCAACAGCTTCTCTGAAAGTAAAAGATAAGATAGAAGCAGCTCTAAGTGTCTCTTGGATTACCCTTGTAGTCATAGGCATTTTCTTGGTGTCTGCCCAAGTTAATACTTTTCCTTCACCATTCTCCTCTTTTTCCCTCATTATTCCTTCTTGCTCTTCCTGCAATCACAACAACATCATCATTATTCTTTTGATAAATTCCTTTCTCTTTTTTGGTTTCATTTTAGACAAGAAGGGGTTGCTTCGATGATAAACAAACTCCACTTTCAACCAAGAGGTTATGAGTTCGAGTTTTTAAATGAAAACTTCTTGAAGGAAATAATGCCGGGGTCTATTTGGAAACAGCCTCTCTACCCATGGTAAGGGTAACTTCTGTGTATACAGTACCTCTCAGAGACCCCGTTAAGTGAGATTATAGAGAAATGGTACTAGTAGGGCATGGAATCTTACAGTGACAGCTTGTAGGACAGTAGGATTTTCTCCAAGGTATTTAAGAATCCATGTAAGAACACTAGCTGTAGTGTCTCTAGCAGCAAATATGACTCCAATGATATTATCTGCAATTTGCTCATCACTAAGATCTTCTTGATCTCCCATGAAAGATCCTAGCAAATCAGTATGATTTTGCTTTGTTTCCCTCCTAACTGAGATGATTTTAGCCAAGATCTTTGCTAGCTCCTTTCTTGCTTTCATTGATTTGTGAAACAGTGTTCCTGGGAGATTGATTGGCATCGAATTATATCCCGTTTCAAGAATGTAATAGCACCTCTTGAGATCCTCTCTATAGAGCATTTCATCCTTTCCAAATATGGAAAGCAATGCAACGTTGAATGTGTACTGCAAAAAGAGAAAAAAGTTACCAAATTGAGAAAAATATATCCATTTTGGGAATAACAAACAGGTGACTCTGTTTTCCCCTGTTTTTTTATGGATGGAAATTTTGAGAACATACTGTCTTCATTTCTTGGTAAGTGTTGATCAATCTTCCTTGCAAGGATTCAAGTGAGCTTTTTGCGATGGAATCAATGTCTGAGACGATGTTTTTGATGGATTCGGGCATGAAAGCTCGAAGAACTAGTTTCCTGAGTTTGGCATGATAATCTCCTTGATGAAAGAAAATGGCTTGTTTTCCCAACATCCTCTCTTTGCTAGCTGGAAATGTAGGCTTAAAGAGATGAGCTTTTGTAACCAAAACTAGCTTTGCTGCCTCTGGGCTTGATATCATCACACATGGACATCCCAATATGTGAGTCTTGAATATTGAACCATACCTGTTTCAAAAAAAAAAAAACACACACACACCCATAGCTTATTAGTAACTCACGATCAAGAAACCCAACAAGGAAATCAAGAAAATGAAAGGGTTTTAGTACTAACTTCTTGACTTTGGAGGCAAAGAAAACACTTGGATTTTGAGAATAAAGTTGGAAAGTTTCTCCAATATAAGGCCAACCCAAAGTGCCAGGGGGAAAAGGCAACTTCTTGATACCAAAAGCAAACAAGCTGAAGATAGAATGGAGAAGAAGAAGGGAGAAAGAAATGAAAGTAAATAAAGAAAACATGGAAACAAAATCCATGACTCTTTTCTGTATGTTTAACAGACAAAAAGTAGCAAAAAAGATAGTAGTATTTCTAAAGCGATTGAAGATGAGAAGAAACCTTAATTTGATGGTTTAATGAATGAATACAAAACTAAATGAGAGGGTATATATATAGGTAAAAGGAGAAAAGGAAGACGTGGGGGGGTGTGAAGGGGAGAGGAGGTGGGAATAGGGGCGTATTTCCTATTACAGCTCGAATCCCACACACGGAATCTCCCACCAGCTCATGTTTTCTCTAAACTAAGTATAGAAGAGAAAGAGAAAAAGGAAACAAAAAGATCTAAATACTATAGGGCGTATGGCACGTGTCAGTCAAGTTGTGTTAAAGACTTGAGAGAACATGTGAGCAGTTAGGGCTGGTTTGGTTTACTCACTGTCACTGGTTATGCAGAAATTACTACTAATACAACAACAAACAATAACTCAGTATAATCTTACAAGTAGGTTCTGGAGAGGATAATATATACGTAGACTTTACTCCTACCCCGATGTATTGAGAGGCTATTTCTTGAAGACCCTCGGCTCAAGAAAGCAACAAAAGACGATATATTAATCTTATCAATAAGCTCGTAATAAAATAAAATAACATAACATAAAATAACAAAATAACATCATTATAAGAAATATAGAAAATATAAAAAAGATAGAAGGTATACTAATAACCAACAGATAAAGCCCAGTATCAGTAACTGATCAGTAGCATCCTACTAACTCGTAACCGACTAATCTCACTCTAGTGTGTTGTAAAAATATCTACAACTTCCTCTAACCTACAACATTAATGTTCGGCCTCCACGATGAAAATTTTGATAAAGTTAATACTAGTGAAAGGATTGTTATACACAAATCACTTGTTTTAAAAGGGTATTTTTGTCTTTAAATGGTTTAATCTCTATATTGTTACTTAATGCATCATACATGTAATCTTATTTCGCGTTCTTTTTTACGTAACTTTCCATATTACTAAATAAAAATATCGTGTAATACAGCGTCAAACATTTAGAATTTATTTTGTACATACTAATTGTGTTATCATTTATAATTACCTTTTGATATGGGTAAGATTGAAGGTTGGGGAAATGTTTGAGGGAAGTATTCCCTCCGTTTTAACTAAGATAATATTTGACTTGATAAAAAATTATTTATATGATTATAAATTTTTTTAATTAAGAATAAAATAAAGAAAAAGAAAAAAAAATTTGAAAGTTAAATTATTTTCAAATATACAAATATATTATTTAAAAAAAAAAATAAGAATAATAAGAAAATATGTTGTTTAAATTTAAATTAACAGGGAGTAATAAGTTGGTTGACCACGACTAGCAATTGCAGGCAACTTTTTGGCTATGTTGATTGGTGTGAGAGAAAAGGGCAAAGTGGGAAAAGAAAAATAAAAATAAAAGGGAAACAGTATGGTTATCCGTACTACAATTGTACATCTATTCTCATTTTTGAAGATTTATGAAGTAGGGAATCTAGACTTTTGAAAATAACATTTAAATGCATCGACCCTTTACAGGTTCTTTCATTTTTGATGAATGAGTTATAAACTGAACCATTTTCTTTGTGTTTGTTTTGTCTTTGTTTATTATAAGAGTACATTAATTTATTTCCATAAAAGGAAAGTTTTATTCTTATTTACGTCATTTCTACTTCTTTGTTGAGATATTTTTCTAACTAATATAGTAAAAGTTATCTCATGCTCTACTTTGTCTTTTGAACAATTTTTAAAAGGAATAATTAGTATGAAAATCATTCCCTTTTAGGATCTTTAATAATTTAAGATCACTAGACTTTTTAGAGAGTCGTAAACACTTAACTTATATCTTTCATCATTATTTTTATTTTATTAGCAGACACCTACTTATATATATTATTTTTAAGTTCAAAGGCATGTATGTGTAGAGAAGCTAGAATACACTTGAGAATCATATGGATTATGAGAGTGTTCGGATAAAAAAAATCAGGTGTCATACGGAAGCCAGCAAAGTAAATTTTGAAAAATGTTAAGTCCGATAATAAAAGAGAAATCTACCAAAAGAAACATAAATATTTAATGTGGTTCGTCAACTGACCTACGTCAACGACGGAAATGAACAATTCACTGTAATAAAAAAAGAGTAGAAAATATCGAGAGAACAACCTAACGAAGAGGCAAACCAAATGACATACTAGCACTTGTCCCGCAAAGTTCTCCCCCTAAATAAGACTCTCAAGTCCCTTGTGGCTACATTGTGGATGCTACTGAATGAGAAGGGAAGATCCTCAATTTATAGAAATCCAAACATTTTCCTACCGGATAAAGGACTAGCCAAATATTGGAGATTTATAATTTTCTTTTATAAAAATAACTCAATTAAGATAATTATATAGTCATTTTCCTTCAAGAGATATTACCCTTTTGGGTAGGGGTAAGGCTTGTCTACATATTACCCTCCCCAGATCCACTTTGTGGGACTATACTGAATAGTAGTAATAATAGTTATTGTTATTTTCTTCGAGAGATAGAAAAACCAAATATTATAAAAAATTATGAGAAACAGCTCACACGGAGTTTAGAGTATAGGATATTATTATATAAGATGGTTATATTGATTTAGGGTTGCCAAGTGCCCAGTTGACATAGGGATCCGAGTTGAAGTTTGACCAGATGAACTCATAGATAGGTTGATTTTAGACTTGACCCAACTTGGAGTATCCCATAATCAACATTTTGCTGAAATATTGATTTATTTAATTAATTTGGATTAAATGGGTTGGAATACTTTTGAGTGCACAACTTAATTACTTATTAGACATCGAGTGATCTCAACACCAATTGATAAAGGCACTTGATCCCGTATCTTTCCGTAAGCTTACCACGGAATAAAAAATAAAACTCATGGTTTTTTTTCCCTTCGATTTTTACCTTTTACTTTGAAGATTCAAGGTTCTTCACTCTTCAACTACAGAAACTTTACTTTGTCAAATTTCATTTCAATAACTTAGGTTAATAATTAATTGCATGTAATATATGTTCATTTCGAAGGTTAAATATGTGTAAATCTACATGTAATGTCATCTAACCACCACAAAAGAAGTTCGAGATGTCATAGAAATAGCGTTTCTTAAATTAGTCGTTTGATTTTTACTCATAGAATTCTTACTTTCAATCTTATCAGCATGAACTACCTACTTTGTTTCCCAAGAATCTGAAATCTGTTTTTGGTGGATTTTGATCATTAAAGTTCTATTGTTGCTTTCTTACCAAGAATCCATGCACTTTTCATGTGGAACAATCTTTTTCTTCATAGTTTTTTTTATACTTTGTTTTGGGAGGTAATCTTTAAGTGCCTTAATAAATTTGTATGTACTTTGACAGTAAGGGGTTTGGTTGGTTGAAGGGATTAGGAAAACAAGTTCTTGACATAATTTGGGAATTATCTAAATACAAACAACAACAACAACAACAACAACAACAACAACAATAACATGCCCAATATAATCTTACAAGTGTGTTTGGAGAGAGTGATGTCACTACAAAAAAATAGCTTAATTGCGGGGGTTATTTTTAAGGTTTGCGGCGGTTAGAAACCCCCGCAATATGTTGTTGCGGCAGTCATTAAAACCCCCACAATAATCGTCGCCGCAATTAATTTGCGGCAGTTTTTTGCCGACCGCCAGAACTAAGTAGTGGCGGTTAATTTGTGGCAGTTGACCCCTGCAAATCTAAAATTAAATCTTCTTATTTCAATTACAAATTGCGGCAGTTTGGAACCTCCGCATAATAATTTTAAAAGTTTTTTATTAGCCAGCTCCTGACAGTCCTAACCTCAGCATTTCATTGAACTATTTTAATTCATATATTAATGAAAAATCCACTAATTAAGGTGTAAATCATAATCAAAGCAAAGAAAAAATATTTTAAAGTTAAGAGAAATCAATAACATATTGTAAAAACATAAAATATTGTCATAACATATCATCAGTCTCAAAAATTAAATTTGATCATAAAACATTCACTTCGACATTATAGCATCCTATCCAACCAAACAAATATATTGTCATAATTAATTATCTAAGACAATTACAATGAAATCAATGGTCGTCAGTAGAATTACTACCACCGCAAGATCTTCTTGGGTCCAAGGACGGAAATGGTCCACTGTCCGCATCAGTTGGCTGTATAAAAAGAAAAATCAAAGTATAAAAATCATGCAAAAATCAGACATTGCAAGAACTCTAGCTAGTTTCACTAAGTACTGTAAGTAAATAAGTGTAACTCTTCAAGATTCCTTTGTAATTTAAACTTAAATTTAGAAGTACCACAAACCACCCCACTGCTTTGTCAAAGAAGATATGGTAACTCCGCTTTCATGAAATCGGTAGTATTAAGTATAGCATCTGTACCAATCCTCACTTGCACCATAGACGACATAGAATATTATGTTATAAGTAACATTTAGCAGATTAAACTATGGAAAAGCATTGTAAAATGGTTCATTAGTTCAGTCCCAGGCAATAACATCCAATCAATCACCACTATGCAAAAAAGAAGAGAAATATTTTTTACCACAAAAAGGCGTTAAACTTCCAAAGGGAGTAAGTACTGGTGATGATGAGGTTGCTCCAAGAGATACTCTAGTACTTGTAAACAATTGCGGAACAGAAAGATCACTATTGGAGTTCCTAGTATGTTGAATTCCAGCTGTAGAACCAAATAGGTTACTGCTACTAAATGATGGGATTGCAGCTGTCAAAAGAGAGAAAATGATCAATCGATCAATATGTTAATTATGCAACCAAAGAAGTTTTCTAGGAAAATCACAAAAGTAGTCCAAGCATGAAACATACAGGAAGAAGACAAATATGACATAACATACTATACATGTAATTGGATGCAGATAAAGAACATAATCTGTATACATATAATATCTGAATCACCAACTTTAGATTCTAAATACGCATATGACTATGTACATATTGTGATAGCAGTTAAATCCACAGAAAATGAATGAATAGTCTACTAGGGTTACAATTGATGGCAAAATTTTAAGAAGGAACTAATTAGACTTATTAAAAAGATTGTACAAAGCATTAACATACATGGGGGCGCACATACACAGAAATAACCTTTATAGTATTCAAGTTAAGAAATCAATTGCATATTCCAAAAGAAAATGAAATAATCAAGTTATATTCAAATTTTTACTACCGAAATAAGACGTTGATGATGTTGTTCCAAATGGCACAGAGGGATTCCCATTCTATTAAATTCCGGATGTAGAACCAAATAGTTGGCTACTGCGAAAGAGGCCTGAAGCTGTCAAAAGAAAATGATTAGAGAAAGAGAGAGAACCAACAGAAATAGATAGAGGAGGAACAAAAGCATATCCGCAATTCAATAATGAATCATGCAATACAAAGAATAAATTTAATAAGGAAGCAAAGCAGATCTACAAAAAGCTATCATTCACTTCTCAAATATTTAGTAGTATTTGTAAAGCTATTTAGGAAGTCAGAACTATCAGTGGTTAGGTTACTAGTAGGGAGGCACAAAGTTCCTTTAGCCCAATAAGCACAGACTACAATTACATATATGTTGATCCTTCCGAGAGATGTTTGTTTTTGGCAAATCAGTAAAACATGCACAAGTACATGTGGATCAATAAGAAGGGTAGCTAGGTAGCTACATCATACGTATTCTTTTTTGGTAGAGAGGTGGGACAGAAGAGCTTACTAAGACATTATCTAATTCTAGAGTGTGACAGAATATCTCAATAACTAGTAACTTTGCAAAATAAAAATCTCTTTCTTTTTCCAAGTGGTCAACAGAGAGCTTTAGATTTGTAACCTGGGTGGTTAAAATATGAGTAATAAGCAGTCGAAGTACTACCAGGCAACCAAAACAGTGAGCAGACAACAACAAAAGAGATTTGAGAGTTATATAATATAACCACAAGAGTGGATACTTATCACAGAAAGAGAAAAAGAATAGTAATAACAAGTATACCACAATCTTGGTCTAGTTAGGATCGATTGTGAATCCACAATATCCATTCCACTCCATTCCAGGCTATTTCTTTTCACTACTCAGTAGTTTATCTTTTAGGACTTGTTAGGGATTCTCTTAAACTGGGAATTCTTTAAATCTTGACATATCTTTATGCAGTCATATAATCTCTAATCAAATGTAAGACTCTTGATAAACAACTGGATCTAATGTCAAAAAGAAAGAGAAAAACAAGTAAAACCAACAACAGCAGACATGATCGCCTAATGGCAATTATTCATTCACTCAATCAATCTGCTGAATCATAAGCAATAGGTTTTACACCATCCAACTTCACACAAGTATAAGACTGTTACCTCATTTGACGAAGCTTGAATCTCTGATGAAGAATTAACCCCAACCATTATTGGACTTGACCTTCCTTGTTTTATTCTTAGAGAAAATAAACACAGTTTAAGAAAAGCATCACTACAGAGAATACAATAAGGAAAATATCATTGTCGCTAACATATGATCTTAGTAATGCCTTCCACTAATCCAGGGTTATGACAATTGTTTGTTTGTAGTGACTTTGCATATTTCCGAGAGCCCTTTACATTTCGTTCCTTCCCAACCTTGCTTCTGCATTCCAAAGCATTATAATTCCTGCAAACGTACAAGAAAGGAGAGATAATTAAAGGGGAATTTGGCATCTAACTTCGGGAAGCAACAAAACACTCGAGTATTTGAAAAGAAGAACATACTCATTCATAATTCCACTATTTACAGACTCACGGTAACGTTTCAGCTACTGCAGAAACTCTAAGTTATCCAAAAGACGACCTTTAACAAGCCCGTAACTCCAATATGCTGCAAGAAAATTGGAAACCAACTATAAATAAGACCAAAAAGAAAACCATCTAGTTTCACTCAGTTCTCAACAATAGGCTATTTTGTTTTACGAAGGCTTCGAGTGCTGAATGCTTCATTAAAAAGGAAGTTGTACAGGTAATACAGAAGGGACAATATAAAATGAAAGTCCTCAAAAGTTTCTTTATTACCATTGCGTTACTTTTATTACCCTTGCTCTAGTTATTTATAATTTTTTATACTTATAAAGCTAAAAAAGTAATCAATGAGCAAATGAGTAACATAACTAATAGCAGATAATTCCAACTTCAAGACAGTTGGTGTTCTTTAAAAGGAAAACTACTAGGATTCGTGTATGGTAATTGATATGATGTAAAGGAAAACAACATATGGAGTTACAAAATATTCTTTAGCTTTTCCACAAGTCTTTACAACTTCAATAGATGTACATAGTTCAAACAGAGTTAGAAGCCTTGGAAAAGAATTGGCTACTGAAAATATTCAGCTTTGGCAATGTGTATAAATTCAGAAGCAAAATACCTACCCAAAAGTGCAGAAAAAAGCATGATAAAGAAAAACATTATCTTAAATTCAATGCTATATTCATTTTTGGAACAAGAACATCAGTTCTACAAGATAACAGAAATCCTATAGCGAGACAGAATCCCTATATCAGTCAAAATTAACAGAGATAAAGAACTAATAGAGTTAATAGCACGTGATATCCTATCAATGTAGATTATTTAGTAAACATATTTGTTCCTAAAATATTTAATTTGCCCAATAGATAGAGCCAAGACAATATAACCACAACTATGGGTGATTACAACAATATTTCAGCAGATACTTACAAGGATACAACTCTCTTGGACTTCAGGTCACACTTCACGCCCTTCCAACCACCGTCTGAACTTGTTATTGCGGTCCTAAATTTAACAAGTGCTTGACCAACAAAAACAAAATTAAAGCAACATGCAATTGAAAAAACACACCAAAATTACAGATTATACAAGCCCAATATTAGGGAAGATGAAAGACCCATCTTTTTAGAAATAACATTACACAAAACAAAAATAGGGCAGAAGAGCTTACTCTACCTGTCGACTGCGATGCTAGATTGAGTGATAGAGATGCTTACCACTGTATAGGAAAAAGTGAGGAAATCGAAGGAAAAAAAGGAGAAAATGAGGATTGAGTTCAAATCTTACAAACAAAATGAGAAATTCACACAAAACTTTCGATTTAAAGAAAATTAAAGTATAAAGAAGCATGAAATTTGAGATAATCTCTCAAAATTGACACCATTCCCTTGAGTTGTTGATATGCATTAGTGATAATTGAGAACTGGCGGAGCTTTTTAGGTTTTGATATATTTGAGTTAATCTCTCTGTATTTATATTTTGTTTCAGCCAAAAAAATGAGCAAAGCAAATAAAAGTGTGGGAAATGTTAGCGCCCAATTTGTTTTTGCATATTGCGTAGGTTTCAAACCGCCGCTATTTCCTTACATTGTGTCGGTTAAGTAAACCCCTACTATTTAATAAAATTTGCGGGTGTTGTAACCGACCCCCGCTATTAAACCCCCGCAATTAGGCTGATTTTTTGTAGTGTGTGTATGTAAATCTTACCCGTACCTTATAAAGATAAAGAGGTTATTTTCGATAAGCCCTCGGCTCAAGAGACGCATAACTAAAATAATTAGGATAAGGAAGTACAACTAAGGAGTATCCATATAAAGAGAAGCAATAAACACTCAAAAAAAAAAAAAAGGATAACCAAAGCAAAAGGAATCATTGGTACAATTAGATATCTAAGAGTAGGAAACCTTTACACTCCAGGTTTGCCTCTGAACCTCCAACCTAGCGTTAATATCGCCTCGCATGAGGATTATGCCATATGCAAATAACATGCACCAAGGCACCTCACATTGAATGTGTCCCGTCAACTTATCCATCACCGAGGCAAATAATAAGAATAGGTTGAGAGTTGATCCTTGGTGCAGTCCCATCATGATTGTAAAGTACCCGTAATCTTCTCCCATTGTCCTCGTCGGCTCCATCATTCTTGACCTTAATCGCCACATGTACACCTTTAACCTCCAATCATGTCATCAAACCTCCCTTAGGATTTTGTTGTATGGTTTTTGTACGTAGATCGATGAACACTATATTTATATGTAAGTTCTTCTCCTTATACGGTTCCACCAATCTCCTAACAAGATAAGTGGTTTCAGTAGTGGATTCCCTTGCATGAATCTAGGCTGGTACTATCTAAGTATTTTTTTTTTTTTTTGCATAACTAATATCTGTATAACTTATAATTTAAAATAACTATTATTTATAAAATATGTAATGACGTACACGAATACTAATATTAGCTAAACTGGTAGTATTGATCTTCTTATAACAATTCTTGAATTATAATCTCCACATAATTAGTCCGCAAATTCGAATCAAACAACCCCGAACTGTATTGTTCATTAGAATTGCATCTGCAGTTACTATTTAGATAGTAAAACGAGTTTAATTGAACTTGCCTAATCTATAGTCGTAGATTTTAACTAGAAAATTTCATAGCAACATTAATTAACAAGGATAGAAATTAAATTGAGAGCATAACATCTTTAATTTCTTCAAATACTAGTAGTGTTTTTTGGAGCACGCATAGGATTTTTTTTCTTTTCAATAATTTAGTATTTGGATCAACTTAAGTATCTCGATTAATGCATTGGGTCACTCGATTACTTGTAGAACTATTGGTAACTCTATCCCACAAAATTTAATTACATGGAAAATATTCAATTACATATGAGAAGAACATTTAGTGTTTCCCAAAAGAAAAAAAAAGGAAAATAAAATAATATATTAGACGCAGTATTTTATTAATTATTAAAAAGTTGGTCAAGAATCCGTGTTTATTCAAGATTCAGTCACAAAACTCACAACGATGATATTTTCCTTAGTCAAGATTCTCACGTAAAGGAAGAACATATTCTTTTGTGACAAATCTCCAACGGCTTCAAGATATTTTTCCTTATTTAATTTATTATCTGTTGGAGTAAGAGGTCAATCAAATTGATAGCATATATAGTCCTTTTTCTTCTTTTTCGCCAATTTCTAATGTTCAAAAAAGTCTTGTCGGATTAGAATATGATTCGATTTTGAATTCTAATAGGTATATACTACATACAATTTCAATGGATATTGTTATAACACGAGTCACAAAAATGCTAGCTAATTACTATTTTTTAAGCATCTTCTTTTACCTTTTTATCTTTTGACCCATTGCTTTTGCCAGAAATCTAAAAAAATAACTATATTTGAGAGATGAAGCATTTTATGAGCCCCTCTTTTTTGGATCTTTTTTTCCCCGGGTTAACACATCCTAGAGGTGGCAATCCCATCTCCCTGGTTATGGCCAATGTATACAAGTCAATGAATTCTGTGTTTTTTCTGTTTTGATGGCAAATTTGGATTATTAGATCAATTCAATTGAAAACAAAAAAATTATTCAAGCCCCTCACCATTTTGGTAAAAAATTAACTATACCCAATGTATACACCAATCTAATAAATATATGATGTATGGGTTAAACCCGACCGAGGAGATTCTGTACCCAGAGGTAATTATTGTGAGATTTGTAACTATCATGGGCGGGTTGAGGTCAAGGAGCATGGACAGAAGTAACGCCGCTAGTATAACTTTGGAACTTTCGAAGAGAATATTCTATACAATATTTCTTCTCTTGTTCCTTTTAGGGTTCTTGGGGAATATTTCATATTGAGATAAAAGACATGTAATATTCCATGTGATAAAGAACACTTTTGAAAAGGGTGCTCTTTAGATAAATACAAATAACTACTTTTTGAGAGAGATTCAATATCTTGAGAATAGATATTGTTATTTCCACCAGATCGAAGAATTCGTCTCATATTCTTGTCGTTCATCATTATTAGAGAAATAAATCTTGCCCCCATTCAATATTGGGTGAATCTTTTTCCTTATTTATCGTAACTCTAATCTCATTAATAGCCGCAACATTTATTGTATATTGCATTGAGTCCACTTTGACACGGTCCCATATTATCCATATAAACCGATTTTAGATCTAGGGTCATTATCTTTAACTTGAATTAACCGCATATCCTTTTATTATTTAATTATTTCAACCAAAGTTTCATATTTTTGGCACAATATAATCACTAAATCACTAGCAAATAACATTTTCAACTTAATATGATAAATTGGTACAAATACCAGATGCATGTACTGATGTAAGCTTTTAATTTCCTTCTCCCCTTTTCTCGTTATGTACCGTGAGCATAAACGGATGTACAAATAGTTAGATATATAGGGATCAATTTCATGTATGATCACTTCTTTTTGGTGAAAAAGAAAAATTCTTATTAACCCAGCTATGAACAAATACAATGTAAACCCTCAACATCCTCAAAACATGCTAGCCTATCAATATGATATCTACACTCCTGCTTTATATGATCGATCACTAGGAACTCCTTGATTTCATAGTGCATCAATCCTTGCAATCTAGATATATAGCATAAGTCAAAGCAACCAGACTAACCATTACAAAGGCTCTATATATGATCACTTAACCTATTACTTTATTGCACTAGAATTACAGACTACTTTTGTAACGAAATAATTACTTAAAATTATCTTTTGTAACGAAAAAGTTATTCAGTTTTGCCTAGGTATCAAAGAAAGTTAGCGGGAGGAAATAAATGAGATATATATATATATATATATATATATATATATATATATATATATATTTTCTATGATACGTAACTTTTATGTGATATTTAGTAAGTACTATAAAGTTTAGTGAATTTTTCATTATAAAAATTAATTTAGTGATTTTGATGAGCTGAATGGCTAACTATAAAATATTTAGTTCGATATATCCAAAGGATTCCATGCATTATTGATTGTTTGATCGCACATAAAACTAGGATAGAAAGACTCATCAGTTGTAAGATTAGCCACCCCTTTAAGAATTAAAAATGTAGGTGTAATGGTTAAAACGACAAAGGCACTGCGTCTCTAATTGTCTTCACCTCCATCAAGAATTTACAAATATTACATATTGTGGATGAAACCAGTGACATAACTACAAACCAACATTATCACCTTTTAACGCACAAACGCCAGATTCAAACTTTTCTATACCAAAAAGTAGGTGATAAATATGACTACAATACCATGAATTCAGCCAACTGCTCCAAATCCCAAAAATCCATAGGCCATAGCTCCTCCCTCTCCTATATCGTCTCTACTAAGAAAAAGTCAAAAAAGATTGGCTGCTCTATGCATGGGAAAATGCTTTACACATTAACGGCAGAAAATAGCCAAAATAATATCAGACAGAGATCATCTAGGACGACCTTTTGTATATATGTATATATAATTTGAGTAGGAAGAATAGAATTCAGTTAAACGTACAAAATCTGCATTAAATTCGTCTCTAATGGAGAAAGATCCGGGAGTCAATTAACGATCGGAGTCAATGAATGTATAATGACACAACTTACCTAAAATGGCGTAACATTAAAAGACGGCTAACTGCTTAAAGGCACACGCGTCCATTTCTAAAAGAAGAAGAATTAGGTGCATTTGCATGACTTCATATCATTGAAATTCAAGTTAGTTTTTTCCATATGTCAGGGGATTGATATGTTTGTTTGGTTTGAGTAGTAAGTGGGCGAGGTGCATTGCATGTTGAAGTAGAGTTCGGGCTTTACCTTTTTACAACATTTTATATATATTTTTAGTGACCATATCCCTTTTGGAGTTATATATGCACTTGATATATGTATGGATATTTCTCTATCTTGGTTGTTGAAGGAATTGATTACACAAAAGATCATCAAATCTGTCTCCTTTATCTGTGAAACTATTATCATTGGCTTCAATCATATTTCTTTATTCCACTTAAAATCTTGCAACTTTCAACCTGTTTGACTCAAAAATATAAGAATCTCTTTGAACAAATCAATAAAAAAAGGGATAAATTTTAGCTGAGTATAATAAGTACTAGATTAAGTACAATGAAGATGTAATCAACAATAAATTTTCCCTTGCTTTCAGATAATCTTTTCTTACAAAGTTTTTCTCCCCCTTTTACAAAGCCCCCCATCACCCTTATATGCTAAGAGAGACTCCCCTAAGTTGTCAGAGACAAACTACCGAGAATTTTGATAAAATATTTCCAATGTTCCAGAATGGACTTACAATATTACAAAGGTCGCACATTCTCCTTTTTTGTAATAAGGTCGTCTTCTTTCGGGACGTCGGCTCGAAGCGGCCTGATCGTTTGTCGTATTCGCCATAGGTCGTGCTTGGTCAAATTTGGACCCATACAGAGGAATTCTATAAATTCTATCAGGTTTGCATAGCACAACTCTCGCCATATACACTCAAGGTGCTCCCGCTACTGACCAAGTATGCAGAATTGGTGGAGTGCAGCGTTTTTATCCACCACCTTCTGCACCTGTTCACTCCTAGCTTCCTGAGGGGTACCATGGTGCATTTGAGACTTTCTAGAGGGCTCATGATCAGGACGGATGATCGGGAAAGTTGTAAGTTTTGGCATAAGTATTTCTTTGTTAAGACTGAGCACGGCGTCTATGATTTTGTCGGATTGCCGGAGCGGTAGAACGAGAAACGTAAATGTCATCGCTCATTTTGTTCTATTTTCTATTGTATTTGTAGTAAATTTTTTTGCTATAATGTAAAATTTACTTTTGTTGGCTCATTTTTTCCTGCATTTATCATGCACATGATGTTGTTTAATGCCTTTGGCTATTGGGATGCTGCTTCAAACTGTCATCGAAGTAGGATCTCGTCATAGTTCAAATGAGGTTGAACTTATATTGTCGTTGATGGACTTGGCCTTTGGGATGTTGCCTTGAACTATCAACGAAGTAGGATCCCGTCATGGTTCAAACAAGGTCAAAGTTATATCATTGTCGATGGACTTGGCCATTAGGATGTTGCTTCGAACTGTCGTCATTGTAGAATCCCATCGTAGTTCGAATGAGGTTGAACTTATGTTATCATCGATGGTCTTGGCCATTGGGATGTTTATCGGGGTGTTGTCTATGTAAAAATACTTGTGTTATTTACTTTCTACAATTATTATTCTGCAACAGCAGTAGAAGGAACACATAGAAGAACTAGGTCCTTCCATAATCAGTTTAATAAAAAAATTGGTCACCACACAAATCACCTCCATCTTGTATGGTATTAAAGTATAAAACATCAATTGGTATTGGAGCAAGTTATTGTTGTAGAGGCTAACACCTTAGGAACAGGTCAAGATGAGTGCACCACATGAAAATTGGAAAAGGACAATCCACTGGTAGGACTCCACACTTTAATGGTCAGTACTATTCCTGGTGGAAGAACAGGATGAGAGACCACATCATAGGACAAGACTATGAACTTTGAGAATTTTTTTTGATGGTCCTCTGGCCACTATAAAGAAGAATGAAGAAGGAGTGGATGTGCGAAAGACTAGAGCTGAGTGTAATGCTGAAGATTTGAAGAAGTGAGAAAAGAATGCCAAGGTCAAGAAATGGCTTGTGTGTGGACTAGGTCCAAACAAGTACATCAGAATTCAAAGTTGCACTACTGCTAAGAAAATTTAGAACACTTTCCAAGTGACTCATGAAGGAACACCTCAAGTGAAGAGGTCTACACAACATTATTGTATTCTCAATATGAGAATTTCCCCATGAAGGAAGGGCAAACCATCCAAGAGATGTATACAATGTTCACCACACTAACAAATGAACTTAAAACTCTTGGAAGGGTTATCCTTGAAGAAGACGAAGTTGCGAAGATTTTTATAAGGGTTCTGCTAGTCACTTGGGAAAATAAAATCACTGCCATTCAGGAATCAAACAACATTTCCACTCTTAAGTTGGATTAGCTAATTGGAAATCTGATTGCCTATGAATTTAGAAGGAAAACCATGAAGATGGATGCACCCGAGAAGGAAAAGAGCCTGGCATTCAGAATCACTAAAGGTGATGATCTAGAGGGGGATGAAATGGCCATGACCACAAAGGACTCAGAGGAGGACTAAGAGGATGAAGATGGAGATGAACAAGCAATTATGGCAATTGGAGAATTTGATGAGGAATCCGAGGTAAGTATAATTCATCCTAAAGATAAGATTAAAAAAAGGGTATCTAAGTTACTCCTAAATTTCACTAATGAATCTAAGGATCTAAAGAATGAATATGAACATCTATCTAAGGAGTGTGTGATTTTGAAAGCTAACTGCAAAAATATAGAACTTAGGGCTAATGAAACTGATAGTAAAAATGCTGAGTTAAGAACCAGATTCATGAGCTTGACAACACTGTCCTTGAGCTAAGATCTTAAAATCAAAAATTGAATTGAGGAACAAGTAAAAGAAAATTGATCACACACAACTCATATTTGAAGAAAACATAGGAAAAATGAAATATGAGTTGTACAAAAGAGATGAGTAGATAAAAGTTATTAAGGAGGATCTAAGCAAGGTTAAGCACGAGCTAGATAGAACATGTAAGTGGAATAGGTCCTCCGATACACTTTCATGACTACACAACCACCATAGTAGCAATAAGAGAGGACTTAGTTACGGGACCCCTGCACCTAAGTGGGATCCCAAAAGCAAGTACCTCACACTTTCTGAGAACACAATTTGCATACATTGTGGTAAAACTGGTCACTATAAAAGTGAATGTATTGCAAAAGAAAATGCTAGTCGAAAGAATAAAGAATTTGTTCAAGGAAAAATGGACTGCCAGGTTGGGCTAAAAGAATTTCATTCACCCTTTTTTCTTATTGAAATGGACCCAAACTAGTTTAAGTTCCTAAGAGTAACCCCTTATTTTCTTTTGTGAGTCCAAGTGAAGAGTATCAAGCTAATATGATACATGGATAGTGGTTGCTCAAAGAATATGATAGGAAGCAAGAACTAGTTTTTTCCACTTGAGGACTTCAAATGAGTTAATGTCTCCTTTAAAAAATGGGAAAAAAGATGAGATCATTGGGGTTGGAAAGGTAGGTAAGACCGATTCTCACTCTATTGAGAATGTCTACTTGATAGATAGCCTAAAGTATAGTCTAATCAGTGTATCAAAATTATATGATAAAGGTAACTTGATATCATTCACCTCTACCAAATGTTATGTGGTTAATCTTACAATTGACAAGATTGTTTTGTAGGGAAAAAGACTAAACAATATATACATTGTATATTTGTCCACACTTTATTAACTCACTTGCTTAAGAGTGTTGGACAATGATCCCCTCCTTTGGCATAAGAGACTTGGACAAGCAAGTCTAAGTCAACTCAACAAATTAGTCTTCAAGGATTTATGAGGGCTGCCTAACATCAAGTGATAGGGCTGCCTAACATCAAATTCAAGAAAGACAAATTTTATAAGGCTTGTGCAAGGGGGAAGTAGGCAAGATCCTCTTTTAAGTGCAAGAAAGTGGTAAGCACCACCAGAACAATGGAACTGGTCCATATGGATCTATGTGGTCCATTGAGAACATTAATCATAGGTTGTAAAAAATATGTGATGGTGTTTGTTAATGATTACTCTAGGTTTACTTGGACATTATTTTTAACATCTAAATATGAAGCATTGATATGTTTTCTTCTTTTGTTAGAAAAACATAAAAACAACTAGGTAATCAACTTGCATCAATTAGGTCTAATCATAGAACTGAATTTGAAAATGAAAAGTTTTCTGAATTTTTCTATGCTACATTATAAATAGTTTTATGAGTAGACCTCTTGTTAAGAAGATTCCATGTGAGTCACTTAAAGGGAGAAAGCTAAATATATCCCATCTTAGAGCAATTAGATGTAAGTACTTTATTCACAATTATAAAAATGATTCCCTAGGTAAGTATGATCTCAGAAGTGAGGGAGTATTCTTGGGATATTCTTCACATAGTAAAACTTATAAGATATACAATAAAAAAATGTGCGTAGAAAAAAATGTATGTATGTATATATATATATATATATATATATATATATATATATATATATATATATATATATATATATATATATATATATATATATATATATATATATATATATATATTTAAAACTAACATTCTTTTTAGAGGCAGAAAAGAGAAAATGTAGCGATTGGGAAAATAAGAAATTCAAATGGTGAAACCACAGTCTAGCCTGAAGATGCATCACATGAAAGAATAGGTGATGGAGTTGGTACTTCCACCCAGGAAAACATGACATGGGGAACTGACTTGAGAGGAACTGATCCTCAAACCTCGAGGGAACATGTCCGTGAACCTATTCCTCAGTAAAAAAACTAGAAAGGAACATCCAAACAAATTGACACTCATATTGCAACATCCACGAAATTGGATATAGATGAACTTGTTTCATCTGTTGATCGGAAGTTGTATAAGTGAATGATTGGTTGTCGTTTGTATCTTACAATTAGCAAACCTAACATTGTCTTCAGTGAAGGGCTTTATGATCAATTTCAAGCAAATCCTAAGGAATCCCACTTGACTGCTATCAATAGGGTATTGAGATACTTGAAAGGTACTACTGGCCATTGCTTTTGGTATGCAAAAGGTAGTAACTTTAATCTAGTGGGTTATGCGGATGCTGACTATGCAAGTTTTCTTGTGGGGAAATGGGACAAGAGTGGCTGATTCTTCACCCACTCCTATGAGTTTAACCAAAGATGCAGGTGCAATGGTTGTTTGGGGAGAAGAACCTTGTTCATATTTAGAGAAAACCCTCGCGGACCTGCTGAAAAAAGTGACTAAAAGCTATAATTCAGCTTCTAAAAAGAGTTATCAATGGCACCAAAACTCATACCATACATAATGGCTTCATTTTCACAATTATGCTTGCACATTTCAATGTACCTATGAAAAAGTGAGATGTTAGTACAAGCATGGATTATTTTTTTGTTAATACTCTGCTTGTCAGTGATTATGAAGTAAATGTCACTCCTAAAGAACCTATTTCATCCAAAAAGGTACCAATGAATAGTAAGGTCATAGCCTTGGTGCAAGAAAGTGGGGCTAAGGATTCTGAGATTGAAAGGCTGAAGAAGAGGTTTGTTGAGATGGAGACGAAGAGAGATGCTCACAAAACTGAGCTAGCAAGAGAAAAAGAGAGAATGATGGAGTTCTTCAAGGTATGCTAAAACTCCTCCAATTCAAAAACCAAGCACCTAGTTCTTCCCAGCCTTAAGCCTCCTAGCCTAGTGTAAATCAACCAGTAACACAGTTCGGGACGTTTTGTTTCTTTGCTCATATTTTCAGTATTTTTATTTCTTCTTATGCTTTGTGGTAGAATTTTTTCAATCATCAATAAAATTTGTTATTTTTGCTTTAACTGTTTGTTTATATTTCTTTGATGGTTAAAATTCTTAGCTTAATCTGTGATGATTAATCTATGATTGCATTTAAAGTAGCCTCAATGGCCATGAATAAGATTTAAAATTTGGTTGTCTCACATATTATGCAACTTTTATATGATGCCAAAGGGGGGAAAAGGTTGTGCTGTTGAATAGTGCTTTCACTTTAAATAATGATGTTTATAACCTAATGTACATGGTCCTTGATGATAAGTGAAAAATTTCTAACATTGCATTGATGTTGAAATAAGTTTTGGTAGGGCTTAAGCATACGAAAAGCAGAGAGTTTGTCATGAACAAAATGAGGGGATTTGTTGGCCCAAGTAATGGTTAAGTTTTGAAGATTGACAAAGGAAAACAAACATGAATCATGTCCATCCCCCATGTGCACAAAAAACGGGCAGATTCGAGCATGTGGGATGCACATGAAGGAGATAAGCTTAACTTGGTGTATTTAATATCTCCTGATCGAAAAGGTTGCATAATGGATTTGGAGAAGGACTCCTTAATGAAAGAGAACCCTATCCAAGATTGGGAAAGAGTTAGAAGTTCAAATCAACTAGAACTCTTCCACCAAGAAAGAATTTTATTAGACTCTAATTATTTCTTCATCTACTAACTCTATAAATTGCAGGATGTTCTCACATTACATGTGTTTCACAAGAACGCAGAAGTTAAACGTGAATTGAGAATAAAAATTTTGCAAGCAGTTTGTGTGTGATTCAAGTGTGCAAACCTGAAGCTACATAAATCAGATTGAGAACCAGCTCCATAAAGAGTTTTATGCGTCTTTCCTTATTTCTAGTTCGATTGTAGTAGGTCTTTTCATATTATACCTTTCAACTTTATCTAGAAGCAATTGTAATAGGTACTTTGAGTATTTAAGTTAGAATTAACTTGAAGTTGTCGCAGCAGTTAGAGGCTAGTTGCTACAACTGGATTAGAGGTAATCCTTAGGTTTACAAAGAGTATTGTAAATGCTATTTTTGCTCAGTGATTTAGTAAAGTGTTGGGAGAAATTTCACTGAGTAGTATAGGTCGTATTTTTTTACCTTTTGATCCGGGTATTTTTCATGTAAAAATAAATGTGTTATTTACTTTCTACATTTATTATTCTGCAACAGTAGTAGAAGGAATACATAGAAGAACCAAGTCCTTCCATAATCAGTTTAAACGAAAAATTGGTCACCACACAAATCACCCCCCTCTTTATGACATTGAAATATAAAATATCAGGGGGTGTTTTGCTAAAGTTCTGTTGCCTGAACCTAAATAGAGAAAATATATTCTAAAACTGTTGATTGTATGCTTATTAGATATACTGAATATAGTACTACATATAAATTTTTTGTTTTAAAAAGTAATATGCTTGATTTAAATACTATAATTAAGACAAAGAATGCTGAATTCTTTGAATATATTATCCACTATCTAAACAAATTTCTCATCCACACGTTAAAACAAATAATAAAATTACCTCTAACAATAGAGAAAGAGGGTTTTGGTGATATAAAGAGGCATAGAATGAAATTAACGGTGCCAAAAGGTAAACAGATGATAAATATAAAATAAATCGAATATTTTATAATTTAAAACCTTTAGCCAATAGATTACTACAACCATCCCAAATATGAACAGGGTGAGGTGATTGTGGGCGGGAGGGAGGGAGTGGAGGAAAAATTCACGTAAATCCATAATGCTGTATGTATATGCTTCCTACGTGCTTGGTTTTCCTGCAATATATGTGGAGCTGCGTGTTCTTTTTTTGTATAGTTGTCTCAATAAATGAGCAAAACCAAACAAAATTGTTAACTTCATTCCCTACTCATGGTTACCTTTTAAAAAATACCCCTTCATAAGTTTTATTTGTCCATTATATTAAATAATATGTCTACTTTACTTGTCATGTTTAGAAACCCAAGATATAATTTACTATTTTATACTTATTTTACTATTAAGTATTTTCAAACATGTTACAATTAGGGGTAATATAGTAAGATTACTATCTTATTAATTGTTTCTTAAAAAGTGTGTCAAGTCAAACATGAACAAGTAAAGATGATAGGAGGAGTACCATGCAAGGACGGGACGAGCACATAACTTGCGAGTTCGGCCGAATACAGTAATTTTGGTCTAAATTTTGTATTTGTCTTAAAATTTTTGTTGAATATATGTAAATTATTGATATAGAACAGTAACATAAACGGGCTAGAATCCCAAACTCGTAAGTTTCAAATCTTGACGTTACCTTTGTTATACCATGTATAAATTCACCTGCCTAAATTGGTGCCTAACCTTATGCACTGTGACGGCGTTACGTTTTCACAAACAAACTGTTATGGAAAAGAATTACTTAGTAAACCACTTTTTGTTGATTTATAGAAAAGAAAAAAAGTAGAAAATTCAAATGTCTATGAAAAACTTAAATGTGTTTTGACACTATTATTCTTTCCTTGCGTTCATTAATTATAAGAGAAGAAGTTTTTACCCACTAGATACCAAATGCTAAATGTGTATATCAAATACAGGTAAATTTTTACCACTACTGAATGCTCCTTCATTCTTTAATAGAAGATTAGGTAAGCATATAACACCACATGATAGAGACATAATACTCATGTCATTTTTTCCCCAGAAAAAGGATTGCAGAATATTGTGACGAAATATGGTGACTGAATTCAATTTCTTTACTGCAAATATGGTGAATGAATTCCTCCATAATTTTATAATTCCGACAAAATTCAAATACCAACAATTATTTTGAATTTCTCACAAGAACCAACTTTGTAAGTTGCAGAAAGCAGATTGAGACAAGAAGAAATAATTTTATAGTTTTTGATATTTTTCGTTTTTGGAGAGACTATAGGAATTTATAATATGTCTAGGAGCTTGTTGGAACTAAAAGATTCAATCCTCCCGACAGGCATATTTTAAAATAAATAGGCATTTGTAAATTTAAAAAAAAAAACTGTAAAAAGATTTGAATAATTAACTAAGAATATTTTAATTAAATAAAAAATAATAGGTGACTGAAAATAATTGATTTCGGGCTACTTAAATTAATAATATAACTCAAATGTCCAATGTTGATAATTTAATGATATAGCCACACTCGGTTTCCCTCTAAAATATTCTTCAAATTATTCAAACCAAATAAGACAAGAAGTGTCTAAAATATTTCTACCCTTTTTCTTTCTAATGAGAAATAAGCTCCCCCTCAAAAGTTAACCCATCAACACTAATTAATCTATATTTACTTAAAAGGAAGAAAGTCATCCTGAGATTTTGCCAAGTGTCATATGCATAAAGTGCCATGTAGCTATTTTTAGGACAAATTAGTTAATTTAGGTAAAATTAGTTTCTCTTTTTAAATTTTGAATTTGAAAATAATTAAAATGTATATTATTTAAAAAAGAAAAAGAAACGGTACTTTCTACTCTTTATATCTACCATATTAAGGAACACGGTAATTTTTACACTATTTCCTTTTTTGGGAAAGCAATGCCTATTTGCCCTAAAATACTAATCCTAAATTCGGTTCTTCAATCACACGACCTCTCACCACAATTCCAACTCCTTACCCACGATCTCTTCTGCGCTTCATTCTCATCCCACGATCTTTCACCATCATTTCAACTCCTCACCCACGAACTCTTCTGCGCTCCATTCTTAGTGATATGATTTCACAGTTTTGTCAAATTAGTGTTCTTTTTTACTGTATATAATTCTATTCTTTCTTCCAAGTGTTCTTATCAAACAAAAATTTTGGACTACGAGAGGTGTTTGAATCCAACAATTGTCTAACCAAAACTTAAAATCTGTCGAATCCAAGGGCGAGAAAAAAATTAATAAAAGAGAGAGTTTTACCGTCTGTGAAAAAGATTTGAAGGTATAAAGTTTCATGTGTTACACCATGTATTTTTGTATTAAATTCCTATTCCTTAATTGTTCCATAGCAGGCATCATATTGGGGTTTTCCCCTTTTGGGATTCATCGAAGCCAGATCAACAATCTATTGGATCACGGGAACTCCGACGGATATTTTTCTCTTCTTCTGGTATGGCCAGGTTACAATTAAAATTGCATAACAAATAATTATCTCAATCGCAATTATCTTCTTTCGCTTTTGTTGAGAGATTAGAAAAAATAAATTTGAAAATTGAAATCTCATAAGTTCTCAAAAGTACTGTGCGCTATTTGCTTTGTTTCCATCTATTGTTGTTGCTACTGTTACTATTGATGATATTGATACGGGTTGTTAAGATTTCTTTCATTTTTTTCTTTACATAATATGCGTTTAATGCAAAATTTCAGTTCAAAAACTCATATTGGTTTTTGAATAAACTGGTAAGTTTAAAATTAATATACAATTTTAAAGGGTGTTATGTCGTATAATACTATTTACAGTAATTTAGCAAGTTATGAAATTCTACAGTGCAGACAATGGGGTGTTGCATTTACCCCAAGAGGACGTACTTGAGCAAAACAAGCAGGTGAAAAAAATAACTTTATCGACAAGGAATACTCTATGAAATCCACTATTCATGAGAGCTACTACTCAAGTTTCTGATCATCACTGCCCGTGCCTGAATTTGTGTACTGCAATTGTTCCAGTTTCGAACTCTAATAAAATGACAATGTGATTCTGTTAATGTATGTTTTTGCTACCACAAAATTAGAATCGCACAGATATGAAGGTGTTTTAAGAACCTCATCCAAAGTACATAAACCTAAACATGTTATTTGGTGCATCTATTACGCACAATTGCTCTAGCATTTTTAGAAGCGGAACAATGAGATCGTTGATTAAATAATCAGCTTATTAATAGATTTGGAAAATATCTACTTAGATAATTTGATTTAGCGTACAACTGGATTTTCTCCCATTATTCACAAGCTGGTTTTGTGCTTCATTTATCCAATAAATTATAGAAGTTTTATGAACCATAACATAAGCTGGCCTTATCATGGTAATATGATCAGTTCTTTATTTTATTTACCAATCTATCTTGGTATGAACTAAGATTATGATGCTCCAAAATAGTTTGATAATCTTTTGAGTAATGGTTCATATTAGTTATGCTAAAGATATAGATAATTCTTATTTCAGCAGCATAACTATCAAGATGATATGTGGTTCATCCTGTTAAAATTGATTTGCCTTAGGATGTTCATTAGCATTACACTTATAGACAATGGAAGATTGAACAGAAAGTTGTCAATTATTGAATGAGGCAAGAGACGTGGAGTAAGAATTTGATATTTGTAAGGGTAAAATAAAATTGTTATTGCTTAACTTTCCTAAGTTTTATTTTATTCCTCTCTTCTAAACTTTATTTCTCTTTATACGTTTAAAGGATATATATTGAAATACTTTTTCTTCCAATATACTACTTTAAAGTAAGTATACGATATGTAATGTACTTTATGCAAAAATTTGTTAAAAGGGAGAAGTGCTTCCCTAAGCTCGAAACCTTATGAAGGTTTCTCCGGATAGATGCGCATGAGAAACAAAAATGCTTTTAACATGAACTCAAAAGCATAATATTCACATGAGATAATAGACTGGCAATATAGGGGAGAGGATGGTATGAATTAGTTGATCTTCTTATCAATGATCTTTTTTTCCTCTCAAATTGTTTTCTTAATTCAGATAGTTGCATTTAAATACTTATGATATTTGGTTTACCATGAACTTGGTACTTTGTGCAAATTGATGCTCAATTTAATTGAGAGGTTCCTATTGAGTGTAATTCTGCTCCGGTAAATTTTTTCTTAATTTTTGAGTTTATATATGGACACTTCTTTGATCATCGTCTATTTTGTGTGCAGTATTGTTAAATTCCCTTTCGAAATAATACAACAATTTATAGTTGATGAAAATGTTAGCGTTTTTAAGGAGCATCGACATTTAATACATTTGTGATCTGTTTATATCTTCAATAAAGACACACTCGAAAGGACTATATAGAATAAATTTCTGGCTTAGTTGCTATAGTTGTTGATTTATCTTAATTATGTGTGTGGAATATCTTAAAGTTTGATTAACAGATTTTCCTTTTTGCATTAATCACTTATCATTCTTTATAGATATGCCTAGATTGTTTACAATTCTACCAAATCTGGTGATCTATATGCAATTGTTCAGACCTGTAAGTTTGGAATTTGTAAAATGTATTATAATTGAATTTCTGTTATAAATTTTTGTCGAGAATGGTGTGTTTTATGTAAAATATATTAATTGAGTTTCTCTATGTAAAATCTATTATAATTGAGTTTCTGTATGAAATTTTTTGTCGATAATGGTATGCTTTTAATTCATCCAAACTTAAACGTGTAATATTATATTTGTATTTTGGTTAACCTTATAACTAAGAACCATGTTTCATTAGATTTTCTTAGATATGGTATAAATATCAAACTGGAGCACTAAAGAAATTGACTTTTAAGGCAAATGAAAAGTCTCAAGTACAATTGTACGGAATAAGCATGTCCTGTAACTGTTCTTCATAACTTTTTAATTGGCTTCTTCAATAGTTTATGAAAACTTACTCTTTAGCAAGTAAAGAGTTTACTTGGTCATATGAATAATTATTGTTAGTCCGTCTGATGATTGTGCTTTGTGTCTGTCCCTAATGTTTATACATTTAATGAGATGGATTACTATGATACATGAAATAATTATGATTTGTGAATTACTGGTTAAAATGATACTATAGTCACCTTTCAATTGAAGTACAAAGATTTCCTTTTAAATCAACATCTTATAAATTTTTATGCAGGTTTGGAAAGTCTTAAACAACACAAAAGGTGAATACACATCTATCATCCGTGGGCAAAAAATAGGATGAGTAGTTAATTTTCTTTTATATTATCTACTCATCGTATAGATACATAGTAAATAGTGATTGTATGATTAATACGACAAGTTAGCGAGCTAATTGTATCCTGAAATGTAAATAAGGCTCTGATCATGTGGTCACCCATATTATTTTTAAAATGAATGTACATAATTTGTCTATTTGTCCATTTGTCCTCTTTGGCCTTTAGTGTCAAATTTGGCAATGTATCCTTTCTTATTTTATGTGAATTTGTATTATGTCGTATGCATTTAGGAATTTGTCTTGGCTGGAAAATTTGACGATTAAGTGTTTGCAACACGTTGATAATTTAGGAAGCATAAAGTGATGTAGCAATTTGGTTGAGGAAGGTTTATATTGCAAATAAGTTTATTCAAAGTTATTTTATGATATGATTCAACCTTGGACTTTGGTGATTATGTTAATTCATTTGTTGGACTGAGGTTTCCGGCATACACTACAAGAAACCAGATTTATTGTGGCAACATATTGTGGCGACCCATTGGGTTGCACCAAAAGATATAGTTTTAGCGGAGACTTTAAATATCGCTACAAAATTACAATATTTTAGTTGCGACTTTTGTTAGGTCGCCTCTGAATGTGCAACTAATGGCTGAAATATTTCATTCCCGCGAAAGTAAAATTTTGGCTCCATAGATTTAGTGGCGACTTTAGTATAGTCGCTGCTAAATACTGTTTTGGAGCGACAGGTTCGCCTCTATACTTAATTATTTTAATTTAAAAAAAAAGAAAAAAAAAAGAAAAAGGAGGCGCATAAACAGAGAAGACCGAACAACTTTCTCTTTCATTTCTCAATTTTAGAATTCCTCTTGCCTCTTTCTTCTAAAACTCACTACTTTCCCCTACTCTTCTCAAAATCCCTAAAATCATAAGATGTGAATCTCATATAGATGCTCCATTTCTCAACAACCAAGGAAGAATTTGTGAATCTCAACTACGAAGGAAGAATTTGTGAATCTCATATAGATGCTCGTTCTCTGCTTTCAGTTACTGACCCAAAAGCTCTAATCATGTATGTGTTAAAATCCCTAAATACTTTCAATTTTTTTTTGGGTTATATGAAAGCATGTTGTGTTTTCTTAGGATTTTCAAATACAGCAAATATAAAGGGAAACTTTTTTATTTGGGGTTCTTTATAATGATTCTAGAAGGCAAATTTTTTAACATGCATCTAGCAATAATTATTATTTTAATGTTTTTACATTTGTATTCTCATATTTCACCTCAAATTTCTTTGACCCATTTGGATATTTACATGAATTCGTACAGATTGTGTCATCTAAGTGCTGTTATTTGCTGATTCTAAGTCTTGGCCGAACTCTCATCTATATATTTTCCTAGGTAAGTAAAAGTTTCTTCTTGAAAGACCCTTTGGTGTTGTTACTGTGATTTTATGTTTTGATATTTCATCCTTTCTCTGTTCTTATGTGGGTTTTTTTTCCGCATAAATTTGATAAATTTCTAGTCCCAGAAAGCTTTGAGACAAGAAATTGGGTTCTCTCCTGCTACTTTCAAGCTCCATTTTTACTATATTCCAGGCTACCTCATAACTCGAAGTTAGTTTTACGATCTATTTTATCACACTATGGTTTGAGTTTGAGGGCTGTATTGTGGTGATTTGGGTTTTAAGAATTTTGACCCGATTTTGATAATCTCATATTCTAGACCTTAGTCTTATTGTTTTTTCGTTTCTATTTCAGATGGTACCTGTTATTGTATAGTTTTGGGTGTATTCTGCTATTTATTTGCATAATTTGCTGTTTATTTGCATTGTGCTATGCCTTCTTCTAGAATAGGAGAAACATGAGGGCAACGAATTAAATACTTTAGCTCTACAAATGCATGAAGATGATTTCTTGAATTCTTCTTTCCTTGTATTTTGTGGCTTATATCATTCAACAGTAAAGAACTTGCTTGAAGTCTTTGTAGGTATTGATGAGGCTGTAAATCCCAGTGTCGTCCTTGCGCGCATTATTTTGCGGGAGAAGCTACATACATTTGGAATTTTAGGTTGTGCTTTATGTGTTGTGGGTTCCATCACAATTGTATTGCATGCTCCACAAGAACGTGAGATTGAATCTGTGACGGAAGTGTGGGATCTTGCTACTGAGCCAGGTAGTTTCCTGCTTCATATGGTTTATGATGTTAGTTGATTCTTTTGTCTTTAATCTAATCTTCTAGAGCTTAAGCACTTTTCAACTTTCCTGCAGCTTTTCTCTTCTATGCTGCTTTGGTGGTAACAACTTCTCTAGTTCTTATATTTCACTATCTTCCGCAATATGGGCAGACACACATTATGTTTTACATAGGAGTTTGCTCGCTAGTGGGTTCTTTATCAGTATGTGACTGTAACTGTCTGACTTTGTCCTATCTGAATGATATTGCTTTTTTTTTTCTTCCAATTTTCACACATAGCAATTTTCTAATTGAAGTTTCAGCTGTGGTATAACAGGTTATGAGTGTCAAAGCAATTGGCATTGCTTTGAAGTTGACATTATCAGGAATGAATCAGTTAATATATCCACAGACTTGGGCATTTACTCTGATTGTCATTGTTTGTATTCTCACCCAAATGAATTACTTAAAAAAGGTGAGAGTTGTTCATTCTTTTTATCTCATTGTTTTCAGCAAATTTCTTCCTAGTAATTCTGCATGCTTTAGTCTTCACTTGCTCTTGGAGCATAATGTGGGTGAAGAGGGCGGGGTCACACATTATTAGTTCATTGCTGAAATGAATATAAGCAATTAGAATGTTAATCTGCTTCATTTTCATAAAGGAGAATATCGCCTCTCTGCTGTAATTTCATTTCACAGCTCTTGATGATTTCACGACTTATCTAGCATTGTATAGCATTGTACTTTATTGTTGTTTTCTTAGTCGACGTTGCACTTTATTATTGTTTGTATTTTGTAGTATTGGCTCAAAGTTTTGGTGTACTTTTATCTTCCTAGGGAATATCTTGTTATCTAAGAATGCTGATAATGCGCGCAAGGACGAACTGGTGTGGTTGGATTCACAATCCCAACAAATTCATGTAAGTTTAGTAATCCTCATTGCCTAGATTTTACACAACATCCTATGTTGGATGATTGATTGTATGCACTGATGCAATGGCTGCAGTTGTATAAACTCGTCCCATTTGTTTGTTAAATTCAAGCACTGAAACATGTTCGTGAAACCGTAAAGGCTGAAGCCTGCTTGTTCGATCATTTTCGTTGGTTTAGTTGAAGTTTGAGCACTAAGTAACTTATGTGCTTTGTTCATTCTTAAATTAGTGAGTCGACGCGCGTTTAGCTTCACTTCTAGGCCACAGAAGTTAATGTTCATATTTCCAGCAGTCATTTCTGTCACTAAATTTTGTAAACAGGTTTAATATGATAGTAGCAAGTGTATGGAAGTTTGGATATTTTATACTTATCATAGCTATCCAAATATAGAGCTCTCACTTGGCCATCATTCTCCATAGCAAGTGTACGAGCGGGATAAATGTTCCGGGCTTTTTATTGGTGCATTTGCATTAACTGACTCACCTTTCTTTTGTTGAAAGTTAATATATATGTTAGCGGACTCACTTTGCTCCTTTATCCTTCAGATTTCTGTGAAGCTCTTAAATCTAAATGTGCTTTAGTCTCATCAACTCTTATGAATAGTTGAGTGCTTCGATATGTAATGGTTATCACTTTAATGCCTTTGCATCAACCTTGTTCAGAAGAGATGGAGGAAGTACTAAAAATTTAGTAGAAGCAAATTCAACTTTCTTTAAAATGGTTAGGAATTCATATTTCCTTGAGTTCTTTCTTTTACATCGTTCTATAAGAACCCACAAGGGGATATTAAATTTCCACACTTAAATGTGATTAGTGGTCCAAGACTCCAAGTTGTTGCCTTGTAATTTTTCTGATATATAAATAAGATTATATTGCTGCACTAGCTATTTACAGTGTAAGATTAGAAAAAGATCAACTGCTTGATCAACATGTCCTATCCTGGAAGGAACTGAGGAACTCAATCAGATGGTGAACACCGTAAATATTTTTCATTTGGTGTTCCATGTCCTTCTACTGTAGCTAGGCCCCTTATCCAGCATAACAATAGCTTTGGACAGTTTTGGCATGATCCGTTTAATTCCAAGGATGCAAAAGAACTGATTCCATATTTGGGAAACAATAGGGCAATGCAGAAAGAGATCATTGTTGTCTTTGGCATCTATCTTAGAGATGTTATGCCTATATGAAAGATCTATCACAGGGTAGTAGCTATATTGCTGTTAGTACCTGTTAGTAGTTGTTAGTAGCTTTTCTCTGTTAGTAGCTTTTCTCTGATGGTTGGCCAAACAATATAGCTTGACTGAAAAACTTTTCTCTGTTTGGTTGATAACCTGTTAGTAGCTTGTTTAACTCTTATATATGAAAAATGATATCACAATCATATCGGTAGCACTTGCACATCTGTTGGTTTCCTCTTTGTCAGTGGCAGTAAAGAAATCCTTATTGTTAGCAAAGTTCACTGTCTGGTCACTAACAACTTGGTTTTGATTTAAATGATTTTGCATAAATGTAGGCTCAACTCCAGGAAGTTGTCGCTCAACAACAATCTGAGGAGATCGAGCATCCTATGACTAGAGATGAGATTTTATCTTCCGTTGTTGGTGAGAACAAGCTATGTTCGTGGAAAAGGATACGGAAAGAAGCCTCCTAAAAAGAGTAACATTCAGCAGGCAAACATAGAGGCCAGTGTGTCTTCTGCTATTGATATTATGCGTCAGGAGATGCAAGTCGAGATGAATAGGAAGTTGCAAGAAGAACGTGAACATACACTGGTCTTAAATTCATACATATTGTTGGTAAATTATCTCTTGAATGATATTCATTTTATTCTAGCTATATCACTTGTCTTAAACCAAAATTAAAACCTCTAGTAGGACTAGCAAATCCAGTTTGCCTCAGAAAAATAGATGTAAATGCACCAGCTTCGATTTAAATAGGTAAATGCAATCTGCTGATAAGCAGTTCCACTTTCCAGAACATAATGTGATAGAAAATATTACAAGCACCAGGGAGTTTACTGCTTCATCAAAAGTATTAATGAGTTTCTATACTACTGTATTCTTGAGTCTTTACAACTTGAACTAGTGGTTGGCAATATAGATGAATTCAATTGACTCTTGAGCACATCCATATACGCAGGTATAATAAGAGACACTTCAGGGAAAGACTTTAACAGTGATGTTCCTGGAGCAGACCTAAATGGACAATATAGTGGTTGGCAATATGCAACTTGAACTAGTGGTTGGCAATATAGTTGAACTAGTGGATGTGTCTTGCCTACAGGGAGAAGGTCGAATAATGCAACATCTGACTAAGGAAACATTCTCGATAGTAACAGTGATGTTCCTGGAGCAGACCTAAATGGACACAAACTATCGAGAATGTTTGCTAGTGGCTGTGTCTTGCCTTTGTCATTTAATCAAACCCCTGGCAACTTTTGATCCAAGAGGTACAACAGGCAAACTATGAAAGCCTTGCAGGTAAATCTTCTTTACCTGAAGCATAATAAGAGACAATGTAAAAATGCACCCTTTTCCCCCTTATATTCCTTCTCCTAATCTTTTTTCTTTTGTTCAAAAGAAAGTATATGCAAGGAAATGTTGTCTTTTGGACCAAGATAACAGTTGTACTTCCTCGCTTATACTTTCTTTTGATATAACAGTAAAGTCGCAAAACTGTATTTTCAACAATAAAATTTGGATGATATATGATACAGAACATCCATGGCTCAAAAAAGAACCCTATTGATAGTGTTGTTTTGATTAGGCTAAAGCAATTCAGAGCAAGTAACAAGATGAAGAAGCTTGCTCTTAAGGTACCAAAATTAACATTTTCTCAGTTGTAAAGTGTAACATTTCTTGATACTGAAATATAAATGCATATTGTTTGAAGGTTATTGTAGAAAATTTATCAGAAAAAGAAATAAAGGGACTGAAGCAGATGTTCAATAACATGGATACTGATGGAATTGGTACAATCACATATGAAGAACTTAAAATAGGATTGTCTAGGCTAGGATCCAAGCTCACTGAATCTGAAATAAAACAGCTAATGGATGCAGTAAGAATGGATGCAGGTTAGTTATTTTAACCCAACAGTTACAAGCAGAAAATCCTTGTTTAATACTACTAACTACTATACAAAATGGTTAAGAAAAAACAAGGAATTGTTTCCCTCGTCGTCAAGTCCCACTTATATGGAAGTGACATCTCTACTATCTCTCATCTTTCCCTAAAACTATTGCTGTACAAAATTTCAAGGACAGAAGACAAATCAGCATATCACAATAGAAAACAAACTACATACACAAAGTGCTGCACCTAATAGAAAGTGCGGCCACCTAATACAAAGTACTGCAGACCACCTAACACTAGTTGAATGCCGCAAAGGGCCATATGATTTCAACACTGTTGGTTCAACATCGAGGAGTTATTACTAATAAAAGGTCTAAACAAGTTGAGTGTCATGATTTCGTTAAATCATAGAGACGTAGAGACATAAGCAAAGGGAACAGTTTCAATATTAGGAGATTTCAGAGGCTCTGGAAAGCAAGAAAGTGAACATAAACGACCATTATCTTCTGTGGTGTACTTCTGATTTTTGTCTTTAAGGCTTAAGTTGTTTTTGTTGTTTCTAAGCCTTCTTTGTTCAAGATAGTTAGCTATTACATTATGTTCTGGAGATATCACCAAATAGTTAGCTACTACTTTTTTTTCGGTCAGAAATTTCAGTCACTAATTTATGTTTTTCTAGTAGTGGATTTGGTAATGCAATAGTTTTAAAATGTAGGTATTATTCTTATTGGATTGAGTTTGTTCTATTAGAAAGAAGTATACAACATTTTAATTAGTTGTTACTATCTAAACCAAAATAAAAGATTAGTTATGGGGTTCAACAGACTTCACCTTAAGCAAATAAGGTGGATTTCAACAAGCCTCAAGGTATCGGACTAACTTATCTTTTTCAACAGGCCTCTCTACAATAATCTTTTTTTTTTAAATTTGTTCCTTATATATGCTTTTGTCTAGCAGGGACAAGGCACTCAAACACTGGTTCAAGCATGATGTCGAGAAAGGAGCAGTTACAAGGCACTTAATATTTTGTCTTTTTTGGGATATGTATATGCTTACAATTACAATGCACAATGAAGTGTCAGGTAGTATATATGTAATTGACATTTTAGTAATGATAATATTTATAATATTCGACTGGAGAAATTATTTTGGTATTTGTCAAGCATTATTGGTTGATATGGATTTTGAGAGAATTAGGTTCTTACGGGTATGGAAATATATATAATTTTGGTCGTTATAATTGTTGAGAAAATAACTTTTAGTGGCGATATAGTTTTGTTAAAAATTTAGTAATTGCAAGGTTAATTTCTTTTGCAGCAGGTTCAGTCGCTACAGAAAATAATATGTCGCTCATGGTTAAACCTTTTGTGGCCACTTTAGTTGCTACTGAAAGACATTTATAGTGGCGATATAATTTTGCCACTGAACATAAAATAATTTTTGTTGCAATATTAGTCGCTACTAAAAAATGTCGACATAATATTTAGTAGCGAGTTTAGTTGCTACTGAAAGACATTACATAGTCTTGCCATTGGGCATAAAAAATTTTTGTTGCAATTTTAGTCGCCACTATAAATTATTTATAGTGGCGACAAATCTTGCCACATAACACAAATATATTGTGTGGCAACAATTATCGCTGCTAAAGGTAAATATATAGTGGCGACAAATCTTGCCACGGAACACAAATATATTGTGTGGCGACAATTGTCGCTGCTAAAGGTAAATATATAGCGGCGGCTTATTCTTTTGGAGCACTTTTTGGTAGCATTTTTGACAACCTGTTGTGGCAACTTTGTCGCCACAGAAGATGATCTTTTAGTGGCAACTATATATATATCGCTACAAATGACCTTCAGTTACGGCTTTCTTTGTGGCAATACAAAAGTCGCCACTAATAGTATTCTGCAGCGACTTATAGGGCTTTTGGGGCGCCCTATGTCGCCGCAATAAGTGTGATTTGTTGTAGTGATAGGAGTCAAGGCAGAAAAGTTTATGAAAGTTGGTTTGAAAAGGGTGATTTAATTGAACTACTTAAAATCATATTCAAGATGAAGGATGATGTTTGGAGTAAAAATGATTTGTTGGTGAATTTGTAATTTTTATTTATTTTTCTTCTGTGTGATAAAATTAAGCTAATGGCATGTTGTCCTTCTACGGGAGCGGCCGAAAATCCAAGAAAATAAAGTATTTGCTTTAGGCCCCAAGCTCTTGAGGCCCCCAAAATTTTGATGTAGTATTAATTTTATAGCTTAATTACATATTTTATTTTATTCTTTTGAAAGTTTTAAAGTATGGACGTGAACAAAAAAAGTTGATTCATCTTGATATCAATTACTCCTTTCATCCCAAATATGTGATCATGTTCAAATTTTGAAAGTTAAATGAATTATACTTTTATCGTATTTATTTAAGTGTCTTTTAAATAATTAATTTTGTGACTTATAGTACTTTTATATATTTTTAAAGTATGTAAGTTTTATTTTTAAAAATTTAAAGATTCTATAGCTAAATGAACAATTAAAATTAAAAAATTTGAATTTCGAAAACAAAAAGTTTCACATAAATTGAGACACGGGAAATATTATGTTATAACTTCTAGAATAAGATTCTATTGTTATACAATTTTATTATCTTTCGACATGATATAGTTTATTAATTTTTTGTTATACACTAGCTAGAATTTAGAGTATCAGCTAGAAATTACTCAAAAACGAAATGACATCAACTGAAACTTTGATATAATTATCTCATAAAGGTGCTCCGGCTAATTTTTTTAATAAATAATAAAAAACATAATTAATAAATATGTGAGAGTATTTTATATAGAAAAAGTATTATTACAAATAATTTGGATGATAAATATTAATTAATAACTTTGAATCCCAAAAAATAAAAATATTTAAGGCCTCATAAATAATTTTGGCTTTAGGCCCCTGCCCCTGTCCTTCTATTACAAATATTGTAGAGCCCAAATATGAATTTTGTTTGACTAAAGTATTGTGTACTCCTAAAGAGCGTGACTAATTTTGTTGTACTAAAACATTGTTTAATAAGAAGTGCTTTTAGGTTCTTTACTTTGATTCGCACATCGTAAAATGCATTGTTTTTTTCTTTACAATTATCCGCGCATCGCGCGGGTAGGTATACTAGTGTTAACAAAAAGGACATTACGGAAAGCCAAATAAAAGAAAGGTTGTAAAACTAGGAAAATGGATAACTTTTGGAGTTCCATTAACAATTGCGGCTAAAAAATAAATAAAGTTTCTTTTTCTTACACCGACCGACCAATAACAAAACAACAGAAAAATTAACTCTTTTAGTAATATTGAATAAAGTTTTTGGAATATGGATATGAATTCAAATTTGATTTTGCCTTCTGCCTAACGGAAGAGTTAATAAAAAAAATATATGAGAAATAAAATGGAGATAAAGATCTACAGATTATACAATATATATTAAAAAAAAATATGTGGGTACTTTATAGGAAAGTCACTAGTTATGTGGCACAAGTGTTGAAAAAGGATATCTGACCGTACATCCATATCATTAAATACTATCACCCACCACTCCTAATTAGGTCCCCACGAGGGCGTTGGCCTGTGGGCGGTTTATTTTTTATTTTTTTAAAGAAAAATAAAAGAATAAAATAAATGGATATAATAAAAGTTAGATTAGAAAGGTAACTGTTAGCAGAACTTTGGGTTACTATTTTTTTTTAGTAATAAATACACATGTCTAGGACGCATGTCTACAAATGTAGATATAAAAAAAACTAAAAATATTTATACGTTATCCTTAATTTTATTTTTCTTGTAGCATATCAACAACAACAACAACAACATCTAGGACGCATGTCTACATATGTAGATATAAAAAATGTAAAAATATTTATACATTATCCTTAATTTTATTTTTCTTGTAGCATATCAACAACAACAACAACGTCTAGGACGCATGTCTATAAATGTAGATATAAAAAAAGTTAAAAATATTTATACGTTATCCTTATCTTGTAGCATATCAACAACAACAACAACAACGTCTAGGACGCATGTCTACAAATGTAGATATAAAAAAAGTTAAAAATATTTATACGTTATCCTTAATTGTAGCATATCAACAACAACAACGCCTAGGACACATGTCTACAAATATAGATATAAAAAAAGTTAAAAATATTTATACGTTATCCTTAATTTCATTTTTCTTGTAGCATATCATTATCAATAAATTCCACTATCAAAAGCACAGTTTGTAAAGGACACAACTCACAAGACTATCCCCGGGATATCGACAATATTTTAAAAGATCTTGACAAATGCCTTTCTCAGTTTTTTTTTTCTTTTCAAAATCCGTTTTATTTTGTTGACGGTGTCTATATATGTTGACTGAGTTTAATTTTGTGCATTCATGATGTAATAATTTATATTTTATATTATCAGATTAATATAAAAATAACAATAATAACAATAACAATAAGTAAGATATTACACCCCGCGCACAAATTTTTGTTACGTTTTCAATTTGTTTTTGAGTCTATGTGGCCCAAATTACTTGCTTTTCGCCGATTAGATACTTGTTTACGTGATGAGAAATGTGAATTCAGTTTGATGAGTTGGGATGGGTAAAACATGAGTTACTAGTAAGTAAACGAGAGGGTCTGCAGTAACGATAATTGTTTTTTCGATTTTTTTTCGATTCAGTTTATGTTGGTTTTTCATTTTTTTCCAGTTATTTATCAGTTATAAGATATACACTATCAAACACATATTCTGACGACCATATTTTCAACGTAACACTATCAAATCAATTGTCCTTTGAGAAATCTATTATTTACTAAGATATTGATGATAATTGAATCAAATAGTGATGAATAATTTAATGGCTCAATTAAAAATATGTTATTTTTAACACGAAATTGATTCTTACACTAAAAAAAGAAAAATAACAATCAAACTAGAATGCAAAGGTAAAAAACTATATTAAAAGTGCAAACTATTAACATTTACCATAATTTTTTTGAAACTTTGTGTAACAATATACATATATATTTGTTTAAAAATAAATATGAAATAGCTACTCCTATAGTCGGTTTGGTTCGGTTTTTTCTAATTAAAACCAAAACCAAACCAAATTTGATCGGTTTTTAAAATTCAAAACCAAAAACCAAACCAAACCAAAAAGTATCGATTTTTTGGTCGATTTGGTTTGATTTTCGGTTTGATTCTGTTTTTTGGGTTTTTATGAACACCCCTACCTACGATCGTCTATAATCCAATTTAGAAGGAAATTATATGATTGGATATAATTGAGATGTTTGATTTTTCAATTTTCGGAAATGTAATATTGCCTTTTGGTTTTCTAACTAAGTTACCCAACAAAATTGTAGAAGAGATTTAGAAAATTTAATTGCGTGGATTTAGACCGATGGATTCAATTTACTTTTAAAGACAACTAGTCTTTGAGTACGAGTGTATCATTTCAATGAAAAAGCATTTTTAAAATATCACATAAATATTGAATATTTTAAAAAGTGTTTCCGTTGTAAAATAAAAATTATATTGAAAAAGTTAAAAAGTTTGTCTTATCTGCTAAGTCAATAAAAGAAAAAAAATTCCTTATATAATTTCTAAAAGATCAATATATATATATATATATATATTCACAACTTAAATTAATTTTAATCTTATAATTTTATCATTTCATAAATTATGTAATTATGGTTCCTTTTCAGTTTCAACGAGAACACATAATTCTTGAATAAAGAGTTCTACTTAAACTTTTTCTTGAAAGCTATTCTGTAGCTTATTCTAGAAAACACATACAAGCGTCAAACAAATAAAAGACAATCTAAGTCTCAATCTCATTGAATTTTAGTACCTTCTATGCTGGCTTAATACAAATGTTCATTGAATTTTAAATTCTACCTAGTATAAATCACACTGATAAATTCTAGCCAATTCATTTGTGGAACTTGGTAATATATATAATTCCACTCAACTTAAGAGTGTAACTTACCAAATTAAATGATAATAGGCTATACATTTATTATTTATGTCATAGATATCCATGCTTTGTTGTTATTTTTGTTATGAAAATTGCCGATTAAATGCCTAAATTGATGCTATTTGGTTTCACAGGAAATACAAGATAAAAGAAGAACAAAATGAAGTGTTTGGAGGTAAGAACGTAAAAAAATCATCCACTTGAGAAGTACTCGAGTACAAAAGAGCAAATAAGAGAAGTGACGAAGAGAAAGAAGCATACTCCGCAGATTCCCGTGGCCCGCGTCGCGATCCTCTACAGAAGGTCCCGCGGTCAGTCCGCGGCCGGTCCGCGGTCGATGCCGCGGCCGCGGGAGGACATGCAAAAATCCAAGACTTCAGGGGTCAAAGCGTAACTCGAAAAAGTTTTATAACATCCTTATATTATGTAGATAACTCACCCAAAGCTAGGTTAGGCCTAATTTTGAAAATTATTTTGCAAGAGAAACAAGTGTGAGAGATCACCCAAAATATTATTACTTTTATTCTTCTTAATTTATTGTAATTCATGATTATGAATCATTTAGCCATTGATTTACATCATGAGTAGCTAAATACCTTAATCTAAGGTTTTGATGTAACTCGTTGGGAATTACTTGGTTGTTTTATCAATATAATTAGATTTGGTTGTTAATCTCTAATTGTTCATCTATGTTTTAATTGTGGAATATTTGAAATGGCCCTCAATTATCCGTTCCTATTTATTGTGTATCTTCTTGAGAGAGAGTGCATATTTAGGTGATTGTATGAATAACATCACTCTCGGAGTATAGACGAGAGTCATAGTCGAGAATTTAGGGATGTATTAGAGATAACAAAACCCTAGGTGCAATCTAAGTGAACCGTATTGTAAAATTAGCTAGCGTAACTTGAGAAAGTACGTCTGATAGATTATGATAATTACTTGAGAACAACTATGAGCATCCACTAGAAACCCCAAAATCCAGTGTCACGAGTGCTTGAGCATATACCAAAATATATGATACCACTAAAACAATTGTCTAGAATAAGATATTAGACATAATACAATAAATGGATAGATCAGCAATTCCGTGTGTTGTAGATCATGACAGAGGAGAAGCTCACCACAATGTCTCCTCAACAATCGCACCTACACACCCAAATGAATACCAATAGTACTTGTCTCGGTACCTGCACAATCAAAGCAGAAGTATAGTATGAGTACATAAATTAACGCGTACCTATTAAGTATCTAGCATAACTATGAAGTAGTGATGTGGATCGACATTGACACTTACTAGTGGTCCAATAAATCAAGTATAATAAAAGTAGACAGGTAGGAAGTATGGCAAGTAAAACAGTAAAGACATATATAGGCATATAATACGATCCTCAACCGAAGAGTAACCACGAAGTCCTCAAATATAAGATAGATCGTCTGGAATAAATAATGATCAATACCAAATAATACTAAAGGTACGCAATTCCCTATCTATTACATTAGCTAAATCCTGGCGGACGCCAAAAAATGGTACCCACACCTCGAAAAATTAGCCCTAGCACTGGTCACAGCTTCACGAAAGCTCAGACCCTATTTCCAATGCCACCCCATTAAAGTGGTGACTACGTTCTCCTTAAGAAGCATACTACATAAGCCCGAATTATCGGGCCGACTCGCCATATGGGCCATAGAGCTCAGCGAACATGATATCTCGTATATCCCGAGAACCACCATCAAGTCACAAGTCCTCGCTGACTTTGTGGCCAACTTTAGCACAAAAATACTACCAAAGGTAGAGCAGGAGGCTCTACGCTCCCCCTCAAATACCGACCTATGGGTTCTCTACACAAACAGAGCCACTAATGCCTCGGGATCGGAACTGGGACTCGGCCTCGAGGTCCCCACGGGCGAAATAATTTGCCAGTCCACGATTCCCCGAGATGATTAACAACAAGGAAAAATATGAAGCCATTATCGCAGGTATAAGACTGGCCGTCAAGTATGGAGCTCGCTGACTCGTTCACCACTACGACTCTCAGCTCATGGTGAACCAAGTCACTGGGACTTACCAAATCAAGGAACAAAGATTGCAAATGTACCAGGTGGAAATCCATAGGTTAATGGCCAAACTCGATGAGTGCCGCTTTGAGCAGGTTCCCAGAGCATAGAATGCCGAGGCAGACGGCCTGGCAAAACTGGCTACAACCACCAAAAGCTTCGACAAAGAAAGCATCGTCACCCTCCTCCATTCGGCAATTGATCATGTGGAGGTAGTCTCGTTAAACTTAACCTGAGACTGGCGCAACCAGTTTTTATCCTACTTGCAGGAAGGAACTCTCCCACCTGATAAAAAAGAAGCAAAGCAGCTCCGTGTACAGGCCGCCCGAAATTGCATAATAAACCACGAGCTGTACAAAAGGACCTTTGGTGGACCCCTGGCCAAGTGCCTAGGTCCTAGTCAAACGACACCGGTCCTGGAAGAAGTACATGAGGGCCATTGCGGCGCCCATACTCGTAACTCGTGCGCTGTCTAATACGAGCCGACTACTATTGGCCTACCATGAAGAAAGATGCTGCAGAATACATCCACCAATGCGAAAGATGCCAAAAGTTTGTCCCCATGATACACCAACTAGGAGAACCCTCCACTCAGTCACCTCCCATTGGCCCTTTATCATGTCGGGAATGGACATAGTCGGACCGTTACCTGCAGGACGAGGAAAGGTATGATTTATATTAGTTTTAACTGACTATTTCTCCAAGTGGGTGGAAGCACGTGCGTACGTCTAAATATGAAAACAGGAAGTCATCGCCTTCATATGGAAGAACATCATCTGCCACTTCGGCGTCCCCAAGGAAATCACATGCGATAACGGGAGATAGTTCATCGGTCAGAAAAAGACCGAGTTCTTCGACAAATGGCACATTAAACGAATACTCTCCACGCCGTACCATCCTACAGCCAACGGTCAAGCAGAATCATCCAAGAAGACAACACTGAATATATTGAAAAAGAAGCTCGAAGATGCCAAAGGGCTATGGCTTGAACTGCTACCAGAAGTATTATGGGCGCACAGGACCACTCCTAAATCCTCAATGGGAGAAACGTCGTATTCACTGGTTTATGGAAATGACGATGTCATACTCATTGAAGTAGGCGAACCAAGCCTGAGGAATTCACACACAAGCGGGGCAGAAAACAATTTGAACAAACTCCAAGACCTCGATGAAGTCTAGGAAAGAAGAGAAATGTCCCACATCAGGATGGTAGCCCAAATACAGCAAACCGAAAGATTCTACAACAAGAGGGCCAAAATCCGACCACTCTAAGTAGGCGACTACGTCCTCAAAGCCAAAACCTTGGTGTCTAAGGACCCAAGTGAGGGAAAACTGGGCACCAATTGGGACGGACTATATAAGATTACTGCGGCTATAGATAAAGGGTCATTTCAACTAGAGACAATGGAAGGGAAGACACTCCAAAACAATTGGAAAATCTCTCACCTCAAGTATTTCCATTTCTGAAGAGCACCTCCCGAGTCGTACTCTTTTTCCCTTACCCAAGTTTTGTCCCAATTGGGTTTTCTCGGAAAGGTTTTTAATGAGGCGACGAATGAGTTGCTCGGAAATGCTCACGAGGCAAGTGTGAAACACCAGTTACTCTACAAGCCATCACAACAGGCATGCCAAAGGGACTGGACGAACGACTATCTCCAATGTGTGAAAGGCTACTACCATCTCCAATGTATGAAAGGCTACGGCCATCTCCAATATATGAAAGGGTATGAAAGGATATGGCCATCTCCAATGTATGAAAGGCTACATCCATCTTCAATGTATGAACGGCTACGGCCATCTCCAATGTATGAAAGACTACGGCCATCTCCAATGTATGAAAGGCTACAGCCATCTCCAATGTATGAAATGCTACGTCCATCTCCAATGTATGAATGACTACGACCATCTCCAATGTATGAAAGACTACGGCCATCACCAATGTATGAAAGGCTACAGCCATCTATAATGTATGAAAGGCTACGACCATCTCCAATGTGTGAAAGGCTACGACCATCTCTAATGTATGAAAGGCTACGACCATCTCCAATGTATGAAAGGCTACGCCCATCTCCAATGTATGAAAGTCTACGACCATCTCCAATGTATGAAATGCTATGGCTATCTCCAATATATGAATGGCTAAGGCCATTATCGTAGTAAGTCGACTCAGCCCGAATACGGCAAGCCAACTCGACACGATTGTGAGCACGTGATTTTTGCACTATATGAGAATTACTCCCAAAAATTCAAAATAAAAGAGTTTTGTGTTGTTTGCAATATTTGTGAATTTTGTGTTATTTTTCTTGAATTGTTTGCATTTATCTGTGCATATTTATTTGTTTAAATAAATAAAAAATATAAAAATATATTGTATTTATATAAAATTCAAGTTTATAATTAGTAATAATTAAGTTTATTTTATAAAATCACAAAAATATGTATTTTTGCATTTTTAGCCTATAATATCCAATTTGTGCGATTTTATTTTAATTAACGTCTAATTTTTTTGTAATAATAATTATTATGAGTTAATTGGTGTTTTTAAGATAATTTTGGTTTTATAATTTAACCTTAACATTTTTTTTTATTTATTTCATAATAAATAATTTTTTTTTATAGAGAAGACAAATTCGGAATTGGGCCTCTTCTAAAATTTTAAACTTGAGCCCAAACATATTCTACCCAACCCAAAATACCATAACCCAAACCCATGACCCACGACCCATTTATTACACTACTATACACTATTCAAAACACACCCTAAACCAAAAAATCCTAACACACACACACACAAAAGCCCCCACTAAAATGTTTGACCGTATTTAAATTTTTCACTCTATATATTTTAGCTTTTGTTTAATTATATATATATATATATATATATATGATTTAATTTTTTTTAAAGTAAATTATTACTATTCATATTATTGCTATTATTATTAATTTTTTTTATTAATTTTTTTTAAAGAAAAAATAATTTATTTTGTATTAAAAAAAACTGAAAATATTAATATTTTTTTTTAAATTTTCGGTTGGTTTTAAATAATTGAAAATGAAAGTTGGAATAAAAGTCAAAAGTGGCTGAAAATTAAAAAAATCAAAAGTAAAAGAAAGTTGTTTTTTTTAAAGAAAAGAAAAGAAACAGTGGCATTTTCTTTTAAATAAATAAAAGAAAGTGGACAATTAAAAATATAAAAATCATTAAAGTTGTGTTTTAAAAAATAAAAGATAAGCAAGGTGGGATTTCGTTTTATAAAACAATAAAAGCATTTAGTAAGTGGGATTTCTTTTAATTAAAAAAAGATAAAAAAAAATAAAAAAATAATAAAAATAAAATCTGAAAATTTCGAAATTTTTTGCTATAAATAGAAGAGAAATTTGAGGAGAAAGAGGAGAAAAAATCCTAGAGAGAAAAAATCTGAAAAATCTTAAGAGTGTTACCAAATAGTGAAGAAAAGAAAAACAAAACAAAAAAAAAATCTGAAAAAAAGAGTGTTAGTTTTTATTTTACAAAGTCTTATTTTGAAACTCAATTCGGGGATGTTGATTCTTATTGCTTAAATCCGGATACTGGTATTCTTGATTGTACTGCTGTTGCTGTGATTTGCTGTGTTATTTGCTGCTGTGTTGATCACCGGGATTTCTTTTATTTCCAATATCAGGTACATATCTAATCATGTTTAAATGATAAGATGAATATATGAGAAAGATGAGAATTTTGTTGAAATTTTAAATAGTTTCTATTTCTATCTTCTTTTACAGATTATGTTTTAATAAATTCCATATTAATATTCTGTAAGTTTTGTGATAGCTTTAAATAATTAAGCCTTGTTGTAACAATAATAAATCACTTCTAAAAATGACTATTAAATAGTATAGTTATAAATGTGTTTATTAATGATTCAAATTGGTTAGGAAGAATGAATTACTCTTTTGTTAATTGAATTAATGAGAATTTCTTTAATATCTTCTTTAATAAACTAAGTTGTTAATATGTAATTAAGTTCAATAAAAATGCGAATTTTAATTATTTTGCGTAAATTAGGCATTTAGGTATGATTTGAATTTTCAATAACACAAGAATTGTTTCTTTTCAAGTTTAACCATCTCAAAATATAGGTGTAAATAATTAAGATTGATTTTGGTTTTGGTAAATAGTTGTAAATAGTTAACATCAAGGGTTTAATTCAAAAATAGTAAAAAATTAAAAAATATGAGTTTAAGTTAGTTGTAAGATAATTGGTTTAGTTTGTATATATATATATTAGTTGTTGATTTTGCACTTTTATTTTTAGATTTATTTAAGTAATGTATATATATTAGTTGTTGATTTTGCATTTTTATTTTTATATTTATTTAAGTATATATATATATATATATATATATATATATATATATATATATATATATATATATATATATATATATATATATATTAGTTGTTGATTTTGCATTTTTATTTTTATATTTATTTAAGTAATGTTTATTTTTATTAAACATTTATCTAAATATAACAAATAATATATTTTTTAGCTTATAAAAAAAACGAATTTAAATAAAATTATAGCCAATTTATAATTGTTGTTTTTTTTCTAAAAATAAGCTTAGTTTTGAACAATTTGGAATAAAAAATAATTTTTACCATGTAAGCTTTAATATGGCTATAATATTCAATAGTTTTGAATAAATGATTTTATTAGTTTTTATTTTTATATATTCAAGTTTTAATATTATTCTGAATTAGCTTCTTTTATTATTAAGTTATGAAATTTCGTATTTAATAAAATAATAATAAAATAATTTCGAAAAAAAAATATTTTCTGTTTAAACATATATTAAAATCTGTTTCATTAAGTTTTTGTCATAAATTAGATAAATGTTGCATTTTTAATTTCTAGATTAATTAAGATATTTCTTTATTTATAAAAAAAACTAAAAAAAAATAGGAAATCTAGTCAATTTAGGATTACTTTGTTAATAAATGAGACGAGCCTCGCCAAATAAATCGCAAAAACTGTGAAGCCCTTATAAGTGTATATATTTAGAAATCCGAGATTGGCCGTTTAGTAAATTTTCACGTCATTCTCAAAATAATAACGCGTTAATAGTTTTAAGCGCGTATTTAATAATTGTACCTCCCTAAACTCGGGTACACATTTATGTGACCCCAATCCAAATCCCAATGAAGTCGGAATATATCAAAAATTGCGGACACATTTATGTGACGAAATTCGAGATATATTCTCACGACATTATAATTTTCTTCTAACAATTAAAACGGTTTAGAGTGGTAGTTTGCACATTAGTTCATATTTGTTAATAAATCAGATAATCAAGCCAAATATAACAGTTGAGCGACCGTGCTAGAACCACGGAATTCGGGAATGCCTAACACCTTCTCCCGGGTTAACAGAATTTCTTATCCGGATTTCTAGTTCGCGGACCATTAAATAGAGTCAAACCTTTCCTCAATTCGAGATTCAACCGGTGACTTGGGACACCATAAATCTCCCAAGTGGAGACTCAGAATATCTCAATAAATAAATCCCGTTTTGGTTGTCCTTTAACTGGAAAAACTCCCATTTATACCTTGCGCCCTCGCGGGCCTGCGCCAAAAGGAGGTGTGACAGCTCTGGCGACTCTGCTGGGGAATATTTGACCCAGAACCACTGGTTCAGGGTTAGAAATTCGAGCTTAGAATAATTGTTGTATTTGGCTTTATTTATTATCTGATATTTTTTTATGTGCAAAATGATAACTTTACCGCTTTAATATTATTTGAACTGTATATATAAACTGTGCCGAAATCCTACTTCTTTTTGAGTTCTAAAAATGGTGCATACGTTCGCGTAGCCCACTTTTCAAAATTATTCCAAATAAGTGAGTGTTAGGGTAAGTGACAAGGCCGGGCAGACTTTAGTGCTCCCGTTACGTCACCCCTCCTCAGCCCCAGTTGTCCACTCGGGTAAGCCACGTTTAGAACAATAAACCCAGTTTTTAAACCTAGAATAACAAAGCTTCATGCCGGATCCCTAGTAGGAACGTTTGTTTGCATCATGTTGCATTTGACTTAGGGGACTCAACACAGGGGTTGGGTCCGTCTAGGACAGGTAACCTGAAATGAAAAGACCATCCTACTACATGAGATTATGTGCATTTATTTGATTAGATCGGCATGCTGACCAGCTTAAAATTGAATAACAATAAGTTTTGTCCAAACAATGTCAAAATCCTATTAGCGTTTCTTCAAAAATAATATTTTTTTTGGGTGTTAAAAAGATTTTTTTTTAAACTCGATTTGTTTTCTTTGGCGAACTACGCGGGTTTGATTCTCACCGGGTGTGAGATACGTAGGCAACCCTTATCGGGTCCAACCTCTCCTTTTTTGCAAAAATAACAAAAAAAAATGTCAAAATTAATTTTCGTCGTAAATAAGTTGAGTGATACCGTGGTACCATTCATAGAAACGGAGGATGACAAAGGACCATGGGTATACCAAGTCTTCGAAGGGGTTTCAGTGGATAAGGTTTCCGAAGGCGAGGACCTTGCTTTTCCCAGGATCTCAGCTTCAACCTTCATGATCGCCTCAGAAATGATGAACTGTGGGTTTATACCAGGAAAAGGTTTGGGGGCCAAACTCCAAGGTATCATTCAACCCGTTTCTTTGCCTGAGAATTTGGAGACATTCGGGTTAGGGTTCAAGCCGACGGTAGCGGATGTGAAGAGAGCTCACAAAATGAAGAAGAAAGTTTGGGTCCTTCCCAAGCCAGTTCCACGCCTCTCCCGGTCTTTTGTGAAAGCAGGTTTCAGGAGGATGTCAAACCCAAAGATCCTCGGACCGTCAATTGGGCCAGATGGAGATCTGGATAAGAGTTTTGAAAGGTTGTTCGCCTGATGTTAACATGATCGAAGCTGGAGAAGGTTCCAGTAATGCAGACGTATAGTATGTGGGACCCAGGGTCAAAACCAACAATTGGACGGCTACTCCTCTTCCCATCTGGAAGAAGTCTTGGTAGTAGGCTCTGGATTTTCTTTTGTTTCCTGGATTATTCCAGAGTTGTAATCCAGTTTTGATTTATTTGTAGTGTGAAACTCTGTTATCCCACATTTTCAATAAAAACGAAAGTTTCCTTTATTTTCTTGATTTTTGATTTTTGTATCTTTTCATTTCTGAACAGTTCTGTTTTCACCGGTTCCAATGTCATGGCATGCACAACGGATCTTCAACCTAGTCTAAGAAGTCAATCTGAATCCAAATTAATTATGCACGAAGTCAATTATGAGGATGAATCGGAATACGAGGAAGATGAGGCTTTTGAAGAGATTAATAGGGAATTAACTCATTTTGAAGAAAAACCTAAGCCTAACTTAAACGATACTGAAGCTTGTCAACTTAGGAGATGAGGATAATGTTAGGGAAACCAAAATCAGCATTCACATTGAGCCGAGTATCGGGGAAGAGCTAATCAAAACACTGTTTGAATTCAAAGATATTTTTGCATGGTCGTATGATGACATGCCAGGGTTAAGCACGGATCTAGTGGTACATAAATTGCCCATTGATCCGGCATGTCCTCCTGTCAAGCAGAAATTGAGGAAGTTCAAAACCGATATGAGCGTAAAGATCAAAGAAGAAGTAACCAAGCAGTTGATAGCAAAGATTATTCGGGTTACTCGATATCCCGAATGGTTGGCCAATGTGGTGCCAGTGCCGAAGAAGGATGGGAAAATTCAGGTATGTGTCGATTATCATAATCTGAACAGGGCAAGCCCGAAAGATAACTTCCCACTACCCAACATCCATATCTTGATAGACAATTGCGCGGGGCGAGAGATTGGATCCTTTGTGGATTGCTATGCAGGATAACATCAGATCCTAATGGATGAAGAAGATGCAGAAAAGACAACTTTCATCACTCCTTGGGGAACTTATTGCTACAGGGTAATGCCGTTTGGTTTGAAGAATGCCGGGGCGACATACATGAGAGCAATGACTACTGTGTTTCATGACATGATACACAAAGAGATTGAGGTGTATGTAGACGATGTAATCATAAAATCCAAGCGACAGGAAGACCATGTAGCAGATCTGAGGAAGTTTTTTCAAAGACTTCGGAGGTACGACATTAAGCTCAATCCAGCCAAATGTGCATTTGGGGTTCCCTCGGGAAAAATGCTTGGATTCATTGTCAGTCGGCGAGGTATTGAGTTGGATCCATCAAAGATCAAATCCATACAAGAATTGCTAGCACCAAAGAACAAAACTGAAGTAATGAGTCTTTTGGGAAGATTGAATTACATCAGCCGATTCATTGCTCAACTCACATCAACATGTGAACCTATTTTTAGGTTGTTAAAGAAGGATGCTGCAGTCAAGTGGACTGAAGAATGCCAAGAGGCTTTTGATAAGATAAAGGAGTATTTGTCAAACCCACCTGTGTTGGTTCCACCTGAACCCGGGAGGCCTCTGATTCTTTATCTAACAGTTTTGGACAATTCTTTCGGCTGTGTATTGGGGCAACATGACATCACCGGCAGAAAGGAACAAGCCATCTATTATCTCAGTAAGAAGTTCACAGCATATGAAGTTAAGTACACTCATCTTGAGAAGACATGTTGCGCCCTAACTTGGGTGGCACAGAAGTTGAAGCATTATTTGTCTTCCTACACTATTTATCTCATTTCACGTTTGGATCCATTGAAGTATATTTTCCAGAAACCTATGCCTACAGGAAGGTTAGCAAAATGGCAAATATTACTTACAGAATTTGACATCATCTATGTAACGAGGACGGCCATGAAAGCCCAAGCACTAGCCGATCACTTAGCTGAGAATCCTGTTGATAATGAATACGAACCTTTAAGGACGTATTTTCCAAACGAAGAAGTGTTGCAAATTGATGAGTTAGAACTAACCAAGGAGTCAGGGTGGAAGCTTTTCTTTGACGGAGCTGCAAATGCAAAGGGAGTCGGAATAAGAGCAGTACTTATTTCTGAAACAGGACATCATTATCCTGTTACGGCTCGGTTGCGCTTCTATTGTACCAACAATATGGCCGAATACAAAGCATGCATATTGGGGTTACGATTAGCTGTGGACATGGATGTCCGGGACGTCTTGGTCTTGGGAGACTCGGACCTTCTGGTACATCAGGTTCAAGGTGAGTGGGAAACAAGAGATTTGAAGCTTATCCCGTATCGCCAATGTTTGCATGACTTGACGAAGCGTTTCCGGTCAATAGAATTCAGACATATCCCAAGAATGCATAATGAGGTCGCCGATGCTTTGGCTACTCTAGCATCGATGTTGCATCACCCGGATAAGATTCATGTTGATCCGTTATATATTCAAGTTCGGGATCAACATGCCTATTGCAATGTGGTGGAGGAAGAAATTGATGGCGAGCCATGGTTTCATGATGTCCAAGAATACCTCAGGATGGGAATATACCCAGAGCAGGCAACTGGAGATCAAAAGAGGGCTATTCGGCGGTTGGCAAACGGATTTTTCCTTAGTGGAGGAGTGTTGTACAAGAGAACCCCGGATTTGGGATTGCTAAGATGTATAGATGCGGGCCAAGCCACGACAGTGATGACAGAGGTACATGCCGGAGTTTGTGGGCCACATATGAGTGGGTATGTATTGGCAAAGAAGATCTTACGGGCAGGATATTACTGGCTCACCATGGAGCGTGATTGTATAAATTTTGTGCGCAAGTGCTATCAGTGTCCGGTGCATGGAGATTTTATTCATTCTCCGCCAACGGAATTGCACACGATGTCAGCACCATGGCCATTTGTTGCGTGGGGCATGGATGTCATTAGACCGATCGAGCCGACAGCTTCCAACGGTCATAGGTTCATTCTAGTAGCCATTGATTATTTCACCAAGTGGGTGGAGGCGAAGACATTCAAGTCAGTGACCAAGAAAGCCGTGGTAGACTTCGTCCATTCCCATATCATCTGTAGATTTGGGATCCCAAAGATGATTATCACAGACAACGGTGCTAATCTTAACAGTGGTTTGATGAAAGAAGAGTGTCAACAGTTCAAGATTACACACCGTAATTCCACCCCATATCGTCCCAAAGCAAATGGCGCGGTTGAGGCAGCAAACAAGAATATAAAGAAGATACTGAGAAAAGTGGTAGAAGGATCTAGGCAATGGCATGAAAAGCTACCATTTGCATTGTTGGGTTATCGCACTACGGTCTCCTTACTTGCTGGTATACGGAACTGAAGCAGTAATACCAGCAGAAGTGGAGATTCCATCCCTCCGAATTGTCGCTGAAGCTGAGATTGATGATGATGAATGGGTCAAAACTCGATTAGAGCAGTTGAGCCTAATTGATGAAAAGAGATTGGCAGCAGTATGTCATGGCCAATTGTATCAGAAGAGAATGGCAAGAGCTTAAAATAAGAAGGTACGCCCTAGAAAATTTGAAGTAGGGCAACAAGTACTGAAACGGATCCTTCCACATCAGGCCGAAGCAAAGGGCAAGTTTGCCCCGAATTGGCAAGGGCCGCCTATTGTAACTAGAGTATTATCCAATGGAGCTCTATATCTGACCGATATTGAGGGAAGATGCACCGACATGGCTATCAATTCTGATGCAGTCAAGAGATATTACGTGTAATTTCTTTATGATTTTGGTTCATTTTATTTGTTTGTACTGGGTATTTATCGGATAATGAAATGACGGAGGCAATTCATTCTTCTATCCAAACACTTTTCACCCTTGTTTCCCCCTTTGAGCCTTATTTATTCTTTCATATTCCTCTCTTGGAATCAATAACGGAAATAGAAAAGAAAAGAAAAAAAAATAATAAATAGATAAAAGAAAGTCACAAGAGATTTAAATGAATCAAGAAACTACGTTTGACCTGATTCCTCAAATAGGATACGTAGGCGCCTCACGGCTCGGTCATAGAAGGAATAAAAGTTAATCCTTCCCCAAATAAGAAACTGGGGCAGAAGTTATGTTGTTTTATGAAAAAAAAAATTTAATTCCGAGAGTTGTAATATTTCACCCATTCAGAGTTATTGTGAATTTTTGATACTCTTTTCTTTTTAAGACCCACACAAAAAACCCATATGAGATGTCCGAAAAAGACCTCCCGATCAGTATCCGGGAAATGCCTAGTTAGGCAAGTAAAAACCAAGAGTAACACGTTGATCCCCAACAGAAAGGGAATAAGCTGAAGGAATTGATAGCCAGAAGAATCCCCAGTGAAGAGACCATTATCGGCGCCTTTCCAATCTCCAACGAAAGCTGAAAAAAAATAAAATGAGAGAGTCTTATCGGTGAAAACCTTCACAGGCACCATAAGGCGACGAAAGCTGAGAAGAAACAAAAATGAGAGAGTCTTATCGGTGAAAACCTTCACGGGCACCATTGTCACACCTCTTTTTTACCGCACCCGCGAGGGCGCAAAGAGTTTTTCCAATTAAAGGACAATCGAGACGGGATTTATTTAATTATTTCAGAGTCGCCACTTGGGAGATTTATGGTGTCCCAAGTCACCGGTTAAATCCCGAATCGAGGAAAAGAATGACTCTGTTTAACAGTCCGCGAACCAGAAATCCGGATAAGGAATTCTATTAACCCGGGAGAAGGTATTAGGCATTCCCGAATTCCGTGGTTCTAGCACGGTCGCTCAACTGTCGTGTTTGGCTTATTTATCTGCTTTTTACAGTCATGTACTTAGTGCAAATTAATATCCCTTTACCGCTTTTATCATTTATTATGATTTACGAGAGAGAAAGTTGCTTAAAAATATGTTTTCGAATCACGTCACATGAAATGCACCCGGATCCTCGACACATTCTTACTCAACATTTCGGGATTTGGATTTGGGTCGCATGAAATGCACACCCGTATTTAAGAAGGTAGAATTAAAATACACGCCTGGAGCGATTACTTATTTACACTTTTGAGAAGGACGTGATATTCGCTAAGAAACGACACATCTCAAAATCTAAGTATTTCATATGTACGTTTATGAGGGCCTTGCGATTTGTGTAACTATTGGGCAAGGCGCATCTCTAATTCAAGTTTAAAGCGAACTACATCCTGCTGTACTTATTTAGGAATTGATTCCAAATTATTTAAAACTTGTTACGAACCACACTACGTGAAATGCGCCTGTGGTCCCTGACACGCTTTATTTAATCCTGTTCAAAATTGGGATCGGGTCACATGAAATGCGCCCCCGATTCCTTTAATCTAATTAGTCATCAAGTCGAGTAATAATTCGCTAATTCCTACAATGTGACAAAATCCTACTCAACTATAACTGATTCGAACTCTAAGTTAGTATTTTAAAAGGGCAGTTCATTATTGAGATACAAATCTATTTGAGTGATCCAACTGATTTATATTCTGAAGCTCATTAATCCTTATTTAGGGCATCATTCCTATGGATATCGTATCGGACAGAACTAGTTGACAAATATATATTGACAACTATTGAGAACAATTGATGATTACTGTTCAAACCTATTCCCTGCTTAAAACTTTGAAACACATTGAAACAAAATGCCAACTATATCTTTATACTAAACGGCATTATGACACAGCCATAACCAATTTACATGCTTCCACTAAAACATTATTGAGATAAACTATAGCCTTCCACTTCTATCTAATACATACAATTATTTGTAATCTAGTACTTAATAGTCCTCATTACACAATAAAAAAAATGGATTTTAAACAGCATATTGAAACGGCTAAGAAGAAGTCTGGATGCCTTATTTTACAAAAACATTAAGGAAATGACAGAAAAGAATGAAATCTTCAGTATAACAACTCCAATAGCATTCATTGCATTCTCATGAGCTTGGAATTTACAAGAGTATGTACCTGGAATTGGAATTGATGAGAAAGAGCAAAATCAGCAGCAGTAATGCAGCAATAATACAACAACAGCAACACCAGGACCAACAACAACAGAGGAAAAGCAGTAGCCTAAGCACAGCAACAAGCAGCAACCAAACACACCCCCTACTAGTAGCCAAACACAACCACTCAACGACCAGACACAACCCACAGCAAACCAGTAGCAAAGCCTCGACCAAAACAGAAACAATCAATGCCAGAAATAGACGCAAGAGACCCGTGTGAACCTCAAACAACAATCCAATGAAACAGTAGTTATTTCAATCTTTCTATCCCTGTCTAAGACTCCTATCTGTATCCCTCTGTCTGTATGAATGTCTGCCTCTCCTGTTTTTCCAGAATCCTTCCTCGATGTTCACTATCACTGTGTATATGTTTCAGAACTCTTTCTCTGTATCTATCTCTCTATGTTTTAAAGTATTCTCTCTTCCTATTTGTTTCAGAATGCTCTCCAAAAATCTTTCTAATGTCTTTCTGTAATCCCTGTGGATCTCAAAAAAAACCTCCCTCTTTTCATCCCAAACCCCCTATACTTATAGTTAGACTCTTCAAACCTGGATGGCCAGAAGACTAGACTAAGGCCTTGCCCATCCCCACTCTGCCTTTTTTCCACTCGGATTTGTCTGAGTGTGGGTTTTTATTTAACTAAACTACTGGTCTGCCACATACTAGTGGGGATACCTGCTGTAGCAGGTTCCACTAGCCCTTTTATGGGCAAGGTACTTTAAAAATCCAAAATAGGCTAATACTAATTAAATTACTATCAGCTATATCCAAACGCCCTATGTAACAGTGGTTCTGGGCATTCTTGCCCTGTCATTCCAAATAGGTTTATACAACTAAACGACGAGGTCGTCTAGACTGATTACAACATATTTGAACCGTTTAAGCACCTTATGATGACCCACAGATTCAATCATTACTAATTCGTCACCAGAAATATAATGAACAATAGGAGGAGAAGAAACAGAACCATTTAGAGGAAATTGACAATCCAATTAATCTAAACAAACTAAACAAAATCAAATAGACACAGAAAGGGGAAGGTCTTACCCCAGAAACTCAAAATGTAGGCGGCTCGGCTTCGAACTTGACTTGTCGAAGCCAAATTGGCTTTAATCGAGGTGTTCTCGATTGGGAACACCTAGACTAAAGTCCCTTGGACTTCGATTGACGACTAATCCGACTCGAATTGGCTTCTTGAAAACTAGGGTTCTTGGGGCTCGAACTTAGGGCTTTAACATCTCTGGCAAGATTCGAACTAAACCACGGGTGGTTTGGGTGTGAGGGGGGTCTGGAGGGGCTAGGGTATGAGTTTGGTGAGGTTTGGCATAGAACTTCAAATTCCGGCGAGTTTCAAACGAATATTCGAGACGTTTGAGTAACATTCGAGGCTAACGGCCAACGGATCCATGTAGAGGGGGCTTGGAAGATCATTTGGTGTTAATTTAGGGTGGTTTGGCCTACCGGAACCGCCGTGGGGCGATTTCCGGTAGGCGGCAGACGGTGGCAAGCGGCGGGGGTTTTTGTATGTCTCTGATGGACAGAGACGAAAGGAGGGGGTTCTTAGGGGGGGGGCTGGGTTGTGAAGGCGGGCATTATATACGACTCAGGAGATTAAATCCTGATCGTTGGATCATTTACGATCAACGACCAAGATCTCCTCCCTTAAACCAAACGGTGTCGTTTGGTTAAGTTATGGCCTGAGTGTATTTGGGTATTTATCGATTAATCTAGGCCGTTGGATAATAAAATCCAACGGTCCAGATCAAACGTTACATTAGCTGATGCTTGGGCGAGTATTTTGGGCTGGGTGTTGAATTAATATGGGCCTGGTGTATGGAATTGGGTTTTGGCCCAATTCATATCTCTTAAAACTAGACTCCATGATGTATTACATATATATGTATATATATATATATATATGTATATATATATATATATATATATATATATATATATATATATATATGTATATATATATATATATATATATATATATATATATATATATATATATATATATATATATATATATATATAAACTTGTAACACAAAAATTTTTTTACTACAATTATCCTACATAATTACATATCACCTAAAATGTATATATATATATATACATATATATATATATGTATATATATATATATATATATATATATATATATATATATATATATATATGTATATATACATATATATATATATATATATATATATATATATATATATATATATATATATATATATATATATATATATATATATATATATATATATATATATAAACTTGTAACACAAAAATTTTTTTACTACAATTATCCTACATAATTACATATCACCTAAAATGTAAATCACATAATTTCGATATTAAACACTAAAAATGCAAAACATAATATATATTTTTTTGTATTTTACTAATTTAAATAAATAAACACGCACACAACAATGCAAATTTAAGATAAAAATAACACAAAAATCACAAAATTCATGCCCAACACGAAACTATTTTATTTTGAATTTTCTGGGAGTACTTCTCAGGTAAGGCAAAAATCACGTGCTCACAGCTGCCCCTCTTTGCGCGTAAACATGAAGAGTTTTCGTGCAAAGATAAGTGAGCGGATACGAGCGATTTTTGCCTGTTCGAGCACCCCGTGTGAAGCATTTTTTGGAAAAGTTTGACCGAACCTTCGCTTCAAAGGTCTCCTACATATCCCTGGCTAAAAGGGAATCAGGTCAATGTAGTTCGGGAAGTTTTGGTAGCTGGGACTACCGTGACTGTTGCGATCTCGCTGTTACTGCTGTTACCGCTATTACTGCTGTTGCCACTGCTTAGCTGACCTCCTTGTTACACCGTACTAAACAACAAAAACAAGGAGCTAGACTAAGTTACAGTATTACAAACTCTTATCTATCCTTTTTGACTTGATCTTGTCATGCTCCTTGCCATCCTGCCGGCTCTGATATTTCCTCGCGTGCTTCTTCTCCTCTGACATTTGTTGTCTCGGCCTATCTTGATGGCCGACCTTTGACCATTGGTTCCTTCTTTGTGGTCTTCGAACCATTCTTCTTCGAAATCTGAATCTATCTTTTCTGATCCTTGTCGCCTTCCTTTCGATTATGAACTTGGATTCATGCTGGGGATTTCGTTATGCTCTACCGCTTTCCCCAACCAACTTCAACAATAAATCGCCACTCCATTCTTCAGGCGGGTTCCCCGACTTCAGCTACTACTTCAAAATAAAATCGCCACTCCATTCTCCAGGCGGGCTCCCTGACTTCAACTACTGCTTCAGAATTAAATCGCCACTCCATTCTCCAGGCGGGCTCCCTGATTTCGACTATAACTTCAAAACTAAATCGCCACTCCATTCTCCAGGCGGGCTCCCTGACTTCAACTACTACTTCAAATAAAATCGCCACTCCATTCTCCAGGCGGGCTCCCTGACTTCAACTACTATTTCAAGATAAAATCGCCACTCCATTCTCCAGGCGGGCTCCCTGATTTCGACTATAACTTTAAAATTAAATCGCCACTCCATTCTCCAGGCGGGCTCCCTGACTTCAACTATCACTTCGAATTAAATCGCCACTCCATTCTCCAGGCGGGCTCCCCGACTTCAACTACTATTTCAAGATAAAATCGCCACTCCATTCTCCAGGCGGGCTCCCTGACTTCAACTACAACTTCAAAACTAAATCGCCACTCCATTCTCCAGGCGGGCTCCCTGACTTCAACTACAACTTCAAAACTAAATCGCCACTCCATTCTCCAGGCGGGCTCCCTGACTTCAACTACTACTTCAAAATAAAATCGCCACTCCATTCTCCAGGCGGGCTCCCTGACTTCAACTACTACTTCAAAATAAAATCGCCACTCCATTCTCCAGGCGGGCTCCCTGACTTCAATTACAACTTCAAAATTAAATCGCCACTCCATTCTCCAGGCGGGCTCCCTGATTTCAACTATAACTTCAAAACTAAATCGCCACTCCATTCTCCAGGCGGGCTCCCTGATTTCAACTACTACTTCAAATAAAATCGCCACTCCATTCTCCAGGCGGGCTCCCTGACTTCAACTACTATTTCAAGATAAAATCGCCACTCCATTCTCCAGGCGGGCTCCCTGACTTCAACTACCGCTTCAGAATTAAATCGCCACTCCATTCTCCAGGCGGGCTCCCTGATCTCGACTATAACTTCAAAACTAAATCGCCACTCCATTCTCCAGGCGGGCTCCCTGACTTCAACTACTACTTCAAATAAAATCGCCACTCCATTCTCCAGGCGGGCTCCATGACTTCAACTATAACTTCAAAACTAAATCGCCATTCCATTCTCCAGGCGGGCTCCCTGACTTCAATTACTACTTCAAAATAAAATCGCCACTCCATTCTCCAGGCGGGCTCCCTGACTTCAATTACTATTTCAAGATAAAAATCGCCACTCCATTCTTCAGGCGGGCTCCCTGATTTCAACTACTACTCACTGATTTCATCTTATCTTGATTACCTTCCTTTGCCTTTTGTACCATTTCCTTGTTCCTGCATTACCTCTCGGACCACCTTCTCTTCTGAATTATCCTGTCTTGGAATTGCCTTCCCCTGGGTCGTATTACTTTTCTTCTGGCTGCTGGGGATATTTTTGGAACTGTTTACTCGCCTGCTGGGGATGATGCTGCTGAGGAAGTATTCTTCGTTCCCTTCACCCCTCATTCTCTTCCTTCTTCCCATACCTCCTCCGGGACTCACGCTTTTGCCTCCTCGAGCAAATTATGGAATGTAATACTGCCGGGGGAATCTCGAAGCCATTGTTTCATTTTTCCATCAACTGCTGGGGATGATACCAGGCTCAAAGATCATCCCATCGTGTCGTCTGGCCTTTCTCAAAACTATTCTGCTCGGAGCTGGCATTTCCCGAAATCTTGTGTTGCTTTCTACCCTTATCTTCTGAGTCTTTGCTTTCAAGAAAATTTTTGCAACAGGAGAAAATTTTCTGCCCCAGTTTGATAAACTTCTGGACGGTATGCTTTTCTGCCAACGAACCCTCTTTTCCTGCTTTTAAATCAAAGAAAAATTGTTAGTTTTAAAACACGGTGAGTGGTCGTGCCACTCTTGTTGGGGCCATTTTCTTTTCTCTTTCAGCTGCTTGGCCTTTCTCGAACTTTGAGGGCGACGTTGACGCTTGCCGGGGACGATGCTCTTTCCACGAACGACCTCTCATCTTTCCTTTTATTCCAATCTTTGGTTTGATCCGACTCTTTTTAGCCGGTGATCCGTTGCGTGAAATCATCTTTCGGACGTGCCACATGTGTCCATCATACTCCATAATTCCTGCGAACCTTCCAATCAGCCTGTCATCCCAATCTTACTATCGTAACGACTTCTGTCTTATTGCCTCGTTCCACGCCTATTCATCTTCATTATACTGCTTTGGGAGACTTGGTAGTAAGCTTTGCAAAATCAATTTTCGAAAATGAAAGAAAAGAAAAGAATACTGACCGCAAATGACAAAAGAAGAGAAAAACTTTTCTGAACTCAAAATAGGAAAACTTATCTGAATGTATGACTGATCCAATGGTTATGCCGCGCCTTTGAGATTAAATTACCCAGTCTATTCATGTCAATCACTTTCTGATGCCGCGTTCTGCTAGAGGCAAACGGATGTCCAAACATTGTCTCATGCAGACATCTTGTAACCATCTCGTCCTGTCACCTCACAGTGCCCTTCAAAGGGTTTTCACTAATGAGATTCTCTCATTTCTCTCTATCTCCCGTCGCCTTAAGGTGCCCGTAAAGGTTTTCACCGTAAGACTCTCTCATTTTACTTCTCGCAACTTCCTTCGCCTTAAGGTGCCCGCGAGGGTTTTCACCGTTAAGACTCTCTCATTTACGCTTTCTTTCCCTGCGGCGGGGTATCACCCCTGAGATTCCTTCTAGAGCGTTATCCCCTTTCGGCTTGTGCATCCCGGATTCAATCGAGGGTCGGGATGTCACTCTTGGCTTTTGTTCACATGACTTGGCACTTCTCAAATACTGATCGAGAGGTCTTTCTGGTTCTTAATATGGTTTCTGCGCGTGAGGCTGAAGAAAGGGGTTTAACCTCAACGGTTAGCTTATTACAACTTTCGGAATCCACACTATCTTTCCAACGAAACAATGACTTCTGCCCCAGTTTTTTTGCTTGGGGGATATTTGATTTTTATTTTATTATGACCGAGCCGTGTGGCGCCTACGTATCCTTCTTGAGGAATCAGGTCGAACGTAGTTCACTTTTTCTTGTATTTTTTCTTTGTTTCTTTTTCTATTCTGTTACACATCTTCCTTGATGATTCCGAAAGAGGGTATATGAAAGAATAATTAAGGATCAAATGAGGAAACAAAGGTTAAAGTGTTTGGGTAGTAGAAAAATTGCCTCCGTCATTTCATTCTCCGAAAAATGCCAAATACACACAAACGAAACCAAACGTTGACAAATGCATTAAAGAATTACACATAATATCTCTTGACTGCATCAGAATTGATAGCCATATCGGTGCATCTTCCCTCAACATCCGTCAGACATAGAGCGCCGTTGGATAATACTCTAGTCACCACAAATGGTCCCTGCCAATTTGGAGCGAACTTGCCTTTCGCTTCGGCCTGATGTGGTAGAACTCTCCTCAGCACATGCTGTCCCACTTCAAATTTCCCGGGACGTACCTTCTTGTTATATGCTCTCGCCATTCTCTTTTGATACAATTGGCCGTGACATACTGTTGTCAACCTCTTTTCATCGATCAAGCTCAATTGCTCTAATCGGGTTTTGACCCACTCGTCGTCATCAATCTCAGCTTCAGCGACAATTCGGAGGGATGGAATCTCAACTTCTGCGGGTATTACTGCTTCAATCCCGTATACCAACAAGTAAGGAGTTGCACCTACCGAAGTCCGGACGGTAGTGCGATAACCCAACAGCGCAAATGGTAACTTTTCATGCCACTGCCTAGACCCTTCTACCATCTTCCTCAATATCTTCTTTATATTCTTGTTTGCTGCCTCAACCGCGCCATTTGCTTTGGGACGATACGGTGTGGAATTTCGGTGTGTGATCTTGAACCGTTGGCAGACCTCCTTCATCAATCCACTGTTAAGATTTGCACCGTTATCCTGTGATGATTATCTTTGGAATTCCAAACCTGCAGATGATGTGGGAATGTACGAAATCCACCACCGCCTTCTTGGTCACCGATTTGAATGTTTTGGCCTCCACCCACTTGGTAAAATAATCGATCGTTACCAGAATGAACCTGTGACCATTGGAAGCCGCATGCTCTATAGGTCCAATAACATCCATGCCCCATGCAACAAACGGCCATGGTGCCGACATTGTATGCAATTCAGTTGGTGGAGAATGAATCAAGTCTCCGTGTATCTGACACTGATGGCATCTTCGCACGAAACCTATACAATCACGCTCCATAGTGAGCCAATAATATCCCGCTCGAAGAATCTTCTTTGCCAATACGTACCCGCTCATGTGTGGTCCGCAAACTCCCGAGTATATATCTGTCATCACTGTTGTAGCTTGATTTGCATCTATACATCTCAACAATCCCAAGTCTGGGGTTCTTTTGTACAGCACCCCTCCACTAAGGAAAAATCCGTTCGCCAACGCCGAATAGCTCGCTTTTGATCTCCAGTTGCTTGCTCTGGGTATACTCCTAACCTGAGGTATTCCTTGACATCATGAAACCACGGCTCACCATCCACCTCTTCCTCTATCACATTACAATAAGCATGTTGATTCCGGACCTGGATATGTAACGGATCGACACGAACCTTGTCCGGGTGATGTAGCATCGATGCTAAAGTAGCCAACGCGTCGGCAACCTCATTATGCATCCTTGGGATGTGCCTGAATTCTACCGATCGAAAGCGTTTGGTCAAATCATGCAAACACCGACGATATGGGATAAGCTTTAAATCTCTGGTTTCCCATTCTCCCTGAATCTGATGTACCAGAAGGTCCGAGTCCCCCAAGACCAAGACGTCCTGTACATCCATGTCCACCGCTAATCGTAACCCCAAAATACATGCCTCGTATTCAGCCATATTATTGGTACAATGAAAACGCAGTTGAGCAGTAACAGGATAATGATGTCCTGTTTCAGAGATAAGCACAGCCCCTACTCCGACTCCTTTTGCGTTCGCCGCTCCGTCGAAGAAAAGCTTCCACCCTGGATCCTCGGTTAACTCCAACCCATCAATCTGCAGTACTTCTTCATCTGGAAAATATGTCCTCAAAGGTTCGTATCCGTCATCAACAGGATTCTCGGCTAAGTGATCGGCTAGGGCTTGAGCTTTCATAGCCGTCCTTGTCACATAGATGATGTCGAACTCTGTAAGTAATATTTGCCATTTTGCTAACCTCCCTGTAGGCATAGGTTTCTGGAAAATATACTTCAACGGATCCAAACGCGAGATGAGGTAAGTGGTGTAAGAAGACAAATAATGTTTCAACTTTTGGGCTACCCAAGTCAAAGCGCAACATGTCTTTTCTAAATGAGTGTACTTGACCTCGTGGATTGTGAATTTCTTACTGAGGTAGTAAATGGCCCGTTCCTTCCTGCCAGTAAGATCATGCTGCCCTAGTACGCAGCCGAACGAATTCTCCAAAACCGTCAGATAAAGAATCAGGGGTCTGCCCGGTTCAGGCCGAACTAGTACGGGTGGATTTGACAGATACCCTTTGATTTGGTCAAACGCTTCCTGACATTCTGTCGTCCATTCTATCGCAGCGTCTTTCTTCAATAGACGGAATATGGGTTCACAGGTTGCCGTAAGTTGGGAAATAAACCTACTGATGTAATTCAACCTTCCCAACAGACTCATTACCTCTGTTTTATTCTTCGGCGGGGCTAACTCCTGAATGGACTTGATTTTGGACGGGTCCAACTCAATGCCCCGTCGGCCGACGATGAATCCTAGCAGCTTTCCTGATGGAACTCCGAATGCGCATTTGGCCGGATTGAGCTTGATGTCGTACCTTCGAAGTCTTTGAAAGAACTTCCCGAGGTCGGCAACATGGTCTTCTTGACGTCTGGATTTTACGATCACATCATCCACGTACACTTCAATTTCCTTGTGTATCATGTCATGGAATACCGTAGTCATCGCCCTCATATATGTTGCCCCCGCATTCTTCAAACCGAACGGCATCACTCGGTAGCAATAAGTTCCCCACGGTGTGATAAAAGCCGTCTTTTCTGCGTCCTCTTCATCCATCAAAATCTGATGATATCCCGCATAACAGTCCACAAAGGATCCGATTTCGCGTCCGGCGCAATTATCAATTAGGATATGGATATTGGGAAGTGGGAAATTATCCTTAGGACTCGCCTTGTTGAGATTGCGATAGTCCACGCATACTCTGATCTTTCCGTCTTTCTTGGGCACCGGTACTACGTTAGCCAACCATTCAGGGTATCGAGTGACACGAATGACTTTCGCCTGCAACTGCTTGGTTACTTCCTCCTTAATCTTCACACTCATCTCCGTCTTGAATTTCCGTAGTTTTTGCTTAACGGGAGGATATGCCGGATCAGTGGGTAATTTATGAACCACTAGATCGGTGCTGAGTCCCGGCATGTCGTCGTACGACCATGCGAAAATGTCTTTAAACTCCATGAGTGTTTTGATCAACTCTTCTCTCAGGTTTGGTTCAATATGGACACTTATCCTGGTTTCTTTGACGTCATCCGCATTCCCCAGATTAACGGCCTCAGTATCATTTAAATTTGGTTTGGGTTTTTCCTCGAAGTGACTTAATTCTTCACCGATTTCTTCTACGGCTTCATCATCGCCGTACTCTGACTCACTCTCGTCACTTCTTATTTCATGCGTTATTATTTCCAAACCCGATTGACTTTCTAGACCGGGTTGATTAATCTTTAAGCACGCCATATCATTAAGATCAGTTGAAAGAAGGCTGTTCAGAAAAGTAAAAAGAAGGAAAAATAAACAAAATTAGACACGAAGGGAACCAAATTTCATTAATGGGAACAATACAAGGAAAAACAAACTGCAAACTTAAATCAAAAATGAACTAAAAACAACTGGATTTTACTCCGGGGACAACCCCCAACACAGAATTTCGAAAGAAAACAATCCAAAACAAACTACCAAGACTCCTTCCGGACAGGGAGAGGAGTAGCCTTCCAATTATTCAGTTTTGCTTTTGGTCCCACAAACTGTATCTCGGCATGGCCGGATCCTTCACCATCCTCGAGCATACATACATCTGCGAATAGGTCCTCGAACTTCCTTAAGAACTCTTCGTCTGGCCTAATCGTAGGACCGGGAATCTTTGTCGTCGGATGTCCTCTTACTCCAGACCTGACGAAAGATTGGGAAAGGCGTGGAACAGGCTTCGGGAGCACCCATGTCTTCTGCTTACTCCTCTTGGCTTGCCGGATGTCCTCTGATGTTGGCTTGAATCCCAAGCCGAAGGTTCCCAAGTTTTCGACCACTGATACCGGTTGTATGATTCCTTGCAGAGATGCACCTAGACCTTTGCCGGGTATGAAACCATGTCTCAACATTTCATGCGCCACCATGACATCTGCAGTAACTATTCTGTCATCAGGAATGCATTCTCCTTCTGGGACTCGGTTGGCGGATACCACATCGCAGATCTGGTACACCCACGGCCCAACATCTTCTTCTGTCTCAACGAAGGGGACGATGGTGCCAGGTTGTAGATCATTCTCTCCATGGACGACGATCTCCTGTTGGTCCCACTCAAACTTGACGAGTTGGTGTAAGCTGGATGGAACCGCTCTTGCGGCATGGATCCATGGTCGCCCTATCAGAAGGTTATATGACACCACCATGTCCAGCACCTGGAATTCCATGGTGAACTCCACCGGCCCAATCGTCAAGATTAACACTATGTCCCCAACCGATGCCTTGCCTCCCCCATCGAACCCTCGAACACATATGCTGTTCTTGCGTATCCTGCCGATGTCCACTTTCAACTTGTCCAGTGTAGAGAGAGGACAAATGTTAGCACTGGACCCATTATCGACAAGGACTTTGGTAACCACCGCCTCTTCACACTTTACCGTAAGATATAAAGCCTTGTTGTGCTCGGTGCCTTCCTCGGGCAATTCATCATCGGTGAAGGTGATCCGATTCGCTTCGAAGATCCTATTGGTGATCTTCTCCAAATGACTCACCGAGATTTTATCCGGTACATGTGCCTCATTCAGGACTTTCATCAAAGCTTGCCGATGTTCTTCAGAATGTATCAGCAAGGATAGCAATGATATTTGCGCCGGAGTCTTCTTCAACTGCTCTAAGATAGAATAGTCATGCAGCTTCATCTTTTTTAGGAATTCTTCTGCCTCTTCATCAGTTACCGGCTTTTTCAATGTTGCCGGAGTGATCTTCCTCAATTCCGCAGGGGCAAAACATCTCCCCGAGCGGGTCAAACCTTGCGCTTCGCAAACTTCCTCTTTCACTTCCTTTCCTTTGTAGGTCGTTGTAATCCGAGCATAATTCCATGGAACGGCCCTGCTATCAGTTATTGGCAACTGTATTGCCTGGCTTGATGATGAAAGGATCCATTCGAACGCCTGCTACCGTCAAGATGGGCTTGATTGCTGCCCCTGGTACAACTATCTTTGCTTCCCTCGGCCTTACCAGTACTCCGCTCACACTTCCCTTTCCTGCTTCCGACCCTCCTGGTATGTCCTTCTTGCAACTGGATGACTCATCAAGGCTTGGCCCTTTTCTCACTCCTACCCCGCTAGACTTGATCATCATTACAATCTGGGAGGCTTTCTCCTTTTCTTCTTCTACCCGTACCAACTCGATCATATTGGTCTCATGATGAGTTGGAAGTGGGTTTTGGTTGATATTGGGCTCTGTTGGAGTCTGGACCTCAATCCTGCGAGTGTCGATGAGCTCCTGGATGGCCGTTTTCAACCTCCAACATTTTTCCGTATCGTGTCCCGGACATCCCGAGCAGTAGGCACAATTTACTGAATGGTCCAGGTTCTTCGGAAGAGGGTTTGGTAGTTTAGCTTCAACCGGATTTAGCAACCCTACTTGCTTTAACCGGTGGAACAGACTGGTGTAAGATTTTCCCAAGGGAGTGAAAGTCTTCGGCCTTGGCGCCCTGTCGCCCCTGAATGCCTGGTTCGGGCGAAAACTCGCGCCCGAGGGGTTTATGTAAGCTCTTGGGGGTGGATGATTGTTCTGCGGGTTTGGTGCATGCCACGGTGCATGAACGGGAGGTGCAGAATAGGACTGTGCGTGGTGGACAGTAAAATGGGGATCCGGTGCGGGATAGTAATGTTGCGGGTGGTGATATGGATTGTGGGAGTAATTTTGGTGGTGAGGCTGGGGCGGGCTATATTGGGGTGCAGGGCCTCTATTTCTGAACCATGCCCCGGACTCGACTGTCGCGACTTCCTCTCTTCTCTTTTTCCCGAGTACTCCTCCAGTACCACTTTGGATAGCCTGAGTGGTGGCTTTCAATGCCGAGTAGCTCATGATCTTGTTGGCCTTCAAACCTTCCTCGATCATAGCCCCCATTTTTATCACCTCAGTGAATGATTTGCCCACGGACGTTACCAGATGTCCGAAATAGGTTGGCTCTAGTGTCTGCAAGAAGTAATCCACCATCTCGCTCTCTCTCATGGGCGGATCTACCCTTGTTGCCTGTTCCCTCCAGCGGAAACCAAATTCTCTGAAACTCTCAGCGGGTTTCTTCTCTAATTTTAGCAATGACAAGCGGTCGGGGATTATTTCAAGATTGTACTGGAACTGCCCGATAAAAGCTTGAGCCAAGTCATCCCACGTAAACCACCCGCTGGGGTCCTGTCTAGTGTACCACTCCAGCGCAGATCCTCCCAGACTCTGACCGAAGTAAGCTATCAGAATCTCGTCCCGTCCTCCGGCTCCTCTCATTTTACTACAGAACCCTCGGAGGTGGGCTACAGGATCACCGTGCCCCTCGTATAGGTCAAACTTGGGCATTTTGAACCCGGCCGGTAATTGGACGTCGGGGAACGGGCACAGCTCCTTGTAAGCAACACTGACCTGGTTGCCCAAACCGTGCATGTTCCTGAAGGACTGCTCCAGGCTTTTAACTTTTCTGATAACTTCCTCATGTTCTGAACTTTGGAAGTACTTTTCCGGTTCTGCCGGATTATCCCAGTGAGGGGTATGTGATTGTGGTTCAGGGGCCCTAAAAGTAGGCTCTGGAGGATAGTAAGAGTTGTCATGGATCTGAACATGCGGCTCGCTGGCCGGCCTTTGCAGAGGAGCAGGTGGAGGTGCCACAAAAACAGGGGTGGCTGGAGGAGGATTTGGTTTGGTTGGTGGAATGTGGGTGGCATATGGGTTTCCCCCCTGAAAGTACGGATAGATCGGGGCACTTGTCGAAGGATCGACGGGCGGATGTTCCGGAGCTGAGGCGAGAGTAGGGCGGTTTGGTGAAGACTGTTCCCTGGCCCAGGCCAGGTGCATCTCTATTATCCGCTGTTTTAACCGGTCTACCTCTTCTTTCATGATTTGTAACTCTGATTTTTCTTCCTCGAGACTCTTGCCAGAACTAGACATGCTTACCTGTAATCGGTCCTTTGGATCTAGTACGGTAATGATGGCTGGCCAGTATATTCTGTCAAACCAACTGCTAAACTTTTCCGGAAATGCAACAAACTTGTTAGTTTACCGAGTTTGACAGATATGTTATAGCACGTTGGATGCAATGCACCTAACCAAATAACCCTTTCTATATGTACTCTTAACATGCGTCATTCCAGCCCTTTTTTCTTTTTTGTTTTCTCTTTTTTTTTCTTTTTCTCTTTTTTCAATTATCTTTGAAAGCCTTATTGTTATATTAACCTTCGTATCCTTTTCTTTCTTTTTTAGTGGTGGTCGAATCTTATGTGGATTGCCTACGTATCACGTCCCCGCGTGAATCAGACCGAGCGTAGTTCTGGTTACAAGATTGTGGCAAAATTCAGTAACTTTTATATCAAATGAGAACTTAAAGTTACAAAACATGTCTTACAACAATCAGCAAAAGAAGTGCTTGACTCGAAAAAGTAAAAATAAAACTGCCAACTAGCTTGACCCAAGATCTCAAAAATACATTTTAATCAAAAATTTAATGCTCTAAAATTCCCGGGGGCCCGCGAGGCATCATTCGGCCTTGCCGCGGGCCTTGGTGTGAGGTCCTTGTGCAGTTCCCTCAACTCTTCCATGATCCGATGAACATAACCCATAATCGAAGCGAAAAGGTCGGCGCGGGGCATTCGTTCACAAGCTAGGCACTTCATGGTGACATAGTGCCCGATTTCTCCAATTCCGTCCTTGATCATGTCCCTTTCTCCGAGTAGCCGCTCTATCTGCTGGCTTTTCGCCCCCAATCTTCGAGCATTGTTGGTGACTTGGTCTAGGATCCTATCCACTTGTCCTTGCAGTCGGGCCATCAAATTGTGGCAACGGTCGAGGTCCGCTCTGGCATCTTGGGCTTGCTTGAAAACCCGCTCCCTGAGGACAACATTTGCTTCCCTCAGGCTAGTGATGATCTCGGTGTAATCTTCTTCCACCCGTTTTAGGTGAAGTGCATGTTGATGTGCCTCCTTTCTCCAGCTAGCATGGATCCTCGTTGTCCGGGCTTTCGACTCGTCCAATTCTCTTTGGATATCGGTGACTTGGCTTCTCAAACCCTTTATCAATTTTTCGTCTGCCCGACTCCTCAACTGTCTGTCAGCATCCCTTTTCATTTGCTGGATTTGAGCTCTCAAGAAGTCATTTTCTTGTGCCAACTTCTTTTTGTCTCCTTCGTCGGTGGCTGCTTGCACGTTCTTCTCGAACTGAAGGTCCCGGACCTGCTGTTCCATCCTGCCAATCTTCGTCCTGCACCCCTCCTCCTTTGCTAGCCAATTCCATTGTTCCTGTGAATCTTCCGTGAACTGTTGGACATGGGCTCTTTTAGAACATTTCCGACGAATCTGAAATCTTTTCCCGAACCACACATTGTACTTTGGGTCCACCTCTCCCTTAGCTAATTCCCGGACCATGGTTTTAGGCTCAAGGAACCTGCATTCATGTCACAACTTTCTAATCTTCTCTTCGGGGAATACGACTCCCGGGCTCAACTCAATGGCGTACTTCCTCAGGTCTTGATAGGTAGGAATAACTTGAAACCTTCCTAGTTGACGTAATACACGATGAGGAACATACGGTTGGACACTGCGGATCCCCATCAGAAGGATATAACACTCCTCGGCTGCCATATATATTACTTCAGTATCGGGTAACCACCCGAACGCCCATTCAATCCGATCGGCTTCTATTGAGCTCAGTCGTGCAAGCCATGCCTCGACGCCTTCAGGGAATACAGCACCCCTCATCCGTTCTTCGAAACCCCTGATACAGTTTTTTCCGATCAACCCATGGTTCATGTATTGTGTCCGATGATGGAGGTGTTCTTGTATCCACAATTGGAGTAATAGATTGCATCCTTGGAAGAAATTGCCCCCTTCACGGCATACAGTCAAGGCTCGATAGATTTCGGACAAAACCAAAGGGACCACCGTGCTGGTAGCCTTTTTGATTGCAACATCGGCTATTCCTACCAGACTTATTTCTATTTTCTTATCTTCGCGTGGACAAATCACAATCCCCAAGAATGTCGTTATGAATGCTAGAATTCGTCTGGCCTCCCACTTGGTTCTATTCCCTGCGTGAGTTAGTCCAAGGTTTGACCCTTCAAAACCCCGATGAGTGCCGTACCGTTGGTATAAGAATTGGAGATCGCAACATCCTTTCAGCAGATCATCATTTTTCACCTTCCGACTAATGCTCAGCAAATCCAGAAACCCATGTGGAGATACCGGTCTTGGTGAGAGCAGGTATTGCCCTCTTAATTTCCCATTTAGTCCCTGCATAGCCCGCAATTTCCTCTAACGTGGGCGTCAGTTCAAAGTCAACAAAACGGAACACATTGCGGGTCGGATCCCAGAAAGATACTAGTGCATTGATGATGTCTTTCCTTGGCTCGATATTCAACATATCAACCAAACCTCCCAAAATTCTCCCCACTACCTTTTTGCTACTATCCTCCAAATCGTTCCACCATATACGGAGCTGCTGAGGGACCTCGCTAAAGATTGAAAATGATTTATTCTAATTCGTGCTCATCCTGCACATTTATTAAGGTGATTGAAATAAGAAAAACAACTTTGTTTTGCCAAAAATAGAAAATCAGTTTTCAATCACGGCCTTTCAACGTCTCGGGGACGAAGGCTTTTAAGGCTGTGGGGTAAATCGATCGAAATCAGAATTGACCCAAAGGTGGCTGTTTATACAAAATTAGCCTTCCGGCGTCCCTTTCGGGAACATTCGGCTATTTTTGAAAACATCGTCACCGACTTATTTAGTACAAAAGTTAGTTTTGATATTTTGGCCATTTTTCAAAAGGTGAAGTTGGACCTGATGGAGGTTGCCTACGTATCTCACATCCAATGAGAATCAAACCCACGTAGTTCGGTTTTTAACGAAACAAACGACATTATTTATTTATTCATTTTACTAAAGGAAAACAAGTAAACTATTTCTATCTCAAGAATAAAACACACTTTTTCCTTTTTTTCCTCTTTCTTTTTTTTTTTTTTTTTTTAATTTCTAAAGCCGGTCAGCATGCAAGTCTATAACAGATAAATGCGCAAGATAAACAGGATGCAGCAGGATAGTCTGTTCATTTCAGGTCACCTGTCCTAGACGGACCCAACCCCTGTGTTGAGTCCCCTAAGCCAAATGCAACATGATGCAAATAAACGTTCCTACTAGGGATCCGGCATGAAGCTTTGTTATTCTAGGTTTTAAAAACCTGGGTTTATCTGTTCTAGACTTGGCTTACCCGAGCGGACAACTCGAGCCGAGGAGGAGGCAGCAACCCGGGAATACAGAAGCTTCACCGGTTTTGCAACTTATCCAAACCTCGTTCTAAAATGGGAATTAGACACTATACGGAAAAGAAGTCACACGAAGTGCACCCTTCTTCATGATTTAGAAGACTCAGAGAGGAGATTGGTTCCGGCACAATTTATATGTACAGTTCACAAAATATCAAAGCAGTAAAAACAATATTTAGCACATTGATGCCAACATGTAATAAAAATCAGATAATAAATATGCCAAATACAACAATTATTTCGAGCTCGAATTCTAAAGATCATCCCCAGCAGAGTCGCCAGAGCTGTCACACCTCTTTTTTATCGCACCCGCGAGGGCGCAAAGAGTTTTTCCAATTAAAGGACAATCGAGACGGGATTTATTTAATTATTTCATAGTCGCCACTTGGGAGATTTATGGTGTCCCAAGTCACCGGTTAAATCCCGAATCGAGGAAAAGAATGACTCTATTTAACAGTCCGCGAACCAGAAATCCGGATAAGGAATTCTATTAACCCGGAGAAGGTATTAGGCATTCCCGAATTCCGTGGTTCTAGCACGGTCGCTCAACTGTCGTGTTTGGCTTATTTATCTGCTTTTTTACAGTCATGTACTTAGTGCAAATTAATATCCCTTTACCGCTTTTATCATTTATTATGATTTACGAGAGAGAAAGTTGCTTAAAAATATGTTTTCGAATCACGTCACATGAAATGCACCCGGATCCTCGACACATTCTTACTCAACATTTCGGGATTTGGATTTGGGTCGCATGAAATGCACACCCGTATTTAAGAAGGTAGAATTAAAATACACGCCTGGAGCGATTACTTATTTACACTTTTGAGAAGGACGTGATATTCGCTAAGAAACGACACATCTCAAAATCTAAGTATTTAATATGTACGTTTATGAGGGCCTTGCGATTTGTGTAACTATTGGGCGAGGCGCATCTCTAATTCAAGTTTAAAGCGAACTACATCCTGCTGTACTTATTTAGGAATTGATTCCAAATTATTTAAAACTTGTTACGAACCACACTACGTGAAATGCGCCTGTGGTCCCTGACACGCTTTATTTAATCCTGTTCAAAATTGGGATCGGGTCACATGAAATGCGCCCCCGATTCCTTTAATCTAATTAGTCATCAAGTCGAGTAATAATTTGCTAATTCCTACAATGTGACAAAATCCTACTCAACTATAACTGATTCGAACTCTAAGTTAGTATTTTAAAAGGGCAGTTCATTATTGAGATACAAATCTATTTGAGTGATCCAACTGATTTATATTCTGAAGCTCATTAATCCTTATTTAGGGCATCATTCCTATGGATATCGTATCGGACAGAACTAGTTGACAAATGTATATTGACAACTATTGAGAACAATTGATGATTACTGTTCAAACCTATTCCCTGCTTAAAACTTTGAAACACATTGAAACAAAATGCCAACTATATCTTTATACCAAACGGCATTATGACACAGCCATAACCAATTTACATGCTTCCACTAAAACATTATTGAGATAAACTATAGCCTTCCACTTCTATCTAATATATACAATTATTTGTAATCTAGTACTTAATAGTCCTCATTACACAATAAAAAAAATGGATTTTAAACAGCATATTGAAACGGCTAAGAAGAAGTTTGGATGCCTTATTTTACAAAAACATTAAGGAAATGACAGAAAAGAATGAAATCTTCAGTATAACAACTCCAATAGCATTCATTGCATTCCCATGAGCTTGGAATTTACAAGAGTATGTACCTGGAATTGGAATTGATGAGAAAGAGCAAAATCAGCAGCAGTAATGCAGCAATAATACAACAACAGCAACACCAGAACCAACAACAACAGAGGAAAAGCAGTAGCCTAAGCACAGCAACAAGCAGCAACCAAACACACCCCCCGCTAGTAGCCAAACACAACCACTCAACGACCAGACACAACCCACAGCAAACCAGTAGCAAAGCCTCGACCAAAACAGAAACAATCAATGCCAGAAATAGACGCAAGAGACCCGTGTGAACCTCAAACAACAATCCAATGAAACAGTAGTTATTTCAATCTTTCTATCCCTGTCTAAGACTCCTATCTGTATCCCTCTATCTGTATGAATGTCTTCCTCTCCTGTTTTTCCAGAATCCTTCCTCGATGTTCACTATCACTGTGTATATGTTTCAGAACTCTTTCTCTGTATCTATCTCTCTATGTTTTAAAGTATTCTCTCTTCCTATTTGTTTCAGAATGCTCTCCAAAAATCTTTCTAATGTCTTTCTGTAATCCCTGTGGATCTCAAAAAAAAACTCCCTCTTTTCATCCCAAACCCCCTATACTTATAGTTAGACTCTTCAAACCTGGATGGCCAGAAGACTAGACTAAGGCCTTGCCCATCCCCACTCTGCCTTTTTTCCACTCGAATTTGTCTGAGTGTGGGTTTTTATTTAACTAAACTACTGGTCTGCCACATACTAGTGGGGATACCCTGCTGTAGCAGGTTCCACTAGCCCTTTTATGGGCAAGGTACTTTAAAAATCCAAAATAGGCTAATACTAATTAAATTACTATCAGCTATATCCAAACGCCCTATGTAACAGTGGTTCTGGGCATTCTTGCCCTGTCATTCCAAACAGGTTTATACAACTAATCGACGAGGTCGTCTAGACTGATTACAACATATTTGAACCGTTTAAGCACCTTATGATGACCCACAGATTCAATCATTACTAATTCGTCACCGGAAATATAATGAACAATAGGAGGAGAAGAAACAGAACCATTTAGAGGAAATTGACAATCCAATTAATCTAAACAAACTAAACAAAATCAAATAGACACAGAAAGGGGAAGGTCTTACCCCAGAAACTCAAAATGTAGGCGGCTCAGCTTCGAACTTGACTTGTCGAAGCCAAATGGGCTTTAATCGAGGTGTTCTCGATTGGAAACACCTAGACTAAAGTCCCTTGGACTTCGATTGACGACTAATCCGACTCGAATTGGCTTCTTGAAAACTAGGGTTCTTGGGGCTCGAACTTAGGGCTTTAACATCTCTAGCAAGATTCGAACTAAACCACGGGTGGTTTGGGTGTGAGGGGGGTCTGGAGGGGCTAGGGTATGAGTTTGGTGAGGTTTGGCATAGAACTTCAAATTCCGGCGAGTTTCAAACGAATATTCGAGACGTTTAAGTAACATTCGAGGCTAACGGCCAACGGATCCATGTAGAGGGGGCTTGGAAGATCATTTGGTGTTAATTTGGGGTGGTTTGGCCTACCGGAACCGCCGTGGGGCGATTTCCGGTAGGCGGCAGACGGTGGCAAGCGGCGGGGGTTTTTGTATGTCTCTGATGGACAGAGACGAAAGGAGGGGGTTCTTAGGGGGGGGGCTGGGTTGTGAAGGCGGGCATTATATACGACTCAGGAGATTAAATCCTGATCGTTGGATCATTTACGATCAACGACCAGGATCTCCTCCCTTAAACCAAACGGTGTCGTTTGGTTAAGTTATGGCCTGAGTGTATTTGGGTATTTATCGATTAATCTGGGCCGTTGGATAATAAAATCCAACGGTCCAGATCAAACGTTACATTAGCTGATGCTTGGGCGAGTATTTTGGGTTGGGTGTTGAATTAATATGGGCCTAGTGTATGGAATTGGGTTTTGGCCCAATCATATCTCTTAAAACTAGACTCCATGATGTATTACATATATATGTATATATATATATATATATATATATATATATATATATATATATATATATATATATATATATATATATATATATATATATATATATATATATATATATATATATTAACTTGTAACACAAAAATTTTTTTACTACAATTATCCTACATAATTACATATCACCTAAAATGTAAATCACATAATTTCGATATTAAACACTAAAAATGCAAAACATAATATATATTTTTTTGTATTTTACTAATTTAAATAAATAAACACGCACACAAAAATGCAAATTTAAGATAAAAATAACACAAAAATCACAAAAATCATGCCCAACACGAAACTATTTTATTTTGAATTTTCTGGGAGTACTTCTCAGGTAAGGCAAAAATCACGTGCTCACAACCATAAGGCGACGGGAGTTGAGAGAAATGAGAGAGTCTTATTAGTGAAAACCCCTCGAAGGGCACTATGAGGCGACAAGATAGAGTGGCACAAAGGACCCGCATTTGACAAAGAGTCGTGCATCTGTTCGTCCTCAGCAAATGAGACCATCAGAAGATGGATTGATACAAATAGAATGGGTTGATTAATCCGAAATGCACGACGTGATCGTTGGGATCGGTTATACCATTCAGATAAGTTCCTTTTTGTTTTTCGCTACATTTGTTCAGAAAGCTTATTTTTTTTTTCTTTTTCTATATTTTCAGTTTTCTTTGTTTAAAGGTTTTTATCCAAGTCTATTTTGAGAAAGACTTTTCGGAGCTTACTATCAGTGCCGAATTGGTGCGAAGCAAAACGAGGATAGGACAGACCAAATTGGTCTGGAATGTCAGGAAATGGAGAAGACCCGAAAGATGAAGTCGAAAAATCATGGACCAAGTTCCAAAAGAATCCCCTGTGAATTTTCAAGATGCGCAAATAACTCCGACAGATTATCAACCGATTCTCAAGATGATCGGACAACACAAAGCGGAGAAGGAAAAAGGAAAATGCATCCCTAGCTGATGACATTTCTATTTCCAGCGATATTAAAGGAAAATCAAACCTTTTGAAGAAAGTGATTTTGAGTCTCACCAGCAAGTTTTAAAACACAGAAAAGGGAAGGGATAAATGGAAAAACCATCCCCCAGCAGAAATATCATTCCCAGCAAGTAACATCATCCCCGACAAGTTTCGGGAACTTAGGACAGAAGAAGGAAAAGCCATCCCCGGCAGGAGTGGCACGACCATTCACCGCATTTTAAACTAACAAATTTTCTTTGATTTGAAGCAGGAAATGTCGATGATAGAAGAATGACATTGTGAGCACGTGATTTTTGCCTCACGCGAATTACTCCTAAAAAATTCAAAATAAAATATTTCTGTGTTGTATGCAATTTTTGTGGATTTTATGTTAATTTTCTCTTATTGTTTGCGTTTGTGTGTCCGTGTTTAAATAAATAAAAAATACAAAAATATACTGCATTAGTACATGAAATTCAAGTTTGCAATTAAGAGTAATTAAGTTTGTTTTGTGAAAATGAAAAATGACAAAAAAATATATACCTTTTGCATGTTTTTTTACCATTTAAGGTCCAATTGTGTAATTTTATTTTAATTTGTTATTTTTATAACGTGTGATAATTTTATTAAGCATCAATTTGTTATTGGTGAATTAATTAGGATTATTTTTATAATTTTTTGCATTAGGATTTCGGTTTACATTTTTATTAATTTAGAAAAAAAAAACAAAATGAAGAAAACAAAATCAAATAAAGAGTTAAAAATCCTGATTGGGCCAATTGAAGACCAGGCCCAAACGATCTACCCAACCAAATAACCATGTACCCGGTCCAACCCACCTGCCCGACCCCGCCCCATCGCCCAAAACGACCCACACTTTATTTAATAAAATGATCTGGACCGTTGGATTTCATTGATCCAACGGCCCAAATTAAGCCTGGCGTTTTGGCATAACAAAGACCCCTAAGACCCGTATTACTCCCTCATTTCCCCAATAAACCTTACCCGTTTCTTCTCTCTAAACCTACAGACACACATGAACCCTAGCCGCCACCATTTCTTTACCCAAAAGAACCGGCGGCAACACCATGGCCGGCCACCCAAACCCAACCATTTTTACACCCTAGGACCATTCAACTACCTTGAGTCCATATCCACACCCAACTCCCTTCGAATCCGACCGGAAATAGTCAAACCCCAATTCGAACAAGAACCCTAGAAAACCAAACATGGAGGGGGGCCGTCCGAAATTAGAGTTTAATTTGGGGTTTAATTGACTTTAGTCGCAGTGTTCTTAGTAAAGAACACTCGATTAAAGTCCATTCGACCTCAAAAAAGGGGTTCGATTCAAGAAACTAGCCTAGGTTCGTCTATGTCCGAATTCTAAAGGTACTCTTTCTTTCTCATTTATGTTCGTTTGTTTCATTCTGTTGTTTGTATACATTTGTCATTTGTTGATTAATTTCTGTTATTTTTATATATTTTTTTTAATTTCTGTTCTTCTCCCAAACTCAAAGACTTTTGTTTCTTCTGCTTATCAATTGTTTTCTGTTTTGATTTATTTGATTACGTATGTTGTGGAATACGTATTCGCGACGATTAGCGTCGTCGAATAGTTAGCTTTGTATTTTTCCGGCATTGGCCGAGAGTTTCTTGAATCACTGTTTTTGCGATTGATTGTTATCAATTATCAATCAATTGTATGTCGGTTAAATCCGTTACAAGCTGGATACAAAGTTTAGTCGATAGTTAAAACATTACTGGTTTTTGATTTTTGTGTAAATTTCTGTTTGCATTGCTTGTTTGAGGATTTGATTCGCTTTGTCGATTGTTTGACTCACTGGTTAAGTTCACTACTAATCGATTTGGTTCAGATTTTGTTGAATCCTAATATGTATATTGTTGAGTTATAGGGATAACTAGACAATTGTTTATTTTGAGTTTAAGATTGCTGTTAGCTAAGTTTTCATTCAGAATGTAGGTTGGTTATAACTGCATTCCTAATAGAGTTTTCGAGGGTAGTTTGGAATTTGAGAAGATGAAAATGATCCAGCAAGTTGTTGATTAGGTAATACTATTGGACTAATGAGTTAATCAATACACTGTAGTGTCAGAAAGGAAATGAGATCACATGGACACCATGTTTACAAAGTTTGAAAGAATTTGAACAAAGATATGGGCTGCTAACACATTTTGAATTAAAAATAGGATTAGATATTAAGTAGTGGGCTGGGCAGAGAATATAAGGGTCAGAAATTAGTTTTTAATACTGTTAGGTGCTCTTAAGAGCTGTAAATCAGGAAAACACATGGGGGTGATTAAAAGGTTAAAGAGAGGCATGTGCAGGAAAAGGGACGGGAAAGGCTGTTCTATTTTTGGTCTATAAAACAGTAGGCAGAGGGAGTTTAAGAGGAGGGGGAGATTTTTGGTGAGCAGGGAGATAGACACAGAGAGAGCTTAGAGGCAGAACACTATTCAAAAAATAAAACACACACATAAGAGAATGGTTCTAAAAACAGAATAGGGAGAAAAATAGACACTCATACAAATACTGATCGAAAAGCTGGGTTCAAAACATTGAAGTTCTTTGTCCAGTTTTGATTCTTAAAAGGGGTTCTATTGAGTCTTTCGGGGTGTTTATGTTCTGGTTGTTTTCATAAACTCATTCCGGGCTTGGTTGAGTGTGTTTTGGGTGATTTGAAATTGGTTTCTGCTGCTGATTAAAGCACAGTTTATTGCTGTGTTGTTGCTGTTGCATTACTGCCTGTTGCTACTGCTGATTCTTTCCCTTTCTCATCAATTCCAGTTTCAGGTACACACTTGTAAACCCCAAGCTTATGGAAATAAAGCAAATGAAGTGAAATGTTCATGCAACATTGTTGTTAATTTCATTTTTCTGTTTTCTATTCTATGTGCAAATCCAACTAGAGACATTTGTATTCAATTAGGACTAGTTTAATTGTAAATCATTTTAATTTTTGTCGGAGTGGATAGATCCATTTTAAATCAGCTTGTAGTAGATAATTAGCTGAAAATCATGAAACCATAACGGTTCTGTTCAGTATTAGAATATGAGAGCTAAGAATCAATATGACATTATTTCTCTAACAATACTTTAACTTAACAATAGGTTATATAATTTTGTGTCAAATGCTTGGATGTCATTGTTTTTTTTAGTGTTATAAAGACTGCAACAGAATTTGTATATTACTGCTTGTTCTCGAATGCCTTCATTAACCATCAGTCATTATAGAATTGTAGTTTAGTTAAAATTCTTAGTTTCCACCAGAGGATCGATATAAAATTTTATATACTTGAACATAACAAAATTCGTTTCTTAAAGGCCTTTGACAGTTATAATTATAAGAGAATGTATATAATTCTTAACTCCATTTTTTTGAACTCTTTAGCTCATGTAAAGATCACTGTTTTGGATGCCTGAAAGCCAATATGGCAATTGAAAGTAACGGGAGAAAAGAGACTGCCGCTGGTTGTTCCTTCGTAGGCACCATGGTCGTGTTTGCCACTAGAAATTATTGGCAAGTGCATTTAGACTCAGGCTTCCCCACATGCCAAACATGGCCAATTATCTATGAATACCTTTCTTCAAGTCTCGCGGACTCGTTGGCCAGTGGATACATTTGCTTTTGGGCAAGGCATATGAAGGCAGTAACTTGGAAGTTGATTGGTATAAAACATTTAGACTCGGGAAGATATTAGCGAATTTTACGGTCTTTCTAAAATTTTATTAAGACGATAGACTCTTTAGGCGCGTTAGTTAATAAAAATACTTTTCCTAAATACGAGTGTGCACTTGGTGCGACTCAAATCCAAATCCCGGCGACGCTGAAATATACCGAAAGTCGTAGGCGTACTAGTTGCGGTATGACTCGAGGCGTGTTTTCGCAATGCCGCAAATTCCTTAAAATAACACTTAAACGTAAAAAGCACGTAGTTAAAATATATAAAGAAATCAGATAAAAACAAAATTTGCAGTTGAGCGACCGTGCTAAAACCACGAAATTCGGGAGTGCCTAACACCTTCTCCCGGGTTAACAGAATTCCTTATCCAGGTTTCTAGTTTCGCAGACTGTATACAGAGTCATAAATTTCCTCGGTTCGGGATTAAACCGGTGACTTGGGACACCATTATTTTTCCAAGTGGCGACTCTAAATTAATTAAATAAATCCCGTTTCGATTGTCCTTTAATTGGAAAAAACTCCCTCGCGCTCCCGCGGGTGCGTAAAAAGGAGGTGTGACAGCTCTGGCGACTCTGCTGGGGATAGATACCCCAGAACTTCGGTTCTGGGTTTAAGAATTCGAGCTCATTTAAATTGTTGTTTTGCTTATATCTGATTTCATTATATATTTTGATTAATGTGCTACATGTCTACCGCTTTGATAATAGTTGCACAGTATATACAAACTGTTATATGTCTACCGCTTTGATATTGTGTGAACTGTATATAAAACTGTGCCGAAAACCCTTCTCTTCTTACCCCCGGGGGATGTGCTTACTGGTTGAGACTCCCCTTTTCTGATAGTGTCAATACCAAAAATAATAAAAGAGGGAGGATAAGTTACAAAGCCGGACGATCCCGCGGGTCCCCGGTACGTAGCCCCCTCTTCAATCCGAGTTTGTCTACTCGGGTACACAGTCTAGCATAAAAAAAAGAAGAAAATCAGGATATTGAGCCTAAATTAGGACGATTATTTGCATCATGTTTTGACGTAGGGGACTCAACACAGGGGTTGGGTCCGTCTAGGACAGGTGACCCGGTAATCAAAAGACCGAGCATGTTATATGTTGCATTTATTTGTTCTAGATTATTATTGGCTAAATTCCTGAAAAATAAAAAGAGAGGAAAATTTAGAAAAAAGAAATCGAAATGTCAACGAAACGCTGTCGAAAGTTTGAAAAGAAAATTTGAAAAAATAGGTAGAACAATTTTTGTTGAAATAATTGGTCAACTAATCTGACCGAACTACGCAGGTTTGATTCTCACCACTAGGTGAGATACGTAGGCAACCCTCATCGGGTTCAACCACCCCTTTAAAAAATAAAAAAAATGTGTGTGTGTTTTTGTCAATAAAATCAAAGTGATGCCGTTTTTGAAAATAGCCGAATATTCCGAAAGGACGCCGGAAGGCTGTTTTTGCAAAAATAGCCATTTTTGAATTATTTTTAATAATTCGCAAGCACAGCCTTGAAATATTCCTTGTGAAAATGTTGCAAGGCCATAGCCGCAAAAATCAAGTCCGGGTTCACATCCCTTTTGCAAAAATAACCAAAAAATGTCAAATTTTTTTATTTTATTATAAATAAGTCGGGTGATGCTATTCTTGCTTAAAATAAGCCGGATGTCCCTCAAAAGGACGCCGGAAGGCCGTTTTTGCAAGAATAGCCACTTTGAGTCATTTGTAAATAATTTTGCACACAACCTTGAAATATTTCTTCGCGGAAATGTCGAAAGGCTGTATCCGCGAAAATCAAGTTTTGAGTCATCTCTCAACTTTACAAAAATAACCACTTTATCAAATAAGCCATTACATGGCCAAAATTTTGCTGAAATAGTCACATTTTTGCATTTTTACTTTATCAGTCTTGTATTGGCTTGTGTCGGTACTGAACGATGCCCCATAGGCCCCATGATAAAAAATTTTGAATTTGTATCTTCTTAAATAAAATTTTGCAAAAAGAGCCATTTTGTCTAAATAAGCCATTACATGGCCAATTTTGTTAAAATAGTCACAATTGACATAAAAAAACTTCTCAATCTTGTGTTGGCCTATGGCGATGCCGAACGATGCCCCATGAGCCCTAGGATGAGGAAATTTTCAAGCTTATTTTTCTTAAACAAAATTTTGCAAAATAGTCACTTTACCAAATAAGCCATTACATGGCCAATTTTGTAGAAATAGTCATAATTGACACCAAAAAATATTTATTCTTGAAGAAATCTCCGGTTCAAAATGTGAAAGTTTTTCAAGTTTGTAGTTGGAGTCGGCTCCTATAATTTTCCTTAAAAAAAAAAAAAATCAAATAAGCATCTTTTTATTTTCTTGCATTAATTTGCAAGAACTACGCTCGGTCTGATTCATGCGGGGCCATGATACGTATGCAATCTCCATAAGATTCGACCACAACTGTATATGTATATATATATATATAAAAAAAATGGAAGTAACAAGAGAGGTTTTCAAGGATAATTGAAAAGAAAAACTGGAATGACGCATGCGGTGAATACGCATATGGTTAACTGGCTAGGTGCATTTACATCCAATGTGTGGTAACATATCTATTAAACTCTGTGAACTTACAAGTTTGTTGCAATTTCAGAAAGTTTAGCGGTTGGCTTGACAGAATATTCCGGCCAATCACCATTACCATACTAGATCAAAAGGGCCAATTCTAGCAAGCATGTCTAGTTCCGGCAAAAGTCTCGATGAAGAGAAAACAGAGATACAGATAATGAAAGACGAGGTGGACCGGTTAAGACAGCAAATAACAGAGATGCACCTAGCCTGGGCTAGGGGACAGTCACCACCAAACCTTCCTACTCTTACACCAGCTCCAGAGCGTCCGCCTATTGATCCCTCGACAAGTGCACCAATCTATCCATATTATCAAGGGGAAAACCCTTATACATCCCAGGTTGCACCAGCTAGACAAAATACTCCTCCTCCGATCACCCCTATCTTCGTGGCACCTCCACCTGCTACTTTACAGAAGTCGTCCGGTGAACCGCTTTTTCAAATACATGACAATCATTGTTATGATCCTGAGCCTACCTTTAAGGCTCCTGAACCGCATTCACACACCCCTCACTGGGATAACCCGGCAGAACCGGAAAAGCATTTCAAAAGTTTGGAGCATGAGGAAGTTATTCGGAAAGTCAAAAGCCTGGAGCAATCCTTCAGGAATATGCATGGTTTAGGCAACCAAGTCAGCGTTGCTTACAAAGATCTGTGCCCATTTCCAGATGTCCAGTTGCCCGCTGGGTTCAAATTGCCCAAGTTTGATCTATACGAGGGGCATGGTGACCCAGTAGCCCATCTCCGATGTTTCTGCAGCAAAATGCGAGGAGCTGGAGGGCGAGATGAAATTCTGATAGCTTACTTCGGTCAGAGCTTGGGAGGGTCCGCATTAGAATGGTACACCAGGTAGGATCCCAGCAGATGGTTTACATGGGATGACCTGGCCCAAGCATTCATCGGCCAGTTTCAATATAATCTTGAAATAATCCCCGATCGCTTATCATTGCTCAAGCTAGAGAAGAAACCCGCTGAAAGCTTCAGAGAATCTGGGTTCCGCTGGAGGGAACAAGCAGCAAGGGTGGATCCCCCGATGAGAGAGAACGAAATGGTAGACTACTTCTTGCAGACACTGGAGCCAACCTACTTTAGTCACCTGGTGACATCGGTTGGTAAATCTTTCAATGAGGTGGTCAAAATGGGCGGAATGATAGAAGAGGGACTTAAGTCCAATAAGATATTGAGCTATTCCGCGTTGAAAGCAACAACTCAAGCTATTCGGAATGGCACAGGGGTTGCATTCGGGAAGAAGAGAAAAGAAGAAGTTGCAACAGGTAGAGGAGGGTACTTGGTCCAGATCGAAAGGTCCTTCACCTCACTACCAAGCCAAACCCTACTACCCAAATCACCCTAATCACCCTCCCCGAAACACATATCCACCACCAAGGGCTTACAATAACCCTCCAGGACCAGGTTTCCGAGGGAATCATGCCTTCAGAAAGGAAAAGACACAAAGAACATTCACCGAGTTGGGAGAAACTTATACTGCTCTGTTCCACAAATTGAAGCAGATAGGTTTGTTGATTCCTATTGAGACAAGATTGCCAAATCCCCTACCCCCAAATGTGGATCGCTCGGTAAGCTGTGAGTATTGTTCAGGGGCTCTCAGACATGATACCGAGAAATGTTGGAAACTGAAACATGCAAGTGCAAAATCTTATTGACACCAATAAGATCGAGGTTCAGACACCAGAGGCACCCAACATTAATCAAAATCCATTGCCAGCTCACCCGTAGACCCAACATATAAGAAGTCATGCTTGGTAATCAGGAGGAGTTTCGGTGGTTTGTTTTGTTGTCATTTCTTTTGTCCGAGTTGTTTTCGGGGTTGCGACCCGGATCTTGTTTTGAAGTGAAACCCTCTTATCTTTCCATTTTAGTCATTGCAGTTTGCTTAGTCATTTCAAGTTTCATTTTAGTTTTGTATTTTTGTTTGCTTATTTGTATTTGAATCATTTCGCCGTTTAGTTTTATGAAACTTTCGGTCTTTTATTACCCCAAGTCATCTTTTGTTTAGTTCTTCTATCTTTAAGTTTGTCATTTGTTCGAACGCCGACTCTAATGACGTGGCATCGCACATAATTTTGGCCTAATATTAAGGGTTAATCATGAAGCAATTTGAAGATAATCAGGTCATTTTAAAAAGAAATAAAAATGATTTGAGATTATTTGGAGCCCGAATCATGTGAGACTGAGGCAGGTAAAACATGAAGAAACCCTTAAAGGAAAATTGGCTATGCTAAGACGGGGTTCGCTCGTGATACTGAAATGAAAGTGTCATCCAGCAATACTTTAAAATGACAGATGAAAAGGCGAATGGACGATATGGTTATCAATCAAGGCACAAACAGAAGATGTCGTGAATATGTTGTTTGAACTTGGCATGTTTTGAAAATTGGAATGACGAAGGCATTTTGTTCTGCTATCCAAACACTTTATCCATCGTTAACCCTTTGAGCTTTATTTTAAAATCTTTCATACCCCTCCTTCGGAGTTAGTTGCAAAGACTAGAAACAGAGGTTTGAGAGACAAGAGAAAAAAGGGAAGAAAAGAAAACAACAAAAGGAGATAAAGAAAAGAAAAGAAAAAGAAAAATATGTGAAAAAAGAAATTTGAAAAAGAGGAATTGGGAACTACGTTTGACCTGATTACTTAAAGAGGATACGTAGGCGCTTCACAGCTCGGTCATAGTGTAAATAAAGAAATAAAATCCCCAAGTAAAAAACTCGGGCAAAGAAAAATTGTGTTGATTATAAATAAATTTAGGTCCGAAGGTTGTAAATTTTGAACCCAAAATTGATTTTGTTTTGAGCCTTCAATACCATTTCTTTCTAACCCCGTCCAAATCCCACATTACGGTCCAGAAAGACCTTCTGATCAGTCTTCAAAAAATGCCACGTCAGGCGAGTGAGAGAGTCCTATCAGAGTATAACACTCTGATTCTCAGCAGAAAAGACTCTGATTCCCAGCAGAAAGGAAACACGAGAGAGTCTTAGCAGTGACACCCCAATCCCTAGCTAAAAGTACTACAAATGAGAGAGTCTTACCGGTGAAAACCTTCACAGGCACCATAAGGCGACGAAAGCTGAGAGAAAATCAAAATGAGAGAAGCTTGAAAGTGAAAACCCGTCGGGCACTACAAGTCGAATAAAGGTGATAATCAGATGGAAATCACGAGACATAAATCGTGAAAGGCGATTAACGACGGAGGATAGGCCATATGTGCATGTCATGACCAGTAGAGTTGGTATCCGCGTTTGATGAGTTTTATAGTGTTTCTTGTTAGAGAGTCAGTTCTCCTCTGTCTTCTATTTGTTGTTTCTTTTTATTTTTCTCTTTTTGTCAAAAACTTCCCCCGTCAAAGTCTGTCTAGTCAAAACAAGTGAGAAATGACTTCAAAACTTGCCACCAACTTTCCAATTATTATGCAAGGCAAGGAAATGCCATTGACGGCAGAGAAGTATGGTGCAAAGAAGATTATTAAACTGGGCAGAAAATTTTCTTTTCATTTTGAAAATTTTCTGGAAGTCAAATCCCACTTGGGGAAAAAGAGAAGAAAGAAGGCCTTAAGGGAAGCAATATTTAAACCAATGTCATCTCCAACAGACTTCAGAAGAGTGAAACAACAATTTTGAGGAAATGAAAATCCACTGGCAGTGTTATCTTCAGCAAGTTCCGAAGTGGTCGGACAATACAGAGTGGTAAAGGAAGAAAGGAAATCTCATCTTCAACAAAATAACCCCCAGCAAGTTGAGAAACACAGAACGGGGAAGGGATAAATGAAAAAACCCATCCCCAGCAGGAATATCATCTCCAACAAATGAAATCATTCCCCAACAAGTTTCGGGAATCCCGAGCGAGGAAAAATGGGAAAAGGAAAAACCACCCCATAGGAGTGGCACAACCGCTCACAATGTTTTGAACTAACAATTTTTCTATGATTTGAAACAGGGAAAAAAAGTGTTATTGATAGCAGAAAGTCATGCCACAAGGAAGAACACCAATACTGGGGCAGAAAATTTTCTGCCGTTGTTGAAAATTTTCTCGGAGAAACGAGGAAGGCAATTCAAGATGACATGTCGGGTTTGTCCACCTTCAAATAGGATGTTTCAGGTTTGTCCACCTTCGAACAGGACGTCTCAGGTTTGTTCACTTTCATACATTGATACATTGGGAGTATTCGCCCTCGAATAGAATACGATGGGAGTATTCGCCCTCGAATAGAATACAATGGGAGTATTCGCCCTCGAATAGGATACAATGGGAGTATTCGCCCTCGAATAGAATACGATGGGAGTATCCGCCCTCGAATAGGATACGATGGGAGTATTCGCCCTCGAATGGGATACAATGGGTGTATTCGCCCTCGAATAGGATATAATGGGAGTATCCGCCCTCGAATAGGATACAATGGGAGTATCCGCCCTCGAATAGGATACAATGGGAGTATTCGCCCTCGAATAGGATACAATGGGAGTATTCGCCCTCGAATAGGATACAATGGGAGTATTCGCCTCGAATAGGATACAATGGGAGTATTCGCCCTCGAATAGGATACAATGGGAGTATTCACCCTCGAATAGGATACAATGGGAGTATTCGCCCTCGAATAGGATACAATGGGAGTATTCGCCCTCGAAGAGGATACAATGGGAGTATTCGCCCTCGAATAGGATACAATGGGAGTATTCGCCCTCGAAGAGGATACAATGGGAGTATTCGCCCTCGAATAGGATACAATGGGAGTATTCGCCCTCGAATAGGATACAATGGGAGTATTCACCCTCGAATAGGATACAATGGGAGTATTCGCCCTCGAATAGGATACAATGGGAGTATTCGCCCTCGAATAGGATACAATGGGAGTATTCGCCCTCGAATAGGATACAATGGGAGTATTCGCCCTCTAATATGATACAATGGGAGTATTCGCCCTCGAATAGGATACAATGGGAGTATTCGCCCTCGAATAGGATACAATGGGAGTATTCGCCCTCGAATAGGATACAATGGGAGTATTCGCCCTCGAATAGGATACATTGGGAGTATTCGCCCTCGAATAGAATACGATGGGAGTATTCGCCCTCGAATAGAATACAATGGGAGTATTCGCCCTCGAATAGGATACAATGGGAGTATTCGCCCTCGAATAGAATACGATGGGAGTATCCGCCCTCGAATAGGATACGATGGGAGTATTCGCCCTCGAATAGGATACAATGGGTGTATTCGCCCTCGAATAGGATACAATGGGAGTATTCGCCCTCGAATAGGATACAATGGGAGTATTCGCCCTCGAATAGGATACAATGGGAGTATTCGCCCTCGAATAGGATATAATGGGAGTATTCGCCCTCGAATAGGATACAATGGGAGTATTCGCCCTCGAATAGGATACAATGGGAGTATTCGCCCTCGAATAGGATACAATGGGAGTATTCACCCTCGAATAGGATACAATGGGAGTATTCACCCTCGAATAGGATACAATGGGAGTATTCGCCCTCGAATAGGATACAATGGGAGTATTCGCCCTCGAATAGGATACAATGGGAGTATTCGCCCTCGAATAGGATACAATGGGAGTATTCGCCCTCGAATAGGATACAATGGGAGTATTCGCCCTCTAATAGGATACAATGGGAGTATTCGCCCTCGAATAGGATACAATGGGAGTATTCGCCCTCGAATAGGATACAATGGGAGTATTCGCCCTCGAATAGGATACATTGGGAGTATTCGCCCTCGAATAGAATACAATGGGAGTATCCGCCCTCAAATAGAATACGATGGGACTATCCGCCCCCGAATAGGATATTTTACGTTGATTTATTTTACATTGTCCTTTGCATATTTTGTAAATTATTGCCAGCATGCATTTTAAATTCAAAAGTTGCTACTAAGAACAAGCGCCTACCTGTATAACAAGAGGCAAGTCTTCAGTCTTTACATTGCAGGTCTTGAAACCAGTAACCCACCATAAAGCAGAGGGTTACAACAAGAGATCCCAACGCAAATTCAAGTGCATGAGTCAAAGGAAAGGAGGGAATGAAGGAAATTTTCCCAGCATCATTATCCTCAGCAGGCAAGTAAACAGTTCTAAAAGATATCCCCAGCAGTCAGGAGGGAAAGCAACACGACCTAGGAGGAAAGCAGTTCCGAAACAAGAGTTGATGATTGAAGTCAGGAGCCCGCCTGAAGAGAGGAATGGCGATTTATTTTCAAAAGATGTTGTTGAAGTCAGGAGCCCGCCTGAAGAGAGGAATGGCGTTTAATTTTCAGAGTTGATGATTGAAGTCAGGAGCCCGCCTGAAGAGAGGAATGGCGATTTATTTTCAAAAGATGTTGTTGAAGTCGGGAGCCCGCCTGAAGAGAGGAATGGCGTTTAATTTTCGGAGTTGATGATTGAAGTCAGGAGCCCGCCTGAAGAGAGGAATGGCGATTTATTTTCAAAAGATGTGAAGTCAGGAGCCCGCCTGAAGAGAGGAATGGCGTTTAATTTTCCAAGTTGTAGTTGAAGTCAGGGAGCCCGCCTGAAGAATGGAGTGACGATTTATTTTGAAGCGGTTGAGCGTAACAGAAATCCCTGTGAGCACGCGATTTTTGCCTTACCTGAGAAATACTCCCAGAAAATTCAAAATAAAATAATTTCATGTTGGGCATGATTTTTGTGATTTTGTGTTATTTTTATCTTAAATCTGCATTTTTGTGTACGTGTTTATTTGTTAAATTAGTAAAACAAAAAAAATATATATATATACATTACGTGTTGCATTTTTTAGTGTTTAATATTATACGGTTTACATTTAAGTGATATGTAATTATGTGGGCTAATTGTAGTAAAAAATAGTTGTGTTATAGGTTAGTATATATGTATATACATATATATATATATATATATATATATATATATATATATATATATATATATATATATATATATATATATATATTACTTAGGATTTTTAGGTAATTTAACTTAGAATTTTTAGGTTTGGATTAGGAATTAAAAGAAAAAAAAGAGGACAAATACATAACAAAACCTGTCCAAGCCCAAACATTAGCCCAAATCCTACCCCTTTACCCAGCCCAAATCAACTCCAAACCCGGTTTGCCCCCATACCCGAACCGCCCATCACCCCATTGTTTGATCTGAGCCGTTGGATTGTTATTATCCAACGGCCAGGATTAAAAATACCATTTCAATATACCCAAATTAACCCAAACCCCCCCAAACCCTAAAATACACTCATTCTTCATACCTCTTCAAGACCGGCCGCCTCCCGCCGTCACTACCACCGCACGCCGCCGGCCGGAAATCGCCTCCGCCGGCGGCCGCCGTCCAAACCCCTCCATTTTAACACCAAATCTTCCCCTCACCTTCCCCATTACGAATCCAGCCTTCCCTTGCCTCGAATCATTCCGGAAATCTTCGAATCTTCGTCTAAAGATTCGAGTCAAAACCCAAACTATGCCAAACTTCACCAAATTCACACCACAGCCTCCTCATACCTCCCCCACACTCCCCTTAACATTGGTTTGGTTCGAATCTAACCGGAAATGCAAAAGCCCCAAACCCGAGCCCAAGAACCCTAGAATTGAGAAACTGGGGATTTCATGCGGATTGAACGAAATTGAAGTTAATAAACTTTAATTGGAATGTTTTCGTTTGAAAACATTCCAATTAAAGTCTATTTGACTTCAAATGCAACCGCAACTCTTTTCGAACCCAAGTCGGCCGAACACTCTCATCTTCAAAGGTATTTGTTTTCTTCTCCGTTTTGTTAATTACGCTCGGCCCTATAGTAGTTCTCAATTGTTGTCAATATCGTTGAGATTCGGATGCCATTTTCATTTCTCTCCTCATCTCTTTGGGACCTTTTATTTGGTCGATCTGTTAGTTGTTGTTCTTTGTCGATAACATGTAGTTGTTAGTCGAATTCAATTCGTTGTTAATATCGTCAAGTTATTGGATTTATGAAATGCTGTCCGAAAATCTGTTGGTCACTGTTTTATCGGATTTTGGTTGTCGATTACACATATCGTAATCGGTTAATCGAATGTTGTCAAATACGTGTTCGCGTCAAGTAGCGTCGTCGAATATTTGTTTGTCATTATTGCTGAAATTTCAGAATCATTGTTAGCCAATTAATCTGTTATCATTGCTATGTGTTGTAGTGGATTAGATGTCATCTTCTAATTACCTAGGTTGAGTTATTTGAATTACCACACAGTAATTAGCATTCCTGGATTGAATGAGACTGTTTGATTGGTTTGAAACTGAAATCATGGTTCAAATTAGCTGACTAGGAAATCATGGGTTAACATTTAGAGTATTTAGTGTCCTGCACATGAGGCAAGTCAGTGGAATCCACTGTCACAACAGAGCAGCCCACCAGTGCCCCGCACTTATCAGTTTTTAATTATGAAAACCCCATACTTAGACATGGTTTAGTGGGTTGGACAGAAGGAGGATGGGCAAGGGGCTGTTCTGCAGAATCTGGGTGTCCTAGGTGTTGTTTATGGTTATAAATAGATAGGTATTGATACCTAAAAGAGGGGGATACATACAGTAGGGACATTTTCAGAGTACCTGGAGAGGAGATAAAACAGTGATAACAGGCATATACCAGGAGAACACACTGAGAGAACTAGAGAAAAAATAGGCAGTGATAACAGAGTGTCTGGAGAGCAAAAACAAAACAGTCACACAGAGAGAAAGGCTACTGGTTCATAGGATTTGTGGTCACTGCTTCGATTGTTTGCTTCAGTGGTTGAGTTGTTTGGCCATTGTTGTTACTGTTGTATTCATTTGGTGTTGCTGGCCCAGTTTGTGGCCCCTGGTCGTTTGTTGCTGCTGTTAGGCATTTGTTGTTGATGTTGTGTCTTGGTTGTTGCTGTTACATCTCAGTTGGTTAGCTCTTGAGTTGCTTTTGGTCTATTGTTGCTGCCACTGGTTGTTTGTTGCTGCTCTTGGTCTGTTGGTTGTTGTTGTTGTTTCATTAGTTTGTCACTGGTTGTTGGTCTAAGTGTTGTTGTTGCTGTGTGTTGTTACTGCTTGGTCCAATATTGTTGCTGGTTCAGTATTGTTGAGGCTGGTCCAGTTTGCTACTGGCCTATTATTGTTTGTTGCTGCCTGGTTGTTTATTGTTGCTTGGTTCAAGTTTTAGTCACTAATTCAGTGATTGATAAAGTTCGATTACTGTTGGTTGTTGGGTTGTAGCTGGTTCACTGGTTGTTGTTGCTGTTGGTTTACTGTGGTTGTTATTGGTCTTTGATTGTTGCTCCTGTTACTGTTCTTGTCGCTGTTGCTGCATTGCCATTGCTCACTCTTCCTTGTTCTTCCGCATTCCAGGTACACACCTCTGTTATTGTAGTTCTTCGGTTCGAAAAGAATGAAGTTTGAAGCTTATGCATAAAGTCTATTGAAACATGTAGTCGTCTAAAGCTCTCATGTCCAATTACTTTCTGTTATTCTCCAATTAAGCTTGTATTGTTAGTCTTGGTTATGGAAAAGTGTAGCTAGGCCAAAGATACACTATCATTAGATATGAACGTAAACCCGAATTAGTCTGTTGTATCTCTGTTCAATCTTCCCTACTCATGTGTGTAACCTCTAAGCCTGTTGAATGGTAGACCTTATGTTACAAGCAAGATTAGCTAGGGAGTTGTTACTCAACGGAATGACGTAATTAGATTAAAAAGAGTCGGGGGTGCATTTCATGTGACCCGACCCCAATTTTGGGCAAGAGTAAACAAAGCGTGTCAGGAACCACAGGCGCATTTCATGTGGTGTGGTTCGTAGCAAGTTTTAAGTAATTTGGAATCAACTCTTAGGTAAGATACAGTGGGATGTAGTTCGCTTTAGATTTGAATCAAAGGTACGCCTCGCCCAATAGTTGCACTAATCACATAGCCGTCATAAATGTACATATAAATACTTAGATTTCGAGATGCGTCGTTTCTTAACGAATATCACGCCTTTCTCAACAGTGTAAATAAGTAGTCGATCCGGGCGCATATTTTAGTTTTACCCTTTTAAATACGGGTGTGCATTTCATGTAACCCAAATCCAAACCCCGAAATGTTGAATAGGAATATGTTGAGGATCCGGGTGCATTTCATGTGACGTGATTCGAAAGCATATTTTAAGCAACTTTCTCTTTCGTAAATCGCAACCAATAATAAAAGCGGTAAAGGGGTATTAACTTGCACTAAGTACATAATTGTAAAAAGCAGATAGATAAGCCAAACACGACAGTTGAGCGACCGTGCTAGAACCACGGAATTCGGGAATGCCTAATACCTTCTCCCGGGTTAATAGAATTCCTTATCCGGATTTCTGGTTCGCGGACTGTTAAATAGAGTCATTCTTTTCCTCGATTCGGGATTTAACCGGTGACTTGGGACACCATAAATCTCCCAAGTGGCGACTCTGAAATAATTAAAATAAATCCCACCTCGATTGTCCTTTAATTGGAAAAACTCTTTGCACCCTTGCGGGTGTGTAAAAAAGAGGTGTGACAGCTCTGGCGACTCTGCTGGGGATTGATAAACCCAGAACCACTGGTTCAGGGTTTAAGAATTCGAGCTTGGAATAATTGTTGTATTTGGCTTATTTATTATCCGATTTTATTATATGTTTGTATTAATGTGCAAAATGATATTTTTATCGCTTTGATATTTTTTGAACTGTACATATAAATTGTGCCGAAACCAATCTCCTCTCTCTGAGTCTTCTAAATCATGAAGAAGGGTGCACTTCGTGTGACTTCTTTTCCGTATAGTGTCTAATTCCCACCTTAGAACGAGGTTTGGATAAGTTGCAAAACCGGTGAAGCTTCTGTATTCCCGGGTTGCTGCCTCCTCCTCGGCTCGAGTTGTCCGCTCGGGTAAGCCAGGTCTAGAACAATAAACCCAGGTTTTTAAACCTAGAATAACAAAGCTTCATGCCGGATCCCTAGTAGGAACGTTTATTTGCATCATGTTGCATTAGGGGATTCAACACAGGGGTTGGGTCCGTCTAGGACAGGCGACCTGAAATGAAAAAGACCATCCTGCTGCATCCTGTTTGCTTTATGTATATATTTGCTTCAGACTTGCAGGCTAACCGTTTTTTTATATTGAGGAAAATGAAAAAAAAATAGTCTCAAAATAGTTTGTTTTTTTTACTTACTTAAAAAGAAAAAAAACGTTTGTTGTAAAATAAAAAATATGTGATTTCAAAATAGTTTGTTTTTTTTTAAAAAAAAAAAAAAAAAAAAAAAATGTGTGAAAAAAAAATAATAAATAGTTTGTTTTCTTTAAAGATGTAGTTTGTTTGACCGAACTACGCAGGTTTGATTCTCACCACTAGGTGAGATACGTAGGCAACCCTCATCGGGTTCAACCACCCCTTCAAAAAATCAAAAAAAAAATGTGTGTTTAATTTTGTCAATAAATCGAAGTGACGCTGTTTTTGAAAATAGCCGAATGTTCCGAAAGGACACCGGAAGGTTGTTTTTTGCAAAAATAGCCACTTTGAATCATTTTTAATAATTTGCGGGCACGACCTTGAAATATTCCTTGTGGAAATGTTGCAAGGCCATAACCGCAAAATCAAGTCCGGGTTCACACCCTTTTTGCAAAAATAACCAAAAAATGTCAAAATTTTATTTTTTGTTATAAATAAGTCGGGTAATGCTATTCTTGCTTAAAATAGGCCGAATGTCCCTTAAAAGGACGTCGGAAGGCCATTTTTGCAAAAATAGCCACTTTGAGTCATTTGTAAATAATTTTGGACACAGCCTGGAAATATTCCCTCGCGGAAATGCGAAAGGATGTATCCGCAAAAAATCAAGTTTTGAGTCATCACTCAACTTTACAAAAATAACCACTTTATCAAATAAGCCATTACATGGCCGGAGTTTTGCTTAAATAGCCACATTTTTGCATTTTAACTTCCTCAGTCTTGTGTTGGCCTGTGTCGTGCTGAACGATGCCCCATAGGCCCCAGGATAAAAAAATTTTTTTTGGCATCTTCTTAAATAAAATTTTCAAAAAGAGCCACTTTGTCTAAATAAGCCATTACATGGCCAATTTATGAAAAATAGTCTTGTGTTGGTTTATGGTGATGCCGAACGATGCCCCATGAGCCACAAGATAAAAAAAAAAAATTTCAAGTTTATCTTCCTTAAATAAATTTTGCAAAAATAGTCATTTTGTCAAATAAGCCATTATGTGGCCAATTTTGTAGAAATAGTCATAACTGACACAAAAAAAAACTATTCTTTTTCTTGTAGAAATCTCCTACGCAAGTTTGTAGTTGGAGTCGGCTTCTATAATTTTCCTTCAAAGAAAAAAAAGAAATCAAAAAAAAAAAAATCAAATAAACATTTCTTTATTTCTTGCATTAATTTGCAAGAACTACGCTCGGTCTGATTCATGCGGGGTCATGATACGTAGGCAATCCACATAGGATTCGACCATTTCCATAACCAAAAAAAAAAAAAAAAAAAAAGAAGAATGGTCAATAAGCGGGACACCTTAATGCTGACATGCTGGCTTTGTTTTGTTGTGTCCATTTCCAGAAAGGTGGTTGGTTGTGGTTCTGAAATAACTCTTCCCCGTAAGACGAAGTCGGAGGACAATGGCAGATAATCTCAAGACTGAGTGGGTTGGTACAGGTAACCCGACAACAGCTGGTTGAACGGAACCACGGGTTAGTAGAGGAGGCCAAGATATTGAGACGACACGTGGCTGATATGTATCGGGCGTGGATGGATGGAAAAGCACCACCTCCGCCACCACCTAGCTTCCTGGACTCTGTCCTTACCCGTACCATGAACCCGATGCCGGATGATCTCCCGCACTCTCCATATATACCCGCCTATCACAACTTCTCCGGCCATTCGAGTAACTCAATTACTCGTCCCCCAACTATGTTTTCACAACGCTACTCCCGTCCCCAACACCACTACTCTCCCCGGGACAACCAAAATCGTACTTCACCTTCCAGGTACCCAGCTCCACAAAAGGCTTACCAACCCCCACGAACATACCGGAAACCCCCCGGGTCAGGTTTCAAGCCAAATAAGGCGTTTAGGGAGGAAAGGTTGCTGAAGCGAGAAAAGGCGCTCACCCCTATCGGAGAGTCCTATGCAAGTCCTGTTTGAAAAGTTAAAACATGTCGGCCCGATTACGCCGCTCCCCGAATACACTCCCGATCCACGTGCAAGAAGCTTCGATCCTACTGCACGATGTGCATACCATTCCAATGTCAGAGGGCACGATATTGAGAGTTGCCGTACCTTGAAAAAGGAAATAGAAAGAATGATTCAAAAAGGGTGGTTGATTGTGGTCGATGATGATGACATGGGGCACACAAATCCCCTGGGGGGTGTACCGACTGGAGCTAAAAATGTTGAAGCAGTTGGCAGCCTTGGCAATATTGATGCAGAACTTAGTGGCTAAAATATGGTGCTTGGCAATTGGGAAGATACTCCATCTTTTGTTCAGCTAGATGGAGCTTTGGTGGTTCGTTTTTGTGGTCATTTTGTTGCCCGAGTTATTTTCAGGGTTTTCTTGTGGTCAAACCCTTTTGTCCTAGCAGTTTGCTTTGGTCCTGCCCAGTTTTGTTTCAGGGCTGTACTCTAGTTTGTTTTGCTTGTTTTATCATTGAACCATTTCGTCATTAGTTTAATGAAGCTTTCGGTCTTTTGTTACTTCCGGTCATTTTTATCTGTTTAGTTCTTTTTACCCTTTAGATTTGTCTTGTGCTCAAACGCCGAATCTAGTGACATGACATGCGCACGCATAATTGTGGTTTAATTCTAAAAGTTAATCATGAAGCAATTGGAAGATGGTCGGGTCATTTAAAGGAAATAAAAACAATTTGAGATTATTTGGATCCCGAGTCATGTGAAACCGGGGCAACTAAAAAGGAAACAGTTAAAGGCAAGCTGGCCAAATCGACGTGGGGTCATTCACAATAATGAAAATGAGAGTGTTGTCCAACTGTGCTTTAAAGATATGACGAATGTTAATTGTGTTGTTTACACTTGGCATGTTTTGAGGATTGGAATGACGAAGGCATTTTGTTCTGCTATCTAAACACTTTATCCATCGTCAACCCTTTGAGCCTTATTTTAAATTCTTTCATCCCCTCCTTCGGAATTAGTTGCAAAGACTAGAAACACAAGTTTGAAAGGCAAAAAAAAGAAGAAAGGGATAAAGAAAAGTAAAGAAAAAGAAAACAACAAAAAGAGATAAAGAAAAGAAAAAGAAAAATGTGTGAAAAGAAAAGAAAAATGTATGAAAAAAGAAATTTGGAAAAGAGGAATTGGGAACTACGTTTGACCTGATTCCTCAAAGAGGATACGTAGGCGCTTCACAGCTCGGTCATAGTGTAAATAAAGAAATAAAAATCCCAAAGCTAGAAACTGGGGCAATAAAAGTTATGTTTATGTAGACTCCGAAGGTTGTAATTTTGAACCCATTTTGTTTTGTTTCGAGCCTTTAATACCATTTCTTTCTAACCTTATCCGAACCCACATTACGGTCCAAAGAAAGACCTTTTGACCAATCTTCAAAAGAGGCTAAGCTAGGCAAATAAGAGAAGTTTCCTTGGGACATAACACTCTGATTCCCGGCAGCAAGACTCCGATCTCCAGCAGAAAATAGGAGAGTCTTAGCAGTAACACCACCAATCCCCAGCTAAAAGTGATACAAATGAGAGAGTCTTACCGGTGAAAACCTTCACAGGCACCATAAGACGACGAAAGCTGAGAGAAAATCAAAATGAGAGAGGCTTGAAAGTGAAAACCCTTCGGGCACTACAAGTCGAATAAAGGTGATAATCAGATGGAAATCACGAGACAGAAATCGTGAAAGGCAATTAACGACGAAGGATAGACCATATGCGCATGTCATGACCAGTGGAGTTGGTATTCGCGTTTGATAAGTTTTTATAGATATTTCTTGCTAGAGAGTCATTTTCTTTTTCCTTTGTCTTCTATTTTGTTTCTTTTTATCTTTCTCATTTTTATCAAAAATTCCCCATCAAGGTCTGTCTAGTCAGAACAAGTGAGAAATGACTTCAAAACTTGCCACCAACTTTCCAATTATTATGCAAAGCAAGGAAATGCCATTGACGGCAGAGAAGTAGGATGCGAAGAAGATTATTAAACTGGGGCAGAAAATTTTCTTTTCAGTTTGAAAATTTTCTGGAAGTCAATACCCACTTGGGGAAGAAGGAAAGTCTTAAGGGAAATGGTCTTCGAACTAGTGTCATCCTCAACAACCTTCAAGAAGAGTGAAACACCAATTTTGAGGAAATGAAAATCTACCGGCAGTGTTATCTTCAAGCAAGTTCCGAGGTGGTCGGACAACACAGAGTGGTAAAGGAAGAAAGGAAATCTCATCTTCAACAAAATAACCCCCAGCAAGTTGAGAAACACGGAACGGGGAAGGGATAAATGGAAAAACCCATCCCCAGCAGGAATATCATCTCCAACAAATGATAACATCCCCAGCAGGGTCTGACAATGAAATGCAGAACAGGGAAAGGAGAGGAGAGCCATCCCCAGCGAGAGCACCACAACCAGCCACCACATTTTAAAACTAACCAATTTTTCTTTGATTTAAAACAGGAAAAAGGGGGTTGTTGGCAGAAAAGCATGCCACAAAGAAGATTCTCAAACTGGGGCAGAAAATTTTCTCCCGTTGCAAAAATTTTCTCGAAACCAAATACCCGGTTGGGGAAAGAAGCTAGATAACGCGAGGAAATGATCTTTGAACCCGGTTATCCCAGCAGATTTGAAAGAAAGAAAACAACAAGCTGTGATAGATGAAATTATACCCCCAACAGACAGGACAAGACGAGGAAGCTTGCGTTCAGAAAGGAAAGAAGCCGGTATCACCCTCAGCAGTCCTCGGAAAATGAAACATTGATTTCGAGATTTCACCGGCAGCATTATATCCTACAAGTTTTCCAAGGGAGCGAAGCGCGAGCCCCGAAGGAGGTTTGGAAAGAGGAAGAAGGAAAGGGGATCCCCCGACAGGGTAATCCCCAGCTGATGACACTTCAATCCCCGGCGATCTCGAGAGAGAATAAAGGTTCTGAAGGAAGTAGAAAAGGAGGAAATAAAGAAGATTTTCCCCAGCAGCATTACCCCAGCAGGTAAGTAATTAGTTCCAAAGACATCCCCAGCAATCAAGAGAAAAATAACACAACCCGGGAGGAAAGCAATTCCAAAACAAGGTAATTCGGAAGAAAGGATGGCTTAAGAAGCGATGCAGGAAGAAGAAAGTGGTGCAGGAAGCAAAGGAAGGCGACATGGATGGGATGGAGTTAGTAAGATGTTGTTGAAGTCAGGAGCCCGCCTGAAGAGAGGAATGGCAATTTATTTTCAAAAGATGTTGTTGAAGTCAGGAGCCCGCCTGAAGAGAGGAATGGCGTTTAATTTTCAGAGTTGATGGTTGAAGTCAGGAGCCCGCCTGTAGAGAGGAATGGCGATTTATTTTCAAAAGATGTTGTTGAAGTCAAGAGCCCGCCTGAAGAGAGGAATGGCGACTTATTTTCAAAAGTTGATGGTGAAGTCAGGAGCCCGCCTGAAGAGAGGAATGGCGATTTATTTTCAAAAAATGTTGTTGAAGTCAGGAGCCCGCCTGAAGAGAGGAATGGCGATTCATTTTCAGAAGTTGATGTTGAAGTCAGGAGCCCGCCTGAAGAGAGGAATGGCGACTTATTTTCAAAAGTTGATGGTGAAGTCAGGAGCCCGCCTGAAGAGAGGAATGGCGATTTATTTTCAGAAGTTGATGTTGAAGTCAGGAGCCCGCCTGAAGAGAGGAATGGCGACTTATTTTCAAAAGATGTTGTTGAAGTCGGGAGCCCGCCTGAAGAGAGGAATGGCGAGTTATTTTCAAAAGATGTTGTTGAAGTCAGGAGCCCGCCTGAAGAGAGGAATGGCGTTTAATTTTCGGAGTTGATGGTTGAAGTCAGAGGAGCCCGCCTGTAGAGAGGAATGGCGATTTATTTTCAAAAGACGTTGTTGAAGTCAAGAGCCCGCCTGAAGAGAGGAATGGCGATTTATTTTTTCAAAAGTTGACGTTGAAGTCGGGAGCCCGCCTCTGAAGAGAGGAATGGCGATTTATTTTCAGAAGTTGATGTTGAAGTCAGGAGCCCGCCCTGAAGAGAGGAATGGCGACTTATTTTCAAAAGATGTTGTTGAAGTCGGGAGCCCGCCCGAAGAGAGGAATGGCAATTTATTTTCAAAAGATGTTGTTGAAGTCAGGAGCCCGCCTGAAGAGAGGAATGGCGTTTAATTTTCAGAGTTGATGGTTGAAGTCAGGAGCCCGCCTGTAGAGAGGAATGGCGATTTATTTTCAAAAGATGTTGTTGAAGTCAGGAGCCCGCCTGAAGAGAGGAATGGCGATTTATTTTTTCAAAAGTTGACGTTGAAGTCAGGAGCCCGCCTGAAGAGAGGAATGGCGATTTATTTTTTCAAAAGATGTGGTTGAAGTCAGGAGCCCGCCTGAAGAGAGGAATGGCGATTTATTTTCAAAAAATGTTGTTGAAGTCAGGAGCCCGCCTGAAGAGAGGAATGGTGATTTATTTTCAAAAGAGGTTGAAATCAGGAGCCCGCCTGGAGAACGGAAAGGCATACCTTTTAATTCAAGAAGGCAGTAGCCCACTAGGAGAGCAAAAGGTTACAGCAAAATGTCCCCGACCGGAATCCAAGAATCAGAAGGAAGACAACAAGATCTCGAAGGAGAAATAGTGCGAAGACCACAAAGAAGGAACCAAGGGTCGGAGGTCGGCAATCAAAATAGGCCGAGACAACCATGGTAAGAGCAGAAGAAGCATGTGAGGAAACATTGTAGCCAGCAGAATGGCAAGGAGCATGACAAGAACAAGCTAAAAAGGATAGATAAGAATTTGTAATACTGTAGCTTAGTCTAGCTTCTTATTTTTGTTTAGCACGGTGTAATGAGGGGATCAGTCAAGCAGTGGCAACAGCAGTAACAACAGTAACAGCAAGATCACAGCAGTCACGGTAGTCCCAGCTACCAAAACTTCCCGAACTACATTGACCTGATTCCCTTTTTGCCAGGGATATGTAGGAGACCTTCTGAGGCAAAGGTTCGGTCAAACTCTTCCAAAAAATGCTTTATACGGAGTGCTCAAACAGGCAAAAAATCGCTCGTATACGCTCACTTATCTTTGCACGGAAACTCTTCATGTTTCCGCGCAAAGAGGGGCAGCTGTGAGCACGTGATTTTTGCCTTACCTGAGAAATACTCCCAGAAAATTCAAAATAAAATAATTTCATGTTGGGCATGATTTTTGTGATTTTGTGTTATTTTTATCTTAAATCTGCATTTTTGTGTACGTGTTTATTTGTTAAATTAGTAAAACAAAAAAAAATATATATATACATTACGTGTTGCATTTTTTAGTGTTTAATATTATACGGTTTACATTTAAGTGATATGTAATTATGTGGGCTAATTGTAGTAAAAAATAGTTGTGTTATAGGTTAGTATATATGTATATACATATATATATATATATATATATATATATATATATATATATATATATATATATATATATTACTTAGGATTTTTAGGTAATTTAACTTAGAATTTTTAGGTTTGGATTAGGAATTAAAAGAAAAAAAAAGAGGACAAATACATAACAAAACCTGTCCAAGCCCAAACATTAGCCCAAATCCTACCCCTTTACCCAGCCCAAATCAACTCCAAACCCGGTTTGCCCCCATACCCGAACCGCCCATCACCCCATTGTTTGATCTGAGCCGTTGGATTGTTATTATCCAACGGCCAGGATTAAAAATACCATTTCAATATACCCAAATTAACCCAAACCCCCCCAAACCCTAAAATACACTCATTCTTCATACCTCTTCAAGACCGGCCGCCTCCCGCCGTCACTACCACCGCACGCCGCCGGCCGGAAATCGCCTCCGCCGGCGGCCGCCGTCCAAACCCCTCCATTTTAACACCAAATCTTCCCCTCACCTTCCCCATTACGAATCCGGCCTTCCCTTGCCTCGAATCATTCCGGAAATCTTCGAATCTTCGTCTAAAGATTCGAGTCAAAACCCAAACTATGCCAAACTTCACCAAATTCACACCACAGCCTCCTCATACCTCCCCCACACTCCCCTTAACATTGGTTTGGTTCGAATCTAACCGGAAATGCAAAAGCCCCAAACCCGAGCCCAAGAACCCTAGAATTGAGAAACTGGGGATTTCATGCGGATTGAACGAAATTGAAGTTAATAAACTTTAATTGGAATGTTTTCGTTTGAAAACATTCCAATTAAAGTCTATTTGACTTCAAATGCAACCGCAACTCTTTTCGAACCCAAGTCGGCCGAACACTCTCATCTTCAAAGGTATTTGTTTTCTTCTCCGTTTTGTTAATTACGCTCGGCCCTATAGTAGTTCTCAATTGTTGTCAATATCGTTGAGATTCGGATGCCATTTTCATTTCTCTCCTCATCTCTTTGGGACCTTTTATTTGGTCGATCTGTTAGTTGTTGTTCTTTGTCGATAACATGTAGTTGTTAGTCGAATTCAATTCGTTGTTAATATCGTCAAGTTATTGGATTTATGAAATGCTGTCCGAAAATCTGTTGGTCACTGTTTTATCGGATTTTGGTTGTCGATTACACATATCGTAATCGGTTAATCGAATGTTGTCAAATACGTGTTCGCGTCAAGTAGCGTCGTCGAATATTTGTTTGTCATTATTGCTGAAATTTCAGAATCATTGTTAGCCAATTAATCTGTTATCATTGCTATGTGTTGTAGTGGATTAGATGTCATCTTCTAATTACCTAGGTTGAGTTATTTGAATTACCACACAGTAATTAGCATTCCTGGATTGAATGAGACTGTTTGATTGGTTTGAAGCTGAAATCATGGTTCAAATTAGCTGACTAGGAAATCATGGGTTAACATTTAGAGTATTTAGTGTCCTGCACATGAGGCAAGTCAGTGGAGTCCACTGTCACAACAGAGCAGCCCACCAGTGCCCTGCACTTATCAGTTTTTAATTATGAAAACCCCATACTTAGACATGGTTTAGTGGGTTGGACAGAAGGAGGATGGGCAAGGGGCTGTTCTGCAGAATCTGGGTGTCCTAGGTGTTGTTTGTGGTTATAAATAGATAGGTATTGATACCTAAAAGGGGGGGATACATACAGTAGGGACATTTTCAGAGTACCTGGAGAGGAGATAAAACAGTGATAACAGGCATATACCAGGAGAACACACTGAGAGAACTAGAGAAAAAATAGGCAGTGATAACAGAGTGTCTGGAGAGCAAAAACAAAACAGTCACACAGAGAGAAAGGCTACTGGTTCATAGGATTTGTGGTCACTGCTTCGATTGTTTGCTCCAGTGGTTGAGTTGTTTGGCCATTGTTGTGACTGTTGTATTCATTTGGTGTTGCTGGCCCAGTTTGTGGCCCCTGGTCGTTTGTTGCTGCTGTTAGGCATTTGTTGTTGATGTTGTGTCTTGGTTGTTGCTGTTACATCTCAGTTGGTTAGCTCTTGAGTTGCTTTTGGTCTATTGTTGCTGCCACTGGTTGTTTGTTGTTGCTCTTGGTCTGTTGGTTGTTGTTGTTGTTTCATTAGTTTGTCACTGGTTGTTGGTCTAAGTGACTGCTGGTCCTTTGGTTGTTACTGCTTGGTCATTTGTTGCTGGTTCAGTATTGTTGAGGCTGGTCCAGTTTGCCACTGGTGTAGTATTGTTTGTTGCTGTCTGGTTGTTTATTGCTGCTTGGTTCAAGTTTTAGTCACTAATTCAGTGATTGATAAAGTTCGATTACTGTTGGTTGTTGGGTTGTAGCTGGTTCACTGGTTGTTGTTGCTGTTGGTTTACTGTTGGTTGTTATTGGTCTTTGATTGTTGCTGCTCCTGTTACTGTTCTTGTTGCTGTTGTTGCATTGCCATTGCTCACTCTTCCTTGTTCTTCCGCATTCCAGGTACACACCTCTGTTATTGTAGTTCTTCGGTTCGAAAAGAATGAAGTTTGAAGCTTATGCATAAAGTCTATTGAAACATGTAGTCGTCTAAAGCTCTCATGTCCAATTACTTTCTGTTATTCTCCAATTAAGCTTGTATTGTTAGTCTTGGTTATGGAAAAGTGTAGCTAGGCCAAAGATACACTATCATTAGATATGAACGTAAACCCGAATTAGTCTGTTGTATCTCTGTTCAATCTTCCCTACTCATGTGTGTAACCTCTAAGCCTGTTGAATGGTAGACCTTATGTTACAAGCAAGATTAGCTAGGGAGTTGTTACTCAACGGAATGACGTAATTAGATTAAAAAGAGTCGGGGGTGCATTTCATGTGACCCGACCCCAATTTTGGGCAAGAGTAAACAAAGCGTGTCAGGAACCACAGGCGCATTTCATGTGGTGTGGTTCGTAGCAAGTTTTAAGTAATTTGGAATCAACTCTTAGGTAAGATACAGTGGGATGTAGTTCGCTTTAGATTTGAATCAAAGGTACGCCTCGCCCAATAGTTGCACTAATCACATAGCCGTCATAAATGTACATATAAATACTTAGATTTCGAGATGCGTCGTTTCTTAACGAATATCACGCCTTTCTCAACAGTGTAAATAAGTAGTCGATCCGGGCGCATATTTTAGTTTTACCCTTTTAAATACGGGTGTGCATTTCATGTAACCCAAATCCAAACCCCGAAATGTTGAATAGGAATATGTTGAGGATCCGGGTGCATTTCATGTGACGTGATTCGAAAGCATATTTTAAGCAACTTTCTCTTTCGTAAATCGCAACCAATAATAAAAGCGGTAAAGGGGTATTAACTTGCACTAAGTACATAATTGTAAAAAGCAGATAGATAAGCCAAACACGACAGTTGAGGGACCGTGCTAGAACCACGGAATTCGGGAATGCCTAATACCTTCTCCCGGGTTAATAGAATTCCTTATCCGGATTTCTGGTTCGCGGACTGTTAAATAGAGTCATTCTTTTCCTCGATTCGGGATTTAACCGGTGACTTGGGACACCATAAATCTCCCAAGTGGCGACTCTGAAATAATTAAAATAAATCCCACCTCGATTGTCCTTTAATTGGAAAAACTCTTTGCACCCTTGCGGGTGTGTAAAAAAGAGGTGTGACAATCCCCGGCATAAATCCAAGTTCATAAGCAGAGGGAAGGCAACAAGGATCAGAAAGATAGATTCAGACTTCGACGGAAAACAATTCGAAGATTACAAAGAAGGAACCAATGGTCGGAGTTCGGCAATCAAGATAGGCCGAAATAACAATTGGCAGAAGAGAAGAAGCATCAGAAGGAACATCGAGTCAGACAAAATAGCAAGGAACATGACAAAATCAAGTTAAAAAGGATAGATAAGAATTTGCAATACTGTAACTTAGTCTAACTTCTTATTTTTCGTTTAGCACGATGTAATAAGGGGATTAGTTAAGCAGTGGCGCCAGCAGTAACAGCAGTAACAACAAGATCACAGCAGTCATGGTAGTCTCAGCTACCAAAACTTCCCGAACTACATTGACCTGATTCCCTTTTAGCCAGGGATATGTAGGAGATCTTCGGAAGCAAAGGTTCGGTCAAACTTTTCCAAAAAAAAAAAAATGCTTCACACGGAGTGCTCGGACGGGCAAAAATCGCTCGTATTAGCTCATTATCTTTGCACGAAAACTCTTCATGTTTACGCGCAAAGAGGGGCAGTTGTGAGCACGTGATTTTTGCCTCACACGAATTACTCCTAAAAAATTCAAAATAAAATATTTCTGTGTTGTATGCAATTTTTGTGGATTTTATGTTAATTTTCTCTTATTGTTTGCGTTTGTGTGTCCGTGTTTAAATAAATAAAAAATACAAAAATATACTGCATTAGTACATGAAATTCAAGTTTGCAATTAAGAGTAATTAAGTTTGTTTTGTGAAAATGAAAAATGATAAAAAAATATATACCTTTTGCATGTTTTTTTACCATTTAAGGTCCAATTGTGTAATTTTATTTTAATTTGTTATTTTTATAACGTGTGATAATTTTATTAAGCATCAATTTGTTATTGGTGAATTAATTAGGATTATTTTTATAATTTTTTGCATTAGGATTTCGGTTTACATTTTTATTAATTTAGAAAAACAAAAATGAAGAAAACAAAATCAAATAAAGAGTTAAAAATCCGGATTGGGCCAATTGAAGACCAGGCCCAAACGATCCACCCAACCAAATAACCCTGTACCCGGTCCAACCCACCTGCCCGACCCCGCCCCATCGCCCAAAACGACCCACACTTTATTTAATAAAATGATCTGGACCGTTGGATTTCATTGATCCAACGGCCCAAATTAAGCCTGGCGTTTTGGCATAACAAAGACCCCTAAGACCCGTATTACTCCCTCATTTCCCCAATAAACCTTACCCGTTTCTTCTCTCTAAACCTACAGACACACATGAACCCTAGCCGCCACCATTTCTTTACCCAAAAGAACCGGCGGCAACACCATGGCCGGCCACCCAAACCCAACCATTTTTACACCCTAGGACCATTCAACTACCTTGAGTCCATATCCACACCCAACTCCCTTCGAATCCGACCGGAAATAGTCAAACCCCAATTCGAACAAGAACCCTAGAAAACCAAACATGGAGGGGGGCCGTCCGAAATTAGAGTTTAATTTGGGGTTTAATTGACTTTAGTCGCAGTGTTCTTAGTAAAGAACACTCGATTAAAGTCCATTCGACCTCAAAAAAGGGGTTCGATTCAAGAAACTAGCCTAGGTTCGTCTATGTCCGAATTCTATAGGTACTCTTTCTTTCTCATTTATGTTCGTTTGTTTCATTCTGTTGTTTGTATACATTTGTCATTTGTTGATTAATTTCTGTTATTTTTATATTTTTTATTTTTAATTTCTGTTCTTCTCCCAAACTCAAAGACTTTTGTTTCTTCTGCTTATCAATTGTTTTCTGTTTTGATTTATTTGATTACGTATGTTGTGGAATATGTATTCGCGACGATTAGCGTCGTCGAATAGTTAGCTTTGTATTTTTCCGGTATTGGCCGAGAGTTTCTTGAATCACTGTTTTTGCGATTGATTGTTATCAATTATCGATCAATTGTATGTCGGTTAAATCCGTTACAAGCTGGATACAAAGTTTAGTCGATAGTTAAAACGTTACTGGTTTTTGATTTTTGTGTAAATTTCTGTTTGCATTGCTTGTTTGAGGATTTGATTCGCTTTGTCGATTGTTTGACTCACTGGTTAAGTTCACTACTAATCGATTTGGTTCAGATTTTGTTGAATCCTAATGTGTATATTGTTGAGTTATAGGGATAACTGGACAATTGTTTATTTTGAGTTTAAGATTGCATTGTTAGCTAAGTTTGTATTCAGAATGTAGGTTGGTTATAACTGCATTCCTAATAGAGTTTTCGAGGGTAGTTTGGAATTTGAGAAGATGAAAATGATCCAGCAAGTTGTTGATTAGGTAATACTATTGGACTAATGAGTTAATCAATACACTGTAGTGTCAGAAAGGAAAGGAGATCACATGGACACCATGTTTACAAAGTTTGAAAGAATTTAAACAAAGATATGGGCTGCTAACACATTTTGAATTAAAAATAGGATTAGATATTAAGTAGTGGGCTGGGCAGAGAATATAAGGGTCAGAAATTAGTTTTTAATACTGTTAGGTGCTCTTAAGAGCTGTAAATCAGGAAAACACATGGGGGTGATTAAAAGGTTAAAGAGAGGCATGTGCAGGAAAAGGGAGGGGAAAGGCTGTTCTATTTTTGGTCTATAAAACAGTAGGCAGAGGGAGTTTAAGAGGAGGGGGAGATTTTTGGTGAGCAGGGAGATAGACACAGAGAGAGCTTAGAGGCAGAACACTGTTCGAAAAATAAAACACACACATAAGAGAAGGGTTCTAAAAACAGAATAGGGAGAAAAATAGACACTCATACAAATACTGATCGAAAAGCTGGGTTCAAAACATTGAAGTTCTTTGTCCATTTTTGATTCTTAAAAGGGGTTCTATTGAGTCTTTCGGGGTGTTTATGTTCTCGTTGTTTTCATAAACTCATTCCGGGCTTGGTTGAGTGTGTTTTGGGTGATTTGAAATTGGTTTCTGCTGCTGATTAAAGCACAGTTTATTGCTGTGTTGTTGCTGTTGCATTACTGCCTGTTGCTACTGCTGATTCTTTCCCTTTCTCATCAATTCCAGTTTCAGGTACACACTTGTAAACCCCAAGCTTATGGAAATAAAGCAAATGAAGTGAAATGTTCATGCAACATTGTTGTTAATTTCATTTTTCTGTTTTCTATTCTATGTGCAAATCCAACTAGAGACATTTGTATTCAATTAGGACTAGTTTAATTGTAAATCATTTTAATTTTCGTCGGAGTGGATAGATCCATTTTAAATCAGCTTGTAGTAGATAATTAGCTGAAAATCATGAAACCATAACGGTTCTGTTCAGTATTAGAATATGAGAGCTAAGAATCAATATGACATTATTTCTCTAACAATACTTTAACTTAACAATAGGTTATATAATTTTGTGTCAAATGCTTTTGTGTCAAATGCTTGGATGTCATTGTTTTTTTTAGTGTTATAAAGACTGCAACAGAATTTGTATATTACTGCTTGTTCTCGAATGCCTTCATTAAACATCAGTCATTATAGAATTGTAGTTTAGTTAAAATTCTTAGTTTCCACCAGAGGATCGATCTAAAATTTTATATACTTGAACATAACAAAATTCGTTTCTTAAAGGCCTTTGACAGTTATAATTATAAGAGAATGTATATAATTCTTAACTCCATTTTTTTGAACTCTTTAGCTCATGTAAAGATCACTGTTTTGGATGCCTGAAAGCCAATATGGCAATTGAAAGTAACGGGAGAAAAGAGACTGCCGCTGGTTGTTCCTTCGTAGGCACCATGGTCGTGTTTGCCACTAGAAATTATTGGCAAGTGCATTTAGACTCAGGCTTCCCCACATGCCAAACATGGCCAATTATCTATGAATACCTTTCTTCAAGTCTCGCGGACTCGTTGGCCAGTGGATACATTTGCTTTTGGGCAAGGCATATGAAGGCAGTAACTTGGAAGTTGATTGGTATAAAACATTTAGACTCGGGAAGATCATTAGCGAATTTCACGGTCTTTCAAAAAATTTATTAAGACGATAGACTCTTTAGGCGCGTTAGTTAATAAAAATACTTTTCCTAAATACGAGTGTGCACTTGGTGCGACTCAAATCCAAATCCCGGCGACGCTGAAATACACCGAAAGTCGTAGGCGTACTGGTTGCGGTATGACTCGAGGCGTGTTTTCGCAATGCCGCAAATTCCTTAAAATAACACTTAAACGTAAAAAGCACGTAGTTAAAATATATAAAGAAATCAGATAAAAACAAAAATTGCAGTTGAGCGACCGTGCTAAAACCACGGAATCCGGGAGTGCCTAACACCTTCTCCCGGGTTAACAGAATTCCTTATCCAGGTTTCTAGTTTCGCAGACTGTATACAGAGTCATAAATTTCCTCGGTTCGGGATTAAACCGGTGACTTGGGACACCATTATTTTTCCAAGTGGCGACTCTAAATTAATTAAATAAATCCCGTTTCGATTGTCCTTTAATTGGAAAAAACTCCCTCGCGCTCCCGCGGGTGCGTAAAAAGGAGGTGTGACAGCTCTGACGAATATTACCAAAACTGGGGCAAAAAATTTTCGCCATTGTCGAAAATTTTCTCAAAGAAACAAGGAAATCAATTAGAGAGATTTTAATTGGGAGAAATCAGGAGCCCGCCTGTAGAATGGAGGATGTTATTTTTAAGTGGAAGAAATCAGGAGCCCGCCTGTAGAATGGAGGTGTTATTTTTAAGTGGAAGAAATCAGGAGCCCGCCTGTAGAATGGAGGTGTTATTTTTAAGTTGAAGAAATCAGGAGCCCGCCTGTATAATGGAGGTGTTATTTTTAAGTTGAAGAAATCGGGAACCCGCCTGTAGAATGGAGGTTGTTATTTCAAGATGAAAAGTCAGGATGCCCGCCTGTAGAACAGAGGTGTTATTTTCAAATTGAAGGAGTCAGGATGCCCGCCTGTAGAATGGAGGTTGTTATTTTGAAGTTGAAGAAATCAGGAGCCCGCCTGTAGAATGGAGGTGTTATTTTTAAATTGAAGAAATCAGGAGCCCGCCTGTAGAATGGAGGTTGTTATTTTAAGTTGAAGAAATCAGGAGCCCGCCTGTAGAATGGAGGTGTTATTGTTATTCTGAAGAAATCAGGAGCCCGCTTGTAGAATGGAGGTGTTATTTTGAAGAAATCAGGAGCCCGCCTGTAGAATGGAGGTGTTATTTTGAGGAAATCAAGGAGCCCGCCTGTAGAATGGAGGTGTTATTTTGAAGAAATCAGGAGCCCGCCTGTAGAATGGAGGTGTTATTTTGAAGAAATCAGGAGCCCGCCTGTAGAATGGAGGTGTTATTTTGAAGAAATCAGGAGCCCGCCTGTAGAATGGAGGATGTTATTTCAAGTTGAAGAAATCAGGAGCCCGCCTGTAGAATGGAGGTGTTATTTTTAAGTTGAAGAAATCGGGAGCCCGCCTGTAGAATGGAGGTGTTATTTTTAAGTGGAAGAAATCAGGAGCCCGCCTGTAGAATGGAGGTGTTATTTTTAAATTGAAGAAATCAGGAGCCCGCCTGTAGAATGGAGGTTGTTATTTTAAGTTGAAGAAATCAGGAGCCCCCTTGTAGAATGGAGGTGTTATTGTTATTCTGAAGAAATCAGGAGCCCGCCTGTAGAATGGAGGTGTATTTTGAAGAAATCAGGAGCCCGCCTGTAGAATGGAGGTGTTATTTTGAGGAAATCAGGAGCCCGCCTGTAGAATGGAGGTGTTATTTTGAGGAAATCAGGAGCCCGCCTGTAGAATGGAGGTGTTATTTTGAAGAAATCAGGAGCCCGCCTGTAGAATGGAGGTGTTATTTTGAAGAAATCAGGAGCCCGCCTGTAGAATGGAGGTGTTATTTTGAAGAAATTAGGAGCCCGCCTGTAGAATGGAGGATGTTATTTCAAGTTGAAGAAATCAGGAGCCCGCCTGTAGAATGGAGGTGTTATTTTTAAGTTGAAGAAATCAGGAGCCCGCCTGTAGAATGGAGGTGTTATTTTTAAGTGGAAGAAATCAGGAGCCCGCCTGTAGAATGGAGGTGTTGTTTTCAAATTGAAGAAGACAGGATGCCCGCCTGTAGAACAGAGGTGTTATTTTCAAATTGAAGAAGTCGGGATGCCCGCTTGTAGAATGGAGGTTGTTATTTTGAAGTTGAAGAAGTCGGGATGCCCGCCTGTAGAACAGAGGTGTTATTTTCAAATTGAAGGAGTCAGGATGCCCGCCTGTAGAATGGAGGTTATTATTTTGAAGTTGAAGAAGTCGGGAGCCCGCCTGTAGAATGGAGTTTGTTATTTCAAGATGAAAAAGTCAGGACAATTTGAAGAAGTCAGGATGCCCGCCTGTAGTACGGAGGTGTTAATTGCAAGTTATCACAATCAGGAGCCCGCCTGTAAAACAGAGGAATACATTTCAAGGTCGAAACAGAATTCAATAATACCAAGGGTTACAACAAGAACCCCCTGCATAACAAGTCTTAAATCGAGGAAGCAGTATCCCCCAGCAGAAGGATAAATTGAAGATATAGATAAGAGTTTACAGTTCATAAATCATAATTTAGTCTAGCTTCTTATTTTGCTTTTGCATGGTGTAATAAAAAGGTCAGCAAGTGTCACACCTCCCTTTTTACTACCCCACACTGCTTAAAAGCGTATAAATACACTTGTAGGGTATACCCCGACGCTCAATTACCCGAAACGGATAAAACAACGTAAGGGAAGGAGTTTTTCCAATTTAAGGACAATCGGTTCGGGATTTTATTAGAGATTAATCAGAGTCGCCACTTGGGAATGACAATGGTGTCCCAAGTCACCGGTTAATCCCGAATCCGAGGAATTTTGACTCTTAAAATGTATGCGAAGCAGAGGTCCGGATAAGGAACTTTGTTAATCCGGGAGAAGGTGTTAGGCACTCCCGGATTCCGTGGTTTTAGCACGGTCGCTCCACTGTCGTTTTTTGACTTTTGTTTGACTCAATTATAGGTTTTAACAACATAATGTGCTTTTACGTAAATATTATTTTTAGGAATTTGCGACATCGCGGAAACACGCCTCGAGTCATACCGCAACCAGTACGCCTATGACTTTTGGGGTATTTCGGCTTTGTCGAGATTTGGATTTGAGTCGCACCAAGTGCACACTCGTTCGTAGGAAGGTATATTAAAATCGTGCCTTAAGATATTCTATGTCGGCTTTTAACTTTAGGAGAGGCTATGGAATTCGCTATTAGCCTCTCCGGTTCTATTATGTTATTCTATTACTAAATGGGGCCCCGGTGTTATTCGGGCGAGGCTCATCCCAATTTAATTAAAGGATACTAATATTTAACTATGTTTTCTACATTTGTTTTTTCCTTAATCGTATCTTAACAATAAGAATCCCAGGCCCGTGTAGTTTGTTGTTATTGGGCCTGGATTTTCCATGGACTATCTTCGAGATCCAGGTTGCCTTGGGTTTAAACTTGCCGGCTTCATTAGCGTCACGTTGTAACTCAAATCTCGTTTGCATATTGAGCCCAAACTAATCGGTAGTAAACTATTATGAAACAACAATAAATGCAAAGAACTAGAAATAACGTAAATCAACAAGTTTTTAAAAATTGAAATCAGACTTGCTTTTATTCATTGAAAGAGTAGAATCACTGTACATGAAAATTTATATTAATTCTATGATTATAACTAATTAAGAGGAAAACTAAGTTAACCGACTACTTTTATCCTTATTTTTGCGCTCTAACATATACTAACAATGAAGCGTTTCTAAACTAAGGAATTAACAATAGACAGTCTAGTTATGTGATGTATGATCCAGAGTCTAATTACTTGCTAAAAATTACCAGATCATCATGCTAAGTGACTAATGGAAATTGCACCAGATTTTAGTAGAGTTTCTGTTAGTTGTTCTTATTCTTGTTACCCAACTATGATACTTCTCTAATCATTATTCTCTTTTGGAACTTAAGTGTGATCAATTACTAACACTGATATGAACCATATTTATTTGATATTCCTAAAACCAATTTTTATATTAACGTTACTTCACTGATTATTCCTTATTCCAACTCATCTGGATATCGAGGAAACAAGCTGACTATGTGAGCATATTGATAACTTCATATGAAGAGCTTTGTTATTATAGGCCTATGTGATGATTATTAACTTCATTTTAAAGGTTTTACCTAATTAACTAGGTGATAAGCTATCTATATTATACTACTACTATACTACTACTACCACACTAATTATTACAGCATTTTTTGTTTCTGTTTTTCCTTGCTATCTACTGCAGTATACTATAAATTAAAAACGGAATTACAAGTAGACAACAAAGTAACTCAAATCTTCATTTCATTCAAACCAGTCTCTACAGCTTGATTTCTGGACAAGAATATACCTGGATCAAATGAAAGGAAACCGATGAGTCTAGGGGAGGCAGGTAAGTAACAGCAATAGACCCAAACAATGAATGCAACAGTAGAGTGAAGATCCAAATGCGTAGAACAATACAGCAACACAGCAACAAAGAAACCCAGAGATTAACGAGCAAACGAACCCAGCAATCAACTAAATCAGCAAACTCTCACTCGAAGAATACCAGAAACACTATTGCTAAATTGCTATGTTTTGTATGAATTTCAGCTTAGGTGTATTTTTCAGATTACTCAATGTTGGAAAAAAAAACCCCTTTTCAGCCCCTTTCTTAGAGATATTTATAGCTATTTTTAGGGCTGAATACTTGGGGAGGAAGTATGGGATTAATCCCACTTCTCCCCTCCTAAAATTATCAATTCTACACTTAAACCCCATTTCAGTTATGAAAAACCCTTCCAGCATGTGCTGGAAGGTTCTAAAAGATTCCTTTTAGGGCCTTTTACTAGTATGACCTTAGGGGTTTGAGATTTTTACAGATTTCCCATTTTTAGGAGACCATTATACCCCTAAATCTCTGCAAAATTGCAGAAATCAGGAGCATGAATGACTCCATTACCCTTTTAAGTTCTAACTAGTTACTATTTTACCTTTTTAATACCCAATTATGCCCCTAAGGGCACTGCTGATTTACTAGCCTACCTAGGTCAATTTTCAGCTTGTTTTGCACCTATTTAACTAATGGCCAGCCCTGGCATTAGTATTTAAGGGCTGGCCAGTTCTATTTTAAGAAACCATTTCAATTCTAGCCACTTTTAATCTAATTCCAGTCAATTAAGACCAAATTATTTCAATTTTAAGCTAATTGCAGGCATAGCCCGTTTTATTGTTATGATTAAACTATTTAAAACTTAGCCAGTCTCAAGTTGAGACTTGGCTTTGGCTATTAAGGCCAATTACTGAACATTTGGGCCCAAAACCATTTACAGGTTTGGCCACTTTGCTGTTCAGGGCTCAATATAGAGCCTGGGCTAGTCTGCATTTGCAGACATAGCCCCTTTTGCACAACCAGCCACTTTTAACAGTGAGCTGTGTGTTAGGGCTTATAGAATTGGTCAACCCTTTGCAAGGTTGACCATTCTTAGGCCAATTATTTAACTTATAGCCTACCTTGTTCATTTCAGTTCTAACCTATTTAAAAACTAGCCATTTTCAAGGAACCTAACACTAACAACTATAACCAATTCCCCTAAGGTCTGACCAGTTAATCAGACATTCATAATCAACAAGAGATAGCAAAAACTTAATCATTACCAACATGTACTGCACACAGAAACACACATGATCAAATAAAATGGATTAATTAACCCAAATTCATAGAAAACAATTGATAAAGTTGAATTTCAGTCCATTAACTCATATTATTAGACTACATGTGATAAAGTATGAATCCATATTAGTTCTGACCTAATCACTCCTAGCTCAAGTCATATGACATTTGAAGAACTTTAGAACTTTTAAGGTTCATGGCACAGTTACACATATAAGCATAGATTCTCATGAAACAGTCAACATGATTTAACTAAACATAACATAAGCATGGCAGTCAGATTTTACTTTCAAGTATCAATCCTAGCTTGATGTACACATGTGAAAAGTGAAAAATGAGAAACAAGAGAGATATGGAGAAACAAAGAAGATCATGCAAAAGTGGCAAGAGAAAGATCAAGGAATCAGAAACCAATATTAAGACAAAAGACACCTTAATTCATATGCCAAACTAAACAGGTGTAATATATATGAGAGATAAGGAACACAAGGAGATGAGGAGTCAAACAGAGAGCATAGATGAACAAATTAAAACCTAAAACTAATACAAATGCATGACAGATAACATGAAGGAAGGAAGAACATGGAAATGAAGAAAAGGAAAATATGGAGAAACAGTGAAGGAGAAACAGAAACCTAAATCTATCATGAAGAGAAACAGACCCAGATTGGCATACTTATTCAGCAAATAAAAGCATATGAGAGGTGACATGACATGAAACCGGACTTGCACTAAAATGATCACAAATAAGACCACCAAAATGTGAGCAAAGAAGTGAACCCCAGATTAAACACAGGATAACTTGATATAAGAGATGAATAAAGATAGCCAAGCTTTTACTAAGACTAAACATATGAAGGCACAGAAAGAGAAACAGTTGAGATATTGCAAGCCAACAAAAGGTAATCTAATACAAAACTGAGTGACAATGAAAGACAAACAATTAAACATAGTATCAGAATCAAAACATGCAAGATGACAGAAGAACTACTGAAAACTACAAGATAAAGTATTTTAATACTAACAAAGGTCATCCAAGTCAAGTCTTCAAAATAGAGAAACAGATCAAAAATCCAAACAAACCAGATAAACCTTAATAACAATGACTAAACGACTAGGCATATAAAGCATCATAAAGAGAAGAGCAGTCATGCTTGTTGAAAACTAACGGATCGATAACCACAATACCAAGAAGATGAAGAGGAAAATATAGATTTTTTAACTCAGAAGAACAGAACATATATATGAGGATGAGATGAAAAATAGAACCCTAGTACTAAACAGTCAAAACAGGATGATCATAAACCCTAATACTAAACATGATCTTGAAAGAACAGGTTAAAGCATACGAAATCAAGCAAATAAGAATCTATGTCTATCAGAAAAGCATGCAAAGCAAAACCCTAAAACTAACATGACGAACAGAAACAAAAAAGATACTCATAGGCATGCAAATACACAAATCAAACAAAAAATATGCAGAATAAAGCACAAAAGAAAACAGATAGGGGTCAGGGACTTAGCTCGCGGGGCCTGTCCCCCGAGCTTCCTATTCTCTCTTTTTACTCTCTTCTCTTCAAATCTTATTCTCTTCTTCTTGTTTTCTTTTCTTTATTCTTTTCCAGATCTCTTTTTTTTTCAATTTTTCCTCTGTTCTTTCTTTTAGGCTCAAAGGGGGAGCCTTTTGGGATTCTGGGTTGTATGGTGGTGTTTGGGTGAGGAAAAGGTGAGGTCTTGGAAGGTTTTGATTTTGGGGTCACCGGAGTTAGGTTTCCGGTGACCTTATTTTGGATATTTGAGGCGACTGGGGCAGATTCGAAGGGAACCAGTGGTATAGGGATGTAGATCAAGGGAAGGGGAAGAGATTGGCATTGGTTTTAGGTGGATCTTCATACTTTGGTGGTCACCGGCATAGATTCCGGTGACCGGGACTTCGAAGAACAGGGTATTTTTCTGGGGTTTTGGGTGTATTATGGAATGAAGAAGAAGGAGAAGATGAGAAGTGGGGTAAAGGGAAGCCGGCGACCACCGTGGGAGTGGTGGCCGCCATGGCCGTCTAGGGTTCTCTGTATGAAGGCGATGGTGATGAAGATGAAGAGAGGGGCGGTCGGTCTCTAGGGTTCGTAAAAAATGGGCGAGAATTCAGACCAAAGCCTTATATAGCCAAGGCATCCGAGATAATCTGAGCCGTCCAATTGATGGAGATCAACGGCTCACACTCACGTTACTAAATTAGCGTCGTTTGATTGCTTGTGAGACTAAGGTCTTTAGCCGTTAGATCACCTTGAATGAACGGCTGAGATCAAATCTCAGCATTAATCAATCCCCTTATAATTCAACTATTATTCTCAGCCGTTGATTTGAGGATACGAACGGCTGAGATCACCTCTGCTCAAAACCATTGGACCGGGTCTGTTTGGGCTTAAGTGCTTGGGCCACCAAATCCAATTCAAATTGGCCCAAGCTTAATACACTACCAATTTTGTATTTTCCGATATTAATCTATTTTTATGTATTTTTCTTTTATATTTTTTTTTTCTTTTTCTTTTATGAAAAATTATAAATCCTAATTTACTATTTACTCTAATTTTCTAATATTTTTTGCAATTTTTTCTGCTATTTTTCTTTATTTTCTCCTATTTAAGCTATTTTTAATTTTCTTAAAATCTAACTAATTAAACTAACAAACTAATTACTTAGCCTATTTTTTTTTTGATTTTCTTTCTAATTTCTACTTATTCAAACTCAAAAGTGTAGCTAATTTCAAACAAGGCATGTAATTACACTCAAAAAATGTATTTATTTTAATTTTGGAATTATTTGCCCGGTGCAAAAATCATGTGCTCACAGTTGCCCCTCTTTGCTCGGGAACACGAAGAGTTTCAGTGCAAAGACAAGTGAGCAGTAATGAGAGATTTTTGCACATTGGCACATTCCGTAAAAGCATTTTTGAAAACCTTTTGACCGCACCTCGCTTTAGAGGTTGCCTACATATCCTGGGCTAAACAGGAATCAGGTCAGTGTAGTTCGGGAAGGTCTGAAAGTTTAAAACTACCAGACTCACTGTTGCATTGACACTATTGAGACCTGCTGACTTACTCCTTATTACACCGGGGGGAAAAATGTAAAATGAAGAAGCTATTCTAAGCTATGATCCTACAATTACAATCGTTCCTAATCTAGCTTTTGCTCTTCTTCCCTTTCCGGTGATACAAAATCTTCCTTTTTTGTTGATTTTCTTCGATGCTGACTCTCTTTTTTGTTGATTTTTCTTTTCTTGTTGACTCTCTTTTTTGTTGATTTTCTTGTTTTTCTTGATCTCGAACTGAACCTGCTTAAAACAAAACAACAAACTACCTCTTTTTTTCTTTTTCTGCCCCAGTGTGGGCCCTTTTTTTTTTAATTGTATAAACCATGATGTGCAAAAAATATTCCCGTATTAGAAGGTGGGCGCCTAACAGAATTTAAACGTGCAATGCGAATGCAGAAAATATTCCCATATTTGAAAGTGGGCGCCTAACAGAATTTAAACGTGCAATGCGAATGCAGAAAATATTCCCGTATTTGAAGGCGGGCACCTAACAGAAATTAAACGTGCAATGCAGAAATGTATTCCCGTATTAGAAGGTGGGCGCCTAACAGAATTTAAACGTGCAATGCGATGCAGAAAATATTCCCGTATTAGAAGGTGGGCGCCTAACGGAATTTAAACGTGCAATGCAAATGCAGAAAATATTCCCGTATTTGAAGGTGGGCGCCTAACGGAATTTAAACGTGCAATGCAAATGCAGAAAATATTCCCGTATTTGAAGGTGGGCGCCTAACAGAATTTAAACGTGCAATGCAGAAATGTATTCCCGTATTAGAAGGTGGGCGCCTAACAGAAAGTAAACGTGCAATGCGAATGCAGAAAATATTTCCGTATTAGAAGGTGGGCGCCTAATAGAATTTAAACGTGCAATGCGAATGCAGAAAATATTCCCGTATTAGAAGGTGGGCGCCTAACAGAATTTAAACGTGCAATGCAGAAATGTATTCCCGTATTAGAAGGTGGGTGCCTAACAGAAAGTAAACGTGCAATGCGAATGCAGAAAATATTCCCGTATTAGAAGGTGGGCGCCTAATAGAATTTAAACGTGCAATGCGAATGCAAAAAATATTCCCGTATTTGAAGGTGGGCGCCTAACAGAATTTAAACGTGCAATGCGAATGCAGAAAATATTCCCGTATTTGAAGGTGGGCGCCTAACAGAAAGTAAACGTGCAATGCGAATGCAGAAAATATTCCCGTATTAGAAGGTGGGCGCCTAACAGAATTTAAACGTGCAATGCGAATGCAGAAAATATTCCCGTATTTGAAGGTGGGCGCCTAACAGAATTTAAACGTGCAATGCGAATGCAGAAAATATTCCCGTATTAGAAGGTGGGCACCTAACAGAATTTAAACGTGCAATGCGAATGCAGAAAAGTATTCCCGTATTAGAAGGTGGGCACCTAACAGAAATTAAACGTGCAATGCGATGCAGAAAAATATTCCCGCAGCCTGAGGACCGGGGAGTGGATTTTAAAAGATGTTACCTTCCTCTTTTTGGTATTTTCTTATCTCTTGCCTGTGAATTTCTCCACTTATTCGGCGGACTTTCTCTTTTTGGTATTTTAAATTTTCCACATTGGTCACATTCACTTTAAAGTGATTAGTGACAATTTGTTCCTGCATGAAACAAAATTTATTAGATATAAACTGCTGGCAACTGGCATCTGCCGTCCCCACTTCTTATTGCTTCCTTTGTTTTTGCTTTCCCATGTTGCATGGCTTTTCGACTTCTTGTCCCTTGCAGACTCTTTTTGTATTTTTCTCATTTCTCCATTTTTGTTTTGTTTTCTTTTTCTTTTGCCATGTTTTCCAAGCTTCTTTATTCCTTTCCCCAATCTTCTATCCTTTCTGACCCAATGTTATTTCAACTTCCGTTATCAGGAGCTGGTAGTTAGCTCTCAAAAAGGTAAACAATGAAATGCAGAAAAATGAAAGAAAGGTAAGGGTATTTTGGAGAGATGACGGAACTTATCTGGGTATTTGCTGGCTGATTCCGCTGACCATGCCATGTATTTAAACTCTGACCCAGTTCGTTCCAATCATCATTCTGACTCTAGATTGCCTTTGACCCAAACCGATACTCTTTTTTGTTGCCCTTTCTCTTTTCTGATGATCCTCACGATCGCCTTACGGTGCCTCGAAAGGTTTTCACCAATAAGACTCTCTCATTTATTCTCTCAACCTCACAATCATCTCACGGTGCCGATTAAGGTTTTCACTGATGAGACTCTCTCATTTTATTTTTCTCAACCTCACAATCGCCTCACAGTGCCGGCTAAGGTTTGTCCGATACTTCGCTCCTCCTTCGTTGTATTTGTTATCATTTCAAAATTGATCAGAAAGTCTTTCTTTGGACCGTAACGTGGCTTTTGGACGGGTTAAGAAAGAAAGATATAAAGGCTCAAAATTTCAACGAGGGTTAAAAATATTTACAACTCTCGGAATTATTAAACATAACTTCTGCCCCAGTTTCAATATGTGGGGAATTTTTGGATTTTTTCTTTATTGTGATTGAACCTCAGAGAGGCTGCCTACGTACCCTTTCGGGATCAAGTCAGACGTAGTTCATCCAACTTCATTAGTTAGATGGATTTCTTTTTGACTTTTTCCCGATTTCTTTGTCTTTTTCTCTTTTTTTTTTCATTTTTTTTTTCATTATTATTTTTTTTTTCATTTTTTTCATTTCATTTTTCATTCTGGCAATTTCGATCTTATTGCACTAGAGCGATTCCGAGAGAGGGATATGAAAGAATTCATTCATTAAGGCTCAAATGGGTTATCAATGGATAAAGTGTTTGGATAGAGAATAAAATGCCTTCGTCATTTCAATTCCAAAATCACAACAAAATACAAAACATACAATTGAAAAGGAATCATACATAGTATCTTTTGACCGCGTCTGAATTAATAGCAGTCTCTACGCACTTTCCTTCAATATCTGTTAAATATAATGCTCCATTGGACAACACCCGTGATACCACGAACGGTCCCTGCCAATTCGGCGCAAACTTGCCTTTTGCCTCTGCCCAATGTGGTAAGATACGCCTCAATACCAGTTGTCCAACTTCAAACTTTCGAGGTCGTACCTTCTTATTATATGCTCTGGCCATTCTCCGCTGATACAACTGTCCATGGCAGACTGCGGCCAGTCTCTTCTCATCAATCAAATTCAATTGTTCTAACCGGGCCTTTACCCATTCATCGTCATCTATCTCAGATTCGGCTATAATTCGCAATGACGGTATTTCTATTTCTGCGGGTATAACAGCCTCCGTTCCGTACACCAGTGTATAAGGTGTGGTACCGATAGAAGTACGTACCGTCGTGCGGTAACCCATGAGAGCAAAGGGTAACTTTTCATGCCATTGCCTGGATCCCTCCACCATTTTTCGGAGAATCTTCTTGATATTCTTGTTAGCCGCTTCTACTGCTCCATTCGCCTTTGGCCTGTAAGGTGTGGAATTGCGGTGCGTGATCTTAAACCTTTCACAAACTTCCGCCATGAGATGACTGTTTAAATTGGCTCCATTGTCTATGATAATCACCTTGGGGATTCCAAATCGGCATATAATATTTTCATGCACAAAATCCACTACCGCTTTCTTCGTCATCGCCTTGAATGTCTTAGCTTCGACCCACTTGGTGAAATAATCAATTGCAACTAGGATGAACCTGTGCCCATTAGAAGCGGCTGGATCTATTGGGCCGATGACATCCATGCCCCAAGCAACAAAGGGCCAAGGTGCTGACATTGTGTGCAACTCATAAGGCGGGGAGTGGATCAGATCCCCATGTACCTGGCATTGATGGCATTTCCTTACATACCTGATACAATCACGCTCCATAGTGAGCCAGTAGTACCCTGCTCTCAAGATCTTCTTTGCTAAAACATATCCGCTCATGTGGGGTCCGCATACTCCAGCATGTACTTCAATCATGATTTCATCTGCTTGTTGTGCATCCACACACCGCAATAAACCCAGATCTGGTGTTCTTTTGTATACCACTCCTCCACTGAAGAAAAATCCATTGGCTAGACGCCTGATGGCTCTCTTCTGATCTCTAGTGGCTTGCTCCGGGTATTTGCCAGCTTTCAAGTATTCTCTAATATCATGATACCACGGCTCTCCATCCGACTCTTCTTCCACAGCGAAGCAATAAGCATTCTGATCTCGGACTTGGATCTGGAGTGGATCTATATATGTCTTGTCCGGATGATGCAACATAGAGGACAACGTGGCCAAAGCATCTGCAATCTCATTGTGCATTCTTGGGATGTGCTTGAACTCTATAGACCGGAATCTTTGAGACAACTCGTGCAAACAATACCGATATGGTATCAATTTCAAATCTCGTGTCTCCCATTCCCCTTGAATTTGGTGTACCAAGAGATCCGAGTCACCCATGACCAAAATCTCTTGAATACCCATGTCAATTGCCATCCTTAATCCCAAGATGCATGCCTCATATTCGGCCATATTGTTGGTACAGAAAAATCGAAGCTGAGCTGTAACGGGATAGTGTTGACCCGTACTTGAAATGAGTACCGCTCCGATACCAACGCCCCTGCTGTTGACGGCTCCGTCAAAGTACATTTTCCATCCTGGCCTCTCCTCTTGCTCCATCTCCTCGACAAGCATTGCCTCTTCATCCGGAAAGTATGTTTTCAATGGTTCATATTCATCATCCACCGGATTCTCGGCTAAGTGGTCCGCAATAGCTTGTGCCTTCATTGCCGTACGAGTTACATAGACAATGTCGAATTCCGTGAGCAGAATCTGCCATTTGGCCAGTCTTCCCGTAGGCATAGGCTTCTGAAATATATACTTGAGAGGATCCAATCGTGATATCAAGTACGTGGTGTATGCTGACAAATAATGCTTTTAGCTTCTGAGCTACCCAAATTAATGCACAACAAGTTCTTTCCAGTTGGGTATACTTCACCTCGTAGGATGTAAACTTTTTGCTGAGGTAGTATATGGCTTGTTCTTTCTTGCCTGTCTCATCATGTTGACCCAATACACAACCGAAGGAGTTATCTAGCACTGTTAGATACAAAATCAGAGGTCGCCCTGGTTCTGGAGGAACTAACACCGGAGGATTGGCCAAATATTCCTTAATCTTGTCGAAGGCTTCCTGACATTCGTTGGTCCATTTCACTGCCGCATCTTTCTTCAACAACTTGAAGATCGGCTCGCATGTTGATGTCAATTGAGCAATGAACCGACTAATGTAATTCAACCTTCCTAATAAGCTCATGACCTCCTTCTTGTTCTTTGGCGGAGGTAAACTTTGAATAGCCTTGATCTTTGATGGATCCAGTTCGATGCCTCGCCGACTCACAATAAACCCCAGTAGTTTCCCGGAAGGTACTCCAAAAGCACACTTCGCTGGATTGAGCTTTAGATTGTACCTCCGGAGTCTTTGGAAAAACTTCCTCAAATCTTTCACATGATCAGGTTGTTTTCTGGACTTTATGATGACATCGTCCACATATACTTCAATTTATCGATGCATCATATCATGAAACATTGTGGTCATTGCCCTCATGTAAGTTGCCCCGGCATTCTTCAATCCAAACGGCATTACTCTGTAACAGTACGTTCCCCAAGGTGTAATGAAGGCAGTTTTCTCACCATCTTCTTCGTCCATCAGGATTTGGTGATAACCTGCATAACAGTTCACAAACGAACCGATTTCGTGCTTGGCGCAATTGTCGATCAATATGTGGATGTTTGGCAATGGGAAGTCGTCCTTCGGACTGGCTTTGTTGAGGTCTCTATAGTCTACACACACTCTGGTTTTGCCATCTTTCTTCGGGACCGGCACAACATTTGCCAACCAGGTGGGGTATTTGGTAACTCTTATGACCTTTGCCTCAAACTGCTTATTCACCTCTTCTTTTATCTTCACGCTAATGTCCGTTTTGAATTTCCTTAGCTTTTGTTTTACCGGCCGGCATTCCGAGTAGATAGGCAACTTGTGTACCACTAGATCCGTGCTAAGCCCGGGCATGTCATCATAGGACCAGGCAAAGATGTCCTTAAATTCATGTAACAACCTTATCAATTCATCCCTGAGGGGTGCCTCCAAATGCACACTAATCTTTGTTTCTCGGACATCATCTTCGTTCCCCAAATTTACAGATTCCGTATCACTCAGATTCGGTTTGGGTTTTTCCTCGTATTGTTTCATGTCATTACTTATTTCCTCCAGGGCTTCCTCATCCTCACATTCTATTTCACTATCTTCCTCGATTTCTTGTATAGCTACGTGATTATCAGAACTGGGTCTAGAATCCTTCACACATGACATGGCATTGGAATCAACACATGCAAAACTGTACAAAAAGAAAAATAAAGAAAAATAAGGCAAAAGTGAAGAAAAAGGAAAAACTGCATTTCATTGATAAAAGAATGAACAATGTTCGGGATACATGGTGATTTTTTTTTCATGAGGGGAATGGGGAAACTATAAAATAACAACTTTCGGGAAGCAATGATGAAATTTTAAGCTAACTACCAAGACTCCTTCCGGATAAGGAAAGGAGTAGCTTCCCAATTGTTCAATGTGACTCCAGGCCCTACAAATTGCACGTCCATTCTGCTCGTGCCTTCCCCTGCTTCAATCGTATTCACCTCCCAAAACATCTTCTCAAAACCCAGCATTTCTTCATCAAGTTGGGTCTCAATGCACTTTGTTGCAGCAGATGGTTGATGTTTTGTACCAGGCCTGATGAAGGTGTCGGATAATTTGGGTATGGGTTTGGGCAAGGTCCAGTTCTTTTTGGCTTTAGAGGCTCTTTGGATATCGGCAAAGGTGGGTTTGAACCCTAAGCCGAATGTACCTTTATTCTCCGAAAGCTGAACTGGTTGAATGACTCCCTGCAGTGTTTTGCCTAATCCCCTCCCCGGTGCAAATCCGTTTCTCAGCATTTCTCTGGCCACCATCACAGCAGTTGGTGCCATCATAGGGGTTGGTAATTTTTCTCCTTCAGTAATTTTATTCACTACAACAACATCCGTCACTTGGTAGACCCAAGGACCTCTATCCCCATCAGTACCGTCAAAAGGTGCTACCACATTACAAGCATTTTCCTCCCCGTGTACAACAATCTCTTGCTGTTCCCACTCAAACTTGACCATCTGGTGTAGAGAAGATGGTACTGCCTTGGCCGCATGAATCCAGGGTCGACCTAACAGCAAGTTATACGATACGGCAATGTCGAGCACCTGGAACTCCATCGTAAAATCAACGGGACCGATGGTCACTTCCAAAATAATATCTCCTAACGTGTTCTTACCTCCGCCGTCAAACCCTCTCACATTGATACTGTTTCTCCGGATTCTGTTCGGGCTAATGTTCAGCTTCCCTAAAGTTGACAGTGGGCAAATGTTCGTGCTCGATCCATTGTCAATCAATACCCTGGTCACGACTGACTCTTCACTCTTTACCGTGAGGTACAATGCTTTATTGTGTTCGGTTCCTTCCACCGGCAGCTCCCTATCAGAGAAGGTGATTCTATTAGACTCGAAAATTTTGCTGGTAATCTTCTCCAAGTGACACACTGAAATCTTCTCCGGAACATGAGCCTCATTTAGAATCTTCATAAGAGCCTTCCGGTGCTCTTCCGAATGTATCAACAAAGATAGCAAAGAAATTTGGGCCGGGGTCTTTCTTAACTGCTCAACCACTGAGTACTCTTGTGACTTCATTTTCTTAAGAAATTCTTCTGCTTCCTCCTCCGACACCTGGCTTCTTCAATTGACTTTCTCTCACCGTCTTCATCTTTCTCAGTTCCTCTGGAGCAAAACACCTTCCAGATCGTGTGAGTCCATGCGTTTCGTTAATTTCACCAGAAATCTCTTTTCCCTTGTAAACTACTGCTACCTTGTTATAGTTCCAAGGTACAGTTTTTGTACTCACCACTGGCATTTGCACTACGGGTTTTATGATTACTGGCTCTGCACTTGCACCTTTCACAGTCACGATCGTCTTTGCACCTGGGACTACCACTTTTAAACCTCCCATCACTACTGGCTTTGGTTTCTCAACAATTGCCTTCTCCTTCACAACTTCCTTTTCTAACTTGTCACTCGACTTTATCATCATGACGGCCTGAGATGGTTTTTGATTGCCATCACCCTGCACCAATTCTATCATATGCGTTTCGTGGTGATTTGGTAATGGATTCTGGGTAATGTTTGGGGCTTCGGGAGCCTGTACTTCGATTCTCCTCTCATCGATAAGATCTTGAATGGCATTCTTTAATTGCCAACACTTCTCAGTATCGTGGCCCAATGTTCCCGAACAGTATTCACATCTGACAGAAGAATCAAGATTTTTCGGGGGTGGGTTCGGAACTTTTGGTGCAACCGGTCTCAACATCCCCAATTCTTTCAACCTGTGGTAAAGACTGGTATATGATTCTCCGAGAGGAGTGAATGTTTTTCTTGCTTTGTTTCTCCAATCAGCGTCCGGCCTGGGTCTATTCTGGTTTCGGTAAGGTTTAGGGGTTGGGTATGTGTTTTGGGTGTGGTACACATTGTGTGGAGCTTGAGCTGTCCACACATGAGGTAGTGGTGGTGGGTAAGCTTGGGCTTGCGGGTGGTGGTAATGTGGGACAGTTGGTGGGTATGGTGGTGGTGGTGGGTTATATGGGCTTGGTGTGTTGTAGGGGTTTGGCGGGTAAGATGGTGGTGGTGGATTATATGGAGTTGACGGGCTTGGTGGGTGTTGGCGATAGGGTCTTGGTGGGTTATAATGTGGGTTGCGACTCCATGACCTACTTTCAATGGTTGCCACTTCTTCTTTCTTCTTCTTTCCCATCACTCCTCCGTTTCCACTCTGTATAGCTTGATTGGTGGCTTTGATAGCCGAAAAACTCATAATCTTGTTTGTCTTCAAACCTTCTTCTACAAAACTCCCCATTTTCACAACTTCGTTAAAACTCTTTCCAATTGCTGACACTAGATGGCCGTAGTATGTTGGCTCCAAAGCTTGCAGAAAACAATCCACCATCTCTCCTTCTTTCATTGGTGGATCCACTCTAGCGGCTTGTTCCCTCCATCTAAAACCGTATTCTCTAAAGCTCTCTCCTGGCTTTTTCTCCATCTTGGTAAGGGATAACCTGTCGGGTATGATCTCCAAATTGTACTGAAAGTGACTAGCGAAAGCTTGCGCTAAGTCATCCCAAACGAACCATCTTGTATCATCCTGTCGGGTATACCATTCCAGAGCTGATCCACTCAAACTTTGGCTGAAGTACGCCATCAACAATTCATCTCTACCTCCCGCGCCTCTCATCTTGCTACAGTATCCTCTTAGATGAGCTACCGGATCCCCGTGTCCGTTGTACATGTCGAACTTTGGCAACTTGAATCCCGCAGGAAGCTGCACCTCAGGGAACAAACACAGGTCTTTGTAGGCTACACTTACTTGCCCTCCCAGTCCTTGCATATTGCGGAAAGCGTTCTCAAGACTCTTTACTTTCCGAGCCATCTCTTCCTGCCCGGCACTTGCTTCCATCATCGGAGCGTGAGACTCGTGTTGTCTGAAAGTAGGCTCCGGAGGGTAGTAGTGAGGATCCTGGATATGAAACATCGGTTCACTAGCGGATTTATGGATAACAGCGGGCGGAGGTGCCACATATACAGGAGCGACTTGTGGTATCTGAGGTGGTGCCTGCTTGGCTGGAGGTGGTGGTATTTGGGAGGTGGAAGCATAGTAGTGAGGGTAGTCGGGGTAGGTGGAGGATGAGTTCATTGTTGGTGGCTCGGGGTTAGGATTGGCTGGAGGGACATATGCAGGGTTAGCGGGGTAGGCTGGTAGTGGTTGACCTCTTGACCAAGCCTGGTACATTTCAGCCATCTGCTGTCTTAACTTGTACATTTCTTCTTTCATCCCTGCCACATCCACGATCTCTTCTTCGTGAGCGGGGTCTACAATGGTCGCCTCGATCTCCTGGGATACAGCCTTTGTCATCTTTTTAGATCTGGTGTTGTATGGGTGGGTAGCCAGTATGCCAGTTGCCTAGAAAATCTGGACTCACAAACATCAACACTCGTTAGGCCCCGTTTGGATTGGCTTAAAAAAAGTAGCTTTTAAGCATGGTGCTTAAAAGCATTTTTTAAGTGCTGGAGCTTGTTTTATAAATAAGTAGTTACGTGTTTGGATAAAAGTGCTTAAGCTGAAAAAAGGTTATTGAAGTGTTTGGTAAATAAATGCTGGAAAGCACTTTTTCTGTTAAAATGACTGAAATATCCTTAAAGCTGTTAACATTGAAGTATGTTATTTTTGGAGAATTTCCTTCAAAAAATTGGAAAAAAGTATTTATGCTTAGATGGGTTTTCATTTGAAGTTACTATATTTATTTAGTGCTATATATTTGTTTCAACTTTTACGAATTTTTTGTATTTTAGTGTTTGTACAAGACAAACAATTATAACATTGTTTATTTGAAAATATTAAAAAACACTCAAAACACAAAGAATTTTAAGGCAATTATTATTACTCCTAAATATACTATCGGAGTAAAATAAAAATGCGATTATGATTATTATGTGAGAAGGAATCATGAAATAAAATCAAGGCACAAAAATAAAAAAAAATAGGGAAAGACAACAAAAAGATATGCCATAGAAATGGCATTAGAAATGGTTGACAAAAATGGGAACAGGAGGAAGAAGTAAAAGAACGTTTGTGCTTTTAGTTTTGAAGGGATATTTGGGAAAATAAAAGATTATTAGGGATAAAAGAGTAAATTAAAATGGTCAAACCCAACCAGCTTTTAAGCTATAAAAAATAAGTTGGGATTCATAACTTGTTGCTTTTAGCTTGTTTGGGCTTAAAGTCAGTTGGCTTAAAAGCTATTTTTAAAGTTACCAAACACTCCAACCAGCTAAAAAGTGCTTTTAAGCTGGTTTGACCAGCTTTTAAGCCAATCCAAACACCCTCTTAGTTGTTAGCGCATAAATAAAATGCAACGACTTTTAAAAACAAACACATTTACTCGAGTCGTTATGCATCATCCCGGCCGCTGCTCACTTCAATCATCTTTTTCTTTTTCCGCTCTTTTGTTTTCTTTCTTTCTTTTCTTCTTTTCTTTTCTTTTCTCTTTTGCTTTTTCTCTTTTCTTGCTCTCTCTTTTTTTTTCTTTTCTTGCTTTTCTTTCTCTCTCTTTTTTTCCTTGTTGTTTTCATAATTACGCTCCTATTTATTTGCCTAGCGGATTTAAAGGCAATGACATAAAGCAAAAGGATTGGTAACAACACTTGTTTTCTCATTGATAATTAAAAACATTGATTACAAGTGATGTTTTAAAAAGAAAAATAAAAGATGATGCATGACCTAAGAATACATTAATGCACCTAGTGCCCGCGAGGCATCGTTCGGCCTTGCCGCGGGCCTATATGCTAAACCCCTTTGAAGCCTATCCAGGTCGGCCATGACTTGTTGTACAAAAAACTTCACCGCAGATACAAAAGTCCTCCGAGACATATCTTCACAAAGCTGAGTCTTTCGGGTGATGTATTGGGCGATGCGAACAATCTTTTCTCTGATGACCCCTTTCTCTTGCAATAGCCGGCTTATTGTTGAGTGCGAGCATCCAAGGTGTGTTGGTTGTCCTTTTGCACTTGTTGCAGCTCCAATTCCAATCTAGCCATAGTCGTGTAGCAGTGTTCTCTTTCTTCCTCAAGATCTTTGATAATCTTGTTACTCTTGACTGTGGCCGAGATTATTTTCTTTCTAAGCTGAGCTATTTCAACATCATGCTTGCCCTGTAGCTGCCGGACCAACTTGGCTCTTTCATCGGCGTCTTTGTCCATTTGCTTCCGAGCCTTGACTAACTCTTTTTCAGCTACGTCCAAATCAAAGCTATAGTCATTTACTTTCCGCCGGAGAATCTCAATTAACTTTTCATCTCGGGCTGAACGAACCGGGGTCTGGGATGCAATTTTCATTTGAGCTATTTGAGCCTTCAACACATCATTTTCTTTCTTCGGCTGTTTCTTTTCTACTTCATCGGATGCTGCTTGCAAGCCACTTTCAGAATGAAGATTTCTCAGTTTATCTTCCAACAGACTGATTTTGGCCTTATATTCTTTTTCCTTGGCCGCCCATTTCAGATTTTCCTCGGATTGCTCTATCAAGTCTTGCAAGTGAGGTCTCTTTGAAAGACGTTCGTGTTCAACCCCTCGTCGGTACCACGTGGAGTACCCAGGTGATATCTCTCCCTTTGCTCTATTCGGCACACAAGTATCAATCTTCAAATTTTGGCACTCGTTCCAGATTTGCCGGATTTTTGCTTCCGGGAATTGCCCGTCCGGACCAATCTCCACAGCTTGCACACCGAGATCCCCATCTCTTGGAATAATCTGACACCGACCCAACTGTCGCAGGGCTCCTGTATGGGGCATAGGGTTGTATACTCTTCAAACCCATGATCAAAAACGGCGATCCCTCCGTTGGCATGTATATCACCTCGTCAAGAGGTAACCAATCATACGCCCAATCGATTTGACCGTCAGTTAGTGATCGAAGATACACAATCCAACCTTGGACTCCTTCTGGCAACTTTACTTCCTTTGTCCTCGTACCGAATTCTTCCAAACATGTACGTTCGGCCGAACCATAGCTTGAGTACGAAGGATGGCGACATAGATGCTCGATTAGCCAGATTTGCAAGATCAAGTTACACCCTTCGAAGAAGCTAGCCCCTCTACTTTGCACGCAGTCAGAGCACGATAGATATCTGCAACAATCATCGGGGCCAGAGTACAGTTTTCTTGTACTATCAGTGTGGTAGCTACTCCGGCAACTTTTATATTAATATGTCCATCTTTCCTCGGGAATACAACAACTCCGAGAAATGCCACCAAAAATGCGAACCTCCGGTGTTCTTCCCATTTCGCCCGATTGGACTTACAGCATAATTTGTTGGTAAGATCATTGAAACCCCCAACGTGTCCAAACCTATTGTAGATGAAGCTTAAAGAACAAAACCCGTCGGCCAGATCTTCATTATGAACATTCCGGGCAATTTTCAAAGAGTCAAGGAAGCGATGTACTGTCACCGTCCTCGGAGATACCGGGTATTTTCCTTTCAGCGGAACCTCGGTCTTCCCAATGTAAAAGGCAATCTCCTCCAAAGTTGGGGTAAGTTCAAAATCTGGAAAATGAAATACGTTGTGTGCCGAATCCCAAAATGAGACCATCGCTCTAATCACATCACCTCGAGGAACTATGTCTAGTAACCCCGTAAGGCCTTTCAAGTACTTTTTGACCCAGTCTTGACCATCGGATCCCATGTCCTGCCACCATAATCTCAGCTCCAAAGGGATTTTATTTAGGGAAAATTGTTCATTCATCATCGTGCTCGTCCTGCACATTTATTAAGGTGATTTTATTTAGAAAAGGAAAAATCTTTTTCAATGCAAGTTTTCAATTTTTGAATGAAAGAAAAGAAAAATGATTTTCGAAGTGGCCATTTTTGCAAAAACAACCTTCCGTCGTCCTTTCGGAACATTCGGCAATTTCCAAAAATAGCAATCACCTCGATTATTTGAAAAGAAAATCTTTTTGGTCTTTTTCTAAAAGTGTGGTTGGACCCGTTTAAGGGTTGCCTACGTATCCCACCTAATGGCGAGAATCAAACCTGCGTAGTTCGGTCAGATTATTTGACCAATTATAAAAAAATGTTCCACCTTTTTTTTTTAAGTTTTCAAATTTTCCATGTATCTATTTTCTACAAATCATTATTTTCCTCTCTCAACAATTTTTCCAATCTCGGGATTTTCGCCGGTCCGCATAACGATCAAGGGCAATAAAATGCAACACATAGCATGCTCGGTCTTTTCAATACCGGGTCACCTGTCCTAGACGGACCCAACCCCTGTGTTGAGTCCCCTAAGTCAAATATGATGCAAATAATCGTCCTAGACCTATGTTCAAAATCTTACGGTTTCATGGATTGCTAGACCGTGTACCCGAGCGGACAACTCGAATCGAGGAGGGGGCTACGTACCGGTGACCCGCGGAGTCAATCGGCTTTGTAACTTATCCGGCCTCTGTTTTCTTAATTTAAGGTGACGTTTAACAGAAAGGGGAGTCTCAACCAGTAAGCACATCCCCGGGGGAGAAGAGAGAAGGGTTTTCGGCACAGTTTTATATACACAGTTCACATAATATCAAAAGCGATAAAGCACATAGCATGTTATTCAAATCACATAATGAAGTCAAACAAAAACGCAAACGGCAGTTCTAAGGAGCTCGAGTTCTTAAACCCTGAAATCGAAGTTCAGGGTTGGGTCCCCAGCAGAGTCGCCAGAGCTGTCACACCTCCCTTTTTACTACCCCACACTGCTTAAAAGCATATAAATACACTTGTAGGGTATACCCCGACGCTCAATTACCCGAAACGGATAAAACAACGTAAGGGAAGGAGTTTTTCCAATTTAAGGACAATCGGTTCGGGATTTTATTAGAGATTAATCAGAGTCGCCACTTGGGAATGACAATGGTGTCCCAAGTCACCGGTTAATCCCGAATCCGAGGAATTTTGACTCTTAAAATGTATGCGAAGCAGAGGTCCGGATAAGGAACTCTGTTAATCCGGGAAAAGGTGTTAGGCACTCCCGGATTCCGTGGTTTTAGCACGGTCGCTCCACTGTCGTTTTTTGACTTTTGTTTGACTCAATTATAGGTTTTAACAACATAATGTGCTTTTACGTTAAATATTATTTTTAGGAATTTGCGACATCGCGGAAACACGCCTCGAGTCATACCGCAACCAGTACGCCTATGACTTTTGGGGTATTTCGGCTTTGTCGAGATTTGGATTTGAGTCGCACCAAGTGCACACTCGTTCGTAGGAAGGTATATTAAAATCGTGCCTTAAGATATTCTATGTCGGCTTTTAACTTTAGGAGAGGCTATGGAATTCGCTATTAGCCTCTCCGGTTCTATTATGTTATTCTATTACTAAATGGGGCCCCGGTGTTATTCGGGCGAGGCTCATCCCAATTTAATTAAAGGATACTAATATTTAACTATGTTTTCTACATTTGTTTTTTCCTTAATCGTATCTTAACAATAAGAATCCCAGGCCCGTGTAGTTTGTTGTTATTGGGCCTGGATTTTCCATGGACTATCTTCGAGATCCAGGTTGCCTTGGGTTTAAACTTGCCGGCTTCATTAGCTTCACGTTGTAACTCAAATCTCGTTTGCATATTGAGCCCAAACTAATCGGTAGTAAACTATTATGAAACAACAATAAATGCAAAGAACTAGAAATAACGTAAATCAACAAGTTTTTAAAAATTGAAATCAGACTTGCTTTTATTCATTGAAAGAGTAGAATCACTGTACATGAAAATTTATATTAATTCTATGATTATAACTAATTAAGAGGAAAACTAAGTTAACCGACTACTTTTATCCTTATTTTTGCGCTCTAACATATACTAACAATGAAGCGTTTCTAAACTAAGGAATTAACAATAGACAGTCTAGTTATGTGATGTATGATCCAGAGTCTAATTACTTGCTAAAAATTACCAGATCATCATGCTAAGTGACTAATGGAAATTGCACCAGATTTTAGTAGAGTTTCTGTTAGTTGTTCTTATTCTTGTTACCCAACTATGATACTTCTCTAATCATTATTCTCTTTTGGAACTTAAGTGTGATCAATTACTAACACTGATATGAACCATATTTATTTGATATTCCTAAAACCAATTTTTATATTAACGTTACTTCACTGATTATTCCTTATTCCAACTCATCTGGATATCGAGGAAACAAGCTGACTATGTGAGCATATTGATAACTTCATATGAAGAGCTTTGTTATTATAGGCCTATGTGATGATTATTAACTTCATTTTAAAGGTTTTACCTAATTAACTAGGTGATAAGCTATCTATATTATACTACTACTATACTACTACTACCACACTAATTATTACAGCATTTTTTGTTTCTGTTTTTCCTTGCTATCTACTGCAGTATACTATAAATTAAAAACGGAATTACAAGTAGACAACAAAGTAACTCAAATCTTCATTTCATTCAAACCAGTCTCTACAGCTTGATTTCTGGACAAGAATATACCTGGATCAAATGAAAGGAAACCGATGAGTCTAGGGGAGGCAGGTAAGTAACAGCAATAGACCCAAACAATGAATGCAACAGTAGAGTGAAGATCCAAATGCGTAGAACAACACAGCAACACAGCAACAAAGAAACCCAGAGATTAACGAGCAAACGAACCCAGCAATCAACTAAATCAGCAAACTCTCACTCGAAGAATACCAGAAACACTATTGCTAAATTGCTATGTTTTGTATGAATTTCAGCTTAGGTGTATTTTTCAGATTACTCAATGTTGGAAAAAAAAACCCCTTTTCAGCCCCTTTCTTAGAGATATTTATAGCTATTTTTTAGGGCTGAATACTTGGGGAGGAAGTATGGGATTAATCCCACTTCTCCCCTCCTAAAATTATCAATTCTACACTTAAACCCCATTTCAGTTATGAAAAACCCTTCCAGCATGTGCTGGAAGGTTCTAAATGATTCCTTTTAGGGCCTTTTACTAGTATGACCTTAGGGGTTTGAGATTTTTACAGATTTCCCATTTTTAGGAGACCATTATACCCCTAAATCTCTGCAAAATTGCAGAAATCGGGAGCATGAATGACTCCATTACCCTTTTAAGTTCTAACTAGTTATTATTTTACCTTTTTAATACCCAATTATGCCCCTAAGGGCACTGCTGATTTACTAGCCTACCTAGGTCAATTTTCAGCTTGTTTTGCCCCTATTTAACTAATGGCCAGCCCTGGCATTAGTATTTAAGGGCTGGCTAGTTCTATTTTAAGAAACCATTTCAATTCTAGCCACTTTTAATCTAATTCCAGTCAATTAAGACCACATTATTTCAATTTTAAGCTAATTGCAGGCATAACCTGTTTTATTGTTATGATTAAACTATTTAAAACTTAGCCAGTCTCAAGTTGAGACTTGGCTTGGGCTATTAAAGCCATATACTGAACAGCTGGGCCCAAAACCTTTACAGGTTTGGCCACTTTGCTGTTCAGGGCTCAATATAGAGCCTGGGCTAGTCTGCATTTGCAGACATAGCCCCTTTTGCACAACCAGCCACTTTTAACAGTGAGCTGTGTGTTAGGGCTTATAGAATTGGTCAACCCTTTGCAAGGTTGACTATTCTTAGGCCAATTATTTAACTTATAGCCTACCTTGTTCATTTCAGTTCTAACCTATTTAAAAACTAGTCATTTTCAAGGAACCTAACACTAACAGCTATAACCAATTCCCCTAAGGTCTGACCAGTTAATCAGACATTCATAATCAACAAGAGATAGCAAAAACTTAATCATTACCAACATGTACTGCACACAGAAACACACATGATCAAATAAAATGGATTAATTAACCCAAATTCATAGAAAACAATTGATAAAGTTGAATTTCAGTCCATTAACTCAATTATTAGACTACATGTGATAAAGTATGAATCCATGTTAGTTCTGACCTAATCACTCCTAGCTCAAGTCATATGACATTTGAAGAACTTTAGAACTTTTAAGGTTCATGGCACAGTTACACATATAAGCATAGATTCTCATGAAACAGTCAACATGATTTAACTAAACATAACATAAGCATGGCAGTCAGATTTTACTTTTCAAGTATCAATCCTAGCTTGATGTACACATGTGAAAAGTGAAAAATGAGAAACAAGAGAGATATGGAGAAACAAAGAAGATCATGAAAAAGTGGCAAGAGAAAGATCAAGGAATCAGAAACCAATATTAAGACAAAAGACACCTTAATTCATATGCCAAACTAAACAGGTGTAATATATATGAGAGATAAGGAACACAAGGAGATGAGCAATCAAACAGAGAGCATAGGTGAACAAATTAAAACCTAATACAAATGCATGACAGATAACATGAAGGAAGGAAGAACATGGAAATGAAGAAAAGGAAAATATGGAGAATCAGTGAAGGAGAAACCTAAATCTATCATGAAGAGAAACAGACCCAGATTGGCATACTTATTCAGCAAATAAAAGCATATGAGAGGTGACATGACATGAAACCGGACTTGCACTAAAATGATCACAAATAAGACCACCAAAATGTGAGCAAAGAAGTGAACCCCAGATTAAACACAGGATAACTTGATATAAGAGATGAATAAAGATAGCCAAGCTTTTACTAAGACTAAACATATGAAGGCACAGAAAGAGAAACAGTTGAGATATTGCAAGCCAACAAAAGGTAATCTAATACAAAGCTGAGTGACAATGAAAGACAAACAATTAAACATAGTATCAGAATCAAAACATGCAAGATGACAGAAGAACTACTGAAAACTACAAGATAAAGTATTTTAATACTAACAAAGGTCATCCAAGTCAAGTCTTCAAAATAGAGAAACAGATCAAAAATCCAAACAAACCAGATAAACCTTAATAACAATGACTAAACGACTAGGCATGTAAAGCATCATAAAGAGAAGAGCAGTCATGCTTGTTGAAAACTAACGGATCGATAACCACAATACCAAGAAGATGAAGAGGAAAATATAGATTGTTTAACTCAGAAGAACAGAACATATATATGAGGATGAGATGAAAAATAGAACCCTAGTACTAAACAGTCAAAACAGGATGATCATAAACCCTAATACTAAACATGATCTTGAAAGAACAGGTTAAAGCATACGAAATCAAGCAAATAAGAATCTATGTCTATCAGAAAAGCATGCAAAGCAAAACCCTAAAACTAACATGACGAACAGAAACAAAAAAGATACTCATAGGCATGCAAATACACAAATCAAACAAAAAATATGCAGAATAAAGCACAAAAGAAAACAGATAGGGGTCAGGGACTTAGCTCGCGGGGCCTGTCCCCCGAGCTTCCTATTCTCTCTTTTTACTCTCTTCTCTTCAAATCTTATTCTCTTCTTCTTGTTTTCTTTTCTTTATTCTTTTCCAGATCTCTTTTTTTTTCAATTTTTCCTCTGGTCTTTCTTTTAGGCTCAAAGGGGGAGCCTTTTGGGATTCTGGGTTGTATGGTGGTGTTTGGGTGAGGAAAAGGTGAGGTCTTGGAAGGTTTTGATTTTGGGGTCACCGGAGTTAGGTTTCCGGTGACCTTATTTTGGATATTTGAGGCGACTGGGGCAGATTCGAAGGGAACCAGTGGTATAGGGATGTAGATCAAGGGAAGGGGAAGAGATTGGCATTGGTTTTAGGTGGATCTTCATACTTTGGTGGTCACCGGCATAGATTCCGGTGACCGGGACTTCGAAGAACAGGGTATTTTTCTGGGGTTTTGGGTGTATTATGGAATGAAGAAGAAGGAGAAGATGATAAGTGGGGTAAAGGGAAGCCGGCGACCACCGTGGGAGTGGTGGCCGCCATGGCCGTCTAGGGTTCTCTGTATGAAGGCGATGGTAATGAAGATGAAGAGAGGGGCGGCCGGTCTCTAGGGTTCGTAAAAAATGGGCGAGAATTCAGACCAAAGCCTTATATAGCCAAGGCATCCGAGATAATCTGAGCCGTCCAATTGATGGAGATCAACGGCTCACACTCACGTTACTAAAACGGCATCGTTTGATTGCTTATGAGACTAAGGTCTTTAGCCGTTAGATCACCTTGAACGAACGGCTGAGATCAAATCTCAGATTAATCAATCCCCTTATAATTCAACTATTATTCTCAGTCGTTGATTTGAGGATACGAACGGCTGAGATCACCTCTGCTCAAAACCATTGGACCGGGTCTGTTTGGGCTTAAGTGCTTGGGCCACCAAATCCAATTCAAATTGGCCCAAGCTTAATACACTACCAATTTTGTATTTTCCGATATTAATCTATTTTTATGTATTTTTCTTTTATATTTTTTTTTCTTTTTCTTTTATGAAAAATTATAAATCCTAATTTACTATTTACTCTAATTTTCTAATATTTTTTGCAATTTTTTCTGCTATTTTTCTTTATTTTCTCCTATTTAAGCTATTTTTAATTTTCTTAAAATCTAACTAATTAAACTAACAAACTAATTACTTAGCCTATTTTTTTTTTTTGATTTTCTTTCTAATTTCTACTTATTCAAACTCAAAAGTATAACTAATTCTAAACAAATCAAGTAATTGCACTCAAAAATATATTTATTTTAATTTTGGAATTATTTGCCCGGTGCAAAAATCATGTGCTCACAGCAAGCAGTAACCGCAACACCAGCAACAGTAACAGCAAAAATCGCAGTTTCATTGGTAGTCCCAGCTACCAAAACTTTCCGAACTACATTGACCTGATTCCCTTTTAGCCAAGGATATGTAGGAAACCTTTTGAAGCAAAGGTTCGGTCAAAATTTTGAAAAAAAAAAAATGCTTCTCACGGAGTGCTCAAACGGGCAAAAATCGCTCGTATCCGCTCACTCGTCTTTGCACAGAAACTCTTCGTGTTTACGCGCAAAGAGGGGCAGCTGTGAGCACGTGATTTTTGCCCTATATGAGAATTACTCCCAAAAATTCAAAATAAAAGATTTTTGTGTTGTTTGCAATATTTGTGAATTTTGTGTTATTTTTCTTGAATTGTTTGCATTTATCTGTGCATATTGATTTGTTTAAATAAATAAAAAATATAAAAATATATTGTATTTATATAAAATTCAAGTTTATAATTAGTAATAATTAAGTTTATTTTATAAAATCACAAAATATGTATTTTTGCATTTTTAGCCTATAATATCCAATTTGTGCGATTTTATTTTAATTAACTTCTAATTTTTTTGTAATAATAATTATTATGAGTTAATTGGTGTTTTTAAGATAATTTTGGTTTTATAATTTAATCTTAACATTTTTTTTAATTTATTTCATAATAAATAATTTTTTTTATAGAGAAGACAAATTCGGAATTGGGCCTCTTCTTAAATTTTAAACTTGAGCCCAAACGTATTCTACCCAACCCAAAATACCATAACCAAAACCCATGACCCACGACCCATTTATTACTCTACTATACACTATTCAAAACACACCCTAAACCAAAAAATCCTAACACACACTCACAAAAGCCCCCACAAAAATGTTTGACCGTATTTAAATTTTTCACTCTATATATTTTAGCTTTTGTATATATATATATATATATATATATATATATATATATATATATATATATATATATATATATATATATGATTTAATTTTTTTAAAGTAAATTATTACTATTCATATTATTGCTATTATTATTAATTTTTTTTATTAATTTTTTTTAAAAAAAATAATTTATTTTTTATTAAAAACAAAACTGAAAATATTAATATTTTTTTTAAATTTTCGGTTGGTTTTAAATAATTGAAAATGAAAGTTGGAATAAAAGTCAAAAGTGGCTGAAAATTAAAAAAATCAAAAGTAAAAGAAAGTTGTTTTTTTTAAAGAAAAGAAAAGAAAGTGGCATTTTCTTTTAAATAAATAAAAGAAAGTGGACAATTAAAAATATAAAAATCATTAAAGTTGTGTTTTAAAAAATAAAAGATAAGCAAGGTGGGATTTATTTTTATAAAATAATAAAATCATTTAGTAAGTGGGATTTCTTTTAATTAAAAAAAGATAAAAAAAATAATAAAAAAATAAAAAAATAATAAAAATAAAATCTGAAAATTTCGAATTTTTTTGCTATAAATAGAAGAGAAATTTGAGGAGAAAGAGGAGAAAAAATCCTAGAGAGAAAAAATCCTAGAGAGAAAAAATCTAAAAAATCTAAAGAGTGTTACCAAATAGTGAAGAAAAGAAAAACAAAACAAAAAAAACAAAAAAAAAATCTAAAAAAAAGAGTGTTAGTTTTTATTTTACAAAGTCTTATTTTGAAACTCAATTCGGGGATGTTGATTCTTATTGCTTAAATCCGGATACTGGTATTCTTGATTGTACTGCTGTTGCTGTGATTTGCTGTGTTATTTGCTGTGTTGATCACCGGGATTTCTTTTATTTCCAATATCAGGTACATATCTAATCATGTTTAAATGATAAGATGAATATATGAGAAAGATGAGAATTTTATTGAAATTTTAAATAGTTTCTATTTCTATCTTCTTTTACAGATTATGTTTTAATAAATTCCATATTAATATTCTGTAAGTTTTGTGATAGCTTTAAATAATTAAGCCTTGTTGTAACAATAATAAATCACTTCTAAAAATGACTATTAAATAGTATAGTTATAAATGTGTTTATTAATGATTCAAATTGGTTAGGAAGAATGAATTACTCTTTTGTTAATTGAATTAATGAGAATTTCTTTAATATCTTCTTTAATAAACTAAGTTGTTAATATGTAATTAAGTTCAATAAAAAATGCGAATTTTAATTATTTTGCGTAAATTAGGCATTTAGGTACGATTTGAATTTTCAATAACACAAGAATTGTTTCTGCTCAAGTTTAACCATCTCAAAATATAGGTGTAAATAATTAAGATTGATTTTGGTTTTGGTAAATAGTTGTAAATAGTTAACATCAAGGGTTTAATTCAAAAATAGTAAAAAATTAAAAAATATGAGTTTAAGTTAGTTGTAAGATAATTGGTTTAGTTTGTATATATATATATATATATATATTAGTTGTTGATTTTGCATTTTTATTTTTATATTTATTTAAGTAATGTTTATTTTTATTAAACATTTATCTAAATATAACAAATAATATATTTTTTAGCTTATAAAAAAAACGAATTTAAATAAAATTATAGCCAATTTATAATTGTTGTTTTTTTCTAAAAATAAGCTTAGTTTTGAACAATTTGGAATAAAAAATAATTTTTACCATATAAGCTTTAATATGGCTATAATTTTCAATAGTTTTGAATAAATGATTTTATTAGTTTTTCTTTTTATATATTCAAGTTTTAATATTATTCTGAATTAGCTTCTTTTATTATTAAGTTATGAAATTTCGTATTTAATAAAATAATAATAAAATAATTTCGAAAAAAAAATATTTTCTGTTTAAACATATATTAAAATCTGTTTCATTAAGTTTTTGTCATAAATTAGATAAGTGTTGCATTTTTAATTTTTAGATTAATTAAGATATTTCTTTATTTATAAAAAAAAACTAAAAATAAATAGGAAATGTAGTCAATTTAGGATTACTTTGTTAATAAATGAGACGAGCCTCGCCAAATAAATCGCAAAAACTGTGAAGCCCTCATAAGTGTATATATTTAGAAATCCGAGATTGGCCGTTTAGTAAATTTTCACGGCATTCTCAAAATAATAACGCGTTAATAGTTTTAAGCGCGTATTTAATAATTGTACCTCCTAAACTGGGGTACACATTTATGTGACCCCAATCCAAATCCCAATGAAGTCGGAATATATCAAAAATTGCGGACACATTTATGTGACGAAATTCGAGATATATTCTCACGACATTATAATTTTCTTCTAATAATTAAAACGGTTTAGAGTGGTAGTTTGTACATTAGTTCATATTTGTTAATAAATCAGATAATCAAGCCAAATATAACAGTTGAGCGACCGTGCTAGAACCACGGAACTCGGGAATGCCTAACACCTTCTCCCGAGTTAACAGAATTCCTTATCCAGATTTCTGGTACGCAGACTGTTAAATAGAGTCAAACCTTTCCTCAATTCAGGATTCAACCGGTGACTTGGGACACCATAAATCTCCCAAGTGGCGACTCTGAATATCTCAATAAATGAATCCCGTTTTGGTTGTCCTTTAATTGGAAAAACTCCTTTTTATATCTAGCGCCCTCGCGGGCCTGCGTCAAAAGGAGGTGTGACAACGATCGAAATCACTCGCATGGTTACGACCATCTCAAAACGAATAAATGGCTAAGGCCATTGTCGTAGTAAGTCGACTCAGCTCGATTACGACAAGTCAACTCAACATGGTCGAAATCACTCGTATGGTTACGACCATCTCAAAATGAATAAATGGCTAAGGCCATTGTCGCGGTAAGTCGACTCAACTCGATTATGGCAAGTCAACTCGTCACAATCGAAATCACTCGCATGGTTACATCCATTTCAAAACGAATAAATGGCTAAGGTCATTGTCGTTGTAAGTCGACTCAGCTCGATTACGACAAGTCAACTCTGTTTAACCAAAATATTGAACTTCGATTAAAACTAGAAAATAATAGAAAAAATTGGGTTACTGATAATCAAGAGACCGAAAAATTGTAATATGCTTTCAATAATTAGAATAGACAGTAAGAAAGATTGTATTTCAGTGATTCGATGTGTCTACAATGGGTTTAACTTCCTCCTTTTATAGCTAACTCTAGATGGAGGAATAAAACGTAAGACTTTATGAGCAATAAATGATATTAAATAGGTTGTTACACAATCATTTTCAATAAATGTTGATCCTCTAACGTATAGGGTATTTAATGATTGAATTTAGACTCCTTTCTACATTCAGATCCATGCTCCAAACGTGTTTTGACCCGTTGCTTCTGGATGTTTTGAATAGATACGGTGCTCGTATCTATTTCCTTTGTCTTCTGAAATCACGTTTAACCCGCTTCAAATAGGCACGGGTTTTGCAATCGTATTGCGTCCCGTATCTATTTCATCCTATTGTGCATATTCCACGTGTCCTGCCAGTGGGAGTGAAATAGGCTGGATTCGATGTCCCGCCTCCAGGCTGGAAATTGCAATGTCTTGCCACGTCATAAAAAAATTTCCCCAATACAGTTAGTCCCCCCACTTTCCATTTGTTTATCATTTAAATATATGGGAAGTAGATGCTTAAAAAATGGAATTTTTGTCACAATAAATGCTATGTCAGTGTTGACGCTTCAGTTGTCTCTTCCATTTAATGCACCATATACATGTCACTTCTTTACTAGTTCTACGAGTTTGCAGCCTTTTCTTTGCTTTACTCTCGAAGTGATGGTTACCTTTATTATAGCCATTTCATCATTACTTTTCCTAGTTTACCGATCACTTTTCGTATATTATTGTGATTTCTTCCTCTTTATCCCTTTTTACTGAGTAATTCTTTACTTCCTCCTTCTACTCTTCTTTTGTAAGAACGTGCTAAGCCATGGCGTCTTCTAATCCTAGAAAAGTTCCAATCTTTGACCAATTCCCTAATGTCCTGCGAGACATAAAAGGAGCAGAACTAGTGCCTCCCGCGATATGAAATCAATACGGGGCGGCACATCTGATTTTGCTATCCCTTTTAATATTTCTTCCAAGGGATCTTCATCTAAAAAACCTTCTTCCAACGGAAAAGAGTATGCGGAACCTCTTCCTGAACCGATAGTGGACGAAATTGTACCATCGGATTTGTCTTTTGAGCATGATAAGGTGTTTCTTTGTGAGCAAATGCTCAAGTTGGATAAGGTTGATAATTACCCCTCCATAATGACTGAACCAATGATTCCTTTAATTCGGGAGGATTGTCATTGGAAAGCTAGTATCCCCATAGTTATTCCCAACCCTAACCAGAGTATTTCTTCTTACAACCCTGGTTTTTCTTGTGTTTATACTTATCCCTTTACTCTGGGATTTTCTCCTGCTATTGACCCAGTGATTTTTAAATTTTGTCGCTTCTTCAAAATCTGTCTAGCCCAAGTTGGTCCTCTAGTTTGGAGAGTAGTAGCATGCTTAAGGTTTATTTCAACTAAGGCAGGTGTAAATTTTACCTTTCCTCACTTGCTTCACCTTTACCACCCCAAACGTTTCCGCAATGGAGTCTTTACATTGTCTGCTAGAGGAAAGAGGGTTTGATAAACCCTGAAGATGTTAATGACCGTGGTTGGTATGTATTGTTCGTAAGTGTTCCAACAGTTGATCTGGTTGGTGAATCCAACATGCCTTTTCCGGAGAGGTGGAACATGACTCGTAAGTGTTTTTTAATTTTTGTCGTGTCTAGTTTTTGACATTTCATTCTTCTGTTATTAAAGCACTTTTGGTTTCGCTTTTTGGAATAGCTATCATGGGAGATGTAGAGCTCGTCCCTGATTTCCATGCGTGGGTTGATGCTCTTTTGAAGGCTATGCCTATGGAGGCACGTACATGGAAATCAATCTCTACTAGGCGCGGCTGGAGGGTGAAACTCATGGTATTCACTTGTTATTTCCTTTGCTTAGAATAAAAATCTTCCGCATACCCGATCTTATATCCTTTTTTTGTCAGGATTTCCCAATCGTGGTATGAAAGATGAAGCGGCTCTTGCTCTTAGAACTTCTTCCCAGACTACTTCAACTTCAGGGAGATCAGAAGATATTTTAATAAAGAGGAAAGAATTTGAGGACAATTCTGATGTGGAGGAAGATGAAGATGAACCCTTGGTACCTCGTCCCAGATCTAGGAGACGAGTGGTAATTTCAGAAGATGAAGCTGAAGCTCCTCCTGCTACTGAAGTTCCACATGTTCATTCCTCTAAGCCCGTCACTATTACATTTGATGAAGAAACTGTTCCAAATGAAACTCTCGAGTCTACTCAACGCATTTTCCTCGAAGGTTTCGAGGGTGGTGATTTTGGCCCAGTTTTAGCGGAAATCCCTCTTTCAACTTCCGTTTCTATTCCATCTATTTCTTTTGTCACTTCGAATAACCTCACGGCTACTATTCCCACTCCTTTTTCTTTTCCAATTTCTGCTCCCTAGCCTGTTCCGAATTTTGCAAACACTGCCGTTTTTACCTCTTCTACCGTACCTCCTTCTGTCAGCTGCGTAGAAGAGGGTTCTAGCAATAGGAGCATGGCTGAGCTTCCGACTGCTCCAGGCCCGCATGGAAAACATGGAACTGCGGGTCCTAGGAATATAAGTCCGCCAACGTCTGGTGCTTGGCGCGACACTCCTTATATTTTTTTACCACCTTCTTAAGGGTGGCGGCCTTCATTTGAGCACGCCGGCCCCTCTCTACTTCCAAAATAAGGGTCTGAAGAAAAATAAACAAATCAGCATACACCTAAGGTTCATTCTATAAAACGTAAAGAGCAAGGTATACCTACAAAGCTGCACCGACGACTCTTTGGGATAAGTCCCTATCGTTGACGTCCTTTAAAGTTTTTATCTAAGCGGCCGCGCAAAGTTAAGTCATATCTACTGCGTCCTGCTCGTTATCCAGCAATAGGTTAAATTCGGTTGGGATCACGATCCGGCAGTTAGGCCCAACCGCCGCCATCTCCACACGAGCGTGATCCCCCTACGGCACGTCCTTAATTGCGGGGGCCCGTTCAGGACCTGCCCTCCCCTCGTCGGCAACCACCTCGGCAGCAGCCAGCGTATCGTCCCCTTCAACACTTTCGAGGGTGATAGCAGGTACAACCCCCCTCTGGGGATCCGGCCTTCCCGAGCGAATGGCGTCAGCCATTAGACCGACCTCGACTCTAGACGGGGTACATTCGCCCTCCTGTCCTCCGTGGAAATTCCTTTTCCAATTAACATTCGACGCTTCTTCCACTCTGGCAGCTCTGCACCTTAGGAAGCCTCCTCTTTAGTACCAAGAGATGGAAGCGAATGAGTCGCTTCACTCGTGGGCTCAGCCACCGGCACGACATCAAGCTGAGCAACCTCGGGGATGTCCTCACTTGATGGTTCCTGGGGCACATACTCGTCCCCAGAATCGATCTTCGCCGCCAAGAAGGCTTCAACATTCCGCCTTCTCCTCATCCAGGGGCGCTCTGACCTGCTAAAATAAAATAAGTCAAGGGACAAATACTTAAAACAAAATCCCCGAATTAAAGTTGACACAATAGCTGACGGGCCGTATTGGGTGAGGAATACTGACCATGTACGGCACTCCTCCGCAAAGGGAATCACTTTGTCCACCGACGACTTTATATCTACGATAGGTCGGGCTAGAGAAGCCCTCACTGAAAAAGAAAAAGGGGGGGGGGGGGGGGGGGGGGGAGGAGTTACAAAAACTGAATGGACAAGAGTTGCTAAAAATACTAAATAACGATAAAATCACTCACGTTCTGGATTCCACATCTTAGGGAATCCCTCTGGGGTCGACACCAGGTCCTCCATCCGGACATAGAAAAATTTGAGCCAGAAGCGACGATTGGGCTTATCATCTGCCCTAACGACCAGGCCCTTTGTGCAATGATTCTTCAACTGCAGTATGGATCCCCTCACAAAGCCGGGGCTAAAAAACTACAGTAGGTGATGGACTAAGACGTCGAGTCCGGCCTGAGTCGCGTAAGTGATCAATATGCGACACACTTTCCAGGTATACGGAGTAAGCTGAGCTGGACATAAGTTATAAAAATGGTAAAGCTCCTCCGCCAGAGGGCAAATTGGGAGTTCGTACCCAATCAGGAATGGGTACTCATAAAAATCACAAAACCCTAGTCGGTGTACGTTAACGAAGTCCTCCTCGGCCGTCTCCATGACAACTATGTCAGGAATTTGGCACGACTCCTGCAACCCATCTAAATGTGATTGAAGAAACGCGGAGCGAATCCCACGGGGGAGTTGGGCATCTTGTAGGAAAATCCCTTCGAGCATGAAGCACTCTGGGAAGAACGTTGTCCACATTAAAGGGGACAAGGGGTCTTTGGGCCTTTTTCCCGCCATCTGAAGATGGTGGAACCCTAGAAGAGGACTCATCTCAGTCTCCCCTTATTTTGTTGGCCTCGTCTTGCAATAATAAGTATTTATCTAAGAATGAGGATGTCGACGACCAAAGAAACCAAATTCAAAGAAAACTCAAAGGTTCAAAACAAGAGATATGGATATCCTTCAGAGAAGATGAAAAAAGAGAGTGAAAGTCTGAGAAGTTCAAAAGATAATAGAAATTTGAGAAGCTCAAATACACGGAAATCGAAGGGGCAGGTGTCGAAAAAGGGGGCAGAAAATCAAAACGTTAAATCGCCCCCTGATCCATCTTGGGAGCAGGTATAATCATGACGCATGCCGGCAGTGACGGCAGTTCAAAAAGTAGACCACGTGTCAACAAATTAACAACGCCATAACGGATCAACATTTCCGCCCATTGAAGACATACGCTGCATACGCATCCAACGAGCGGAGGGACTAACTGTATGGGGCCAAATACAACTTAATTATATGGGTCCAAACACGGTCCTCCCCACGCTTACAAGTGACAGGGCACGACCCCTCTCATACGCCCCTTACAACGAAGGCATAGTTCGGGCGTAAGAACGTGAGCGACGTCGCTTGTGCTTGGGCGTCCCCATTAAAAGGACGTCAACCACACATCAACGGTTTGTTATTTTAATAAGGAGGCCCCTTTTTTCTATATAAAGGGAGGCTTCCTCATTTGTAAAGCATCATGTGTTATTATCTAATAATATGACTCTCTCATTCTCTCTCTATTTCTCTCAACTGTGATAAGTAATTACTCTTAAAGTTCTTCATTTTTGCAAATATCTTTACACTATAGTCACGTTAATCTTATACCTAGGTTCTCTATATTTGATTACAATTTACCCCTTTTCTATTTTTTAATTGTTTCAAGCTTACAAAGTAACGATTAATTTTTTAGCCAAACAATTTAATCTGACGTGGAGTCATAAATACAAGTCGTAATTTACTTAAGATTCCATAGGTTGTATTGCAAAGTTACGACGAAGCATATGTAGGAACAATATGCCTATTTTACAAAGCACCATCAGTTATCCAAGAAAAGGTGTGTAAAAATTTTCATAAGCACATATATTGTGATAAAGAAATCACAACTACAAATCAATTTGAAGGAAATTAAGTTGGTAATTTCTAATAACATTCAAATAATTCGTAGATAAACCCCCCCCCCCCCCCACACACACACACACATGTACACACTAAATTTGCAGGAATAAATCTCCATAAAAATCTGCAGTTAATTGAACCTCAGGTAGATTCCTAGGTAAAATATTCCCCAACTAAAGTATAGCAAATTTTACTAAAAACTTTAAAGAATAAATCTATCAAATTTAACTTCTCAATGAAATTAGATCGACAAATAACAAGGAAAAGAGTATTATAAGTATCAATTCTTTTAGAAAGGAAGATGATGATAGCAAGCTTTGCTACGCGACTCGTGCATATAAATAAAAGGTGTGTTAAGAAAAAATAAGACAACAGAAAGGGAAGACTGAATGAAGAGGGAGAGTTCATTGTAAACAAACCTTTTTATGCTTGCTAATCATTATTAGAAACTGCCATCCAATTTTCTCTATCAATATTTCCTTTTTTTTTTTTTTTTTTTTTTTTTGTATTTCATGAAACGTTGCATCATATCATGGTGGATCTCTCTTTTAATGCATGAATTTAATTAGCACATATATTCTCTTAAAAAATGTTTTGCATACATTCACCCTTTTCAGAAAGACCACAATTTTTGTTCATATATAAAAGATCTTACACCCTCAAAGCTTATCCTATACAAATGGTGATTTTGAAAAATGCTTTCAAGATTTGTGGACTAGCTAAATTCTCATGTTGGATTTATTTAGATCTCTGATCTTCTCAAATATCCTTATTGATTCAGAGGATATTGAAAAAAAAAAATATCGTGCAACTGGCCTTAAAGAACATACTGAGTCCCTTTATTATCCTAGTGTGGCCAATGAAACCAAATCTAGTTCAACTTATAAAACATATTTTATATTATACTATATTTTACTCAGCATGCTGGTAAGATGTTAGTAAGTTAAAATTAATATGTTATGCAATAAGAAGTTGGTTTAGTTGCTACAGCATATAGACACAATAAGATTACAACAATAAGCGGCCAATATAGTAAGAATTAAGTGGATTAGTTGAGTCAAATATCTAACAGTCTTAATTTTATGTTATATACACATGGCACCATTACTTTGAAGAACTACTTGGTTAGTGGTTACAGCTATTATCTGACGTGCTTTTGTATGTGAAAAGATATGCTCTACCACTATAAATTTGCATAATATTATATAAAGTGTAATTTCGATATACTGACGCATAATGATGATACGTATATGATGAAGTCACTAATTGTAATGTAAGTGCAGATAATTTTAATAATATTTATTAGTAATTTGAAATAAACGGTAATTATTAAATTACACTAGTGGTCTAAAAAATTGTTAGAGTATCAATACATATCTAACTTAAGTCCTAGTGTGACCTTTTCAACGAAGAAAAAGCATAGTGATCATGTAAGATTCTTCGCTTTTTTTATTGGACATTGTAACGATCCGACCAGTCATTTTGAATTCTAACATATTATTTAGTGACTTGGGTCTTTAGTAGCTTCACTTTATATTTTATGACTTGCACGCGTAGTCTGAATCAAAATTTGAGAAGTTCAGAGTTGATTCGCTTAGAAAATTCTAATTTTGGAAGCTTTAGGTTGGAAGAATTAACTAAGGTTTGACTTTTGATTAAATGACCTCGTAGTCGGGATTTGAATGTTCCAATAGGTTCGTATGATGATTTGGTACTTGGGCGTATGGGTTGAGTATCGGGTCACCTGACAACATTTCGGCGCTTATCATGGAAAGTTGGTATTCTGAAGGTTTTAGAATTTCTTAAGTTTGGTTTCAGGTGGACTTTAATGTTATCGATATCCGTGTGGGATTCTGAGCCTTGGAATAGGTTCGTGTCGTAATTTGTGACTTGTATGTAACATTTGGCGTCATTTCGGAATGTTTTGATTGATTCAGACACATTCATCGAAGTTTGGAAATTGAAAGTTTAAAGAAGGATTTCGATGGTCGATTCACAGTTATGATGTTATTTGGTACCATTTGAGGCCTTGAACAGGTTCATTTCATGTTTTGGGACTGGTTGGTGGTATTGGATGGGGTTCTAAGAGCCTCGGGTATGTTATCGAACCAAGTTTGGTTGAGTTGTTGTTCCTGATGTCTTGTGGGATATTGCGTTCGCAAAGAAGGATTCGGAGGCTGCTGATTCTTGTGTTTCTCGTTCGCGACTGGGGCCTCACGTTCGCATATGTTAATAAGGTGAAGCTACGCATTCGCGATTGGGGAAACACGTTCGTGAAGAGTAAATTGAGCCTGCGAGATATTTAGCCTTCACGATCGCAAAAGGTACACCGCGTTCGCGAACTTGGTAAAACATCATGTTCATGGAGAGCAGTTTTGGAACTGGAGCTGGTAGTACTTCGCGAATGCAATGGGCTTGACACGTTCATGAAGAAGGTCGCCTGGGCAGTGTATAAGTTTGCAAAAATCGGGCTTTGGCTCATTTTATCTCAAATCTTCCAATGGAGCCGAGCTTGAGGAGATTTTTGAGGGAGATTCTCAATCACCCGTCACTAGGTAAGTGATATCTTCACATTGTGAGTTAAATACATGGATTTAAACATGAAAATTTCTAGAAATTTGAGATTTTAGTGGAAAACATAGAATATGGTAATTTTAGAACTTGACCACGAATTTGTACATGGATTGGGAATAAATCATATCTTTGAGTTTGTGGTATCATGGGTAAAGTTTATCTTTTTTGGAATCGAGGAACGTGGGCCCGAGGGTTGACTTTGTTGACTTTTCGAGCAGAGTTGATAATCATTATAAATTAAATTATGCGCATTAGAGTATATTCTATTTGATTTGCACATTGTTTGAATAATTTTTTATCGTTTGGCTTCGAATTGAAGAGCTAGTGAGGCATTTGAGCCGGTTATGGAGGTTTAGGTAAGTCTCCCATCTAACTTTCTGAGGGGGATACTACCCCCTAGGTGATGTAATTATTATGTGCTACTAGTTGTGGGTGCTACATACGCACGAGGTGATGCGAGTCCGTACGTGGCTAAAGCATGTTTATGTTCGGGTAGACTTAGGACTTTACCATGTAATATTTGAATTATTTGAATTCATTCTGCCGCCTTAATTAATTGAAGTTATAATTGAACTTGATTTTGAATTTACATATATATTAGGTTGAGCCTTATCACGTTGAGTTTTGGAAGTTAATAGGTAAAGGTTATACTCACTTTGTACCGTATCGCAAGCACGTGCCTTGTAATTCGAAAATTACTTTCCTTTCTTGTGGAGTGGGCTGAACGCTTTGGCAGGATTATGTACCGCGCACTTATGGGAGAGGGTCGTTCGCCTCAGCAGTATAATATATGCATCTACGATTTGTTCCTCTCGACCCACAGCAGTGTACATGTTACGATGGGATCAGATCGTTCGTCTCGACAGATAGGTAAATATTAAAGACCTAGAAAGTTCTTTACGAATTCTCTTATGTTGGCTATTCTCATTAATTAATATACCAACTATAATTGGGATTGAATCCCATGAGCGCTAGAAATATCAAAGGTGAATATAAGAACACTCACCTTCCATGTATACCACATAAGATGCATTTATGAGATGGTTACATGTGCAATTATTATTTATCCACAACCTGGTGTTTGCCAGGTAACTTACTCAATAATTTAATTTCGAGCATAATTTCTTAATTTTCTATTCAAGAAGTTCATCTTGATAAGGTTATTTACATCACAGTTGGTTTAGCAAAATGATTTATTAAGTGTCTCTACTTAATAGCTAAATAATTACTTATGGGAACAAAGTTACCTATATCGGTTTGATATACATTATATACCAAAGTATATTATTTTCTTCCCTCACAAGTGATTTAGGGTCAGGAACCAAATATTTTCATCTTATTATTATTGATGTGCGGTGTATATTTTAATTAACACCATAACGCACAAATGTGGATTCTCAAAGTTGAGGTAACAAGTTAGTTTTTCTAACATGAGGGGGAGACACGATAAACTGTTGAGAAAAGTTACGTGGAATGAATTATCATTTTACGTTTAAATCCTCGAATAAGATACTATGGACTTGAAGTTCGTAAAAAGGGTAATTTATCTGCAATATATTGCAAAGCATGCCAGACACATTTACTGATCCAAAGAAAGTAACTATATTCTCATTACAAATGCTCCTATTAAGTCCTAGAAGGACAAAGTCTATGGTAAGCTTAAAGCGTATAGACAATCGGTTTCATACAAAATTCTTGATATAGAAGATAAGCAAATGATCAAAATGATCATAATAAAGGAGGCAGGTTATCTAGAAGATCACATGACTTAACACTTAATAAAATCAAGAGAGATTGAAGTACCTGAATACATGAATGAAGAGATCTCTATGTTATGTCTATATGAAAACAAGAAGGTTGGAAACGATATAAAATATTTGTCGACGACATCGATAATATCCCTAAATATATATAAAGATCTTAAGTCTGGAGAAACAACTCAAGTAGAATTTGGTTTCTTATGAAAGAAATAAAGTCAATGGTATATCCGATCAGCTTTCGATATCTTATATGTCTAGCATGACATGAAAACTTGATATGCATCTAAGTCTATTATATGGCTTATATGACTTAACTTATATGACAATCCATGAATGATTTAAGTTGCTTTAAGCGTTTACAATTCTTGATCTTAATGTACCACTTCCTCAATGCAATTTATGCACAAATGTATCTTGCTATAACTATAAGCATGATAATGTGATAACGAGAATACCTCCATAGAGATATTGAAGAGCCATTCTATGATATTAATGAAGACATTATATCTATATCGGGAATGATGATTTCAAGGTGTAATATATTCATTCAAGTTAATATGGTTAATTTGTGTATCAAGTCTCTACCAACGATATTTTGAACATGGTGCACAAGATTGGAATGCAAAGGCTCAAGTATGTGAATGGATGCTCTCATCAGGGGGAGTTAATACGCGTTGCACTCTTTTTCCCTTACAAGGTTTTGTCCCACTGGGTTTTCCTTGCAAGGTTTTTAATGAGGCAACCAAAAGGCGCATTTCTAAACATGTATACTTTTTTCCCTTTCTAGAATTTTTTTCCACTGGGTTTTATTTTAGTTAAGGTTTTAACGAGACATTATCTATTGAATAGACATTCAAGGGGGAGTTTTATAAATAGAGTTCTATTTAGGTGAGTGTCTATATTTAGAGAGATTCTAGGATTTATTACTTAGTGTCTAAGTCACCATCTCCCTAAAAATAAAGGGTTCTATTCCATTATAGTAAATCCCAAAATCTATTACATACTCGATTTAAGGTATATAAAACTTCATCAATGACGAAGGTATAACAAAACTTCATTGCATTTAAGAACCTTTAAATTCTAAATAATCAGTATATATATATAAGCTTTTAGGCTTTAAAGATCAGTCATTTAATTATGATTGGTTTAGTCATAACTTTAACCTTTTTAATTACTTCATCCGGTTCATAACAAATGTCCAATTTACTTTTTTATTTTAGTTTTAAAAAGTGTCTAGTTATGTAATCGAGAAAAACTTCAATTTGTTTTGACAAATTAACCCTTATATACATATCTTTAATAAGTTCTCTTACTTCTCACATTAAAAGTTTAATTAGGGGTAGTTTAGTCATGCTACGTATTTTTGTATATGATTTAGTATTTTCTTAATGAACATGCTAAAAGTAAATTGAACACTTACTGTGAACCGGAGGGAGCAGGTTTTTTCCTTTGTATTTCAGCACATAATGAATGAATTTTTGTCGGTATCTATAAAATCATACAAGAAAATAAAACAAATCACAAAATATGAATTATGGGGTCTCAGATAAAGGTTATGACTTGAAATAAAATACCCTTTGTCCACTTCACCATTTTTTTTCCTTTTTTTTAATTCACATCTCCTCGCACGTATGCACACAAACTTTTACGGACGTGCCTTTCTAATTCGAATATGATTAACTTTGAAGCGGCAGAGTATGTGTAGTTTACATAAATAAAAAAATCATCATTGGATAATTTGCAAATAAATTCTTAAATTATATAAATATTAAGGACATAAAAATCGATCAATAGCCGTTCAACAATTAGAAAAAGTTATCGTGCTTTTATTCATTCCTGACTCCCGACTCAAGAGCAGTAAACATCATAACTTCATAAGTATCCAAGAAAAAGGAGGCATCCTCTCCAGTTAACGCGTTTTTACTTTTACAATTTAGTCAAATCCTCTAAATATTGCATGATAGATTGATCCGCATAGAATAAGCAAAAGAGACATTTATAGAGAAAAACAAGAGAAGAGCAGCCATAAAATTCTGAGTACACTAACTAGTATTATAGGTTCATCACAACAATAATTAAGAGGGAACTGGTTTTTGGATATAAAATTTAAAAATGAAAAAGAGGCACCCATAAAATTAAACCAATGATTATGGTTTGGAAATAATAACTCAGAAGTACCAGCTATAACTCTTCTGTGGAAGTCATGGCATGATTTCAATTCTGTTGTATAAATGCATGTAACTTGCACTATATTACAAAAAAAAAAAAAAAAAAAACAAAAAAACAAAAAAACAAAAAAAAAAAAACAAAGAAAAAGATTTCCTATGTGCTAGAGAAAACCAGGGTTTTGACTTCTCTCCTAAGTTTCTTGAAAACCATTTAAACATTTATTATTTGCAAGTCGATCGTCAGAAAGTTATGAGTCAATTATTTCGTTATTTCTTCTTATGGTATGGCCCAAAATTTTTCAACGCGATACCATTATTTTCCCTTATTTTATCGCCATAATGTTAAAATCAATGGATTCAAGACGAATGCGATCTTTTTAAATATCTTTTTCTAAACATATATATACATAATTTGAGACGAAATTAATATTTTCCGTGGAACTAAAAGAACTCATTCTCTGTTCCACCTTGGCTTGGCACAAACTTACTTAGCTCACACATTTATGAATTAAATATCAGCGGTGGATGTGAACTTTAATTATGCGTTAGGCAAAACCCATTACTTTCGGTTCAAAATTCTACATATATATTAATAAATTTATTAAATATTTTAAAATTATATTCAAAACCCAATATTAGAACATGTGATTATTATCTTCAAATCTAGAATATATAAAATTTAAATTTTGAATTCGTGTTATTTAGTATAATCGTTCAACCTCCCTGGCTCCTTCCAGCCCCCATATCTGACCCTAATACAATACTGGTAATAAAAGAAAATGATATTTGTTTTAATTATTGGAACCAGACAATGAAACATGGTAAGGGATTTCAATACTGCATGCTCCCTGCATGCATAATTGTATAGAGGAAGTAAAAGGGAAAAATTATACGCATATCAAACTGGATTTTCTTCTTTTCTTGGTTCCACGTTGTTATTATTAATTAATACTCCCATTATTATTTTCTTGTAATCTTTTTTTCTTTTTTAGAACTTGTGAGTGGAAATCACTCCAAAAATACCTTTTATAAGATGATGTTATCAAATTCATTGAAACAGTGATAATTCATTTATTTATTTCTTTAAGTTCTTTCATGATTTACTTCATCACTAGGAACTTGTCCGTAGGAAACAAGCAAGAGTTCATTTTAATCAATTTTGACTATGAAAGCATAAAATATATATATGTAGACTTAGAGATGTATATATAATGTGTAGGTTTATGGGAGGTGATGATAGGCTATAATTAGATATTTTAGTCTCTTATTATGTTATAAGTTATTGCACTTTAATTGAGTTTGAACACTAATCGCTACTATTTTGGACTAAATGTGTGTTTTATGCCTTGTAGGAGTGACTCCGATATATGTAGATGTTATGGAATAAATTCAAGTTATTCTAGGGCTTTGAAGTCTCAGTAAAAGTCCAAAGATTAAGCTGAGATCGTGTTCGGGGATCAACGGATGATAGTGCACTTTAAGAGTAAAACGAAAAATCGAGCAGGCAAACTGTGCATTGTCCAGTAAAATGCACATAACTTTTTGCTCAGTAATACGTTGGGCTCCACAATACATATTTGGAAAGCTATTTAAAAGTTTTCATATTTCCACAGTGGCGCCTCGTAGCACACTGTGGCTGTGTAAATTGATGTTGCCCTCAATTGCATGCTCTCTGAAGTTCCCCACAAGCACACCACGTGGCGCGTAGCCCCATGCGGTGCCCCTGTGCAAATTTAACAGAGTCAGAGTCCTATTTCGCGCAGGAAAACGTATTTCGTTCGGGCCCGACCCTACTTGATATAAATTCATGTAAAAATAATTTTTTTAGAACTTTTGACACACTTTGGACCTAAGGAGGAAAGAACACATTAAGAGCAAGGCGGATAATTCTTCTACGAGTTTTTCACTTCCTTCTTCCTATTTCCGTTATTGGTTGTGAATTCTAGTATTCTAGTTATGCATACTATTATGAATAGCTAATTTATTATCTAGAGTTTTGCAAGAACCTTTTGTAGCATAAATTCTTGTTATGTTTATATATAGTTGAGCCGTTTGATTTTTCTTCTTGTTCAATTGCGTATGTTTTGTTGTTGATTGAATGATCATCAATTGTCTGTGCCTATTTAGTATGTATTGCTTGAAAAATAATACATATTTAGGTAGTTGTTGAACAACATCACTCCTGACGTATGTAAGGAATCAATACGTAGATCTTAAAGGTGGAATTAGGAATAATGAAACCTAGGTGGGATCTTAATAAGCGGTAAACTAGTATTGGCTAGCATTGTTTTAAATAATATGTCTAGTAAATTGTGGTAGTTAATCGAAAGAGAATTATAACACCCGAAGTACTCACGATCGGTAGAGAATCTTAGGCAAAATTATAGAAGACATAGTGTGAAGGATTCCGACAATTGGGAAAATCGCGACTCTAGACTGCCTTAAACTTGTCTCAAATTTCATCCTAGTTAGTTGATAATTTTATTGCTATATAATAGATGTTAGTTAATTAGTTAGAAATAAATATTATAATCTCTATAATTAGGAAATTATTTTGACTTGTGTTTCATATTAATATTGAACAACTGTAGCTTAAGCCTTAGTTCTCTGTAGGCCGAATTCGTTTACAAATTTATAAACTGAATTATATTTACAATAACAATTTAGTCCTTTTTATAAGATATAATTGGGCATGCTAAGTAAGTTATATAGTGAAAAATGGGTTGTGGTAAGTTATTCTTAATATATTTTATATAGTCTTATCGATATGATGTGAAAATATTCGTTTTAGCTATGCATATACTTTTTTGGTAATAGATTACATACAATTAAGAGAATCATATACAAGAGTTATGACTATTTCTATGATATCCCTTTCATTTTTTCCTGTTATTCTAGTGTCATAGGGCACTCCAGCTTTTCCTAATTTTACATTATTTTGTGTAAAATAAATAGTTAGTTAAGATGAAGATCAATAAAAAGCCGGACCCTTTAAACAAGTATCAGCATATCCTTTTGGTTTAAAAAATTATGCGTAACCCGTCATGTTTGAGGCACGCGTTATATATATTTGCTTTGTTCTATTTTATATTGCATAATTGATATTCGTGCTAATATTTCTTTGATGACAAATTTTTCAACATATTTTTGGATACATGTAACTTTATACAAGTAGTGGCTAATAAGTTTTTATAGTTTTCAAGTATAGAAACTTTATTAAAGTCAAAGGAAAAATCAATGCCTGAAATCAAATGGAAAATTAATAAAAAATTTCCTCTAACACTGCTTCATCATTTATTTAATTTTGAATGAAGGGGATAGATTTAGTTTAATTAAGACGTCGAATCGATGCAGCCGTGGACACGTTCTCTTGTATCCAGTACTCATGCATGTACGTATTACGTACATATATAGATTATTGAGCAATTAATGTCAAGAACTCATTAAGCATCCTTTAATTAATTTATCATAAGATTAGCATTAAAAAAATATATCATACTATATATACAAGGAGTATTCAAGGAAACACCTTACTATGTTAGTACTGAAGATGAGTCAAATCCAACAGATTAGCCAGTTGGCTATATGTTGGGTTGACTCGATTATTTTATACGTAATAGCACTAATTAGTCATGCTCTATGTTTGTCCATACTCCATAATTTCTAAAGTTTTAGACTTTTAGTCATAAATTTGAAAAATTCATCGTTGATGGCCAAAACTGTTTGTGAGGAAATGGTCTATGATTTTCATTTTTTCTTCTTCCTAGTCAACGGTTTAACTCTATTAACTCAAAGACTATTTAATTTATTAAAGATGTTTTACTTATCGACAAAATGTTTTGAGAGTAAAACTTGTATATATATACTGTATGATCATTAATTATTATTTTCAACTTTTATTTTATTTTCCATGTAGATTTTGTTATTAGCAGAGTTAAGGAAAATTCATTTGTAAATGGAATGAAACTACAACATTCTCAAGGGAGATTAATCTACAGCTTAAACCAAGATGACTCAAGGGAGCAACTTAATAGTTAATCCTAACACAAATAATAATATAAATAAACCTATGAAAAAAATAGATAAAAGCGAGAAGTCAAATCCAAAAAATGCCAGTTGGCTGAATGAATCGCAAAACCACTTTAAACAAGTCATAAGCAATCATGCTTAGCTTAACTATGTCGTATTTTTAGTTCTTTAATAATCTCATACTAAATGTTAATTAATTGATTATGGTAGTAGGTGTCTAAAATTAACTCGTTATAAAGTCAATTAGAGATTTAATGTGGCTAGAGTAGACTTTGAGAAGTGAAGAGGTAGCGTTAAGTAAATGCAATTTGAAATGAATATTTATAATATTTAATATATTAGAAGTATGATATATATTAAAGAATTCTTGCCTCATGAGCTCATTAATGTCATTGCTTACGAGCTTATTCATTAAAACTCTACACTTAGCTCTCATACATCCATAAGTGTATAGTTTAAGAATTGACTTTATGGGTTTTTATTCGGAAAGTCTATCAAATCGTATTTAATTAATTTAGTGGATTGGGAGTTAATAAATTATTTCTATTTGTTTAATAGAATTTTAAAAATATAAAAGATCTAAGAAAAAATACTCATAAATTGGGATGTATTAATCCGTAGCTTCTTTACTAGGTCAGCAGCTGATGCTCATGCATGATTAAGGGAACTTCAACCCGATATTTCATCTTTTAAATTCTTTGTAGGGGGTGGTGGTGGTTTAGAATTAATATTTAGTCTAAGCATGACTTACAAGTTGACTTTGATTAATGCAACAAAATTTTCACTAAATTTACCTTCTCTTTCATTTGGGATCACTACCACTTGGTGTTCTAAAGAGACGTTTCACAGTCACATAATTTTATAACTTATTTCCTTAGAGAAAAATCTTGGATTCAAAGTTTATGAGTTCCTACAATGATCTTAAATAAATATACAATAAGTAACTGGGTTCACAGTCAAATATTTATGAATATTTAGGATATATACAAAAGCTATTGGATTCACGAGAACCCACATTTAATATGCTGGATCCGGCCCTATATATATATATATCCCATGCAAATTCTTTCCAGTAGTTACATTTTAGTTACAGTTCCATAATTCCTGCACATTTCTCCAGGAAACTAGAAAAGAAAAAGAAAGACTTCTACATTAATGGTTAATGGTGATTGTAACTTATATACTCCCTCCATTCCAAAATAAGTGATTTTTTGATATTTATTTTGTCGTTCAAAATAAGTAATTTTTCTGGATTTCAAAAATGTATCAATTATTTCTTTTCTATATTATTCTTGTAAATAGTTTTAGAATATATGTTAGGAGTGTTTATGTGATATAGTAAAGGTTAATATAGTCAATTTCATTGCTAATTAATGCTAAAAGGAAAATTTTTTAATAAGCGAAAACATCCAAAAAATCACTTATTTTGGACTAGAGGGAGTATATTATGTTCTAGTATGTTGTTTATAAGTGCATGCATTTTAGTAATTTCAAATATTGAGCACCGGAAAACAAATTACATATAAATGATAAACCCTTGAATTTTCTACTTTAATTGAGATAAAAGGAAGGTATGCGTTAGCAACTAGCATGTAAACAAATCTTTAATAAAGTAGGTAAAAATCGATTAAGCTTATGAAACTGATTGAATAAATCGAGTAATTGAGCTAAACAGATTTTAATTTCCAAGTAAATAGGCTGCAAAAAACAATTAGTATGAATTAACGTTCACGAGGCCATTTCTTTCAATCAAACCTAATTTTCATTCCTTAATTTTACAGATGAACAGACCTAGGATCTTACTAACTAATACTTCTCCTCTTTCATGTCCTGGACTTATTTGCCAGCACGCATTGACTATTAAAATAAATTAAGGTGAGAATATATTAACTATGATTTTGTGACAATGATATTTATAAAGACATATGTCATGTATTTGTTAAGCGCAAGTAAGTTTTTACCCTTGATTTCTCGACTCATTCTAAAAAGGAGAAAGAATTAGTTATGTGCATTTTCAATCAATGGGCTGGAGAACCCAAAGCACTAACCCATTACTGTTATTGACATCGTATAGCACTGCTTTAATATAAGAGAAAATTTCACTTTATACACATTCATTCTAAACTATTTACCCTTTAATGTCTAGACCCAAACTATTTATTATTCTTATCTATGGGACTCAAATTATTTACCCGACACCTTCCAACTTTCAAGGTCCAACTGCATCGATAATATCTATTAGTGTAGTAGATTTGTATTATATGGATACAATATATATTTTGAAACGACAAAGTATGCAACTCCATGTTGCTGCTAACATCACATTGGTTCTAACGACCTATAACTCACAATGTGTGAAAGAGAAAAGTTAAAGGAGGATTAAACATTATTTATTATTTAGTGTTTGAAACTTATTCGATCTAGTAAATTGTATTTGCGGCTAAGTAAATCCATTACAAAGGGTAAACCACTCTTATTAACAAAATTTCTATTTCTAAAATTCAAACACAAAATCAAGGTGAGACTATCCGATGTGGAGAGTTGTAAGCAAGAACTTTCCAGCAATATTGAACATCAATTTCTTTTTTCCTTCATAGTGGATCACTACTGAAGTCCTATATGTTTATTTCACATAAGTCCTTTAATTTTTGATTTTTTTTGTCTACGAAGAAATGTCAACATTCTAATAATGCAAGGATGATCGCTATACTATAACATTATACTGTTATAGTTTATAATATACTATAACGGTATATTATAATAATTGAAGAAGAACAAAATTACCTAACAACATACCTCTACAGTATATAGTATACTATCAGAGTATATAGTTATACTTCAACAATATATTATTATAGTTTACAAAATTTATTTTGAAGATTTTTTGGTTGATTCAAAGTGGGTGTTATTAAATATTATTTATAGTGCTTTCTAAAAGTTCATACTGAAATTTTCTCATTTGGAGCTGATATAAGGTGATTGAGATTGAATTTTTCTGTTGAAAATAAAGAAAAATACAGTTATTCAATAGTATACCGCTATGGTATATAAATATACTATAAAAGTATATAGCTATACTGGTACGTTATACTATAATAGTCAAAGACCGTTACCCAATAGTATACCGCTATGGTATATAATATACTATAATGGTATAATATAATAATATGCAATATACTGCAACTGTATGTTGTAATAGTATACAATATACCATCATAGCATACTTACTCATATTTGTTGAATTATCTAGGTTTTATTCTGTAAAGCTAAAGTCATGATTATAGTAGCATTATATTGTTGTAGTATACGATATAATTCAACAATATACTGTAATAAATAAGTTATTTTAAAAAAAAATCAACTAGGTTCTTGCAAATGTTTTCATAAATAAAATTTTGAAGGGTTCCATAAAAATAATATTAATTGTATAGAAGCATGTGTCATAAGACATAAAATAGTAATATACCTATTTAGTATATTTATATGCAGTTTTGGTATACCATTATGATAAGTATTTTATAATAATATTAAATACTAATTTGTCATTTTATTATATTAATATACCATCTTATTATAATGATATATAATTTTGGATCTTATGCGCCACAATATTTACAGTAATACAAATATTTTAAAAAGTATAAAAAAAGAGATAAAAAGAAAAAGATAAATAAGATAACTATACTATATAGGTTATTTTTTTGATAAGTGATACGGAGAAAAAGAAAAATATGAAACAAATCAGGGAAAAAATATTCTCTATTAGTTTTGGCATACTATTATGACAACTATTTTATAATAACATTAAATACTAATTTGTCATTTTATTATACTAATATACCATCTTATTATAATGATATCTAATTTTGGATTACATGCGCTAGAATATTTAATCTAATACATATAATTTAAAAAAGAAAAAAAAATGAAAGATAATAAGAAAAAGATAAATAAGATATACTATATAGGTTATTTTATTGATAATTGATATGCAAAAAAATGAAACAAATAAGGGGAATAAAATATTGTATCACTTTTTTTCTTTGACTATATAACAAAAGGAAAAAATAAATAAAGAAAAAGATCAAACGAGTGATGGATCAAAATAAGTATTCTATGGTTCATGGAATAGGTAAACCGGGTAAATACTTTAGTTTGGGTAGAAGCGGGTAAATTATTTGTATTGAGTAGGTATCTGTGAACTTATCCCTTAATATAATTGGCATTTTTTTGGCCTTAAATTTAGTTTGGCAGTAGAAGTCCAAAAACTTTGACAACCAAGTTTCCTTTCAAAGCCCGTTTTTAGTTTGAGTGTTATTCAAGTGTGCAAATCAGAAGCTACATGAACCAAGAGTGAATAACCAAATTCATTGTGTCTTTCTTTATTTCTAGTTCAATTGTAGTAGGTATTTTTCATATTGTAAATTTCATCTTTCTTAGAAGCAATTGTATTAGGTACTTTGAGTATTCAAGTTAGAGTTAACTTGAAAGTGTCGCAGTAGTTGAGGTTGTGTGCCACACTGCGATTAGAGTTTAGTCCTTATTTACAAGAGTTTGTAAATGCTATTTTTGGCTAAGTGATTTTGGTGGATGTTTGGGAAAATCCTACTGAGTAGTAGGTCATGGTTTTTTCACCCTTTGAGCCAAATGTTTTTCACGTAAAAATCTATGTGTTCTTTACTTTATGCACTCTTAATTCCGCAAATAGTCATATTAAATATATCTAGAAGAACCAGGGTTTTCTAGTGCAAAAATTAGGTACCACACAAATCAGCCCCCTCTTGTGTGGTATTGATGTTTAGAACATCAGTTTAGTAGATACCTCAGGAGTGATTACTGTCGTTCGCTTGACAATAAATTCATCTAGAGCAAATGTTGTCTTGATCTTCCCCATCACTAGACCTCATCTCAGTAACCAGAATTTCCAAGGGATCAACCGCAAAGTGTAGAGAAGGAGCAGGACCAGAACTGACCTAGGAGGGGAATCCTTGTCCTTTTTCCTCCGGAGAGTGGTCAGGTCCTTCATGAGAAGTCCCAGTAGTTTCTGCTGGTGTAGAACTTTCAAACAGCACCATGGCTCCTTCTTCCACTAACCTCTTGTGTCTCATTCCTATAATACTTGGGTACACTAGAGATTATATCATGTATTATTCCATCTGTAGATATAGCAAAAATGGTTGTGCCGATTTCCTCCTCTAGCGACTCCATGGACACCATAAAATCTGAAGCAAGAATGGCAGAAAATTTATCAATACTAGCCCCTAAAACCTCGCCAAACTTTGGAACTTACCCTGTTCTCCACCCTTGCCTTGGTTAGTGAGAATCGCAGTCAATACAGATGAAGGACTATCGATTTTTTGGGTTTCTAGGTCCTCAATATTTAGAGGAAGAGAAATGTATGAGATAGTCACATTAGAACATGAGGGTGTAGGAAAATCTTGATTAGAGGTGTTTTCTGTGGTTGAGACTAGAATAGTGATGACAATGGTACACTAGGGACGGAGGACTCAAGGGTTTTCTTTAGGTTAATTGCTACCGAAGAAGGGATTTTTGAGTGATTATCATCCATTGCAGAGATAGAGTTGAGAAATTTTTGGAGAAGGTATGATCAGAGGAATATGATTGGTCAAGAAAATAGAAGGTTTTAATTAGAGAATATAATTATGAGGGAGAGAGATAGAAACATGTTATGAAATAGTGGTAGTGTGTGGGAAGTTGCAAAGTTTTAGAGGGCAACATGACATAGCAGTTGATATTTGCACCTTTTTAAGATGTGTATGAAAGAATGCACATGATACTAACCTTTGGTACATGAACCAGGTTCTTGACATATCTTTGAAAATTTCAATCCTCTTTTACTGCTCATGCAATGCATCTACAACTTCTGTAATCATCATGCGTGTATACTTGCAATAGTATTGAAGCGAGTTAGGCTTGGTCGAAAAATACTTTAGCTAATATTACCTTAAGGTGACTTTAATAGCCAACTGATGGGAATCAGGTTCTCTATTAGGCTTCAATAGCCCCAACTTCGCCTTATTTCTTTCAAAATGCTCCCTACTTAATGATTTAGTGAATATATCTACAATTTGGTCTTCTGTACTGCAGAACTTCATACATATAAGCCAATTTATCCACATTGTCTCTCAAAACATGATATCTCACATAAATGTGCTTGATTTTTTTGCAGTTAACTAGATTTTTGGCCATGTTGAGTGTATTGGTGTTATCACATAGAGAGGCACACATCTAGTGTGTACACTAAAATCTTTCAATTGTTGTTTGATCCATAGAAGTTGAGCATAGCAAGAAGCTGCAACTACATATTCTACTTTAGATGTTGAAAGAGCCACTGAATTTTGCTTCCTTGTGCCCCATGAGATGAGACATGATCCTAGAAAGTGAATCATCTCAGATGTACTTTTCCTATCCATAAGATAACCGGTATAATCAACATCAGCATACCCAACAAGATTAAAGTTGTCACCGAGGGGTAGTATATGACTAGGTCTTGTGTTCCACTTAAGATATCTCAAAAAAAATTTGGCAACCTTCAGATGAGATTCCTTGGGATTTGACTGAAACCTTGCACCTAGCCCCACACTAAAGACAATATCAGGTCTGCTGGTAGTGAGGTAGAGAAAAGACCTAATAATGCCTCTATACATAGTATGATTTACAGGAGATCCAGACTCATCCATGTCCAGTCAAGTAGCAGTTGCAATGGGAGTGTCTATCAATTTTGATGCTTCCATATCAAACCTCTTTAAGAGCTCCTTCATGTATTTCTACTGGCAAATGAATGTACCCTTTGTGGGTTTCTTCACTTGAAGTCCCCAAAAGAAATTCAACTCATCCATCATGCTTATTTCAAACTCACTTCCCACGAGTTTTGCAAATTTTTCACACAGTGAATCAGCTGTTGCCCTAAAAATAATATCATAAACATATACCTGAACAATGAGTAGGTTCCTCTCCCATTTCTTCAGGAACATGGTGTTGTCAATATTTTCTCTTGTAAAACCATTTTCTAAGAGGAACTTTCATAGCCTTTCATACCAAACTCGAGGAGCCTACTTCAACTTATACAATTCCTTGTCCAGTTTAAACACATAATTAGGGTGTTCATGGAATTCAAACCTCGGAGGTTGCTTTACATAAACTTCTTCCTTAAGAAATCCATTCAGAAATGCACTTTTGGCATCCATTTGGAACAAAGTGAATTTCGTATATGATGCAAAGGCAATTGGGATTCTAATAGCTTCCATGCGAGCAACCGGAGCAAATGTCTCATCATAATCATTCCTTCCTCCTCATTCTAACCTTGAACCACTAGCTTAGACTTGTTCCTTGTAGTGTTTCCAAGTTCATCAAGATGGTTCCCGAATACCCACTTGGTTCATATGATGGTTCGATCTGAGGGTCTAGGTACCATGTGCCATACATTGTTTCTTTCGAATATATGCAACTCATCTTGCATGGATGTAATCCAGTCCGCATCTTTTAGGGTGTCCTTGATGTTTTTAGGCTCTATTTGGTAAATAAAGGCTGAGAAAGCAACTGAATTTTTGGCTTTTGATCTGGTTTGAGCTCCTAAATCTATAGGGGTAATTAGGTTGTTAAGAGGATGAGTGCTTTTGTGTTTCCAGTTGGGCATTTGAGGCTCATTTGTAGAGGAGCTGGTTAGATCTAACTAGTTCCAGTGTGTTCTTCTTTCAGCTACTCGTGGAGTACCTTACACTGCATCAACCACTCTTTCTTCAGCTTCAATGGTTGTAATTTTGGTACCTGGTTCCCTTGGGAAGAAGCTACATTGTCTCCACTTGGCTCCTTCACTTGACTCATCATGTCTGCCTTTCCATTTATCATGTCGATGACTTCACCTGGAACCAATAAAGGCTCCCCATCTTTATCATCCTTGTTGATTTTCTCTCAAGGGGATAGGACTCGTCAAAGATTATGTGAACACTTTCCTCAAAACACTGAGTCCGCTTATTGTATATCTTGTAAGTTTTACTTTGAGAAGAGTACCCCAAGAAGATTCCTTCATCACTCTCGGCATCAAATTTACAAAGTTGATCCTTTCCATTGTTGAGAACATAACATTTGCACCCAAATGTTTTTAGGTGAGTCATCTTGGGTTTCCATCCATTCAGCAACTCATAGGGGGTTTTGTTCATGAGAGATCTGATCATGCACCTATTCACCAAGTAGCAGGCAGTGTTGACAGCTTTAGTCCAGAAGTTTTTTGAAATCCCACAGTGGATCAACATTTTCTTGCCATTTCCTCAAGAGTGGTATTCTTCCTTTCCAAAATCCATTTTGTTGGGGAGTTCTTGGGGCTGTGAAGTAGTGACTAATGCTATTTTGTTACAGAGTTCCATGATCTGATCGAATACATGTTACTCTAGATTCCATCTTCACCTGGATTTTCTTCACAAAGTACATGAATACCTCAAAGGTTTCATCTTTTGTTCTAAGAAGTAAAGTCCAAGTGAATCTGGAGTAGTCATCCACTATCACAAAGGTGTATCTTTTCTCTCCACTATTTTGCACTCTCATAGGGCCACACAGATCGATATGAAGGAGATCAAGTGGCTTTGAGGTGCTAACATCTTTCTTAGAATTGGATGAGGACTTTTAAGCTTCCCTCTAGCACAACCATCACCAACTTTATGTTCTTTGAACTTTGACATGGGAAGACCACGAACCAGGTCCTTCTGAATCTGTTTATTTAGAAGAGAGAAGCTTGCATGCGCCAGTCTTCTGTGCCGCAGTTCAACATCATTATCAACAAATTTCAAGCAACTTAGATTAACACTTTGTAGAGACTCAAAATCAACAACATATATGTTGTATCTTTTGGCTAGAAGTACTACTTTACTAGTTACCATATTTGTGACTGTGCATATCTTGGACAAGAACTCCACATTGTTTCCTTTTTATCACAAATCTGAGAAACACCTAGGAGACAGTACTTAAGACCATTGACATAGTACACATTCTCAATTTAGTGATGAGTGATTTCTCGACTTTTTCAACTCTAATAATGTACCCATTTTTCCCATTGCCAAAGGATACACTCCCTCAATGCAGAGCTATTAGTGAAATAAAGCCCATGGTTTTCCTAGTCATGTGCTTTAAATATCCACTATCCATGAATCATTGTTGACTGCTTTCTTTCACTATACCCTGCACAAGGAAATCAAGAGTTAGTATAGGAACCCAAACAAGTTTGGGTCCCTTGTAGTAGGCAAGAGGATGAATAAGAACTATCTTGGTCCATGGAGGTAACATGCGTTTTTATGGGTGGCTCCTGGTCCCTTTTTAGTAGTTACCTTTTCAGTAAACATTTTATTTTTCTTAATAGGTTGGACCCTGGCTTGGCATTTTTCTTGAAATTCCCATTTTTCTCATAGTGGATACATAGCCAGTTATTAGTACAGTAACATACTTGCTATGGGGGTTGTAAGGAGTTCTCTCCCTTTGAAACCCTATTCCCTGCCTATTCCTACCATTATTAACATACATGGAAGTAATAGTTTTCGAGGACTAGGTCTATTTAAGGGAGTTTTGAAGATCCTATTTTACTCTTTCCAGTTCAGTTTGGAGATGATTGTTTTTCTCAAGTTCAACACACAGGCTAGTTTTCGCAGCTTTCACCTCATTTTCAAGCTTAATGTGTGCCTCACTGCCTACCTCTTTTCCTATCTCAGAATTTCTAGGCGTAGAGTCAGTTCCTAGCCCTCTACAGTTTCCCTCAAGTCTGCAATCACTATTAAGAGGTTATCTCTCTCCTCTTCAATTTCATTCACTCCCTTCACTAGCACATATTCATCTTTACTTAAATTGTCAATTGTTTTCTTAAGTAAACGACTACAACCACCAGATCAACTCTTTCGTGTTCTATATTAGAAATTTTTTCAGTTAAAACCATTTTTTCATTTTCCAAATTGAGTATACCTTATTTAAGATCAACTACTCACACTACCAAGTCATCTCTTATTTATTCAGCTTCTCTTAGTTCTAAGTTAAAGGCATCTTTATCCCCCATAAGACTATGATAGGTATCAATTAATACACTTGCTAATGCCATAAGTTTCTTAGGGGAGTTAGATTTCAGATTTCTCTGAACATCCCTAAAGTTTACCTCATTGTTGTCATCATCTTCATCATCATCTGATTGAGTCATCAAAGCAAATATTGAATCATATTCATTTACATCACTTTCAACTGCCATTATGGAATTGTCATATGCATCAATTTCTTCTTGAGATTCACTAGAGGAATTTCCCCATGCTGCACGAGCTTGTTTCACCACATTGTCAACACATCACTTCCTTTTGAAGTGCTTATCAGGAACCGAGTTCCTCTATGCAGCTTTATCAGGGTTGTATTTGGAGTTTTCTTGCTTAGTGAGAGGAAAGTCTTTGATGAAGTGCCCTGGCTTTCCACACTTGTGGCAGAGGTCATAGTGTTTTGGTCTGCTGGAGTTGCCCTTTTTAAGTATTTCTCCATTTCTTCTGACCATCTTCTGAAACCTTTTGGTTAACTAAGCCATGTCAATGTCCTCCTCACTTGAGTCATTGCTTTCAGCTTTGAGTACCAGGTTCTTTTCCTTCTTTTGTTCTCTTCTTTTACTATCTATCTTCCTCTACATTTCGTAAATTTTTAGATTTCCAAATAGCTTGTCTATGGTTAGCTCTTGCAAGTCCTTTTCTTCAGTAATAGCATTCAATATACTCTCTCATGAACTAGGCAGGACACTAAGAATCTTCCTCACGAGCTTTTTCCTTGGAATGACTTCACCAAGTAAATGTAATTCATTTATGATGGAAGTGAATCTTGTGTGCATATCAAGAATAAATTCATCATCCTTCATCCTAAAGAGTTCATACTCGGTGGTGAGCATATCAATCTTAGATTACTTTACTTGAGTGGTTCCCTCAAAGCTTCCTGTATGTCCTTCGCGGTTTGACAACCGGAGATTATGTTATACTCGTTAGGTCCTATTCCACACACCAAGATTTTCTTGGCATGAAATTCTTTCTCCAAAGCTTTCCTATCTACATCATTATATTTTTTCCTGGTTTTTGGCATCGCCAATAGAAGATCTTCGACACTCTTTGTTGGGATATAAGGACCACATCATATGACATCCCACAACTCTGAGTCTTCTGTCATGATAAAATCATGCATTCTCATCTTCAACCACCCATAGTATTTTCCATTGAACCTAGGTGGTCTACATGTAGATTGATCTTCTTCAAAATATGGTAGAGCAGCCATAAGGATCCTTCCTAGGTGTAGGTGTAAGCCTGATAGGAGGAGGAACTTGCTCTGATACCAATTGATAGTTTATATGAGTCCACTAAACTATAGATTACCAGGTCCTCTATGAGTTTCCACTGAGAACGTTAACGAAATAGTAAGTAAATAAGCAGGGAGTTTTTAGTGGAAAAATCCCTGCTCAAAGGGACAAAAAACCATAACCTACACTGGTAGAATTTCAACTTCACTATGAGCAACTTTTAGATTATAACCTATGCAATTCAGGAATTAAACTCTTAATCCCTCACTAACTCGCAATACACTTATTAAAATCCATTTTGCAATAAACCTATAACAAAGACTTCAACTCATGACTAATTCTAATCATGACACAAACACAAATGGTTTATGGTTTTGCAAAGGGGTTCCTAAGCAACGCTTCTAGCTAAGCAAGTTAGGAGTTACAATGAATAACGATTATAAATTTACAACTCAACTAAGGATAATAAGGTACTAGATTTAGGAACTGGTCCGTATTAGTGTTAAATTTTGTTCTTGATGCACTAGAGAATTGAATGCTCGACTATCAGATGGCTTGAATGCTTGAAGTGGATTCTCAAGTGTTCAAGTGATGTTTTGTTGTGATACTCTTGTTAATTCAACTTGGATGACATCACTTGAATGATGTAATCAATTAGTTGGTCAAAGGAAGAGTGACTGCAAAAATGTGATGTATTGTTCTGTGTAGTGTGTAGGCACTCACTTTCCAGCTGTACACAGTTGACTTTCGTACTGCTGTCAGGAAAACACAAGGGATCAGGTCCTTGTGTTTGTTCTCTATATTTTGAAGTTGTAGCAGTTCACATTAGCTGGATACCAAGCGTGTAAGGTTCCCTATCGGGTTCTTTAACAATAAGTTTGTTAGATCATCAAAACATAAAGCTAAGACATTGAAAACACATCAAATGTTCTAGCTTGGAAGATGAGAACCTTCACAAGCTAAGAACATATAAATGTATACACAGTATACAGTTCAGTTTTAGCGATGCAGTAATGATGCATATTGAGTACTGTACTCATCTTGCTACTAATGTTTCAAAGGTGATTAGAAACCAAAATAGAAGGATTGATAACTGAGAAATATGATGTTTGTAAAGATTTTGGACCTCTCTACCTATTTAAGGTTTTCGATTAAGTATTCAGATCACTTCACAAGTAAAGCAGAATATAATACTTAGTGAGGTCCTATATACAAAAAATGGCTATAGATAGGTGGTTTTACATTTATGTTCATGTAAGGAGAAACAAAAAAGCTAAAAGGTACTAATTACAAACACTTCTTAGTTCTATACAGGTAATTTGGGTAAAGGCTAAGGCTCCATGCAACTTGAAATTCTGTGGACAATGTGTGTCATGTTTGGTCTTGCTTCAGAATTTTCAAACAAAGCTGAATTGGCCACATCAACCAAAAGCCTCAGCTGTTCTAAATCTACATTACCATTGAGTTCTGGATCCAACATACCAATTAGCACCTCCACATTCTCATTTTTCCTGCATTCCTCAGTCCATTCGGCAAGTGTCATCGATCCCTGCACCGACTTGAGCCCAGTAATGAGCTCGAGAAGTAACACTCCAAAGCTATAAACATCACTTCTTGGTGACACTAACCCTGTGTTAAGGTAATAGGTGTCAACATAACCAAGTGAACCCTTTACTTTAGTAGGAGTGGTTGCGCTTACGGCATCATTGCCTAACTTGCATAGCCCGAAATCTGCAAGCTTGGCATGATCGTCGTCGATTAACAGTATGTTTGATGATTTGACATCTCTGTGTATGACAGGAGGGTCAGCTACTGAGTGGAGATAGTCGAGAGCACGAGCAACGTCTAATGCAATGTTTAGACGATTAGACCATGATAGTACTCCAGAGGATTGGCCATGGTATGTGTGCATCCTTTCAAAGAGGCTTTTGTTGGGAACATACTCCAAAAGTAGTAATTGTTCTCCTGCTTTAATATATAAATGGAGCTGAATTTGAATCAGACATGTAGCACGACATATATACTATGATATAAGAGAATATATAACAGAATTGGGATTTGGGACTAAAGCAAGATGCCAGCAAAAAGAATCGTGATGAGTTTTTACTGTTAGTTCGCCAACAAATACTCTTGTCTCTTCTTTAATATAGAGCCAATACCCCTCTTTCATTTTTTGACCAAAAGTTCTCTTTGATGTTTTTCTTTTTGGATTTTCTTGGTGAATATGAAGCATTACATTTGTATTATAATGTAAGAAAAGACAATAATTGGAACAAAAGGGAGATGACAGCAAAAGCATCTTGATTGGTTTTTCTTAGTTCACAAAGTGCACTTGTCTCTTCTTTAATATATAGCCAATGGAAGCCTTGTTTCGTTCTTTTGGGCTTTTCTTGGTGAATATTCTTTTACTCCACCTCCAACCCCCCGAGGAAGTCATCTTCCTTAGTATCATCTACCACTAAAGACCATTGCTGTTCATTCAAGTATCTGAACAGCTATCTAACTAGTTTTTGCCAAAACATGGTTCTGATCAGTGTTTTAAAAGGCGTGTTTTTGATAGGACTTTCGCCCTCCACCATCGCCCCGGGGCATTTTTGATACGCCTCGTCCCAAGGCTCACCCCGGGGCTTGCCCCAGGAACGCCTATTAAAACACCGGATCTGATTCATTATCTAGTGGAGTTAATGGTTAATAAGAACTCGGTGATTTCTTTTGTTAAGTGTCCCACACTAGTTGAGGGATGGGATGTTTGTTTCTTTTATGATCTAAGCAATATTTTATTTCATGAGTTAGATTTTGGGGTTGAGTTAGGTCAAAAATTCATTTTCTTAACATTGTATGAGAAAGTTCAAAAGTCCTAAATTGGAGTTTCACCGCCACCCATTGTCAAAAATGTTTTTTAAGTTCGTTAAAAAAAATTAGGCCTGCATGTAGTAATAAAAAGTATGCTCTTTATACAGTTAATGAGATAGTCACGCGCTCCAACATCTTCCTTTTGTAGGTGTGGATAATTGTAAAGTAAAATTGTACAAATGTCCTACACATTGTGAATGTATTCATTTTCATGCAGCTTAAGCCTCATGCCAGCAATAATAATGTTAAAGTTTATCATCCACAAAAATAATCCAAAGAGGGGTGTGGAGGGGGAGTGTATTGGAGAATAGAAAACAGCTGAAAACATTATATTGTGAAGAATACTCCATACATGGCAAATGCCATATCCAGAAAAAACTGACCAATAGAGAGTTTTAATTTTATATCATTTGATATTTCATTCTTGGCTTTGATTTCAGCCAATGATTAAGTCTTCTTTGTGTTCAGTATAATACGATAACATTTAGAAAACTTGTGGACGTAAGGATATTAAAGTTGATTACCTTTATCCAAGCAAAATCCCATTAACCCAACCAAGTTTGGATGTGATATTCTAAGCAAGACGGAGACTTCATCCAAGAACATCTTTGTTTTGCCACCTCTTTCCTCCATGACACGCTTCACTGCACCTAATCTTCCATCTTCAAGCTCAGCAAGATAAACATATGAAGTTGCTCCAACGCCAATCCGAATCTTGAAATCTTTGGTTGCCATCTTCAACTCTTCTAGTGGATAAGTTCTTATTGTAGCATTAGAATCAATACTCATCTCTCTCGACTTTTCATCAACTTGATTTTCTTCATCTGGTTTTGTTTTTGAAAGCTGCTTATTTCCTTTAGAATATAGATAAGTAGCTAACTTCTTTAATATAATTGTGAGAATGATTATAAGAACTATTGCACCAGCAATCCAATAGCTTTTTGTATTGGATTTGGAGAATCCATGAAACCCCATGTTGGGATCGGATTCGATCAGGAACTATACTTATTGAATGTACTCAAGTCATATAGTTTCTTTAGACATGTATTTGGTTCTTTCTTTTGTCATAGATACTGTGATTGGATGATAACAAAGATTCATGAATTTGTCAATATGCTGCCTGTAATAAGGGCTGAAAGCAACCAAGTAATGTCTTATGCTTGTGATCAAACATTTGCACAAGGGTCTCCCTTGTGTCTTTTGATATTGACCTCCCAAAGGCATTTTTAATACGAAAATTACAAGAAGACGAATATTTTCTAATTTGATCAAAATAATTTCCCCCAGTTTACAGTGGCTAGATGATCCAAACTAATGTTGCAATTCAACATATATACTATGTCTCGTTCCCAAATTAGTTGTTGTTTTCTATATGGATTAATGTTGCGACCCGGAATTCCCACCTTCGGAACCGTGATTGCGCCTAACATTTCATTTGCTAGGCCAGCCAACATTAGAACAATCTACTCCTTCTAACAGTTTAAAACACCTATCAAGTTTTCGCGGATGTCTGGTTTGAGCTCGCTAATAACCGCTGCTGGGACAATCTCCGAAATTTGCACAGTGTGCAAAGTATAGTATCAGTACAATCGACCACATGTACCGGTAAGTTTTGGGCCTAACCTCGACGAATTAGTGACGAGGCTCAGGCTGGTCACCTACGCTAAAACCTATATGCAATCTATAATAATGACAGAATAAGTGAAATATAGTACATAATTAAACAGCCAACAGAAAATGATAACCACAACCTCGAAAATAAACCAGTGTCGTCCCAAAATTTATCAATCTCTACCAACTCAAATAAAAATACCAGAAAACAACGCAATTCAACGAATAGAAACATTTAGGTTGTTGCAAGCGTGCAACCCGATCCAACCAGACATTAGATAGTCCTCCATTATTCCACCAACACAATCTCAATAACAAAAAAAATAATAATATATATATTTTTTTTGCGGCGTGCAATCCGATCCTACATATATCAATATCAATATCGTAATTCACCCTTATTTTACCATATCAATCCACCGTTATTCCACCTGTTGTAGCGTGTAACTCAGTCTCACCGTATAAACATATTCATCCTTATTCATTCATATCAATCCTCCCTTATTACACATGATGATGCGTGCATCCCAATCCCACCATATAAATACCAAACAGTCAATGTACACACTCAAATAAATAGGCTAAATCACAAGGCTTTTACGATAAATAAACACCAAACTGAACCAACAAAACGAACCTTGTTCAATATAGAATCTATACAAACAATAATATAACGAGACCAAACCAGTAATTCGTTATTAAAAGGTACAAACAAATCAAATTAAGTGAATAGCGGGGAATGTGGGAACTATAAAGTGAGCTAACATAGTGAACAAAAGAAAATATTGATTAACACATAGCAGCTAAGCAAGGAAAATATCTAGAGAATATAACAATTAAGACAGGGAAGAAAACAGTTAAGGTAAAGCAGTAAATCAGGGAAAACATATAATTCGGCGGCATATAAGTACTTGTCGCCTTGCATATACACCTCTCATATGGAATTCACATAACACAAAGTCTGAGGGTTCCTAGATCCCTCAAGTAAAGGTTAGACACACATTACCTCGATCCAAAGGCCACTCAAAGCTTAATCACAGCTTTTTCTTTCAAACACGCCTCTAACCAACAATATCTAGCAAATTACCAACCAAACGTTTCAATATAAACTTTAGGAATCACCCACAATCGATAAGAATTCAATTTAGGCAATTATTGAAAATTTTAACAAAAGTCAACACTCGGGCTAGCTTGGTCAAAACCGCGAAATTCAGACCAAAACCCGATAATTCATTCACCTACGAACCCAGATATACAATTAGTTTTGGAATTCGACCTCAATTTACGGTCTAAATCCCTAATTTATCAAATCCCTAGTTTCTACCCATAAACCCCCAATTTCACCATGAAAATCTTAGATTTTAAGTTGAAATATTATAATATTAAGTGAAAATGAAAGAAGCTAGTTAACAATCACTTATCTATGATTTGGGGAAGAAATGGTCTTTGAAAAATCGCCTAGAGAGTTTCTTATTTTGAAAATTTGGAGAAATGAGCAAAATTCCGTCTAGGTTAGGTTTCGCAAAACTACATGTGTGGCATTTGCGACTTGAGCATCGCAATTGTGAATGCAAAGGGATAATCTTAAATGCAAAGTCTGTCACACCTCTCTTTCCTTTGCAAATGTGAAGATTTGTTCATAAATGCGAACCTAGATCTTTTCAATTGCGACACAATGATCACATTTTCAATCACTGCCCTTCCCAGATGCCCTTCGCAAATGCTAAGGTAATTTCGCAAATGCGAACACTGTTGGACTAACTTCTCTTCACATTTGCGATGAGAAGCTCGCAAATGCGAACGCTTGAGGGGTCGCAATCGTGATGCCAAATCTCGCAAATGCAAGATCCGAGGCATGCAACAATATCAGACACACCATCAGTGTTTTCCAAGTTCAAATCACTCTGTAACCTATCTGAATCTCACCCGATCCCTCGGGCCTCCAAACCCAATATGCACACAAGTCTAAAAATCATATGGACTTTCTCTCGTGATCAAATCCCTAAAATAACATCTAGAACTGTAAATTTAGCAACAAATCAAATGAAATTCTCAAGAACACTTTGAAATTCCTATTTTCACTGCCTGACGTCCGAATCACGTCAAACCAATTTCATTTCTCACAGAATTTTACAAACATGACTTAAATAGTATAATGAGCATGTATCGGGCTCTAGAACATAAATACGGCTCAATTCCAACAAGATCAAACATTAACAATTTTGTAAAAACCATTAAATTTTCAGAATTACCATTTTTTGTCAAAAATTCATAACTCGAGCTAGAGACCTCTAATTTCGATTCTGGGCATACGTCCATTTCCCATATTTTGATACTGACCCACCGAGATTGTCAAAATACGAGTCCAGGTCCGTTTACCAGAAATGTTGATCAAAGTCAACTCAAACAAAGTTTTTAATTAAAAATCCCTATTTTTATCAATTTTCAATAGAAAAGCTTTTCGAAAACACGCCTGGACTACACACACAAATCGGGGAGGGATAAAATGAGCTTTTAAATGCCTCAGAACATAAAATTCAGTCTTAAATCTTAAGATGACCTATCGGGTCATCATATTCTCCACCTCAAAAATAATTGTTCATCCTCGAACAAACGTAGAAAAAAAAACTTAGCTGGGAAAAAAGGTAGGGATATCTACTCCGCATATCGGAATCGGACTCCCAGATAGCTTCCTCAACAAGCTGACCTCTCCACCGTACTCAAACTAAAGGGTAACTTTTCAATCTCAACTGATGAACCTAGTTGTCTAGAATAGCTATCAGCTCCTCCTCGTAGATCAAATCCTTGTCCAACTGGACAGCTGAAGTCTAACACATGAGATGGGTTGCTGTGATACTTCCGAAGCATGGACACATGGAACACTGGATAGACCGATGTTAAACTAGGAGGCAACGCAAGTATGTAAGCCACCTCCTCCATTCGTTCAAGAATCTCAAAAGGTCAGATATACCTAGGCTCAACTTGCCCTTCTTTCCAAATCTCATTACATCCTTCATGGGTAACACACAGAGAAACATTGTGTCTCCGACCATGAATGAAATATCACGGACCTTACGGCCGACATAACTCCTTTGCCTGGATTAAACTGCGTGAAGTCTATCTTGAATGATCTTAACCTTATCCAAGGAATCTTGTAACAAATTTGTACCCAATAACCGAGCCTCCCCTAACTCAAACTATCTAACAGGCGATTGTCGTCATCTACCATATAATGCCTCGTAGGGGCTATCTGAATGCTTGACAAATAGCTTTTGTTGTAGGAAAACTTTACATGTAGCAAGAACTAATTCCAAGAGCCTTTGAAGTCAATAACACAATCGCAGAGCATATCCTCGAATATCTAAATGTTGCGCTCGGATTGTTCATCTGTCTGATGATGAAATGTCGTGCTCAACTCAACCTCCGTGCCCAACTCATGATGTACTGCCCTCTAAAAATGCGAGGTAAACTATGCACCTCCATCAGAAATAATAGACACGGGCACACCGTAAAGATGAATGATCTCGTGGATATAAATATCTGCCAACCGCTGTAAAGAATAAGAAACTGTTATAGGAATGAAAAACTCTAACTTGGTCAGTCTATCCACAAAACCCAACCTGCATCTTCCTTTGAGTCTGTGGGAGTTCAACAATGAAACACATAGTGACGCTCCCACTTCCAATCGGGAATCTCTATCTTCTGAATCAAACCACCAGGTCTCTGATGCTCATACTTTACTTGCTGACAATTAAGACACTGAGCCACATATGCCACTATATATTTCTTTATTCTCCTCCATAAATAATATTGCCGCAAGTCCTAATAAATCTTGGCAGTGCCCAGATAGAATACCGGGAATTGTGGGCCTCCTCTAGAATCAACTCAGAAAGTCCATCCACATTAGGCATACAAATACAATGCTACATCCTCAAAACTCTATCATCTCGAACCATAACTTTCTTGTCATCCATATGCCACACTGTGTCCCTAAGGACAAACAAATAAGGGCCATAATATTATCGCTCCGCTACCTGATGCGCTCAAACAATGAAAGTCGACTGACCGAATAAGATACAACACGACTCGGCTCAGAAACATCCATCCTCACAAATTGATTAGACAAAGCCTGAACATATAATGCAAGCGGTCTCTCACCGACTGGAATGTATGCAAGGATACCCATACTAGCTGACTTCATACTCAAAGCATCGCCACCACATTGGCCTTCCCGAGATGATACAAGATGGTGATATCATAGTATTTCAATATCTTTAACCACCTCTTCTGCCTCAAATTGAGCTCCTTTTGCTTGAACAAATAATGCAAAGTCCGATGATCCGTAAACACCTCACACGACACGCCATAAAGATAGTGCCTTGAAATCCTCAGCGCATGAACAATGGCTACCAACTCTAAGTCGTGAATAAGGTAATTCTTCTCGTGATACTTCAACTACCGTAAAATGTATGCAATAACCTTGCCACCCTACATCAATACTAGACCAAGTCCAATACGATATTCATCACAAAATACTATATAAGGCCTTGATCCTGTGGGCAACACCAATACCGGTGCCGAAGTCAAAGCAGTCTTGAGCTTATAAAAGCTCGCATCACACTCGTACCACCATCTGAACGGGGCACCCTTTTGGTCAACCTAGTCAACGTGGCTTATATAGATGAGAAACCCTTCACAAACTGACGGTAATAACTCGTTAATCCTAAGAAACTTCGGATCTATATAGCTGATATGGGTCTAGGCCAGCCCATAGCTGATATGCCTCAATCCTCTTAGGATCTACTTGAATGCCTTATGTTGAGACAACGTGACCCGACAAAGCAACTGACTCAACCAAAACTAATTTTGCAAACTTAGCATATAACTGACTATCTTTCAGAGTATGAAGAATGATGTAAAGATGCTCCTCATGGTTCTCTCAACTACAGAAGTAGATCAACATATCATCAATAAGGACAATCACAAAGGGATACAAATATGGCTTGAACACTCGGTTCATCAAATCCGTGAATGTTGCTGAGGTATTTGTCAGTCCAAATGACATCACTAGAAACTCATAATGTCCATACCGACTCCGAAAATCTATCATAGGGACATTAGAAAGTTTGTCTGAAAAGATGTTTCCCCAGGTCCCTGTGGAAGGCCAACTACTAGGTCGCGAATGAGTCGTATTTCCTCAAAAATCATAGCAAAGGGTCCTCGTATAGAAGATAATGTCTGGCTACCCTGGTTGATTTAAGACGAAGATCATAACTTTATCTTTTTCTCTTGACGTTTCCACCCTCTCCTATTTTCTTCAATGGACGAATAGGATTTCCCGACTCTATCTAGTTGTCTCTCGAATCCTCCTGAATAGCAACATGTTCGCACAGCTGAGTGATAAGTGATGGGAATATCAATGATGTACTATTCTAAAGCTGATACTCCCTCAGTTCATAGATGAAAATCTCATCAACATTAAGATGAATAGCATCAATAATGGATGCTATCATTTAAGCTCTCGTTACCAATACATTCCATATATTCGATAAAGGGGAGTTGCGACTACATATGATGGCCAGTCATATCTTTGCGTAAACACTAAATTCTTGGAAGTTATCCCTCTTTTGTCACATGCCCATAGAACATCTGCACCCGTACATAATTTGGAGACCAACCACTCCCCTAAGGCATAATCTTTTGCACGGAACTTATCCATGTCATGGTCTTGTAGGTGATAAATTTGGTTCATAGCTTCAGCTCCAAAATGCACCATTTTGCCGCGAATCCTCATCTTTGCCTTTTTTAACTTGATGGCTAGAAGATTCGCATAAAACTCCCTCACCCACTACTCATTGGCTCTGCAAGGTTGATGTGTAAAACAGGTCCATCCCATGTCTACAAGCCCCTGGTGGAACTCGGGGAGACGTTTTGGGACGTTATCCAGCTCAATACCACTTTTCGGTAGCACTTTCTTTGAAATCAGCTTATCATAGTACCGTTCCTAGCATTCCAATGACAAGAACCGATGTTGGTCATAGTTTTCCTCCGTTTCCAAAGAATTTTCATGCGCGGATTCATCGGAGTTAGAGCTTATTTTCAATGTATGATACTTGCAAAGAAAGTATTGGGGTAAAAACATGTTATGGCTATGAAATATATTTAAAAATGAGTCAAATATGCCAAAGAAATGTTTGCACAGTCAAAACACAGCCTTAGATAAAATTTCAAGATTTTCAATTTTTCAGGTGCCTGCTCTCGGATATCGCAATTGTGAGATTTTCTTCGCAATTGTGAAGGCAACATGATTTCAGAGGTTTCGAAAATGCAAAAAATCCTTCGCGATTGCGAAGATGGTCAAGGCTGCCAGATTTTGCAATTGCAACAACCTCTTCGCAAATGGGAAGATCGCAAATACGAAAAGGCCATCGCAACTGCGACCCCATCATCCCTAGCCATAGAGCAGTCCTTAAATCATAAAAATTTTGATAAAATCACATTTTTAGATACACCTATCATACTTTTGCACACAAATATGGAATAAACATCACACATAACCACAAACTGAAGAAATTTCAATGATTCGGCCAAAAACCTCATTCGAGACTTTCGATCACATATTAAGCACAAAAATTCACTTCCATTTTAACAAAGCAACGGGTACTCAGATCCACATTTTCCAAGCAAAGAACAACGCTAGCACTCCCAACCAACCTCACCTAGAAATCAACAAATGAAATGAAGAATTTTTAAAGAATTTTGGACAAAGGAACATCCCATTTTTAGACATAGATTTTGAGAAACAAAAGACAGAAAAAGAAGAAGATGAAACAACAGACAATAACAACATAAACATTGAGCCTTCACGCCTTGATGCTTGCAATTAGGAGAGAAAAATGGTGGAATTTGTCAATTAGGGGGTGAATAAAATGAAGGTCGTGTATCTTTTGAAAAGCCCCAATTTTTTACCTTTTGTTCAATATGAAACACCTTTACCCGTTAAGCCCTCTAATGTCACATTTGCAACATGTCTTTCCCAATTGCAACAACCAAACTACCTAGTAAAATATCACAAAGCGAGGTCTGGGGAGGATAATATATATTCGGACTTTACCCCTACCATGATAGGGTAGATAGGCTGTTTCCGTAGACCATCAGCTCAGAAAGATGTCCTTCCCAATTGCGAAATTTGAAATTTCATCAGTGGTCACAAATGCGACCTCTTCCTTAGTTTTGCGATGGACCAATTTTCACAAATGCGAATACTACTGTTGTAATATCTGCAGGTTTTGGTTTTGGCTCTCCGGACCACTTCGACCTGTTCAAATCAACTCCAAAAATTCTAAAACATGGCAGACTAGTCAAAAATAATATACTAAGATATTCTAAAAAGAGAAAAAAATTTCAAAAAAGACTAAAACTTTTGAAAATGACTGATAGCCTCCCACCAACCACAATATTCAACGTCGTGGCACGACGTGGATTAACTTTACAACTTTTTTCTCTATTTGGAAGATATGAATTGGGAACCCAACTTGGAATCAAGAATGTCACCACAAGCGGTGGGGCATAGTAAGTTGATGATCAAGCCAAAATTTTAGTTTCTTCATTTTGCATTCATTGGCTATCATGTGAGAAATGTCATTTTCCCTTCTTGTTCCCTCAAATTGTAAGATGTATGGCCTTTGTCTTTCCTCGTCACTATCCCTCATTGACTCGTGTAGTTCAAATCCCATATCACCACACAATTCCAGTGTTGAAAAATATTTGGAATGTGACATCAAACCTCAAAATTGTAGTTCTTCCCGGATTTTGACATCCTTTTATTCCTCGGACTAGAGTCAATCTCAACCATATTTTTAGTTTGACCGGTTGACTTTAATTAAATATTTTTCTTGGAATCACTAACAAGCATAAAGTCAGTTGGCGAATGTTCATTGTGAGCACGTGATTTTTGCCCTATATGAATTACTCCCAGAAAATTCAAAATAAAACTATTTTCAGTTTGCTTGCAATTGTTGAGAATTTTGTGTTATTTTTCTCATATTATTTGTATTTGTCTTTGCATGTTTATTTGTTTAAATAAATAAAAATACAAAAATATGTTGCATGTGCATATAAAATTCAATTTTACAATTAAGAGTAATTAAGTTTGTTTTACGAAAATGAAAAATTACAAAAAAATATGCATCATTTACATTTTTAGCATTCAATGTCAAATTATACAATTTTGTTTTAATTGGTGTTTAATTGTGTGTGATAATTGTTGTTACAAATTAATTAGTATTTTGATAAGCTAATTTAGTTTATAACTTAATTTAGAATTTTAGTTTTTATTAATTAGAAAGTAAAAGAAAAGAGAGCAAAAAAGAGAAAGAAAATTGGAATTGGGCCTCTTCTTCAATGGGCACAGAATCAAGACTAGGAGTCTCAGCTCCAACGTCTCTCACAAAATCCAAATAAGATAGACAACCTCTCCCAACCATTCCTTGGGCCTTTAGGAAGAAAATCAGCCTACTAGGAACATAGTTAGTCATACCACGACACTCAATCCTCGGAACACCCGGAATAGCCAACGTAATTGTCTTGGCATGACAGTCCAAAATAGCATGGTACGGAGATAGCCAGTCCATACCCAGAATAACATCGAAATCTACCATGCCCAACAACAACAAGTCGACTCGGGTCTCCAGACCTCCAATAGTCACCAGACAAGATAGATATACATGATCTACAATAATAGTATCACCCACCGGGGTAGATACGTGAACAGGAAAAGCAAGACACCCTCGGGTAGTCCCCAAGTGATGAGCAAAATATGAAGATACATAAGAATAGGTAGATCCGGGATCAAACAAAATAAAGGCATCACTGTGGCAGACTAAGATAATACCTGTGATAACAGCATTTGATGCAATGGCATCCCTTCTGTCTGGGAGAGCATATAATCGAGCCTGACAATCGCCAGTCTGTCCTCTATCCCCAGGGCGGCCCCATGCTACGTGGCCTCCACCTCTAGCTAACTGGGTGGGTGCAGATGAAACAGGAGCAGAAGATAAAGGTTGATCCCTCTGCTATGACTAACTACCATGAAGTCGAGGACACTGTCTCCTCATGTTCCCAAACTCACCGCACTCGTAGCAACTACCCGGTGCTGGAGAAGGGGACTGAAGGGAACCCTTCCCTGCAGAAGAAACCTGGGATGTAGGGTCATGAGTAGAACTATGAGCTGGAAGGGCACTAAGTGAAGACTGGCCCTGCTGAAATCCCTGATGACCAATGGCCTGGAGAAGCCCCACTATATTGTGGGCGATCTGACTAAGGAGGCCTGAAGGATCAACCTCTACCACGTTGGAACTAGCCCCTAGATGGAGCACCACTGAAGCTACCTGAAACTCGAGGCCTCTTGGCCTCCCTCTCCTCACGCTCCCGGTGGCGAGCTGTCTCAATCTCTCAATCCATGTCAACTACCTCCTCGAACGAGGCACACATAACCCTCTCTCTAGTCATCAAAATACGGGGTGGATAGTTGAGGCCACCCATGAACCACCTAATCCTCTCCCGATCAGTCGGGATCATCCAAGTGGCATGTCGAGCTAGCTGCGTAAACCTCATTTTGTACTGGGTCACAAATATGTCCCCCTGAATCAACCACTCAAACTGACAACGCAGCTCCTCCCTATGAGACTACGGTACATACTTCTCCATAAAGAGAGTGGAGAACTTCTGTCATGTAAGGAGTGCTGCTCCCAAAGGCCTATGCCTCTCAAGCTCCTCCCACCAGGTAAATGCAGGCCCTGAGAACTGGAGGTAGTAAAAGCCACTCCACTCGACTCCAAAATCCATGCAGTGTGAAGCATATGCTGACATTTATCTAGAAAACCTTGGGCATCCTCGCCCTAAGTACCACTGAACGTCGGAGGCTGGAGCCTACTGAACCTCTCTAGTTGACGCTACTCATCGTCTGGCATAGCTTGAACCACATAATCTGGAGCTGGTACCACTGGTGCAACTGGGGCGACCGGTGCAACTAGCTTAGCTGGGGCTACTCCAGGTGCCTGTTGTTGACATCCAATTTTGTCCCTCCTTTCTTATAATGTATCTCTTGAGCTTCTAAGTTACTATTAAACTAAATACCCTATTTTTTGCTACTATTTTTTTCAAAAAAACAATTGTTATTATTATTATTATTATTATTATTATTATTATTATTATTATTATTATTATTATTATTATTATTACTTTCACTATCAGTAAAATAACAATTATTATTATTATTATTAGTTACTACTACTACTACTATTATTATCATTATTAATATTAGTATTATTACTATTATTACTACTACCACTATCATTATTTTTTTTATAAGTATAATTCTTATTGTCTTTTTTTTTTTTTTTGAAAATATAACATTCCTTTATTTAGGAGAAATTATAATATTTTTTTCATCTTAAAATTTATAAAGATTTTGTTTTTTAATAATATTGTGACACCTCATAATTATTTTATAGTATTTCATAATTATTTTATTAAGTTGCTAGAAATTATAATATTGTTAAGGTTATTAAACACTTTAATTAACCTATGGCAATGTTGTTCAATTTAGAAGCCCAAAAAATCAAATGAAAGAAAGGAAAAGACCACCCAACATCCAGCCCACTTGAAACCCAACTGAAATAGTCTTGTTTGAATTTAGCCCAAAGCAATTAGGTTTAGTTTGTATGGTCCCCATCTCTCCTAGGCAACATGCGCCTCTCTTATCCCTCTCAAACACCCCTCTTGGTTCCTTTCTCCATTTTTACATAATTCCAAAGAACTTCAACACAAATTAGGAGATGTCCACCCCGTTTTATGCAAGTTTTCGTGAATCATCATATGCTTCTTCTCTCCTCTATCTTTCTTTCATTATTTCAACGAAGTACAAATACACATGACAGAGGAATCAGGCTATTTTGAGCTAACAACGGCTATTCTCAATCACGGGTCTGTACTTTTCTCTGATTTAAAGGTCGTTTTGACCAAATTCAAAATAAAAATTAAGAATTCCCGCTCAAGAGCAAACCCTAAATTTTTCAATATAAATACATACATATCAGACCACCTCCGGAGGGTTTTTGGCGGAGCCGTCGCTAAAACATTACTATATATTTACTCTGACTATTGTTCTTGTCTCTTTAAAACTCTGGAAAGAAAAAATACTTTAATCTTTTATTTTCTGTCCCGGTATACTTTAGTCGTGATAGAGGTTTTCGAATTTCTTTGGTTCGGGGTTCGGATTTGTTCATAACGAGAGAGTAGATTCGAAGACCGACACCCAGTTCACTGCCCCACAATAGGTAATATTCGACCCCGTTCTGTTTCTTTTCTCTTTTTGTTAAAAATGTTGTATTTAAGAATCATGTTTTAGACTTCAATTCCATTAAACTGTATTCCCAAAATTTTGGATAAAGATGTGTTTAGAAATCATGTTCTTAGGAATCTATATTTTGATCCTATGACGTTTGACCAGTGTCCATATTATTTGTTCAATAGTGTGCCTTTGCTTACTTTAGAAATTAATTTGGTGTCTGTTTTGTGCTTGGAATGCAAAAATGCGTGTGTCATTTTCTGCAATACTTTGATTTATTTTATTTTTCTTTTGCTGTAATAAGACAATTTGGAATAAGCTGCGACTCTTTTTTTCTGTTCTATCCTGCAACAAGCATAATTCTAACTTTATGTTAGAACTCTTAGATGGCATGTTATACACCATGACTTTACATCATCTTATTGGTTTTAAAATGCTTTGTTTGAAATCAACTTTAACTAACTGAAATACATGTTGTCTTATGTATATTATGTCTTCCTGCTCTTCTTTGATATTTGGTTTAAGTGTTGGTATCTTTGGTCAATGTGTAAAATTGACTTTAAATTGATGAGGAATATATCCTTATCCGCTTATTGAATTAGCTTAAATCACTTTAGGTACTACTCAATAGAAGATAGATAAATATTTATTTCCTAACATGGGACACTAATTTAAAAAACATCTCTGTTAGTAATGGTCAAGAGTTTTTATATCCATGGACATGGTTATCATAAGATATATGATGTTTATTTTAATACGGGGTTTCAAGTTATATGTCTCTTCTCGAATCTTCATATTTGATAAGAAGTATCGGTTCTTCTCTAACTCTTTTATCCTTTCTTTTGTTTTCTCATGAACACCGGAGCCAAAGAGTTTTACTTGGAGACTCAACTACGCCGCTACCTCGTCAAGATTGCACACCTTCATCCTTTATAACTTTTATATCGCCTAGGCAGCAAAATACAGAAGACAAAATCTTCTGGGTAGCTGACATGGCTCTTAATTCTTTCATTCTACTTCATTTATATTTTAACTGATATTGCTATTCATGTTTGTTTGTTTTTTTTTTCAATTGTGCTGAACCTGGATATGTTATGTAGTAACTAGTGTCATTTGTCCATTTATGAAGTAGTTGCCTCTAGTTTATAATAAATACACTATATTTACACAGTGCACACAATATAAGGTTTTATCTATGTTAGGAGTTTAAAAGTAATTAATTCTCACTACAACGTCCATTTTTTTTTTGGCTTTACTTAAAGCCTTGGTTTTCTTAATATTTCTAATTTAGATGAACTTTTCTATCAAGTTTTCAATTCAATGAAAATGATGTGCCAGCCAAGTGACGTTTTTAGTCTTGATACAATTAAATCTAAAAAATACTTTTTTTTTAAAGAAACAAATAAATCCAAATGTTCTTTAACGTACAAAAAAAAAACAAATCTTCAAGATGACTTTTTTCTCTCTCTTTTTTTTTTTTTTTTGAAATGCTAATCTAATTCTCCTTTTAAAAAGTTTTTTTTACATATACCAGTGAGCTGAAATTGAGTATTTCATTATTCACTAATCGCCTTAGAGATTACACTTCGTGTCAGCCTTAATTAATTAATTTAAGTTCGGTCTGTTAACAATTTGATATGGGTCTTAAAGGGTGCCTTAAAAACCTTCCCTTTAGATTAATTGAACCCTTACCTAGAATATTTAGGTTAAATAAACCATTAATAGAGTCATACTTTATTAAATCACTTTAATCAATTTCGGTGTCCTAATTCACCTTAATTTATTAGGTGGCGACTCTTTAACTTTAATCAAATGTGAAATCGCCTATATGTTGTACCTTACTTTAACCAGTTTAAAATGGGGTATAACACCTGTAATCCTTGAAAAACCTGCTGAGGCGTGCGAACAGCGGGGGTTTGATGACCACTCCCAGTCTGTGAGGTAGCTGCAGTAGTGGCTAAGACTGCCTGAGCCAGGCCAGTACTAACAGATAGTATCTAAGCTAAAGCCTCCTGGAGACCAGGAATCACAATGGGCACTGCTGGTGCCTGCACAGGTGCTGCTGGAGCATCAACAACTGGAGTCTGGCCCTGAACTGGGTCAACTGGTGGGTCAACAAGCGCTGCCCATGCTGCTCTACCTCGACCACGACCGCATCCACGGCCTCTAGGGGGTGGTACTGGTGGTCGTCTTCCACGTTTGGTAGCACGAGTTCTCACCATCTGCGAGAGAATAGAATAGAAGTTTACTTCTCGGAATAACAAAGTCGCATGACAAGAATTTCAAGAATATAAAGTTTTCTTAAAGTCTCTACAGTCTCTCGAAGATAAATACAGACGTCTCAGTACCGATCTACGAGACTCAACTAAACCGGCTCATGACTCGTGAGGCCTAGTAACCTAGGTTCTGATACCAACTTGTCACGACCCCATTCCCGATCGTGATGGCGCCCAACACAAATATTAGGCAAGCCCAACCATTGCACACTCTCAACCCAAGTACAAAATCTCATTACCAATTACGTGAGTCAATTTAGCAGTTAAAGAGATTAATAATCCGACAGTAAGTAGAAACAATATGGAAAAAACACAATAAATAACAAAACAATCTTCCAACAGGTCTAGAGTCACGAGTCTAGCGTCTCTAGATACAAAAGAGTAGTGAATCCACAATAATACAGAAGTCTAGAATACGAAAAGATAAAAGGGATAAGGGAAGGAGTCGGGTCCTACGGATGCCAGGAAGCTACCTCTACAACTCCTTATAATATGGGAAGAAGCAATAGCTCAGCTAAGCCTCCAGAACACCTGAATCTGCACACATGGTGCAGGGAGTAGAGTGAATTCTCCAACTCAGTGAGTAATAAGCATATATAATGACGGAAAATAAGAATTCACGAAATACCACAATCTAAAGCTATAACTAGCAATTTATCATGATTAACGGTGAAATATAAACAAAATAATGACAGGTATGTCACATAAATACCAATGCATGAATGCAATGCAATGCACATGACCGCTGCGGCACGCATCCCGATCCAATTGGGTACCCGCGCTCACTGTAGGGGTTTGGACTCCGGAGGGGCTCCTACAGCCCAAGCGCAATATCATCATAACATCATTGTGGCGTGTAGCCCGATCCATACTCAGTCCAGAATATGCTAGTAAGCCAGTCAGGCAATGTCAAGTTATAGCTCTCAGCTCCAAACATCATAAATGTAGTTTAAGTTTTAAATCTTAGAATTATGACTGAACATTTCAAAATAGTGTTTAACTCAGGATTGAAATCATGTAACATGCTAAGTATCATGGAAACATCAATAATAATCCCTAAAGGATTCAAATAATCGGCACGAAGCCCAGATATATCCATAAAATCCAAGTAGGATGATTCCCAATCAGTCTCTAGTCAAGAACACAATATAAACATTGCTTGGTATGGACTGAATCATAGTCCCCAATCACAAACGACCCCGCACTCGTCATAGAGTACGTGTCTCATCTCAATATAGCACCACAGTGTGATATACCGAGGTTTAAAACACTCTGGTCATCATCTGCATCTATTACTCACCTCAAGCCGGCCACAAGTCTAGCTATCTATGTCTTTTCCTCTTGAATCAACCTCTTTGCATGCCAAATCTGATAAAAACCAAAAAGAATACATTACTATAGGCCAAAGAAACATAACCTAGTCGAAAGAACTCGAAAAACACCAAAAATCACGAAGTTGGCAAGACCCGAGACCCGGGCCCACTTCTCGAAAAATTACAAATTCACATTACCGGATTCTCGTCTCACCACGAGTCCATACACATCAAGTTTACCAAAATTGGATTCCATTTGACCCTACAAATTCTAATTTTAACTGAGACTTTATCAAGCCCTAACTTACCCCTTTTTTGATGAATTTCCAACAATTTACATGTTAATTCCACCATAAACTTGAATAATTAGACCAAGGGACTTACATCCAATTAATTCTCACTCAAAACCCTAAAACATTCTCGCCCAAAGCTCTCCAAGTTACTCAAAAATGGTGGAAACTACTTCTTGCTCGCGGATGAAATATAACATTTAAACCCTTCTAGCCACAGTCGTTTTTGGCTTCTGCGGTCCCGCGTCTGTGGCCAAAACCCCGCTTTTGCGGTCTTCATTTAAAAATCCAACTTTTGCTTATGCGACTAGGATCCCGCTTCTGTTGATCGCCCAAAACCACTTCTGCGGCTAGATATCCGCTACTGCGGACCCGCTAATGCGAACCACGTTCCGCGTCTGTGGAACTTCTCAACTCTAAATGAAAATCGCTTCTGGGCTCCTTTACCCGCTTCTGAGAAGCCGTTTCTACGGTCCATTTTCGCAGAAGCGGAAATACTAGATGACAACAAAATGACTTCAAAACTATTGTTTAATCACCCGAACCTATCCCGAGGCCCCTAGGACCTCAACCAAAAATACTAACACATCCTAAATCTTATTCAAAGTTGTTCCGACCCTCAAAATACATCAAGCAATGCTAAAACCATTAAATCACCTCGGATTCAAGCCTAAGTTTCTTAAAAACTTACGAATTGTACATTCGATCAAAAATCCGATAAAACACCTCCGAATGACCTGAAATTTTGCACATATATCCAAAATCACCTGACGGAGCTATTTCAACTCTTGGAATTCCATTCCGACCCTCGGATCAAAATCTCACCTATCAATCGGAATTCGCCAAAATACTAACTTCGCCAATTCAAGCCTAATTCTACACCGGACCTCCAAAATCACTTCCGATCACACTCCTAAGTCACAAATCATCTCCTGGAGCTAAACGAATAATCGGAATTCACATCCGAAACCTCTAACTCAATAGTCCATATCCAGTTAACTTTTCCAGTAAGTGTCTCATTTCCATCTAAAACTAATCCAATTCAACTCGATCACCTCAAATACCCATAGTGAAGAATAGAGAAATATAATATGGGAGAAATGGTACGATAACACATGAGATGACGGGACGGATCGTCATAGATTTATATTTTGATTAACACCATAACGCACAAAGATGGGTTCTCAAAGTTGAGGAACAAGTTAGTTTTTCTAACATGAGGGGGATGCATGATAAATAGTTGAGAAAAAGTTACATTGAATGAATTATCATTTATACATCTAGATCCTCGAATAAAATAATATGAATTTGAAGTTCATAAAAGGATAATTCATATGCAATTTATTGCAAAGCATGCCAGATGTATTTGCTGACCAAAAGAAAGTAACTATATTCTCACTGCAAATACTCTTATTATAATAAGTCCTAGAAGGGCAAAGTATATGGTATGCATAAAGCGTATAGATAGATCGGTTTCAAATAAGCTTCTTGATAAATGATACACTCAAATTACACTTTAATAATTTGTGTAAGGCGGTCGATGTCAAATATAATAACCCAACAAGGTTGGGTTCGAATCCCACAGGGAATAGGTGTGAAAAGGTTACTTAACTTAGTGTGTTGCCCAACTGAGATCGTAATTCTACTCGGTTAACAGTAACAGGTATATAGAGTAATGGCATCAAGAGCATGGAAAACAATTGATTTGGAATTAACTATTTTAATTGTTGATATGACAATTAATGAGATTGATTAAACCAAGGTTGTGTCCCCTTTAATGAAGTGTAATGCTATCGGTGTTAATATGATATATTTCTAATAGTCGGTTCTTGATATGCAATTGATGTCTATGCAACTACCCAATATTTCCCAATAATTGAGTAGTATTTCCTCTTCAAAATTTTCCCAAATATAAAAGATTTGCAATTCGTAATCATCAATATATGCCAAATAAAATCTACTTATCCCTAAGCGATTTTATTAAACAAGGTGCAAGGCCTTGAGTCTTTGCTATTTACTTCTACCAAATTCTAACCCACATTCCCAAGTAAAGCAAGAATTAATGGCTTGTGTTAATATTTGCAACCACCAACAATAAATGAAGAATAAGAAGTAAATAGATATCAACGAACCATTACATATATATTCAATGTCAAACACTCATTAACATAACACCCATTTAGGGTCCACAACCTTAGTATTTAGAGTTAGCTACACATACTAAAATACAAAAGACAAAGAGTATTTAATGTCATAAATGCTTACAAAGGAGAGAATCTTCTACCCAAAGGCTTCCAAAAAGATAGAATATTAGTGTCTTGGAATATAGTATAAAAAGCAGACCAGATGAGCCCACAAAAGTATCTTAAAACTATTTATAGGGGGGCCAATTTTGGGACAAAAAAGGACAAAATTACCCTTCCAGGTCACGTCTGCGACCGCAGATTTGTCGCATAACAGGTCTGTGGTCCGCATTCTGAGCAGCTCCTCCGTAGATCCAAAACCCTAGTAGTGAATTCTTCATCGTAGTTCTATTCTATAGTCCGTATTTGTGTTATGTGACCGCAGATTTGCATCGCATTCTGACCCTGAGTTTTCTTCTTGTTCATTCTGTGGCACATCTGCGGTACGCATGTTGATTCTGCGATCGCAGATTGTGCCGCATTCTTGACATCAATTTTAGCTCCAGACTCTGTAAAACTCTGCGATTTGAGATCAATTATGCGGTCCGCATGTGTGATTTGCAACCGTAGAATGGTCCGCAGACTTGCACTTGTGTAATATTTTGCTTTTTTCTTCTCTTTTTGCTCACATTTTCATATCCTTGGTCTTCCCTTCCTTTTGCGATGTAAGAGTAACAAATCTACATACGTATTAGTTATAATTGCAAAAAACAAGCTAGAACCTAAGTAATTGGTATTGAAATGTGCCAAAATTCTCCGGCACATCAATACCCCCAACTTAAACTCTTGCTTGTCCTCAAGCAAGCAAAACATACTTAGCTATTCTAAACTATATTTACAAATATCAATAGTGACTTAGGACGGTGTTCATTGCTAGTTCTTCAAGCATGTATTTACAATTGCTTCACCCTTCCTAGGTTAAGAATATGTACAGAGAAAACTAATCAATTATGTGAACTCTAAGCCTCAACATTGTGACTAGATGTTACCCTCACCTGAATGCAACTTCGTTTGACTCAAAAAGCTCAACTTCAGTTCAACTCCACAATTCATATACCCTCACTAGAAAGAAAATCCCAGAATCACAATATTTACAAGGACGAAAAAAGGGAAGATTTACAAACACACTCACTCTCAGAACGAACTTCAAGTGCTACAACATGTCATACCATAGGCTTGCCCTTATTTTAATTTGCCGCTTATTCAAGAATGTTCGGTAGAAAGTCTCATAAGGGCTTTATGGCATGTATTGTAGGTTCAGGGATGGGTTGGATAAATATTTGGGTATAAGTGACTTCACCCTCTTTGAACACTAATTACATTTTACCATTCTTTTTCACTCCTTTTTAAACCCCCATATCTTTGTTTTCGTCTAGCCTCCGGTGTAGAACTACTTTTCATCGTTGTTCAAGACTCCCAATTTTTGTAAACATAAGCATTATTATATATATATATATATTTTTTTTTTCTTTTGATCATAAATTTTTTGGATCTTGAACAATTTCACAAACTCTTTTGAGGCATGTTGCCCTCAACTCACCTACTACCTTAAGGATCTTCTACTTTGACCTTACCCCCAACTTAGGCTTTTAGCCTCATTCTCAATGTTAAAAGAGAGACGGGTTCAATAGAGGAATTTGCTTTCAAAATGGGAAAGGTTTGTAATGATTTGGCCAAAGAAAGGTTAAAAAGGCTCAAATTGGGTGCTAGTAGTATCCTTTATGCATGGGTAGGCTTGAAAGGCTAAAGAGGTTTTGCACATAATCACAACGAATGCCTAAGATCATTCATCAAACCGAACATACTATCATTAGCATTGAAAACCTAACCGGGCAAGCTCTAGATGACAGAAGTAAACACAAGAATTATATACAAATAGAGAACTCACACACATATTGTACATGAACTGCTTCATTCACCTTATTTGACACTTTCAAGCTACCATTTTGCAACTAAAAGCTTTAATCACAATCATACCTATAATTATGGGTTGCCATAGAGTCACAGAGCGAGCCTCAAATTCACAGAATTCACCATAGAGACAAATTGCCTTAAGACGATCGTCAATCTATCTATCATTGGGAAAAGTTGAAAAGAATGACTATAGGAGGATGTGTGCTATGTATAGGTATACATGCTCGATACTAGGCAACTACACCAAACTGGTCACAATGACTTATACCTAAGATCCTGATTCTACTATTACACCCTTGGAAAAGAACCAGAAGAAGAAAAACCAAGGGGAATTGATTCACAAACTGCTATTAACAAACACAAACTCAACAACAGAAATTTAAAACAACATCATGATATCACTCATATACAAACATTATATTAATGTTCACATAGGCATGATACGCATAAGTATATGAGTTTCTATCTATATACAACAAAAATCATACCATGCTGCCTGCTTGCCCCCAACTGAAAATGATGCATTATCCCATGCGTAGAAGTAAAGAGTAGAGTTTGAGGGGAAGCTCCCTAAGGCACACTAAGTGCTATGGGAGTCGGCAGCTGGCTGAGCTAGGGAGGGATCATCCTCTGATATGGTTGTGGGGACTGGCACTGACTCTATCGGGAGTGTGATCTCCCGTGTTGGTAGTTGCTCTGTGGTAGGGGAAGGAACTGGCTGTGCAGCTGGAACTGGTGCGAGAGGGACACTATCATCGGCTGGCACATGAGAGCTACTGGATGCACCCGCTGTAGATGGGAATACTGTATGACCTCCTCTATCGGCCAAAGATCTCTCGAGGGCACTCTTCACATGTGCCCTCTCTTCCTCATCAGCAGAAGCATCCTCAATCTCATCAGCAATTGCCATCCCCTTTTCATGAACCTGAGGGGCTTCATCAATGGAAAACCCCGAGCTCTCTTCTTCCTATTCTTCCCTATACTCACCATCACCCTCCAATTTATCCGAACCACCAGTTTCCTCATCAGAAGCTATGTCAACAGGACCAGTGGAAGCTTTGGTATGAGGGGCAACGGGAGTAGGAACCATAGGATCCGTCATCAGATTTGTGAAGTCAAACCCCAAGTCAGGAGCTAGGCATGTGCCTTTATCACCTTCCGAAGGAATGAGGGATGAAAGATCAAATTCCAAGTTTTGCATTTTTTGGAATTCAACCTTCATAGAATCGACCTCCTTCTTGAGGTCAGTCAGGCCACTCACCTCACCTCTTTCGAATTTCTCCACCCGCAACTCAATGCATGGTAGCCATTATACATATAATGATTGCTTTTGCTGAATGTCCGTCATGGGAGCTTGCATAGTAGTGAGGGCTTGATCAAATTAGGCAAATTCTTCAGAAGCTGGTCAACTTTTGCATTAGCATGTTGGGCCAATATACCAAGCTTCGTGATTGCCGGAGTAGCAGGTGAAGCCTGAACAGTAGTGGGTCGAGCAGAGGTAGAAGTAGAAGTAGGGGCAACCCGAGGAGCGGAGGACTCTACAACATCGGCCTGAGGAGCAGCAGAAGGTTGGGATGAATGAAGGACCTCCTGAACTACAACCATTGGAGGCACCTACCAAGACGGTTGATATCAATGATGCCTGCCTCCGTACCCATTTTATCTTTCCTGCTATCCACCGGGACATTGGCAGCTTGGCAAAGAGCGGTGATCAATGCTGGGAAGGGAAGAGATGTAGCATCTTGCATTGCTCGCTTACCCATTTCTTGAAATATTGGGGATCCCACATTGATCTTGATGCCTTGCATCATGCAAGCTACCAGGAGAGCCTTCTCGATGGCAATTTCTATTTCATTCTGCGTAGGGATCAATCTGGATGCGAAGAATGCAATCTAGTATCGTCCCTCCCTTGAGAATCTTTCCTTGTAGATTTTGTGCTCTGGTTGTATCCAAGCAAGAGTCCCGCTAGCAATGACGAAGGCAATCCATCCACGCTTAACCTCTTTGTTCGCTAACTTGGCATTATACTCCTTGGTTGATGTGCCATGTTCTCAATTTGGGACAAGTATTTTGTTTATGGATTTGGCACTACATTTGACTGTAAAGCACCGAACTTCTACCTTATCAAGATACATCCACTGACGTTTGTGGTGCTTGGTTCTAGATGCCCCGTAGGACGCGTAGAACTCGCGCACCATCGATTCATTAAATTCAGCATGAGGTACAGTGAAAGCTAGCCATTCCCCCCCCCCCCCTTGATGTTAGCAATGATGTGAGGGTACTTCTCCGTAAGCCCATTCAAGAACAATTATTTTTCAGGTAGAAGTGACATTCGGAGGACCCCAGCTTTAAACCTCTCCCTTGATCCCTCAACTCCCCAGCAGAGATGGTATTCAGCCTGTTGTTTTCTCCTATCTTCAGCATGTATATCAACTTTCGGGCGAAGCTCTTCCTCCTCAAGTTGGGGAGGTTGTGGTTGTGCATGTTCGACTTTTTGTTTCTTTGCTTGAGGAGGCTTGCTTGCTAGTCGTTTTTTTTGGGGAGCCATATCTACACAAGGGTAGAATAACATGTCAAGACATTTGGAGAAGAATCATAGCATTTTCAAAGAAAAGTCAACTCTACAGTCCATTCTGCGGTCGCAGAACCATTCTGCGGACCGTAGAATCACCGTAGAATTGCATGCCTAACAAAGTGGTCAATCTGCGATGCAAATCTGTGGTCGCATAACCACTATGTGGACCGCAGAATCATCGCAGAATGGACATTGTAAAGTTCAATTCTGCGGACCACAGATCAATTCTACGACCACATTCTCCACCATATTTTCACCAACAGTCTCAACCACTAAAGGAGTCGATTATGCGGTCATTCAGCGGATCGCATAACAAGTCTGCTATCGCAGAGTGACCGCATACTTCATCTACTCCAAATGACCTAGGGTTAGGTCTGCGACCAAAATGCGGTCCGCATATCAGACATGTGGACTGCATAACCCATTGTTCTCAGTAGTCAACCCTAATCTCCAACAATGGCTACCTTATTTTTATTCAATCCCATTCCCCACATCATGCTTAGCCCAAAATCGACCACTCTCAACCAAGAATCAACACACAACCTAACTTAGACCAACCTTTGCACACAAATTTTGAAAGAAAGAAAGAGGATGAGTTTCATATACCAGAATCACATAGCACATTATGAGATCGCATATGTGCTTTATGGTGTGGTACATGAAGGAAATTAGGAGGCCTAAAATGCGGTCAATTCTGCGGTCGTAGAATCAACATGTGGACCGCAGAACGAACATGTTCGCCGCATTCCTATGAGGCCCAAAATACGGTCAATTCTGCAGTCGCAGAATCAATATGCAGACCGCAGAATGAACATTTTCACCACATTCCAACTGCCCTTTTTTTAAATCCTCTGTTACAATCTGCGGCAGATCTGCGGGCTGCAGATCAATTCTGCGACCGCATTTCTGCCGCATTTTTCACACTATGCTTTTCCTTCACTTTTTTTCATACATTTTCCACCAAGTGTTGAGATCTTTTGAACTTCCTGTACTCCATAGATATTTTCAATATAAACAAAAAATAAAAAAAAATGCAAAGAGAAAAAGGGCGTTACCACCCATGGATTGCCTCCCATGAAGCGCTTGATTTAACGCCGGGGCACGACGGGTTTGATGTCCTTTCAATTTCACTCAGTGGTCGGGAAAGGACCATCTTTTAGATCCAGCTGTTGCACCAAATGATTTTCACCATCAATGCCCAAATAATACTTGATGCGTTGGCCATTTACTTTGAATGTCACAGACCCGTCTATTGATTCTAGTTTTACCGCTCCATATGTGGAGACATTTACCACTTTGAAGGGGCCAGACCATTTTGATTTAAGATTGCCCAGAAACAATTTGAGCCTTGAATTAAAGAGCAAGACCAAATCACTTGCCTTGAACTCTCTCTTCAAGATCTTTTTGTCGTGGACAAACTTCATCCGCTCTGTGTACACAGCCGCACTCTCATACGCATGGAACCGGAATTCCTTCAGTTCATTTAGTTGTGTTAACCTCAAGTTCGCAGCCTCAGCCCACTCCAGATTCAACTTCTTCAATGCCTACATGGCTTTATGTTCTAACTCAACGGGTAGATGACATGCTTTACCAAAGATGAGATGGTAAGGAGAAGTACCAATAGGAGTTTTGTAGGCCGTACGGTACGCCCACAATGCATCATCTATCTTTCTTGACCAGTCGGTCCTATTTGCATTCACAGTTTTTGCTAGAATATTTTTGATCTCCCGATTGGAAACTTCAACTTGACCACTCAACTGCGGATGATAAGGTGTGGCCACCTTGTGTTTGACCCCATACTTTTCAAGTAACCCGCAAAAGCTTTATTGCAAAAGTGTGATCCACCATCACTAAGAATGGCTCTAGGGGTGCCAAACCGAGTTAATATGTTCTTCTTCAAAAAAGCGGTCACACTACTCGCCTCATTGTTTGGTAAGGCAACGACTTCAACCTATTTGGACACGTAGTCCACTGCCACCAAGATGTATTTCATTCCATAATAACTCACAAAGGGACCCATGAAGTTGATCCCCCACACATCAAAGATATCTATCTCCATCACAAAGTGCATCCGCATTTCATGCCTCTTGGAAATAAAACCTTGTCGTTGACACTGATCACAAGCCTTGACCATTTGATTGGAATAATGATATATGGAAGTCCAATAATAACCATATTCGTGAACCTTAGCCGTCGTCCGATTTCCTCCATGATGTCCCCCAACTGGTGAGTCATGGCATGATTTGAGAATTGGCATGACCGCTTCTTCTGGGACGCACCTTTTAATGATATTGTCGGCACCACACGGAACAAATAGGGCTCCTCCAAATAATATTTTCGACAATCTCTCAAGAACTTCTTCTTTTGATAAGACTCCAATCCTTCCGGAATAAGATCGCTCACCAAGTAATTAGCAATGTCGGTATACCATGGAGCAAAAATGTTTGAGAGTGCCAAAATGTGCTCATTCGGGAAGGCATCATTGATTTCAAGATCTTTCTTTGGTCTCCCTGCTTCCTCAAGTCTTGATAAATGATCCGCCACATGGTTTTGAGTTCCCTTTCGATCCTTGACTTCAAATTCAAATTCTTGCAATAATAGAACCCATCGAATTAACCGAGCTTTGCATCCTTCTTTGCCATGAGGTACCGGAGAGCCGTATGATCCATGAATACCACAACCTTTCTCCCTAATAAATAAGCTCGAAACTTCTCAAAGGCATAGACAATGGCAAAAAGCTCTTACTCTGTGACGGTGTAGTTCATTTGTGCCCTATTAAGTATTTTACTTGCGTAGTAGACTGGATGAAGAACTTTTCTATGACGCTTCCCAAGCATTGCTCCAATAGCTATACCACTAGCGTCATACATGAGCTGGAAAGGAAGAGTCCAATTGGGTGTGACAATAATAGGTGTCGTGGTGAGTTTCAACTTTAATTCATCAAATGCCTTGAGGCACTTTTCATCAAACACAAAATTTGCATCCTTTTCAAGAAGCTTGCACATGGGGTTTGCAATCTTGGATAAGTCCTTGATGAATTGCCTATAAAATCCAGCATGCCCCAAGAAACTTCAAACACCTTTTACCGAAGTAGGTGGAGGAAGTTTTGAAGTAATATCAATCTTCGCCCGGTCAACCTCAATGCCATGCTTCGAAATCTTATGCCCCAACACGATACCTTTATCTACCATGAAGTGACATTTTTTCCAATTTAGCACAAGATTTGTCTCCTCGCATCTCTTAAGCACTTGTCTAAGATTGTTAAGACATTGCTCAAAAGAATCACCCACAACCGAGAAGTCATCCATGAAGACCTCAAGAAAATCCTCCACCATGTCGGAGAAAATGGACATCATGCATCATTGAAATGTAGCTGGAGCATTGCACAACCCAAATGGCATCCGGCTAAAGGCAAAGGTTCCATAGGGACAAGTGAACGCTGTTTTCTCTTGGTCCTCCAATGCGATGTTTATTTAGTTGTAGCCGGAATACCCATCAAGAAAATAATAGAATAACCTCCCCGCTAGCCGATCAAGCATTTGATCAATAAAAGGCATAGGGAAATGGTCCTTGCATGTTGCACTATTTAGCTTTCAGTAATCCATGCATACCCTCAAACCGGTCACCGTTCTTGTTGGGATGAGCTCATTTTTTGTCATTTTCAATTACGGTTATGCCTCCCTTCTTCGGTACATATTGCACTGGACTTACCCAAGAACTATCGGTAATGGGGTACACAACCCTGGCATCTAACCACTTGATGATTTCTTTCTTCACTACCTCTTGCATTGACGGACTCAATCTCTGTTGATGCTCCACACATTGTTTTGTGTCATTCTCCAATTGTATCTTGTGTTCACAAATGCCCGTGGGGATTCTTCAGATATCCGCAATTGTCCACCCAATGGCTTGCCTATGCTCCTTCAAAACTTCCAATAATATCTCCACCTACATACCATTCAACAAAGAAGAAACAATTACGGGCAATGTATTTGAGCCAAGAAATTTATACCTTAGGTGTGGAGGAAGTGGTTTGAGCTCTAATTATGGTGGCTCAAGAATTGATGGCTTTGTGGGAGGTGTAGCTCGATTCTCCGAGTCAAGAGAAAGTTTTGCCGGAGTATAAGTGTAGGACCCAAGACCCTCCAATGCATTTACCGACTCCAAGTACCCCTCCATGTCTTCACCATTAAAATTTACCAAGATAGCCGCCAATGCCTCACCAAGGCATTGCTCTTCTCTACGGAATCTTCCACCTCATCAACAACCTTTATCATTGGAATGCTCTCATACTCATGGGGCAACTTCATACCCTTGCTTGCTTGAAATGTAACTTTCTTATCATTCACCCTAAATTTAATCTCGTTCTACTCCGAATCCATGATTGCTCTTCCCATGTCTAGGAAGGGTCTCCTCAAAATGATAGGGATTTCTTTATCAACCGCACAATCAAGAATTACGAATTCGGCGGGCAAATGGAATTTTCCAACTTTTACAAGCATATCATCAACAATTCCTACCGGTCGCTTAATGGAGCAATCGGCCATTTGTAACCTCATGTTTGTTGGCCTTGGTATACCTAATCTCGCTTGCTTATAAATGGCAAGTGGCATCAAGTTGATGCTTGCCCCATTGTCATAAAGGGCTCTTGCAAAATCACGCGCCGCGATAGTACATGGTATAGTAAAAGCTCCCGGATCTTTCTTCTTTTGGATCGGAGTTGTGGCAATAATAGAACTTACCCGGTGAGTCATGTTTATCACCTCATGCTTTGCGGTCCTTTTCTTGGTGACCGAATCTTTCAAATATTTAGCAAACCCCGGCATCTCTTGAAATGCTTCCACAAACGGAATGTTCAACGTTAGTTGCTTAAGGATGTCGTAGAACTTTTCAAGTTTGCTATCATCAATCTTACGTCCAAGCCTTTGAGGAAATGGAGGAGAAGGTCTAGGAATAGGTGGAAGAGCTTTTGATGTCTCTTTCCCCTCTTCCTTCGCCTCGTCCCGTTGTTCTTTTTGCTCTACCGTTTCTTCCGGAATCTTCTCAACCTCAACAACAATTTGCTCTCCAACCTCTACCTTTCTCAAGCTTTTCTTCTTCAACCCTTTGTTCACCCTCTCCGTCTAGCACCTTCCCACTCCTAGTAGTGATCGCCATGATGTGAGAAGTTTGACCACTCCCACTACCTCGGGATTTGCAACTGTGTCACTAGGGAGTGTATCTTTTTGCTTTGGATTTTGCTCTTTGGAGAGGTCTCTCATTTGCATCTCCAATTTTTGAATGGAGGTGGTATGAGACCCTACTACCTCGGTCAAGTTCCTCGTGGAAGTGTCAGATTTTTCTTGATTTTGCAACACCCGCTCGAGCATAGATTCCAATGTAGATTCACTAGAAGACCCTTGGTTCGAATATTGACCCTTTGGAGGAACATAAGGGTTTGAACTCCGGTTGGAAAAATTGTTGTTGTTGTTCGAATTTCCTTGGTTTAGGCCGCCTTGGTCATGTCTCCATTGTTAGTTGTCTTGCCCTTGTGGGTTTTGCCTCCATTGACCTTGTTGTCCTTGACCTTGATATTGTTGTATGTGATACCCTCCTTGAGGGTTGTTGATATAGTTGGCTTCTTCAAACTCTTCGTTGAGAAGGGTTGCACATCCTAGACTACATTCACTTTCTTTGTTTGATTCTCCGTGAATATTTTTGTCAACACATTCACATTTGTAGCCAATCCTGCAATTATTTGGTCCCTCTCTTGATTTTCCTTGAACAAATTGGTCAAAGAAGGAGACCCATATACCACTCCACCTGAGGTGTCCTCGGAATGCCACGCTTGATTGTGTTTTGCCATTTTGTCAAGAATTTGTGTCACCCTTGCGAATGTTTTGTCCATGAATGATCCATCAGTTACATTCTTCACCATAGCTTGGTTCATATGATCCATACCCATGTAGAATTTTTCCAATAGCATAGAGTCCGGAAAACCATGGTTTGGAGTCCTTACCAAATATAATTTGAAACGGTCCCACGCCTCATGCAACTGCTCCCCCGGTATTTGCTTGAAGAAGAAGATTTTATCCCGCAACTCAGACTGCTTACTTTGCGGAAACCACTTGGATAGAAATGGCCGGACAAGTTCGGGCCAAGAATGAATAGAGTTAGGCGGTAGATTCTGGAGCCATTTCCTTGCATCCCCAGCAAGAGAGTACTTAAAGCATCTCAATCTCAGGGCATCTTTAGAGACATTATTCTGCTTGTGCATTGCACACACCCCCAAAAAGTTTCTAAGGTGTTGTGTTGGATCATCATCAGTGGAATTTCTAAAGAACCCTTCTGCTTTGAGCATAAAGATCAACCTATGTTCCACTTTGAATGTCGCAGCACCAACCTCAGGAGGTACAACAGGATTGGTATCATCAATGTACTCTTCGATGTCTGCAAAGCGATTGTCTCCCAGATCTACCTCAACGTCAATGCCAGATTCAAACATGTTTTCCTATCAACACCAAGCAAAACAAACAAAGTGTGATACAATAGAATTAGATACACAGTAAAGCGCACACTAATAAGTAATTTCAAAATCGTATTCCCTGGCAACGACGCCAAAATTTGATACGCCCAAATTACACTTTAATAATTTGTGTAAGGCGGTCGATGTAAAATATAATAACCCAACAAGGTTGAGGTCGAATCCCAGAGGGAATAAGTTGTGAAAAGGTTACTTAACTTAGTGTGTTGCCCGACTGAGATCGTAATTCTACTCGGTTAACAGTAACATGTGTGTAGAGTAATGGCATCAAGAGTATGAAAAACGGTTAATTTGGAATTAACTATTTGAATTGTTGATATGATAATTAATGAGGTTGATTAAACCAAAGTTGTGTCCCCTTTAATGAAGTGTAATGCTATCGGTGTTAATATAATATATTTCTAATGGTCGGTTCTTGATATACAATTGATGTCTAAGCAACCCAATATTTCCCAATAATTGAGTAGTATTTACTCTTCTAAATTTTCCTAAATGTAAAAGAGTTGCAATTCATAATCATCAATATATGCCAAATAAAACTCACTTATCCCTAAGCGATTTTATTAAACAAGGTGTAAGGCCTTGAGTCTTTGCTATTTAGTTCTACCAAATTCTAACCCACTTTCCCAAGTAAAGCAAGAATTTAATGGCTTATTTTAATGTTTGCAACCACCAACAATAAATGAAGAATAAGAAGTAAATAAATATCAACCAACCATTATACTTATATTCGATATCAAACACTCATTAACATAACACCCATAGGGTCCACAACCTTAGTATTTAGAGTTAGCCACACATACTAAAATACAAAAGACAAAGAGTATTTAATGTCGTAAATGCTTACAAAGGAGAGAATATTCTACCCAAAAGCTTCCATAAAAATAGAATATTAGTGTCTTGGAATGTAGTATAAAAAGTAGACCAGATGAGCCTACAAAAGTCTCTTAAAACTATTTATAGGGGGACCAATTTCGGGACAGAAAAGGATAAAATTGCCCTTCCAGGTCACGCCTGCGATCGCAGATCTGTTGCAGAACAGGTCTGCGGTCTTCATTCTGAGCAGCTCCTCTGCAGCAAAACCCTAGTGGTCAGTTCTTCATCGCAGTTCCATTATGCGGTCCGCATTTGTGTTGTGCGACCGCAGATTTGCCTCGCATTCCGACACTAAATTTTCTTCTTGTTCATTCTACGACACATCTGTGGTCCGCACGTTGATTCTGCAATCGTAGATTGCGCCGCATTCTTGACATCAATTTTAGCTCCAGACTCTGTAAAACTCTGCGATTTGAGATCAATTCTGTGGTCTGGATGTGTGATCTGCGACCGTAGAATGGTCCGCAGACTTGCACTTGTGCACTATTTTGCTCTTTTCTTCTCTTTTTGCTCACATTTTCATATCCTTGGTCTTCCCTTCCTTTTGCGTTGTAAGAGTAACAAATCTACATAAGTATTAGTTACACTTGCATTAAAACAAGCTAGAACCTAATCAATTGGTATTGAAATGTGCCGAAATTCTCCGGCACATCAATAAATAAGGTGAGCAAATGATCAAAATTATCATAATAAAAGAGGCAAGTGATCTAGAAGATCACATGACGTAACACTTCATAAAATCTCATGAGAGATTCAGGTAGCTGAATATACGAATGAAGATATCTCTATGTTATGTCTTTAAAAAAAATAAGGAGGTTGGAACTGATATAAAATGTTCGTCGACGACATCTATGATAGCGCTAAGTATAGATAAAGATCTTAACTCTAGAGAAACAATTAAAGTAGAATTGATTTCATACGAAAGACATGTTATTTTGGACCTGCAGTTCAAACACTTGAAAGTATAAAGTCAATAGTGTGTGCAATGACTTTTATTTATCTTATATGTCTAGCATGACATGAAAAGTTGATATGCATCTAAAGTCTATTTAAATGGCTTATTTGACTATACTTATATGACAATCCCCATATCATTTAAATTGCTTGAAGCATATACAATCTTGATCTTGAAGTACCACATTTTCAATGCAATTTATGCACAAATGTATCTTGCTATAACTATAAGCATAATATGTGATAGCGAGAATACCTCCATAGAGATATTGAAGAGCTATTCTATGAAATTTATGAAAATATTATATCTCTATCAAGAATGAGGATTTCAAGGCGCAATATATTCATTCAAGTTAATATGGCTGATTTGTTCATCAAATCTCTACCAAACATCTTTTGAAGATGGTACACAAGATTGGAATGCAAATGCTCAAGGATGTGAATTGATGCTCTTATTAGGGGGAGTTAATACGCGTTGTAAACTTTTTCCCTTTCAAGGTTTTGTCCCACTGGGTTTTCCTTGTAAGGTTTTTAACGAGGCAACCAAAAGGCGTATTATTAGATATATGTACTCTTTTTCCTTTTCTTTTAGAATTTTTTTCCCACTGGGTTTTATTTTAGTTAAGATTTTAACGAGACATATTATTTGTTGAATAAACATTCAAGGGGGAGTGTTATAAATATAATTTTATTTATGGTGAATATCTATATTTAGAGAGATTCTAGCATTTATTACTTGGTAGCTAAGTCACCATCTCCCTATAAATAAAAGGTTCTATTCCATTATAATTCATCCCAAATCAATAAAAATTCTTTTTTCTTACTGTTCTCTACAATATTGAGAAATGCTAATTACGCTTTTCAAATTTTTGAGGTTAGGCCGAACATGCTACTATAACTTTGCATTTGGTATTTTCTCTTTTCCATATCTTTTTTCACTTTTTATCTCCTAAATTTCTCTTAAAAGTATAAACCACACATGTTTTAAGTCTCACCATCTCTTTCCAAAAAGGAAAAAGTCTGTCATCGCCACTTGCCTTGGTCAATTTCTTTTGTTATATCGGTCATAATTAAAAATATAAATGAAAAAAGCCACCGATCCAAGTACAAGTCCACTAGCAGCACGATTTCTACTTAATCCAATTATTATTCACTACTTAATTAATCAATCAATCTGTACATTTAAAATTCTACATTTCCAATTACATTTTTCCAAATTAAAGTGTTTTTCATTCAAACAGATTCGGATTTCAGACAGGCTGGTGGCGGTTGACTTTGAAGGCTGGCTGCCACACTCTGCTACACAGCTAGATTGAAAATTCAATCATATATTTCTTTTCCTCAGTTTGTTTTATCAGACAAAAATGGTATAGAGTAGGAGGATTGGGGGATTTTCATAAAAAAAGTGAAAAAAATTATGGCTTGGAACAATCCATTTAAGGAAATGGCGAATTCCAAGCCATTGTTCTTGACGATCTATGCAACGGTGTTGATCGGGATAGTATTCTCTTCTGTTTATGTGTTTTCAGCCATTTACTCTTCTCCTCATTCCTCCACATTCTCTCTCTCCATTGCTCCTTCTGCTTCTTCAGGTACTTTAACAGTTGCATTTGTCATTTTTGGGTTTATGCTTTTCTAATTTACTTGTGTGTATATCTCTATGAGTTTAAGTTCTATACACTGACTGTGTAAAATACCCACTTAATTACAGGTAAATCTCTTGAACATTAGTTGGTAATCTCACAAAAATGAATTCACTGATTGTGTAAAATAATCTTTACAGTATATAACTTTGTATATACTTAACCCATTAATGGTTCATTAACTTTGTTAATTAGCAGCTTATGTCTTGAGAATGGTTTTTCCCCCTTCTACTTTATAAGATTTTGAGGTTTGCTTTTATGAGCTTTTTCTTTTTCTTTTGGGTGGGGTGGGGCACGGTCCAGTGGGTTGTATGACATTTGAGTTGGTTGGTGATCATTGTACTTAAGAATAGATATCTGCTTTCAGGTTTTTATCACAATACTTGTATGTTTGTGTGTGTTTATAGGTGTGTACTAGGGTGTCTGGAGAAATTTAAAAAAGAAAACTTGCATTTTTGCACTGACTTTCCAGTTTAGCAATGGTCTACGTAATTTGTTGACATTGGTTACCTCTTGAAAAAAGAGTGTTCTTTTCTATTTTTATTAGATTCTGAAGTTTGTACATTCACCAGCATTTTTCTTTTTCCCTGATTTCTGTCTTCTTTGTATGAAGATACTTAGAGAAGGTAGAATGTAAAGAGAATTAGTCCTTTGAGTATTCAAATATCTTGAAGTATGATAGCAAATTATTTGCATTTGTGGAGCTGAATATAAGAAATAAGAGGGAAGAAGAGGACGCAATACTATATCAAGAAAAAGGAACATCGTGACAGTGTTTTATGTTTGTGCTGGAAGATGAACGAATAGGTTTGGATTGACTTTTGTATCCAAGCAGCATTTGGTGCTTCAATTTTGAGCTCTATGGTGACTGATTTATGTCACTGCTTCACTAATGAGTATGGAGGATTGGTTAATTTTTTTCACCTATCTTAATTTGGCATTGCCATTAGTGTCATATTAGTTGACTTGCATACGAAATGTGTGTACATTGAGGTCGAAGTCTGACTCATCAATTCCGACTTTAACACTGTTTGGTTCCTATGATGCGAGAGGAGTGCAAGGAGACAGAAAGTAACTGATTTATTTCCCGGAGGTGAAGCGTTAATGATTGATTATAATTTTTGTATGTATGGAAGGGAAGAAGTGTAATATACTTCCTTCTTTTTGTTTAGTTTTGGACAGATTGTTAAAGTTCACGTTGAAGGGTACTCAACCTTTTTCTTTTACTTCACCTTGTCTTTTACTTCCTTAACATAGGAGGAAGTGACCTGTACCTACAACTTCTACTTCCATTCCCCAGCTCCTTCTCTTTTTTACCGTAACCAAATACAGTGTTAGCATGCAGATGGATTCTATTTGTTTCCAAGTACTAAATTTGTATTGTATAAATGATGTGTGACTTCTCGGCCATAGCCATACAAAGACCATTCACATTTGGAACTCTTGTGAGATGCATGTGTGGAGAAGAGTTACTAGCAATAGATTCCAAATTCGTTAATCCAATTGGAGCCTATCACTATGAGTATTTCATTCCTTACTCTCCAGTAGTTTGGCTTGCTTTGAATTGCGGTCCTCTAGTGGTGATTGTCGTCCAGCCATTGTCCGCATTCCTACAATGGTAATGGCTAGAAGGTTTGCTTATTTGAAGTCTATTATAACTTATAAGTGTTTATAAGGAAAAAGGGGAAACATATGACTGCCAATCATATGACTGAGGTTTCTGGAGAATCATCTCCAGAAGGTAATAAGAGATAAGAGCACCTCAAATGCTTGAAATTTGCTGTTCTATTCAATTTACCTTCCGTCAACATGTGTGTGTTTTGTCTGTGCTAGATATGTTTAAAATGATTTTAATCTTTATTTCCTTCTTCTTCCTCTCGTCTACCTATTTTTTGTTCTTTATACTGTACAAAAGAAAATAAAAGCAATGAATTTCTGTTCCAGATGCAAAAGCAGAACCTTCTAGTCAAGCATCAAATATTTCTCGTCTACAAGCAGATGGTGATTCAACAGCACTGAATCCCCAGCTTCAAAACAAATTATTGAAGCCAATTTGGACAGTTCCCCCAGCGGGTTCAAAGATGCCAGATTTAGGAAGTTTCAGATTATCAAAAGAACTGGTTCAGGAAAGAGTTATAGGCAATGTTGTACTTGTGACCTTTGGTAACTATGCTTTCATGGATTTTATCTTGACGTGGGTTAAACATTTGACGGATATGGGTGTTGAAAACCTTCTCGTCGGTAAGTGATAAATGTATCTCTTTCAATTAACTCTGTTTGTTGATAGAGAGGGTAATATTTTGATCACTTGATTTGTGAAAAAACCACTAAGTCTGTGATTGTCAGGTGCAATGGACACAAAGCTATTAGAGGCTCTTTATTGGAAAGGAGTACCAGTTTTTGATATGGGTAGCCATATGAGTACTGTAGATGTTGGATGGGGTTCACCAACATTTCACAAAATGGGGAGAGAGAAAGTTGTACTCATAGATTCTATCTTACCTTTTGGCTTTGAACTCCTAATGTGTGATACCGATATGGTGTGGTTAAAGGTAATGCCTTGTCTACCTACTCGTCTATTTAATCCTAGCTGATTTTTGAGAGTTTCTGGTGATTGATAGCAAATTTAGGTCTTATTATGACTATTTAATTGGTGTAGTTAAAGGTAATGATTTGCTTATCTACTCACCCATCTTTTGAAGACTAGCTGATATATGAGAACTTCTGGATAATTGGAAGTTTAGGTCTTATTATGAGTTGTTAATTGGTTAACTAGATGGGGTAGTACTTCAATTTGAAGAGTTCAGTGTAGGTGCTTAAAAAAAGACTATTTTTGTGTTCAAAAGCTATGTTGCTCCTACTCTCCGAAAATATCGTTGGATACGTGTCGGATCCTCCAAAAGTAGTGTATTTTTGAAGGATCCGACACGGGTGCGGCAGCATTTTGGAGAGTCCGCGCAACATAGTTCAAAAGGATAGGATTTCATTCTTTCCCTCTCTTGCAAAGAAAAGAAGTGGAACAAGAAGCAGAAAAGGCAATACTTAATCCCCCCACCCAAAATAAAAACAAGGAAAAAACAGTTTAGGAGTTGCACTGAATATCATTAGGTGAAACATGAACATGACATTGCCTCAGGCACCATATGAAATCAAGATGAAAACCTATATTCATGATGATCTGATAATACTCTACCATAATATATCAATAGAGAAAAATGATCTCCACCATTTAATTGGAAAAGAACACGGATACCTTAAACTTACCACCTCCTTTTTTGTATGAATATTGGAGCAGACCATATTGAAAGCAACTTATCAGTATTTTTTGTTGCAAGTTTATTAACCTTCCAGAGGAAGTAAGAAAATAGAAAATTTGTTGAACACTGCAAAGCTTTGTAAACTCTAAAAAATTATTTCTTACACCAAATGATTTATAACTAGGTAAAGTTAGGCTAGATCAGACAAGCTGTGTTAGGAAATCTAGTGAATATGTGAGACCTCAAATTCTAGAAGACAAGATACTCGTTCTTTCTTGTGCATAATTCCTGCATCAGTGGTCATTCCTTATATGGATATAAAATTTTCTGCAAATATATTGATCCTTTGCTTCTTAGTGCATTATTAGTGACATGTCGGCTAAATATGGGGAGAATAATCAATTTATTCAGCTAGCACTTTTCCAGTTAACATGAATGACCTTCTTTCTTACGATAATTTTATTGGGCAATGCTAGTTTAATTTGGTGTAAGAGGGGATTAGTTGGTGTTTCTGAGTCCATGTACCAGAACCCTCATTACCTGTGGAATTTAACTTCGTGAACTATCTCTACTCAAGCTGTTAACGTCTTCTCTATTTTATCTGGACACTAATTTCTTAAGTGTTTTCCCATTGTTGCATCCTCTCATATTTTCTTGCTGTTAAGTTATTGACTGCTTAGCCTGTATCTCTCTCTAGGTGCTTTGAGGAATTCTTGTTCCGTGCTCTTTTTATTTTAATATTTTGTATTCTTTTGATAAGTGGAATTTTCGTGTTGCTTTATCTTCACCTTGCCAATTCTAATGCAAAATTCTGCATGCTATGTTCAATGAACAGAATCCTCTTCCTTATATTGCACGTTTCCCTGAAGCAGATGTATTGACCTCTACTGATCAAGTTGTACCAACAGTTACCGATGACAGATTGGACATGTGGCAACAAGGTAAGACTTCGATGGAAACAAAGCTTTTCAAAGATTAGTGAATCACCATATGACTTCAAATTGTTCTTATGTCATCCTTTATTATCCGTAACTTCTTTTGTAAGTTTGCTATATAGAGATAAGTTGGTTCCAAGACATTTTCATGCTTGGCATAATATTATATTTTAGGTTTAATGGAGCTCGCTAATCATGAGGGTGTTACTTGTAATGGAGAACAGCTTTATTCTGTTTTTATCCAAAGTGTGTGCTTAATTACTGTCTAGACCTTTCTTGTTCATCGCTATTACATCGATTAAATATGAAGCAGATCATGTATTTTAAAGTGGATTATTAGTATGTGATTGATATCTTATTAGCTATGGAATATAAGTTTGATAACCTGTGACATTAAACTTCTATACTGCTCCGTAGCTAAATGAAGCAGCATCCTTCCTTTTCAATGTGGAAGATATGGCTTTTGCTTTTCATTTTGGCATCCACTGAAATTCATTGACCTATTCATTATAGAGAGATAGGGTGTATAAAGGTGATTTATCTTGCTGAGTGCAAATAAGGAAGCTTAGAAGGCAATTCACTTGAAATCTGAATGTGTTCTGACTACTATCAGTCTATGGTTCTTATAAGGATTCAATGCGAAACTCATAACGTGTCTTATGCTCCAATTTATGCATCACAACAGACTCGTAATGATCTTTTGATGCACAAGAAATTATTGTTTCCTGAGATGCTTAGATTTCATTGTTTGTTTTCAAATTGTGGCTTTTGGATTCTATAAATGGTACTATCATGTATGTTGGATGGAATTCTAGAACGATCTTTATATGCAACTGCATGCAAAGATCATTGTTCTAAAGCCGGTTCCCAGATCTTGTAAGCGAAGATGAAAAGCTTTAGTGAGCTTGGACTACTTTGTAGACGTGGAGTCGTGGAGAGATACAAATGTAGTGTCAATTGTGATTTTCGTCTACACATTTTAAGGGAGGTCCATGTCTTTTCTCCAAACATTTGCTTGGGAGACCTTGTCTCCAAACATTTTCTAACCTGTAAATTTATTTGTTTGTCTGTGGGGAAGTCTATTGGTAGGGTGAAGCCATATGCATGGAGTTAGAGAATCGGACTCCTCCTTAAAAAGAATTAGAGAATTGGACTCCTACCAAAAAAATTATTAGAACCCTTACCATTAGGTGTTAACTAATCTTTGCAGTCTGCGATACTTCACTTCTCCTGGGCACATCATAGTTACTGGTATAGTTGATGGGTCATTAAACAGTCATTTGTTGTTGTTTTATATATCCACAATCTGGGAACCTATTGGTCTTCCTTTATTCTTTGGGTATTAGGACGTCTTCATCAGTTCTGTTAAATAAGAAGTTTCTGTCTTCCTTGCATAGTTGGCGCTGCTTATAATATCGGAATCTTCCACTGGCGGCCCACTGAGTCTTCAAAGAAACTGGCCAGGGAATGGAAAGAAATGATTTTAGCTGACGACAAGATATGGGATCAGAATGGTTTCAATGAACTTGTGCGCAGACAGTTGGGACCTTCTGTTGATGATGACAGTGGGCTCGTCTATGCTTATGATGGAAATCTCAAGCTTGGTCTTCTCCCAGCAAGTATTTTTTGTAGTGGGCACACCTATTTCGTCCAGGTAATTCCTCACTTTGGAGATTTTTTATTTCTTTTCTCATCAACAACAACAACAACATACCCAGTATTATCCCACACCGTAGGATCTGGGGAGGGTAATGTGTACGCAGACCTTACCCCTATCTTTTCACATCCTGATATTAAAATCCTGTTTACTCACTTGGTGAAAATGTTAATCTTTCCTAATTTTTTTTTCAGAACTAGATGCTTACTCCTGGTTTGTATTTTGGTAACTGCAGAATGTTCCTAATGCTCCTTTTGCTGTTGCAGTCTATGTTTCAACATCTAAGATTGGAGCCTTATGCTGTACATACAACATTCCAATATGCTGGAACTGAAGGAAAGCGTCACCGATTACGTGAAGCCATGGTGTTCTATGATCCACCTGAATACTATGACCCACCAGGTTTTTTTTACCCCTATTAGCATTCTAATCTCCTTTTTTCTTATATCTCTAGCAGTGGCAATTTTCCTCTCCTTTATTTTTGCAAGTTTCTAGTCTCCCTCGGAGATATCTCTCTTTTGCCTTTGCACCTTCTATGCCTGCTCATTGGACTATTTAACTAGTGTAACTTGAAGAAAAAGTGAATAGCTTATTTCCAACCTGGCCTCCCTAGATCCTGTACGAATCCAACAACCACTTTGAGATGATGGAAGTTGTCGAAATTCAGGAACCAATATCTGACTGGACAAATGCAGTTATGCTTGAATCTTTGTACAACAACGACCATAACTATACCTCAATCCCAAGCAAGTTGGGGTTGGCTATGAATCCTCACTGGCCATGCTGCTCCAATTAAGTTCATCTTAGACCCATGTTCTACGTTTTTCACATTAGTAAATTACAACATATTTTGATTGACAAACCGCTACTTGTCTTTAGTTTTAAGCAAAGTTTGATCAAGAATAAGGTTCCTTTTGGCCTTAGAAGTTGGTACACTTTCCAATCTTGAAAATAAAGCTTGGACAAGTGAGCTTTCAAACAAATTTGGCCCCTTAATGTTGAAAGAAGTAATTGTGTTTTAAATGAATAAATCATATTACTTAGATCGAGATCACACTTTATTGGAAATATATCCTGCTTCGGTGCTTCCTGCAAAATTTTACTAACAATGAATTTGGTGTAATAATTCTTCTTTTTTTTTTTTTAAATAAATAAGTATGCTTTGGTGTGTGTTAATTAATCCTTTGTGCAGGAGGGCTATTGACTTTTAAGCCTTCAATCCCCAAGAACTTGTTACTGGATGGAGTGCACTCCATAGATACACACTTTGCTCTTGTTAATTATCAGGTAAGCAGTAGCCAACCCCATTCTGCTGTTTTATCTACAATTTTACGGACTTTCTTGCATGTTTAAAGTATGATTATTGAATTATTATCCCCTAGATGAAACAAGTAAGGACTGCGCTTGCTGTTGCTTCGGTGCTGAATCGTACCTTGGTGAGATACTACCCTGATCATTTACTTATTAGCTTACATGCTTCATTTATTTTGTGAACTTTGCATTTCTGCCACGTATAGTAAGCTATAAGATGAGAAGATAAAAGATTTTGAAATTTATATGGATACTTCACACAATAAATTACAATATGTTGGCCAATAAGCATGGCAGAAGCATCTCTGAACTTTGGATGCGTTTTGACATGATCCGACGTCCTTGTTCCTTTAACCATTAAGGTTGTTCAATTACCTTTTCTTTCATTGTTATGCGAAAAGCATACACCGTGATTTATGTTGTTCTTTGTGATTTTAGGTAATGCCCCCGCTATGGTGCAGGTTGGATAGGTTGTGGTTTGGACATCCTGGTATTCTGGACGGTTCTTTGACAAAGCAACCTTTTGTTTGTCCTTTGGATCATGTTTTTGAGGTACGTATTTCATTTTTTAAACTGGTACTATTTAAATGTCCTCACCTGATGACAACACAATTGTGTGTAAAGCAAAGAAATTACTAAAAGGAAAAATAGTTTTGTGCGATGAATTACTTTCACATTCGTTTTTGTGTGCGTGAGATCACATTAAGATAGAATGTGGAGTTTCTGGAGTGTTAATACCTGTTTCTTGAATAGAAGTTAAAGGTCTGTTCGATCGTTCTCCATTGAGTAAAGGAAGTATGTCAATAGTCCAGAATATAATGTTATTGTGAGAAAGAAGAGAATTTGAGAGAGAACACAGCTTGATTATTCCGTCATGGGGTTTAACTATGTTTACATGCCCTAAGAAAGGAAAGAAAATCAAAACATAATTACACCATATAATCACTGGAAGCAAATCAAGCTTTAAACTTTATTTACACTATTCTGGAATATTCACGAGATTTTAACCGTTGTCAATTTCTTTCTAGGACTAGTAAGGTTTTTATAGATGGATACTGTAAAATAGTGTTGTATAAAATCTGCCAAAATAACCAAAGGTTAATGAAGGTTCCTCGTGTTCTGATATGTCAATATTTTTCAAGTTCAGTTTTCTTTCAGTAGTTTTTGGGTCATTGTTGTCTGTATATCTTAACTAACATACTCCTTCCAAATGTCAACTGTGTAAAGCATATCGCAGAAAATAGCAGTTGATGTCAGTGCTATGAATTTTTCTTTTCTCCTTTAGAGCTTACTACTCCTAAAACAGAAAGCAGTTGTTCTTTTGATGTCTGCATTTATGACCTGAAGTGCACTTCTCTGCACTCTAATTCACTGTCCAGAAGTTGTATAAAGGTCAAAGATGAGATGGATACTGACGAGTCCACCTTTCTTGATCTTCTATAATTGTACAGGTTAATGTGATGTTGAAGGAAATGCCAAATGAGGAATTCGGACCTGGAATCAGTATTAGGGAGTACACATTATTCAAGAATCCTTCAATGCCACAAGAGGTGTTCCATTAGCTTCATACGTTGTCTACTCCAGAAGCTTGCATCATATACTAAATAAATTAATTCTCTCTTGTTATTCTTTCAGGTGAAAAAGTCATGGCTTGATGTACATCTCTGTCAAGAAGGGTCACTGGGCTGTCAGGTTAACAGTACTAGTCAAACTGGGGTTCTCAAACTTCCCAAACACACTAATGAAGAAACGGTAATTCTTATTTATCTCTTTGCTTTTTTCTTGGACCAGGTCAACCCATCCCCTTATACCACTTTTTGGAGGGCTCTATAACTGGATCAACCCTCTCTTGTCTTAGTAATTCTGATTTCTTATCGGAAACAGATTACTACTATTGGCAATAAGACGAACTTTCAAATAGTAGTTGACGACAGTGCTTACTAATTGATGTCGAAAAATTGTTCCTTTCAGTAAACCTGAACTAGTTGGTGATGGATTAGATATTTCCCCACTGTTACAAAACCAAGTACTACCATAGAAATGAAACATGTCCACTGAAGTATAAGTGAGAAGACACCCAGAAGAAAAAACTGGTGGAGATGTGACAAGAGTAATACCTGATGCCTGGGTAGTTTGGATAGTATGATCGTAACAACAAGGAATTTTATCTGGTTCAATTTCTGGCAACTTCTCCCACCCTAGAGTAGCCAGTGATTCAATTCTTACCAAGAAATACCTTTCCCTTCCCCTTCCCTGGAACGTCATTCATTGTACTCGGGAAAAGGAGGGGAGGGTAGAAACAGCAACATAATGTTACGTCTTCTAAAACTTTAAACTTTAATGAGCTCGTCGTTTGCTTTTAGAAAGTATTAGTGTCACCAAATAGAAATAGCCGTTTATGTTCTAAACTTTGTTTATTATAAACAGTTGAAGACGGTATTCTCCAAGTTTAACAATGTAAAAGTAATCCAGTTCTCATCAATGCAAGATGCCTTTGATGGTTTCACTGACAAGGTAATATCCCCTCATTCTACTCTCCTTCCCCCACCTTTCTCCCTCCCTTTTAGTCTTTATATATTAGTTTTTGATTAAATGAAACCGAGAATAATGTGTACTGAATTTGTAACAGACAAGAGAAGAACGATTTAGGAATCGTGTCAAGAGGTATGTAGGCATTTGGTGTTGTGTGGAGAATCACACACCAGGTCATATATACTATGATATGTATTGGGATGAGAAACCTGGTTGGAAAGCAGCACCTCCCAACTCTACGGAAGATGATCATCCGCCTTGGTGAGGCTTCCTGACCGTGCAGCTTGGACTCCATGAATGTTACCCTCCTAAGAACTGTGCAAAATTCTGTTCCAATGCTCTTAACATCTTGCACTTCAAGAGGGCTGTAACAATGTTTCATAGAGAATGTACGTTAAAATTCAGAGGCTTGGTATGGAGGATTAGTCCTTAATTAGGATAGGAAATATTTGTTTTTTTTTTTTTTTTTGTGTACAAGCAAGAAATTTTGATTGTTCAGACATAGAAAGTACAATAAGATGAATGTATGATCCTGATCTGAGCAATTTTCGTTCACAGAAGTTAGCAGTGTAAATTATCTGTAACATTTACCCCAGGCTATAAGATTTCTGTTTTATAGGCTAAAATGACTGGAAACGGCGTCTCTGTCCCTTCGTGATAGGGGTAAGGTTTGCGTACATTTTACCCTCCCCAGATCCCACTAGTCGGATTCTACTGGGTGGTTGTTGTTGTAGGGTAAAAAGTGTTATCCATGTTGAATTATGTGATCATCTTTTTTTTTTTAAAAAGTAAATAGTGAGAGAGAACATACTTTTGTTACTGCTGATGCTGTGGGATTTATATTATTGAAACAAAACAACAAATCAACAGTTCAACCATAGCAGAGGGGAGAAGAAGAATATTTCTTTTATCCCGTATCATAAATAATCTAGGCTTAATGCATAAACAGGCCCTCAAACTTGGCTTCAGCCGGCAAATATGCCTTCCAATTTTGGGTGTGCACAAGTAGACATCTCAACTTGTATAAAATTGAACACATAGATACAAATACTGACATGACACTGATGTGGCATATAAATTTTGGAGGTGTCTAGATGATTATTATGTAAGTTGGAGTGTCCAATTGACAAAGTGAAGACAAGTTGAAATACCTACTTGTATACACCTAAAGTTAGAAGACATACTTGCCGGCTAAAACCAAGTTTGAGGACTTGTTTATGTATTATGCCATAAAATCTACTTTTTTAACTTACTTTATCAGCATGCAAAAAGTTATATTTAATGTGCCTTTTATATATTTTTCCAAGACCAATCCCTTGCACTTTATGCTTCAAATTGACTCTTTCATATGCCTCACAAAGTTTTTTATTTCAATTGCTATGTAGTGACCTGGCATGTCGTTTGAAGAGTTACAGTCCTGTTTCCCCATGTATGCATGCTTCTTTATGTATTGTTCAGCTGAGTTGAGTTGTATCGAGTTGGTAGGTTTGAGTTTATAGTAGTTTTGGAGTGAAATGAACACTTAGTCTCTTAGTTAGAAAGCTAAGTTAGAAAAAGTCAATCAGAAGTTGACTTATGAGTAAACAAATTCGGATTTGGATTTATGATTCGATTAGCTTCTTTTGGTCATTTTGCACTTAGGAGTGTGTCCGGAATATAATTTGGAGGTCCGTAGTAGAATTAAGCTTGAATTGGCGAAAGTTGGAAGTTTAGAAATTCTTACGCTTGAATTCGAGGTTTATCTGGTGTTTTGGTATTGTTTTGGGTGTTCTGGAGGTTCGACTATTTTCGGGTAGTGATATATGACTTGTTGAAATTATTAGTTGAGGTCTCGTGGGCCTCGGGTGAGTTTCGGATAGGTTTGGGTTGTGTTGCGCTAGTTTTTATTATGTTTTGACGCCGTTTCTTTAAGTATAAATGATATCATATTGAGCAAATGAGTTCCGATTTCTTTTTTTATTGAAACATTATATCCGTATCATAATTACGAACCTGTGGCAAAAAGAATGATCGAATTTGGACATCGTATGAGAAACTTATGATCATTTTACTAAAAATTAGGTTGCCAGATTTTTCAGAGTAATTATGAAATTGCCACTAGTAATGTATTTAAAAATATGCACTATTAACTTGGACTAAAAATTAGGTTGAGGTAAGTAACAGTTTTAACTCTGGCTTTGGGGATATAAACCCGGTGAAAGTAATGTCATGTGATTGTTTGGTGGTGATACCCATGCTAGATGACGGGCGTGTGGATAAATACCTCGAGGGATTTAGACTTGGTCCGTCCCGTGAGAGTGAGGCCTAATAGCTATTCTGTAGTTATGTATTTATTTGTTGTTGAACTTGTTTGCCTTCATGTTAGAGATCATGTTTTGGGATTATTCATGATCACATTATTTGTACTCAGTCATAGAAATTAGTCTACATGTTTACCTCAGTCCCTATTATTTGCTAATATGTTGTGATACTGATGTGGGTTGTGTCCCCTTATTTGTTGATGATAGTAAGGCTAGTGAGTTATATGACTGAGTAAGGTCGAGGGCCTGGTTGTGATGATATTAATACCATAGCGCGTGAGTTGTCCGTGTAGCACATGAGTTGACTGTGTAGGTCTAGGTATTGATAATTATAACGCGTGAGTTGTCTGCGTAGCACATGAGTTGATCGTGCGGATCCAGGTATTGATATGATGGCACGTGAGTTGTCCGTGCGTAGCGCTTGAGCTTTGGGAGCCCCTCTGGAGACTATACACACCCCCAGTGAGCGCAGAGTGTTGAGTGTTTTGAGTATGTTGAGTGTTGAGTGCGAGTGCTGAGTGATGGAGTGACATTGCTGTGAGGTTACATTTACTTTTGTTGTTGCTGCATTTGCCTGTTAACTTCTTTGTGGTATTTGTTTTATGGAATTTACCTGTTTATTCATGTTTATTGTAAATTATGACAATAAATAATTGGATTGTTTTCCATAGCTCATCATTACTACTCAGTTCCTTAGTTATTTCTGTTACTATTGAGGTGGTTGTACTCATACTACACCATGTACTTTATGTGCAGATCCAAGTGAGTTAGAGCGCGGCGATCGTTGAGTTCAAGTCAGCTATCTTAGGAGACTACAAGGTAGCTGCTAGTGTCCGCAAGGCCTTGTTACTCCTTTTATTATTTCTTCTTTTGGACAGTTAGACAGTTTACATATCTTAGTTTATAGTTTTAGCGCTCATAACTTAGTTACACCCTGATGTTTGGGACTATTTTCGTATTTTATAGTATTTATATATAGAGTTTGTTTAGTTTATTATGAATTTAATTATTAAAAATATTTTATTAATTTCTTATAATCGATTTAATAGTAATATTTTTGGAAGCATGCTTACTTTGTAACACCATAAGCGCCATCACGACCATAGTTAGATTTTGAGTCGTGACAAGTTAAATTATAACTTGTACTACACTTTAAATTTTAGTGAGTTGAAATGTTACTATTTATATATATATATCATTTTACTTAGCTAGCTTAAATCAATTTTGTAACATTTTTGTTGTTGTTGTAAAGATCCATTTTTTAACATCTGATGCATTTGAAGTTCTCGAGGTTAAATTTAATCCACAATAATTTTTGCATTGAACCCACAAATGCCTGCATTTTTGTTGTTACCTCGAGATTATTGGAACTAGGGGGGTTTAGTAATCCCCAAAAAATCGAACTTAACCGAAAACTGAACCAAAGAACCCGATACTTTTTTGGTTTGATTTTGATTTTGAATTTAGAAACCGATCAAATTTAGTTTGATTTTGGTTTTAATAAAAAATAACAAAAAAATCGAACCAAACCTACTATAGAAATTATTTAAAATTTGTAAATATAGAAAATTATATATATATATATATATATATATAATTTAATGGTAAATGTAAATCGTTTGTATTTTCAGTCTAGTTCTTTACTATTGCAATCTAATTTGATTGGTAATTTTCTTTTGCTAGGTACGAGAATCTATTTCACGTTAAAAATAACGAACTTTTTAAATCAATCATCACTATTTGATTCAATTGTCATCAATATATTTTTGTAAACGCCAGTTTTCGTGAAGAGTAATCTGTTTGATAGTGTTACGTTGAAAGTGTAGTCGCCGACGAAATATGTGCTTAGTAGTATATGTCTCAAATATTAAGAAAAAAAATAATAAATAACCGAAAGAACCGAAAAAGTTTACAAAACTGACATAAACCGAATCGATAAAAAACAGACATTAGTTGGTTTGGTTTGGTTCCAATACTTGAAAAATAGATTTACATAGTTGGTTTCTTTTTAGAGAAAAACCGATACAAACTGAACCATAAACACCTCTAATTAGACTTTCCGTATATGTCAGATCATGAATTAGTAACTCCTTCCGGTTTTCAAAATAAAAAAACCCCCAAATTTTAATTCTCCTATATGTGATAGGTAAAACATCCGTGCATTTCAGCCTTTTTAACAACTAAATTTTATGTACGCGCTTTGCATGTATATCTTTGTTAATGAATTTAAAAATCTATAAAAAATTATAAATTCTACCTGCACGTAGACATATTATTTAATTTTAAAGTAATTAGACATCGTTCAACCCTACAAATTAAATTAATTAGCTATTTGTTGCTTTCAGTTTATATTTCTATATAATTTTATATTTATGAAATGTCATGCGACAAACATTTCTTATATTTAGGGATGTCCAATAAAAGAAGACTCACTATCACCCCTTGTGTTTTTAAGCTTGAGATAGTTAGACAGGAAGAAATGTACATACTGATATTCAATATTTGAAAGGAGGCATGGCATTGAGGAAAGAAATATGATTGATCTTTTGAACAGTAATATATCTGAATTTAAGATCTAAGTGTAAAATCAACAATATCTCAGTAACAGAAAAACAAATTAAAAGGTAAACGTACAATATTTTTGTTAGAAACAGATTGAGATAAGCAATTTATTTAGACTCAGAAGAGTCTTGATACGTATTTAATTAATCAAATGCTGCAAATTGACGCCCAGCGGGTGGTGTTAGCGGGGTGCCAGTCATATCTAGGGATAGGTTGAGATGTGATAGTTGATAGGAACCTACGCTCTTCTTTTTCTTTTTGTTTTTTTGGTTTTTATGTGGATCATTCATTGATCTTCAAGATCCCTAAAAGACAATCAAATATTATCGCTAGAATTTACTGACAAAAAATTTATCTATTTTAACAAAAAATGTATATCAACTTCAATTGGCAAAAGATAGGCATCCAACGTGTTAAAGAGAAAAAAAAGTTACGTTGTAATTTTTTTGTATGTAGAAACACACACAAAAGACTCCTACTATATATGAGTTAAAACTATGAATTTGATATCTTCAAAAGTGGTTTCCTATTATGAGCACAATCAACAGGAATGTTGAATATCTTATCAAAATCGAAGCTTGGTACACGCAGGACACCTTAGTAAAATAAAAACTGCAATCACTTTTAGATCCATTGCAAAGTCCATCCAACGTGGATATAAATTAAAATTTAGTTAATTTCAAAATCATGAATATTAATTAATTAGGAAGAAAGTTTGAATGTTACAATGCTATATATTCAAGTGTTACTTATCTTTCTAACAAAAAAAATTAACTTTTAGGTGTAAAAGAAATAATATTCATGACTTTGTAACAATGTAGATATCGATAAATAGGTAGGTATAGAATATAGATATTGTTGAGAAAGGGGTAACATAGGTATTAATATATAAGGGTAGTTTAGTCTTTTCACTCCTTCCGTTAGTCATTTCCATTAGTTAGTTAAGTTCAGATTGTTAGTTAATTACACACACACACACACACACACATATATATATATATATATATATATATATATATATATTGTAAAGTGTAATTAGTTGAATAATAAGAAAGTAACAAATTTATTTTCTTCTCCACTCATTCTCTCTCTAACCTCTCTCTTCATCTTCTTCCTTGAATTCAGATTTTATAATTTGGAACTCACTATTAACTACATGGTATCAGAGCGGAAGAGCTTGAAATTCTGAGCTCGTGCTATCGATCCTTTATATTCTCTATTATTTAGTGAAAATTCAATCCAAATTCTTGTGAAATCTTGTCAATGGAAAACAAACAAAATCTAAGTCATGGATCTGGATCTCAACAACATGCAAGAGATAGTTGAATCATGCAGTTGTAAATCCAACAATTGGAACTAGAAATCAACCAGTTGGAGTAGACTGCAATTATCCTCTGTTCTTATCTCTAGCTGATGTGAGCGGTATTTAGATAATTTCATTTCAACTCACAGGTATTGAAAATTACTCAATCTGGAATCGATCTATGCGTGTTGCCTTATTAGGAAGAAATAAGTTAGGTCTGATTGATGGCTCATTCAAGAAAGAAAAATTTCTAGAAATTATGTGGAATCATTGGGAGAGAGTAAATGCAATTGTACTCTCGTGAATTATGAATTATGAATTCTGTGTCCAAAAATCTTCTAGGAGGAATTATGTATGCTTCTTGTGTCCAAGTAATTTGGGAAGATTTGTTTGAAAGATTTACTAAGGTAGATGATTCAAGGTCCTTTAATCTGCATAAAAAAATTGCAACACTGTCTCAAGGTACTACATTTATTTAGTGTACTTCTCAAAATTGAAAGATATGTGGGAAGAATTGGAAGTCTTAGTGCCTGCACCAGGTTGTGACTACCCTAAATCTAAGGAATTTATGGTATATCTTCAAAAACTTAAGTTGTGTCAGTTTTTAATGGGACTTAATGACTCGTATGCCCAGGCTAGGAGTCAGATTCTAATAAGAATCCCAGTTCCTACAGTTAATCAAGCCTTATGCTATGATAGTTAGTGATGACAGTCAGAAGTCAATAAACAATGCCACCAGAATTTAAGGTGCTAATCCTGCAATGATGTTAGGAAACTTTGAGGCAATCATGTATTCAAGATCCATAGAAAATTAAAGATTCAAGAAAAATTATAATGTTCAGTATGATTTTTGTAAACTCAAGGGACATAGCAAAGAAAACTGTTATAAAATTGTGGGCTATCCTCCTAATTATAGACCAAAAAAGAAAGGAAGAACTGGAACCAATGCTGCATGTAATGTTATGACTGACGATATGAAGCAACAGATATATAGTAGTTATATTGAAGCTAGAGATCCTTTACAAAGTGTTAATATGAATATAAGTCAGGCTAATTCAAATTCAATTTATTATTAGTTTCTAAACTGATAAACGAAATGCAGTGCTCAACAGCCATCTTCCCTGATTTCTGTGTATTTCAGGAACTCTTCAATGGGAAGGTGAGGGCGCTTGGTTGAGAGGATGATGTCTATACATATTAGAGAGACGAAAGATTGGAACATCCTTAGCAGTAACAGCTGGAACAAAGGAAAGTGACCAGAATAACTCATGACCAGAATAACTCAACTACAACAAAGGAAGTAAAGCTTTGGCACAAGAGGTTTGGTCATGCTTCATCTACAGTTCTCAAAATATTAATTCATAGAAAAATTGATCTTATAGTTGATACATTAAAGCAATGTGTAGTTTGCCTTATGCTAAACAGTCAAGACTATCATTTCCTATCAGTAACATTAAATCTGTAAGCAAGTTTGATCTAGTTCATATGGATTTATGGGGACTATACAAGACTCTTACATATGATGGTAATAAGTACTTCCTAACCGTGGTGGATGTTTTTTCAAGAATGACTTGGGTGTTTTTGCTTAAACAAAAAGTAGAAGTGTATGTTGTGTTATAATACTTTCTAGTTCTAGTTAAAACTCAGTTTGACAAAATTGTTAAAGATGTCAGAACTGATAATGGTACTGAGTTTATAAACTCTGTATGCAATGAAATGTTTAAGAAATATGGTATTGTTCATCAAACTTCATGTGCTTACACTCCTCAGTAGAATGAAGTTGCTAAAAGAAAGCACAGACACATCTTATAGGTTACTAGGGCAGTTAGTTTCAAGCTAAAATGCCTTTAAGATTTTGGGGTCACTGTGTAATTACAGTTGTTTATATAATAATTAGTCTTCCAAGTACTATCATAAACAATAAGACCCTCTATGAAAAGTTGTATAAAAAATCTCCTTCCTATACTCACTTAAGAGTACTAGGTTGTCTATGTTATGGTAAGATCATTCATCAACATGACAAACTTTCCTCAAGATCCAAAACTACAGTTCATATGGGATATGCTGAAACTCAAAAAGGATATCTATTATATGACCTAGAGAATGGGGTATTCTTTGTTAATAGAGATGTAGTTTTCAGAAAAGTTGTCTTCCCTTTCAAAAGGAAAGAAGACTATTCAACTCCTATATCCCTACTTCAAATTCTAAGTTACAAGATCTTCAATTGTCAATTCCTGATCATATACATATCCCTAATCAGACAACAGTTCAACCTTCAAATAATAGTATGGAAACTGAACTTGGACATATCACTGAACCTATACAAAGTAACTCTAGTGAGAATCAAGTCTTGGACAATGTATATCAAGAACCTTAAAATGGAGATTCTGAGAGATATGGAATGCCAAGTACAAATTCTATATAGAGCCTAAAGCCAGTAGTTCACAGAAGATCTGACAGAGAGAAAAGACCACCCATATGGTTTTGTGTCACTCAATATTCATCAAGAAGTTCGATATCCTATATCAAACTACATCAGTTATGAAGTTTTTTCTTCATCATATAGAGCATTTATTGCTACCTCCTCAAATGTTGTTGAGCCTACAACTTATGCAGAGGCAATAAGAGATCATAGATGGATAAAGGCTATAAAAATAAAAATAGATGCATTACAGAATAATCATACATGGGAAATAGTCCCCTTGCACGAAGGAAAAAAACCAATAAGGTGTAAGTGGATTTATAAAGTAAAGTACAAGGCCTTAGGTGAAATTGAGATTTAAAGCTAGGTTAGTATCAAAGGGGTATAGTCAAAAAGAAGGAATTGATTATCAAGAAACTTTTTCTCCAGTAATTAAAATAAAAACTGTGAGAACAGTCCTTGCAATTGCGGTAAAAGATAAATGGCATATACACCAAATAGACATGTATAACGCATTTCTTTGGGATTTACATGATGAAATCTACATGGAGCTGCCACAAGGATTTAAGAGTTGGGGGAGAAAGTATGCAGGCTCATCAAATCCTTGTATGGTTTAAAGCAAGCTCCAAAATAATAGAATACAAAGTTAACTGAAGCTCTAATACAATCTGACTTTAAACAAAGTCAGTTTGATCACTCTTTATTTATAAAGAAGACTTTTGAGGGTATCACTATGGTTTTGGTATATGTTGATGGTATGTTGATAACATGTGATAGCTTGAAATTTATTTTAGAAATAAAAAATAACTTACACCAGTTGTTTAAAAGGAAAGATCTGGGTGAGCTAAAGTATTTCTTAGGCATTGAGTTTTCAAGGTCTAAATAAGGAATACTAATGCATCAAAGGAAATATACTCTAGAGCTTATATTAGAACTTGGTTGAAGTGTTGCTAGACCCATAGCTACTCCACTAGACACTAATACAAAATTGACAATCAAAGAATATAATGCTCACTGCAAAGACCAGCTTACATGTGATCCCCTTGCAAATATTAACTCATACCAAAGATTGATAGGCAGACTACTTTATCTAATAATGACCAGACCAAATATTTTCTTCAGTGTTCAAACACTTAGTCAGTTCTTACAACAACTTAAAAGATCACATATGGAAGCAACAATGAGAATTGTCAAATATATCAAGAACCAACCAGGAAGAGGGATTCCATTATCCAGTTCAAACAACAACATTAGTGCCTACTGTGATGCAGACTGGGCAGCATGTCCCGTTACCAGGAAATCAATAACATGATGCTTAATCAAGAAAGGAGACTCATTAGTAGCTTGGAAATCAAAGAAGCAAACGACAGTATCTAGGAGTTCTGCAGAGGCTGAATACAGAAGCATTACAACCACAGTAGCTGAACTTATTTGGCTACAAGGTCTGATGAAAGAAATTGGCATTAAAGTAACTTTACCCATTGAAGTATACAGTGATAGTAAAGCTGCTATCCAGATTGCAGCTTACCCTGTATATCACGAGAGAACTAAACACATCGAAATAGATTATCATTTTATAAGAGAAAGAATAGTACAAGATCTAATAGTAACAAAGTACATCCCCATCAAAGATCAACCTGCAGATATCCTTACTAAAGGTCTCACTAGAATTCAACACAAATATCTAATGTCCAAGCTAGGAGTTCTAAATATTTTCTCACCACCTAGCTTGAGGGGGAGTGTGTTAGTCATTTCCATTATTAGTTAATTGCCGATATATATATATATATATATATATATATATATATATATATATATATATATATATATATATATATATATATATTGTAAAGTGTAATTAGTTGAATAATAAGAAAGTAACAAATTTATTTTCTTCTCCACTCATTCTCTCTCTAACCTCTCTCTTCATCTTCTTCCTTGAATTCAGATTTTATAATTTGGAACTCACTATTAACTACATGGTATCAGAGCGGAAGAGCTTGAAATTCTGAGCTCGTGCTATCGATCCTTTATATTCTCTATTATTTAGTGAAAATTCAATCCAAATTCTTGTGAAATCTTGTCAATGGAAAACAAACAAAATCTAAGTCATGGATCTGGATCTCAACAACATGCAAGAGATAGTTGAATCATGCAGTTGTAAATAAAAAAAGTACTCGAGAAACATTGCCTATTTGATTCCGATCTTATTGTTCAATAGTTTTTTCTTACGTGTACGTGCATTCTCCAAAACAAATTTTTGTTTCATTCATGTAGTATTTTCAATCGTGTCCTTGTCTTATTACTTACCGTTAAAATTATTATAAATAATTAAGAGTATAAAAGTTATTCAGTTATGAATATAATTCTATTTGGAGTAAATGTCTATCTTGTGGAGAGTTTTACTTTATAACTAAGTCATATTTCTCCTATAAATAGAGGGTTCTTACCTCATTGTAGATCATCCCAAAATTCAATAAGAATTCTCTCTCTATTTCTCTGCAATATTGTTCTTCTTCTTTTATTATTTTATAACACGTTATCAGCACGAGACTCTAACCAATTGAGTAGAAGCTTTGGGATTGAGCACAATGATGGTCAATTGCTCCATGAATTTTCTTCATGATTAAATTTTAGATTTAAGGTAAGTATTTTACTTTTCTCTTTCAAATTCTTGACATTCTATTATTTGATTTTAAATACAAGCAAAGACGATAAATTTTGTTTGCAACTCTAATGGAGTGTGAAAGAAATTATAACCACCCAAAGTGGTAAAGTTTTATGCCTTGTCATGATTAAATTCATGTATGATTGTGGGCAAAGAATTGAAAACTCGTCCCATTGAATGTGCTCCATTCTCATTCCCTTTAGAGAATGTGATAGCAGTATGTAATAAGTCTGAAAGAAGACAAAATTATTACCATGAATAATCAATGGATATGGACGTGGCAATAGACGAAATTATATCATCATCATTGTGGCAATGAGAACAATAAGTATTCTCAAAATAATCCCACACTTTGTGAAAATAGTTGCCATCGATTTGACATGAGATTTTATAAAGCACATACAGATGACTATGGTCCATTCATGACGTGAATGAGAAAACATCTGATTTATGAATATATATTCGTATTTGGAAGAATATAAATGTGCTAGTGGTAGTGATTACACCACACTCGCCTCTAAAAGGAGGTTTGAGATGATATAAGAAAATAATATCATTATTGTGACATGAATGATCATTGGTCACGTACCTATTGTACGCCACAATATTTTGGCAATGTGATTATTAAAGGACAACAATAATGCAAGAAACGTATCTTTCATTTAATTTTGGTCATGACCATAATGGTATAAGTTTCTCTTTAAAAGAGATATTCACCACATGGATGTTGATGAATCTGTGGTAGTACAAAATTAATTGAGAGCTCTAGAAGAGCCAATTATTACTATTTTGGAGAAACACAATTAATTACCAATAAGGTATTGTGTTGTAGTACATCTCAAAGAAACTTATTCAGTTTCCAAAATATACGCGAAAGCGGTTGATTATATTGAGATTATAAGTAAAGGAAAGATTCAATATCTTCTATTGCTACAACTTGTAGCGGGGTAATATGTATGTGAAAAGTTACCCGCTTTATTCTTCAATTTGTACTACATAAATAAAAGAATATCACAATGAAGTGAATATTTATTGATATAAAAACTCATATCATAATAAACTTGGAGTTTATTCATAATTGCACACATCATGGTATAAACCTGAAGTTTATCAATATTGATAATTTATTCAGTTGGCATAATTGATTTACCCATATCAATTTAAGCATGATGTGCAAAAATGAAAGAGAATTCACATGGGTAAATATTAAAGAACTAGACAGTTCTTTACGAATTCTATTACATTGTTTGTTCTCATTAACTAATTGACCAACTGAAATTGGGATTGAATCCCATGAATGCTGGAAATATCAAAGGTGAATATGGGCCCATTCACCTGCCATGTATACCACATAAGATGCATCTATGAGATGGTTACATGTGTAATTATTATTAACCTGCAACCTGACCGGTGTGTGCGAGGTAACTTGCTCATTAATTTAATTCGAGCATAATTTCTAGATTTCCTATTCAAGAAGTTCATCTTGATAAGTTGGACTACATCATAGCTCGTTTAGCAAAATGATTTATTGAGTGCCTCCACTTAATAGCTAAACTATTGCTTATGAGAACAAAGTTTATATATATATATATATATATATATATTTATGAGAACAAAGTTATCTATATCAGTTTGATATTGGTTCTATACGAAAGTATATTACATTCTCTCCTCACAAGTGGTTCAGGGTCAGGAACCAAATAATTCCATCTTATTATTATTTATGTGCGGTGTATATTTTGATTAACACCATAACGCACAAAGATGAGTTCTCAAAGTTGAGGAAACAAGTTAGTTTTTCTTACATGAGTGGGAGACAAGATACAACAGTTGAGAAAAGTTATATGGAATAAATTATCATTTATACATCGAGATCCTCGAATAAAATAATATGAACTTGAAGTTCATAAAAGGATAATTCATGTGCAATTTATTACAAAGCATGCCACACGCATTTGCTGACCCAAAGAAAGTAACTATATTCTCATTGTAAATGCTCGTATTAAGTCCTAGAAGGACAAAGTCTATGGAGGCAAGTGATCTAGAAGATCACACGACATAACACTTCATAAACTCTCATGAGAGATTCAGAAGCTAGTGCACAAGATTGGGATGCGAAGGCTTAAAGATGTATATTGATGCTCTCATCAGGGGGAGTTAATGTGCGTTGCACTCTTTTTTCCTTACAAGATTTTGTCCCACTGGGTTTTCCTTGCAAGGTTTTTAACGAGTCAACCAAAAGGCGTATTGTAGATATGTGTACTCTTTTTCCTTTTGTAGAATTTTTTTTTCCATTGTGTTTTCTTTTAGTTAAGGTTTTAACGAGGCACATTATTATTGAATAGATATTCAAGGGGGAGTGTTATGAATATAATTCTATTTGGAGTGAATGTCTATCTTGTGGAGAGTTTTACTTTATAACTAAGTCATATTTCTCCTATAAATAGAGGGTTCTTACCATCATCCCAAAATTCAATAAGAATTCTCTCTCTCTATTTCTCTGCAATATTGTTGTTCTTCTTTTATTATTTTATAACAATTTAGTATTTTAATTTTTTTGCTCGGTTAATATTTAGCTTAAAATATACGTACTCTTATAAAAATAATAATAATAATAATAATAATAATAATAATAATAATAATAATAATAATAATAATAATAATAATTCGACGATGACCCAACATTATCTTACCAAATAGACATAATTCTCTTTTTTCCAACCATTCAAAAGTTAAAATAAGAAAATTTAATTCAGAATTTTAAGGAACTCTTCCCTTTATATTAGATTTGTTAAGTTATCCCAGTCATATTTTACTTCTCAATTTTATGTTACGGAAATACTTAGTAAATAACAGAAGAAGAAGAGCCAAACACCAAATCCAGTTAGCACATATCTGAGATGGCCATATCATGACTCATGAAAAAGCTGTCCTGCGATGGATATAAAGCTTTTCTCTTCTGGACATCATTGCCAAACAAATTCCCTCAACATGTACCACCTTTGCACTTCCTTTTTCGTAATCTTTACCAAAAACCCATATTTAGCCATACCCTTTTGCGCATCAAATGCACTTCTATTACCTCTAGAAATTCCTTGGTTTGTGGTTACACTTACCTTGCCACCCAACTGTTTGATAAAATTCCGCAAAGAAGAGTTCACGATTTCAAGAGTGCCAAAGGCCATGAAATATTTCAACTTGCTAAGTTGGTTAAAGAAAATCCTGATATCTTAAGTACTTCACAAATACATGGCTTAGCGCTCAAAGCAGGCATGCTTGCTCATTTGCCCACTGTAACTACTCTTCTCATCATCTATTCAAGAATTAAGCATTTTAGCTCTTCATTGGCTCTCTTTGCTGAAATTATAAGTAAAGATGTGGTAACATGGAATGCTATCATGACAGCATGCATAAAGAACAAGTTTTTCGAATTTGCAGTGAAATTCTTTGCTGAAATGGTGAATGAAGGAAAGGAGTTTGATTCTGCCACGCTTGTGATTGTCATTTCTGCCTTGTCTAATGTGAGGGATTTGAGGAAGGGGATGATTGTTCATTGTTTAAGTATGAAAATGGGAATGTTTTTGGATTCGCTTTTGGGAAATGCTCTTATTGATTTTTATGCAAAATGTAGTGATTTAAGCTCTTCGGAATGTGTTTTTGGAGAAGTAGAATGTAAAGATATTGTTTCATGGAATTCAATAATTAGTGGTTGTATTTATAATGGTCATTCTGAGAAGTCATTGTGGTACTTCAAGCAGATGGCTAATTTGGAAAAAGGCGCTGATAGTGTGAGTCTTTCTTGTGCTATTGCGGCTTCTGCTTGTTTAGATGAGTTTAGATGTGGTCAGGTTATTCAAGGATGGGCAATAAAGCTAGGGTATGAGGAAAGCTGCCACCTTTCAGTTGCAAATTCTCTCATTTCATTGTATTCCCAGTCTGGGAAGATTGATGCCGCTGAATATGTCTTTAATATAATGAAGCAGAAGGATATAATAACGTGGAATTCGATGATAAATGGATTCTCTTTGAATGGAAAAGTCGGCGAAGCGTTTGATGCTCTTCATGAAATGCAGTTCACAAGAACTCTAAAACCTGATGCTGTGACGTTAATTTCCATTATTCCGCTAGCTGCAGAATTCATGCTATTGAAAAAAGGGAAAGCTATTCATGGTTTCACCGTCCGGAGAGAGATGGGAACAGAACTGTCGGTGATAAATGCTCTCATGGATATGTATTTTAAGTGCAAAAGGGTCAAGGACGCTGAGCATCTCTTCTTAAATATGGCAATGAAAGATCTAGTTTCATGGAATACCATAATATATGGGTATTCCCAGAATGGCTTGTGTAGAGAAGCTCGGTCTTTGCTTAAGAAGTTCCATAGTTGGAACTCAGAATGCAGCTTGTCAACTCTTCTAGGAATTCTTCCTGCTTGTGATTCGCCCAACTCAATCCAATTTGGAAGGTTGATCCACTCGTGGGAGGTGAAGTTGGGATTTTTAAATAATATCATCATAGTAAATTCCCTGATTTGTATGTATATTTCTTGTGGAGATCTAGTAGCTTCTTTCAAATTGCTGGAGGAGATAGCTTATGTTGCTGCTGTGGATAGCTGGAATACCATGATCTCGGGATGCACCCAGAAAGGCCACTTCTGTGAAGCGTTAAATGCTTTCAAGTTAATGAGGCTCAAGTTCAATATCAACCATGATACTATAACTCTAGTCAATGTCATACCAGCATGTGGAAATCTTGAATTGACATGTGAAGGAATGTCAGTTCATGCCCTAGCTTTAAAGACCTCAGCTGGTCAAGATATTCGTGTGCAGAATGCTCTCATTACTATGTATGGAAAACTGAGTGATGTGGAAAGTGCAAGATTAGTGTTTGAACTTTGTTTTCATCATAACTTATGCTCATGGAACTGCATGATATCTGCTTTAGCTCAGAACAATAATGCTAAAGAAGCAATAGGAGTTTTCCGTTTACTCGAGTTTGAACCAGATGAGATCACCATGGCTACCGTTCTTTCAGCTTTTCGACAGCTTGGACTTATTAGACATGGGAAACAGATCCATGCACACCTCATCAGATGTGGTTTTTACAAAAATGCGTTTGTATCAGCTGCTCTTGTGGATATGTATAGCAGCTGTGGCAGGCTAGACATTGCTTGTCGAGTGTTTCAGAATTCAGCAGAGAGATCTGTTGCTGCTTGGAATTCCATGATTTCTGCATATGGATTTCATGGCAATGGTCAGAAAGCAATTGAAATCTTTCATGAGATGATTGATTCGGGACTTACTCCATCAAAAGTCACATTTATCAACTTATTAACGGCTTGCAGTCACACAGGGCTTGTTGATCAGGGGTACTGGTATTACACTTGTATGCTTGATGAGTTCGGAATTCAACCTTCCACAGAGCATCATGTCTGTGTAGTTGATATGTTAGGCCGATCAGGGAGGCTGCAGCAAGCATATAATTTTATCAAAGACCTTCCCAATCAACCTGACCCTGGAATCTGGGGTGCTTTGCTCAGCGCTTGCAATTATCATGGTGATCTTCAACTGGGGAAACAAGTAGCGAGCATACTCCTTTGGTTGGAACCTGAGAATGTCGGGTATCATCTTGCACTGTCCAACATATATGTTGCTAGTGGAAGCTGGAAGGAGGCTGGAGAGTTGAGGGACATTGTTCATCTAAAAAGGTTAAAGAAATCTGCTGGTTACAGTCTTATTGATGTTGGCTCCAGCTGAAACATCATCAAGGCCTCATGCAAAGAGTTTATCTTCTAAATATTCAGGCAATCAGCCTGCTCACCGTTGGAGGACTGGTGGTTGTAGAAATTTTTGGTTTAGTGGAGCAAAGCAGCTAATAGAACTTTTTGTCGAGCATCTTACAGAAATTATCCAGCTTCTATTGGTCTTTGTTGCTGGTAGAACTTGATGATCCGCTTTAATACAAAATTTTCCAAAATATCCCCCCCCCCCTGCTTAGTCTGATTGGACATAAACAGTGCATTTGTGATATTGAGGATTCATATAGCCGATCCTAACTAGCTATGGATTGAGGCTCAATAATGCCCCCTTAATTAGTCTGGCGCAAAATGAAACGAGCCTGATTAGAGTGAAATAGATGTCGAGGATTTGTATAAGCGACCATGAGTAGCAGGTGATTGTTTGATATGTTTTCTTGTTGTATAACTTATTGCAAATATATAAGTGAAACATCTTATTGGTATTTCTTCATATTATAGTGAAAGGAAAATTTCATTTTTGATCCTCAATTATGCTTAATAACAAAATCAAGACTTTACGTCATATGGTGTCAACATATTCAAAGAATATTTAATAATCTCATAGGATTTTAATGTCTTCTACACCTTCACTCATTGCGGTCTTATTAAAGTCCCAACAATACATTTTTTACACCCTCAATTTTAATGTCTTCTACACCTTCACTCATCGTGGTCTTATTAAAGTCCCAACAATACATCTTTTACACTCTCAATTTCAATGTCTTCTACACCTTTCACTCATCGCGGTCTTATTAAAGTCCCAACAATACATCTTTTACACCCTCAAATTTGTCATGATCCTTGAAGATACTTGCACCAAATCTCTAGGAGACGATAGAACTTGTAATAACTTCTAAGAGGACATTGATACTAAGATTAATCTCTTTTTCAATACTGTTTGTACGAGGGTACAATCTTAGTTTTTACAACTGGAATTTGTGCATTTTCGGCTTACAAAAGATTCAGCTGGAAGAGGAGGTAAGAATAAGGTGCAACGTTGGCACAGGCAGGTGTTGTGGACGCAAATTGGAGAACCATCTTTACCACAGTTAATATTGCAATTTACTGTTGCCTGGCACGGTGCTACTGATGGTGCATAACCTGTTACATGAAATATATTTTTATATATTCATTAGCAATGGAAACGTTAGAATTTTTACCAAAGAAAATCAAAATATAAAGAAATAAGTATACGAAACAGTCAAGAAGATTCAACACATAATTATTTTTTTTACATATTTGCCCGATGTAATTTTATGACAAAAAGTGTCAATCACACCCCTTGAACAAAGGTGACAACGCCACTATTCATTAGAGAGGGACATATTGAAGAAGCTTCATCATATCATTTTTTGCTATAGTTCTCAAATAAAATTCCAAAAGAAAATGAGTGTTGTGTCAATAAAGTAAATTTTTCATCATCTATTAAATATTTGAAAGTTGGCTATTTTTTTGAGAAATTCGTAAGAATGTCATAAAAGAGCATGTTTATAGTGTATTTTACGATTTCATTCCAATTCTTTTAGGGGAAACAAAAATTCTAAACTTTTTGCATAGATGAGGAAAGAAATATATGAAAATAAATGATATGGAAACATTTCCATATTATCAGTATTTTTGAACTGACCTTTTGAAAGGAGCAAGAACGCGAATAAAAGAACCAATTTAAATGACAACATATTCATCTTTTCGAGATGATACTTGCTCGGTGACAATCTGTTAGACCACATGCATCATCAGAAGAACCTATGTATTTTATAGAGAATTGAAAATAACTTATGGAAGAATAATAAATGTCAAATCCACATTTGGTGATAATATGAAAAAAATTCCGATCTCGACGTGCATTACCTTAACGATGTGTCAGATCCCCTAAAGCCTGTTTATATCTTTCTATACAAAGTGGGAACTGGACTTGATTAGAGGTTTACTCATTAAGGTTTCCTTTTCTAGACAAATCCCTTTTTATCAGTCAATTAAAATCTGTCTGCAATAAAAAGGATTAATAAAATAGTAAGGTACGTTAAAGAAGATGCAATACTCATTTATTACATTGACGTACTAATTAAATAAAAAATAATTGAATATCTTTTGAATTTGTAAAGATGAACAATTTAATAATAACTTGCAAATTTGCCCATGTTAGTTCCAAAAAAAAAATTGTATATGAAGATATAAAATTGTAGGTGATCCCAATTTTTAAGCTCCTTTTCTGAGTTAAAAATCACTTAGTTTTTGTTATTCTAACTATTTTGTTATCCAATAATACACAAAGTTTATATTACAAAGCATATTCGATATAATGATTTTTTCTTCAACTTTATGTATTACTGCCCAATTTAAAAGAAAATAAGAATTAACTGCAGTAAGTAGTAACATTGAAGCAAATCTTTCATAGGTAACTTTGCAATTAATCGCAGTTGATTGCAAAATACATGATAGTCTATATTTAGGATAAGAATGTTTAGAGACTTACAGGTCTTATGGTGATTTGAGTTAAATTTAAATATACTTCTAAAGGTAAAATTTCAGTTAATTATCTCGGAGATATTTTATTATGATACAAACACGCACACGTACTTAAGCATATGTACACGATACACTATAATAAACGTATTGACAACTTAATATACAGTGTGTTTGACATCTCAAGTTCAGTTTCTCATATGCTTTACACCTCTATCCTTTTCCTTTGTAATTATAGCAAATTCCCTATAAACTTAATATGCTATATAAATCAAACATATGTATACACTTGTAAGGATTCGGTCGGTCGATTTGAGTGTAATAGCCCCGATCACTTAATTATTTCCTCCTCTATTTTATATTATGGTTATGTAACTTGATGGGGCATTTGTTTTGGTTTCATATGAGTTCCAGAGTGAAATGGGACACGTAGTCCATAAGTTGGAGGTTTAGGTTGTAAAAGTTGATCGTAGCTTGATTTGTGCGAATACGATGTCAGAATAGAGTTTTGATGATTCCGATAGCTCCGTATGGTGATTTTGGCCTTAGGAGCATGTCCGGATGTCGATATAGAAGTCTGATCCATAGGTCGTTTTAGCGTGAATTGGCAAAAGTTGAAAAAATGGAAGATTTTGGAAAGTTTGACCAGGAGTTGACTTTATTGATGTCGGGGTCACGTTCTGATTTATGAAGTTGACATAGGTCCTTAATATCATTTGTAACTTGTGTGCAAATTTTGAAGTCAATCAGAGTTGATTTGGTATGAATCAACATCAGTTTCGAATTTTAAGAGTTCATAGTTCATAGGCTTGAATTTGGGTTGCAATTCGCAGAATTTTTGTTGTTTGACATGATTTCTGGCCTCGGGTAGTTCTGTTATGTTTTTTGGAACCAATTTATATTTGGATGGGATCCCGGGAGACCTGGGTGTGATTTAGATTAAATTCGGATCGAAATCCGGACTTGTAGAATTGTTGAACATTTTATGCTTCTGGTGTCATTGAACATGCGGGAGGGCATGGGCCGCAGCTGTGGACTTGCAAAAGCAAGCTTCGGATCGCAGATGCGGAGCTGGCCTTGCCTAGCTGGGGTCGCAGAAGCGGGAAAAGTTCTGCAGAAGCGACTTCGTTTCTGTGACGGAGAGGAGCACATGGAGCGGCAGTGGTCGCATGTGTGACATCACTTCCGTAGGCGCGCACGCAGGTGCAGGAGATTTCCTGTACAAGTGGAGGGTGCTGAGTTAAGCTATGACCGCACCTGTGATGGGGATTCCGCAGGTGTGGCAGTTGGGTTGCAGATGCGAGAATCGCTGGGCAGAAATATGAAACTCAAGGGTTTTGATTCATAATTAATTTTGGACTTAGAGAGCTCGGTTTGAGGCGAACGTTTGAGGGATTTTCAGAGAGATCTTTGGGGAAAAGAACCCTAACTCGTTTTTGGTTAATTCACATGAATCTATTATTAATTTAATCATTTAATTAGTGTTTTGGAGTTGAAAATTGGGGAAAAGTGGTAGAAACCTCTTAGACTAAATCTTGAGTTTTGAAAGAATTGGGGTCGGGTTTGGATAATTCTTGTATTGTTGGACTCGATATTGAATGGGTGTTCAAATTTTATAAATTTGATCGATTTTTTAGATGCATGCCCGAATTTGCTTTCTGGGTCGATTTTTTAGTTCTTTGAAAAGATCGTACTTTCATTGTTTGAATCAGTTTCCTATAGTTATATTCATAGTATGAAATTATTTTGGCTAGATTTGAATCGTTCAGAGTGGAAAAATCGAGGAAAAGGCCTTCTAGTGGATTGATTTAGCGTGATTTGAGGTAAATGGTTGCCTAACTTTGTGTGGGGGTATTACCTTTTAGGATTGGTGTTGTTTGTGAAATTATATTATGTGAAAGACGTGTACGCAAGGTGATGAGTGTGTACACAGGCTAAATATAAAAAAATTCCTTTTTAGCTAAGTAGATCCATTCCAATGCCTTAATTGAGTTACTTTAACATGTTATAACGATCATTTTTAGTCTAACTTAACATGTCTACTTGTCTTATCTCTTAATTGCTAATTGTCCTACATGTTTAGTTAAATGCTTGCTTCCTTTTTTCCGTACTCGTTATTTAACTGTTGAATTCATTATTTGAAATTGTTGTTCTTGGAATATCTTATTATTGAATTTAGTATTGAGTTGCAAAGGTCGTGGTTCCTATTGAGGCAAAGTGTTAAGTTTAGAAATGTCAATTTATTGAGTTATTTTCCGATTGTTATTGTTGAGACATTGTGTATATTCTATAACGACTCACCTGGTCATTTTTCTTTCTAGAACCGCATTCCACTAAATAAGATTTTTCATACTTGCTTTTATTGATTTATGACTTGCGGGGGTGGTTAGTTCGAGATTTGGAATAGTTTGAGTTGAAAATGGAACACTTGGTTTCTTAAGGTTGGCTTGAAAGGCCAAGTTTGACTTGGTCAACACTATTAGTAAACGGCCTCGGAATCGAGATTTGAATATTTCAATAGGTTCGTATGATAATTTCAGACTTGGACATAGGTTCGTATCGGGATTTGGATACCCAAAAGCATTTTGGCGCCTAATAGTGAAAGTTAATTCCTTAAGAATTTTTTAAGTTCTTAAATATTTGGTTTGGAGTGGGTTTTTGTGTTATCAAGGTCCGAAAAGAATTTCGAGACCGGGAATAGTTCTCTAATGTTATTTAAGACTTGCATGCAAAATCTAGTGTCAATCCGAGTAGTGTAAGTGTGTTTCATTGCATTGGATGTGAACTTTATAAGTTTGATTCAATTTGTTTTAGGGGTGATTCTTAGATTTATTGTTGTTTCGGGCGTTCCAAGGATTCGAGTGAGTCCTTTTATGATTTCCAACTTGTCTCTATGTTCAGGAGGGGCCCCGAGCGTCGAACGGACAAGGTTCGAGTTGAGTTAGGAAATTTTGGAAGGAGTTGAAACTCATGGTTGTTGTCATAATCGCACATGTAGTTGGCTATCCGCAGGTGCGAGACCGTAGAAGTGGTCGACCCTTCACAGGTGCGGCCCAAGAGGAGGAGACTAGGAACCGCAGATGCGGCCCATCTTTCGCAGAAGCGGGCATATGACCGCAAATGCGATCCCAGCCAGTCCGATCCAATATCGCAGATGCGGACCTTCCCTCGCAGAAGCGAGACAGCAAAGGCGGTCCCCTAACCACAGGTACGGAAATCGCTAAAGGCGGTGCCTTCATTTAATACGGGAAATGTATCATTCTTGACACAATTCATTCAATTCTTAGGCGATTTGGGAGCTTCCAAAGAGGGTATTTCAGCCTAGAGGCAAGTTATTTCTGCATAATGTGAGTTTAATATATAGTTTAGGGGTAGCTTACACCTTGCAAATTAGTAAAAATTATGAGTTTAGAGTAAAAATAGGGTTTTGTTAGAAACAAGATTTAACAAAAAAATTTATTATTGAATGAAGTAAAAATCATATAATCATGATTAGGTTATGGGTGACAAATTCCCTCGAGAATTTCTGGAATTCGGGCATGTGGGCCCATGGATGGATTTTAGGAAACTTGAATTTAGGATTGGGAAATTACTTTAATAGTTTTAATATGAACTCTTGAGCTTGTATTGACTAGATCTTACCCCGTTTGATTAGTTTTGGATCGTTCGACTTCGAATTGAGGGTTTGAGCGCGTTCTTGAAATTGGAAGTAAGGTTTGGAACAAGGCAAGTTTCCTTTCTAACCTCTTAAGAGGAAAATAACCTCCCAGTAGAGCTATATACATGTAAGTGACTATCTGTTGGGACTACGTACGCATATTGTGATGAGAGTCCATGCATTGTTACTACGTATTATGCTAATTATCGAGGTAGTTTAGGACCCGTATTATGCCATACATACAAATGCTTGTGTTATTTCTTGCTAACTGAGATCACTTCGGATATGCTACGAACTGTAAATAAAAATAAACAAATATACACACTTACTTGAGAACTTGTAAGAATTTATTTGACTATAAATGAACAGTGTGTGCCTTTTTGATAATAATTGCCATTTGTGGACGGGCCGATCACCTCAGTAGAAATAGGTACATCTATGATTCACGCCATTCGACCCTCTGGCAGTACACAATTATTATTATGTAGATCAGGCCTTACGACCTTGTCATAATGTGCACATGTTATTTATATGGAATTCACCCATGATTTACACAGTTTAAATATTTTGAAATGTAAGTTATTATATGACATGATTGCAATTGATATACCGTTTCTCCTTGTTCTGATATTGTCATCATATTCATGCTATCCATGCTTAGCAAAACCTTAAACATTATTGATATTGACCTTAGTAAGTGTCAAATCGATTCCTCGTCATTACTTCTTCTAGGTTAGACTGGGTACTTGCTGGGTAATTACGTACTCATACAATACTCTGTACTTAACTATACAGGATCTGAGGCAGGTGCATCTAGTTACCCCTCCAGTGCACGTTCCTGACTCCTGATCGAGATATCAGGGTGAGCTGCCCTCCTAAGCCGTTCAGCAACATACTAAAGTTCTCTTCTTTTGTTATTGATTATGTATTGTCTATTCTGTTTCAAGTAGTAGCATAGTGGTATTTTTGTACATTATACTAGTTTTTCTAGTACTTTTGACACTAGTTCCTGACACGCAATTGTAGACTATTATTTTGGTATGTATTTACATTATTGCGAACTTGTTAATTATTAACTGGTTAAAAGCTTAACTGTTAACTGAAAATGTTGGGGGTTGTTTTGAAAAAAAAATTAATGAGAACCCATCAGTTGAATTAGAGGTCGCTTGCCTGACAATGGCGTTAGGCGCCATCATGACCTACGATGGAATTTGGATCATGAGAACATGATATCAGAGCACTAGGTTCACATAGGTCTCACAAGTCATGGGCAAACCTAATAGAGTCTTGCGGATTGGTATGGAAACGTCTGTATTTATCTTCAAGAGGCTATAAAGTATTAGGAAACTACTCCTTATTCATCTTCTATCGTGCAGTTGATGGTATACTAAATTGCTTCCTTTATTCTCTCATAGATGGAGAAGAAGGGCACGATAGACGTTCTATACTCGGGAGGAGCTGCTTCCCCCACTGCCAGAGGCAGAGGTCGGGGGAGGGCACTATCCTAAGGTACGGGACGAAGGCATCCGAGAGCTATCCTAGTTGACCACCGGTGGATCCTACGGGGGATCCTATCATCAAGGAGCAAGGAGAGGTCCCCGCACCGGGTTTCCAGGAGGTCATGGGTTGTATGTTGCATTTCATGGATACCATGACTCAGGCTGGTTTATTTCTTGCAGACCCAGCTACATCTCAGGAGGGGAGGGGGAGCACAGATCCCTACTGCTCAAGCTCCTGGTCATGCAGCTACAGTGTATTAGACTCTAGGTCCACTACCGGCGGATGGGGCTCATCCAGTTACTGCAGTGGTACCCGAGCCCAGACCGCATGCGGATGGTGATCCGCAGAAGTTATAGAATAGATGGACTAGGCTACACCCTCCGTTCATCAGAGGCGAGCGTTATGAGGATGCCCGCGACTTCATTGATATGATCAGGGACGGACTGCACAACATGAGGATATTAGAGTCTCGTGGGGTTGACTTCACTACATTCAAGTTGGAAGGCAGGGCCCGAAAATGGTGGCAGTATTATATTCTTGGCAGACCATTGGGTTCTCCTCCAATTATTTATGGTCAGTTCACATAGCTTTCACTAGATAGGTATATTCTACCATTTGAGAGGGAAGAGTTGCGGTATCAGTTTGAGTAGCTTAAGTAGGGAGGATGGCCTCTACCAAAAGCACCCCTGCCTCCAAATGCGGCACCGTTGAAACTACCAGAATGGCGGGGTCTCTTATCTGAAACCGGCCCCTCTCCTAAACATGAACCAACTTGATACATATGGCTATATCAATGGTCGTTTATAAGGTAATACGACTCCTTGTATCCTTGGAAATCTAAAGCCTGAGATTGTAAGTGAGCTCATATATCTCCTCACTCGCTCCTTTTCAATAGGAAACAATAAAGTTGCATGGCGAGCTATGTCCACAAATCGAGTCTCGTACTGGGTGACAATTATACCACCCAGCTGAAGTCGCTCAAATTGTCTGCAATACTTCTCTCTCAGGGTAACAATGATGAACTTCTATAGGAATAGTTGTGAGAACTGATCCCGGGTAATTGCAGCCGACCCAGCTGGTCTATTCAACATATAATCTCCCTGCCATCTCCTCGGGGAACAAATCATCTGAAAGGCTAAAAATCTGACCCCATTGGACTCGACTATACCCATGTTCCGTAGCACCTCGTGGAAATAGTCCATAAAATTATGTGGTTCCTCAGAAGGTGGACCACTAAAATGAATAGAAAAGAGCTTGGTGAGCTTATCCAATCTCAACATAGCTTGAGAAGATAAAGTGGGTCTTTCATCGGCCTATACCACAACAACCGAGTGAACTACCCTAAATGGCGGGGCTGCAAGAGTCTAAAACATGGAAGCCACCTGCTCTAGAGTGTGCATAGCGGGAGTCTGTGCTCCTCCTCCTGCCCGAGAGATTATTGGTGCCACCGGGAATGTATCGGTCTGGTTCACACTCTACAAAAGTCCCACCAAATGGACTAGAGGGTCTTAAAGCACTAGAATGGCTATGAACCCCTCCGGGACCTGAGCTGGCCCAATAGGTAGAGTTTGAGCTGGAACCTCCTCATCAAAATCTACATGAGGCTCCACTGCTCGTGGTGCTGCTCGAGCCCTAGGTTGAACTCTACTTCTTCCTCTGTCTTAGCCTTTTCCACAACATCTTCCCCTACTCGTAGCTGCCACAGGGGGATCCTGATCCTGCCCGATGATATATGTAGTGCGTGTTCTCGCCATCTGTGAGAGAACAAGAATAGAAGGGTTCAATCGTCAATAACCGAATAAGTTGCACGATAGAGTAAGAAAGATGTAACATTTTTTTCCTAAACTTAATAGCCTCTAGAAAGTAAGTACTGACGTCTTTGCACCGATCCTTCAGACTCTAATGACCTGCCCCTTGTCACACCTCTTTTTTACGCACCCGCAAAGGTGCAAAGAGTTTTTCCAATTAAAGGACAATCGAGATAGGATTTATTTTACTTATTTCAGAGTCGCCACTTGGGAGATTGATGGTGTCCCAAGTCACCGGTTAAATCCCGAATCGAGGAAAAGAATGACTCTATTTAACAGTCCGCGAACCGGAAATCCGGATAAGGAATTCTATTAACCCGGGAGAAGGTATTAGGCATTCCCGAATTCCGTGGTTCTAGCACGGTCGCTCAACTGTCGTGTTTGGCTTATCTATCTGCTTTTTACAATTATGTACTCAGTGCAAGTTAATATCTTTTTACCGCTTTATTATTGGTTATGATTTACGAAAGATATGCTTTCGAATCACGTCACATGAAATGCACCCGGATCCTCGACATATCTTTATTCAACATTTCGGGGTTTGGATTCGGGTCGCATGAAATGCGCACCCGTATTTAAGAAGATAGAACTAAAATATGCGTCCGGAACGACTACTTATTTACACTGTTGAGAAGGGCGTGATATTCGTTAAGAAACGACGCGTCTCGAAATCTAAGTATTTTATATGTACATTTATGAAGGCTGTGTGACTAATGTAACTAGTGGGTGAGGCGCACCTTTGATTCAAATCTAAAGCGAACTACATCCCACTGCATTTTACTTAAGAGTTGATTCCAAATTATTTAAAACTCGCTACGAACCACACCACATGAAATGCGCCTGTGGTTCCTGACACGCTTTGTTTACTCTTGCCCAAAATTGGGGTCGGGTCACATGAAATGCGCCCCCGACTCTTTTTAATCTAATTACGTCATTCCGTTGAGTAACAACTCCCTAACTAATCTTGCTTTTAGCATAAGGTCTAACGTTAACAGATTTGGAGATTACACACACGAGCAGAGAAGATTGAATAGAGATACAACGGACTAATTCAGGTTTACGTGCTTATCTAACGACAGTGTATCTTTGGCCTAGCTACACTTTTCCATAACCAAAACTAACAGTACAAGCTTGATTGGAGAGTAACGGAATGTACTTAAACATAAGAACTTTAGGCGACTACATGTTTCAATAGACTTTATGCATAAGCTTCAAACTTCATTCTTTCGAACCAAGGAACTACAATAACAGAGGTGTGTACCTGGAATGCGGAAGAACAAGGAAGAGTGAGCAATGGCAATGCAGCAACAGTAACAGGAGTAGTAACAGCAACAGTAAACCAGTAACAACCAGCAAACCAACAGCAACTCAATATACCAAACAAGCCACAACAACCAATGGCATGCAATCAAATAGACCAATAGCAACAACAACCAGTAATAACCAATGGACCAGCAGTCACTTAGACCAACAACCAGTGACAAACTGGATTGACAGCCACCAAAACCAGCCAGGCAGCACCACTATAGACACAAACAACAACCAGCAGCAATACAACAATGAAACAACAACAATAATCAACCCAGGCAGCAACAACTACAAACCAGCCAACAACCAATAGACCAAGAGCAACCACAAACAACCAGGCCAGCAATATCAGCACACCCGACCACAACCAGTGGCAGTAGCCACAATAACACAGCAACAACAACTAACAGAAGAACCAGCACTGGACCAACAACACTGTGCACAGCAACACAAACGACCAACAGCACCCAAACGAACACCACAGTAACAACAATGGCCAAACAACTCAACCACTGAAGCAAACACTCGAAGCAGTGACCACAAATCCTATGAAACAGTAGCCTTTTCCTCTGTATCTTCCTATATGTGTATCAAAGGTATTCTTGCTGCCTATATTTCTCTCCAGGTTTTCTCTCCAGTGTGACTGTTTTGTTTTTGCTCTTCCAGATACTCTCAAGTATTCTCCAAGTACTCTCTAATATCTGTATGTATGCATGAATATCTCTCCGTTTTAGTTTTGATGCCTATCTATTTATAACCAAAAACAAACCTAGGACATCCAGATTCTGCAGAACAGTCCCTTGCCCATCCCCCTTCTGTCCAACCCACTAAACTATGTCTAAGTATGGGGTGTTCATAATTAAAAATTGGTAATTGCAGTGCACTGGTGGGCTGCTCTGCTGTGACAGTGGATTCCACTGACTAGCCTCATGTGCAGGGCACCAAATGCTCTAAGTGTTGAACCCTGATTCCCTAATTAGCTTAATTTGAATCATAACTTCAGTTTCAAACCAATCAAACAGTCCCATTCAAATCCAGGAATGCTAATTACTGTGTGGTAATTCAAATAACTCAACTATGCAATTAGAAGACGACCTCTAATCAATTACAACACATAGCAATGACAACCAATTTAAACTGTTAAAACAGTGACTTCAAAGAATCTCGGCCAATGCCGGACATATGCGAAGTTAACTATTCGACGACGCTAATCGACGCGAGTTCGTATCCTATAACTAACACATTCAACTAAGCGATACAGAAAACAATTGACCAAAACAAAAGGTCTTGGAGAAGAAATGACAACTAAGGACGGACAAGAAGAGAATTAAACCAATTGAAACTAACAAAGAACACACAAACCACTAAAAACAGAAGAAGATTGAAATACCTAATGAAGGCAATCCGAACTCGAACGAACTCAAGCTTCCACGGACTTGAGGTTGCATTTTTGAAGTGAACACGCTTTAATTGAAGTGTTTTTCGAACGAAAAACACTCCAATTAGAGCCTATTGACTCCAAATTCTTAAACTCGGACCAATTCCCTAATCTTGGAATTCTAGGGTTCTTGGGCTCGGATTTGGGGCTTTTTCATTTTTGGTTAGATTCGAAGCAAACCAATGTCAATGGGAGTGTGGGGGAGGTGTGAGGAGACCGTGGTGTGAATTTGGGGTGATTTGGCATTGGTTCGAGTTTGACTCGAATCTTCAAATGAAGATTCGAGGAGCTCCGGCATGATTCGAGGTTAGTGGAGGCTGGGTTCGTGATGGGGGAGGTGAGGGGAAGGTTTGGCGTTGGTTTGGGTTTGATTGGCCTACCGGAACCGCCGTGAGGCGATTTCCGGCAGGCGGGGCACGGCGGCGTTACGCTGGGTGTTTGAGAGCTCCTGAGGGAGATGAAGGGAGAGGGGGGGGTCTGGCTTGGGGGGGCGGGGTAAGGAATGAGCCTTATATACGAGATACGAGATTGAATCCTGATCGTTGGATCATTTACGATCAACGATCAGGATCCCCTCACTTAAACCAAACGACGTCGTTTGGTTAAGATATAGTCTGAGTGTATGTTGAAATTAAAGGATTAATCTGGGCCGTTGGATAATAAAATCCAACGGTCCAGATCAAGTGTTACACAGGCTGAAGCTGGACGGGTATTTGGGCTGGATTAGAAGAAATCCGTTTGGGCCTGGCTTTTAGACTGAATTTGGCCCAGATCGGATCTTCATGATGTATTATATGTGTATGTGTATATATATATATATATATATGTATATATATACATATATATATATATATACACACATATGTATATATACTAACCTATAACACCGCTATTTTTTACTACAATTAACGTACACAATTACATATTGCCTAAAATGTAAATCACATGACTTCGATATCAAACACTAAAAAAAATGCAAAACTTAGCATATATTTTTTGTATTTTTAATTTAAATAAATAAACGTGCACACAAAAAGATAAAATAACACAAAATCACAAAAATCATACCCAACACGAAACTATTTTTATTTTTGAATTTTCCGGGAGTACTTCTCAAGTAAGGCAAAAATCACGTGCTCACAGCTGCCCTCTTTGCGCGTAAATACGCAGAGTTTTCGCGCAAAGATAAGTGAGCGGATATAAGCGATTTTTGCCCATTCGAACACTCCGTATGAAGCATTTTGGAAAAGTTTTTTTGACCGAACCTTGCTTCAAAGGTCTCCTACATATCCCTGGCTAAAAGGGAATCAGGTCAATGTAGTTCGGGAAGTTCTGGTAGCTGGGACTACCATGACTGTTGCGATCTCGCTGTTACTGCTGTTGCCGCTGTTACTGCTGTTACCACCGCTTAGCTGATTTCCTTGTTACACCGCGCTAAGCAACAAAAACAAGAAGCTAGACTAAGTTACAGTACTACAAGTTCTTATCTATCCTTTTTAACTTGATCTTGTCGCGCTCCTTGCCATTTTGTCTGACTTGGCGTTCCTTCCTGATGCTTCGTCTCTTCTTACGAACTTGGATTCATGCCGAAGATTTCTGTTACATTCTACCGCTTTCCTCTACCGAATTAAAACAGATCGCCACTCCATTCTCCAGGCGGGCTCCCCGACTTCAACTACTACTTCAAAATTAAATCGCCACTCCATTCTCCAGGCGGGCTCCCTGACTTCAACTACTTCAAAATAAAATCGCCACTCCATTGATCTTGCTGTCACTGTTGTTGCTGCTATTGCCACTGCTTAACTGACCTCCTTATTACAGCGTGCTAAACAAAATAAGAAGCTAGACTAAGTTACAGCATTGCGAAATCTTATCTATCTCTTCATCTTGACTCTCCCATGTTCCTTGCTATTCTGTCGGTCTTGATGTTCCTTCTGATGCTTCTTCTCTTCTCACAATTGTTATTTCGGCATATCTTGATTGCCGAACTCCGACCATTGGTCCCTTCCTTGCGATCTTCGACTCGTTTTCCGTCGAAGTCTGAATCTATCTTTCTGATCCATGTTGCCTTCCCTCTGCTTATGAACTTGGATTTATGCCGGGGATTTCTGTTACGCTCAACCGCTTCAAAATAAATCGTCACTCCATTCTTCAAGCGGGCTCCCCGACTTCAACTACTACTTCAAAATAAAATCGCCACTCCATTCTCCAGGCGGGCTCCCCGACTTCAATTACAACTTCAAAACTAAATCGCCACTCCATTCTCCAGGCGGGCTCCCCGACTTCAACTACAACTTCAAAACTAAATCGCCACTCCATTCTCCAGGCGGGCTCCCCGACTTCAACTACTACTTCAAAATAAAATCGCCACTCCATTCTCCAGGCGGGCTCCCCGACTTCAATTACAACTTCAAAATTAAATCGCCACTCCATTCTCCAGAGGCGGGCTCCCCGACTTCAACTACAACTTCAAAATTAAATCGCCACTCCATTCTCCGGGCGGGCTTCCCGACTTCAACTACTACTTCAAAATTAAATCGCCACTCCATTCTCCAGAGGCGAGCTTCCCGACTTCAACTACTACTTCAAAATTAAATCGCCACTCCATTCTCCGGGCGGGCTCCCTGACTTTAATTACAACTTCGAAATAAAATCGCCACTCCATTCTCCAGAGGCGGGCTTCCCGACTTCAACTACAACTTCAAAATTAAATCGCCACTCCATTCTCCAGAGGCGGGCTCCCCGACTTCAACTACAACTTCAAAATTAAATCGCCACTCCATTCTCCGGGCGGGCTCCCCGACTTCAACTACAACTTCAAAATTAAATCGCCACTCCATTCTCCGGGCGGGCTCCCCGACTTCAATTACTACTTCAAAATTAAATCGCCACTCCATTCTCCAAGCGGGCTCCCCGACTTCAATTACAACTTCAAAACTAAATCGCCACTCCATTCTCCAGGCGGGCTCCCCGACTTCAACTACAACTTCAAAATTAAATCGCCACTCCATTCTCCAGGCGGGCTCCCTGACTTCAACTACTACTTCAAAATAAAATCGCCACTCCATTCTCCGGGCGGGCTCCCTGACTTCAACTACTACTTCAAAATAAAATCGCCACTTCATTCTCCAGGCGGGCTCCCTGACTTCAACTACTACTTCAAAATAAAATCGCCACTCCATTCTCCGGGCGGGCTCCCTGACTTCAACTACTACTTCAAAATAAAATCGCCACTCCATTCTCCAGGCGGGCTCCCTGACTTCAACTACTTCAACGATTTCATCCTATCTTGATTACCTTCCTTCGCCTCTTGTACCATTTTCTTCTTCCTGCGTTACCTCTCGGAACACCTTCTCTTCTGAATTATCATGTCTTGGAATTGCTTTCCCCCGGTCGTATTACTTTTCTTCTGGCTGCTGGGGATATTTTTGGAACTGTTTACTCGCCTGCTGGGGGTGATGCTGCCGAGGAAGTATTCTTTGTTTCCTTCACCCCTCATTCTCTTCCTTCTTCTCCTACCTCTTCTGGGGACTCACGCTTTTGTTTCCTTGATCAAATTATAGGATGTAATACTGCTGGGGAAATCTCGAAGCCATTTTTTCTTTTTCCAATAACTGCTGGGGATGATACCGGGCTCAAAGATCACCCCATCTTGTGTTGCTTTCTACACTTAACCTCTGAGTCTTGCTTTCCAGAAAATTTTCGCGATAAGAGAAAATTTTCTGCCCCAGTGTGATAAACTTCTGGACGGTATGCTTTTCTGCCGTCGGACCCTCTTTTCCTGCTTTAAATCAAAGAAAAATTGTTAGTTTCAAAACGCCGCGAGTGGTCGTGCCACTCTTGTCGAGGCCATTCTCTTTCAGCTGCTTGGCCTCTCTCGAACTTTGAGGACGACGTTGACGCTTGCTTGGGAAGATGCTTTTTCTACGAACGACCTCTCATCTTTTCCTTTTATTCCACTCTTTGGTTTGGTCCGACTCTTTTTAGCCGGTGATCTGTTGCGTGAAATCATCTTTCGGACATGCCACATGTGTCCATCATACTCCATAATTCTTGCGAACCTTCCACTCAGCCCTGTCATCCCAATCTCACTATCGTAACGACTTTTGTCTTATTGCCTTTTTCCGTGCCTATCCACTTTCAATATACTGCTTTGGGAGACTTGGTAGTAAGCTTTGAAAAATCAATTTTCGAAAAATGAAAGAAAGGAAAAGAATACTGACCGCAAATGACAAAAAGAAGAGAAAAACTTTTCTGAACTCAAAAATAGGAAAACTTATCTGAATGTGTGCCTGATCCAATGTTATGCCGCGCCTTTGAGATTAAACTACCCAGCCTATTCATGTCAATCACTTTCTGATACCGCGTCCTGCTAGAGGTAAACGGATGTCCCAACCTTGTCTCATGCAGACATCTTGTAACCATCTCGTCCTGTCACCTCACGGTGCCCTTCAAAGGGTTTTCACTAATGAGATTCTCTCATTTCTCTCTATCTCCCGTCGCCTTAAGGTGCCCGTAAAGGTTTTCACCGTAAGACTCTCTCATTTTACTTCTCTCAACTTCCTTCGCCTTAAGGTGCCCGCGAGGGTTTTCACCGTTAAGACTCTCTCATTTATGCTTTCTTTCCTTGCGGCGGGGTATCACCCCGGAGATTCCCTCTAGAGCGTTATCCCCTTTCGGCTTGCATCCCGGATTCAATCGAGGGTCGGGATGTCACTCTTGGCTTTCATTCACATGCCTTGGCACTTTTCAAATACTGATCGAGAGGTCTTTCTGGTTCTTAATATGGTTTCTGCGCGTGAGGCTGAAGAAAGGGGTTTAGCCTCAACGGTTAACTTATTACAACTTTCGGAATCCACACTATCTTTCAAACGAAACAATGACCTCTGCCCCAGTTTTGTTGCTTGGGGGATTTTTTGATTTTTATTTTATTATGACCGAGCCGTGTGGCGCCTACGTATCCTTCTTGAGGAATCAGGTCGAACGTAGTTCACTTTTTCTTGTATTACTTCTTCGTTTCTTTCTATTCTTGATGATTCCGAAAGAGGGTATATGAAAGAATAATTAAGGCTCAAATGGGGAAACAAAGGTTAAAGTGTGTGGGTAGTAGAAAAATTGCCTCTGTCATTTCATTCTCCGAAAAAATGCCAAGTACACACAAACGAAACCAAACATTGGCAAATGCATTAAAGAATTACACATAATATCTCTTAACTGCGTCAGAATTGATAGCCATATCGGTGCATCTTCCCTCGACATCAGTCCGACATAGAGCGCCGTTGGATAATACTCTAGTCACCACAAAAGGTCCCTGCCAATTTGGAGCGAACTTGCCTTTCGCTTCGGCCTGATGGGGTAGAACTCTCTTCAGCACATGCTGTCCCACTTCAAATCTCCCGGGACGTACCTTCTTGTTATACGCTCTCGCCATTCTCTTTTGATACAATTGGCCGTGACATACCTGCTGTCAATCTCTTTTCATCGATCAAGCTCAATTGCTCCAATCGGGTTTTGACCCACTCGTCGTCATCAATCTCGGCTTCAGCGACAATTCGGAGGGATGGGATTTCAACTTCTGCTGGTATTACTGCTTCAATCCCGTATACCAACAAGTAAGGAGTTGCACCTACCGAAGTCCGGACGGTAGTGCGATAACCCAACAGCGCAAATGGTAACTTTTCATGCCACTGCCTAGACCCTTCTATCATCTTCCTCAATATCTTCTTTATGTTCTTGTTTGCCGCCTCGACCGCACCGTTTGCTTTTGGGCGATACGGTGTGGAATTTCGGTGTGTAATCTTGAACTGTTGACATACCTCTTTCATCAATCCACTGTTAAGATTTGCACCGTTATCCGTAATGATCATCTTCGGAATTCCGAACCTACAAATGATGTGGGAGTGCACGAAGTCCACCACTGCCTTCTTGGTCACTGATTTGAATGTTTTGGCCTCCACCCACTTGGTAAAATAATCAATCGTTACCAGAATGAACCTATGACCATTGGAAGCTGCAGGCTCAATAGGTCCAATAACATCCATACCCCATGCGACAAACGGCCATGGTGCCGACATTGTGTGCAATTCAGTCGGCGGAGAATGAATCAAATCTCCGTGTATCTGACACTGATGGCATCTTCGCACGAAACTTATACAATCCCGCTCCATAGTGAGCCAATAGTATCCTGCTCGAAGAATCTTCTTTGCCAATACGTATCCGCTCACGTGTGGTCCGCAAACTCCCGAGTGTATATCTGTCATCACTGTTGTGGCTTGACCCGCATCTATACATCTCAACAATCCCAAATCTGGGGTTCTTTTATACAGCACCCCTCCACTAAGGAAAAATCCGTTTGCCAACCGCCGAATAGCTCGCTTTTGATCTCCAGTTGCTTGCTCTGGGTATACTCCTAACCTGAGGTATTCCTTGACATCATGAAACCATGGCTCACCATCCACCTCTTCCTCTATCACATTACAATAAGCATGTTGAGTCCGGACATGGATATGTAACGGATCGACACGAACCTTGTCCGGGTGATGTAGCATTGACGCTAAAGTAGCCAACGCGTCGGCAACCTCATTATGCATCCTTGGGATGTGCCTGAATTCTACCGATCGAAAGCGTTTGGTCAAATCATGCAAACACCGACGATATGGGATAAGCTTTAAATCTCTGGTTTCCCATTCTCCCTGAATCTGATGTACCAGAAGGTCCGAGTCCCCCAAGACCAAGACGTCCCGTACATCCATGTCCACCGCTAATCGCAACCCCAAGATACATGCCTCGTACTCAGCCATGTTATTGGTACAGTGAAAACGCAGTTGAGCGGTAACAGGATAATGATGTCCTGTTTCAGATATAAGCACAGCCCCTACTCCGACTCCTTTTGCGTTTGCCGCTCCATCGAAGAAGAGCTTCCATCCCGGATCCTTGGTTAGTTCCAACCCCTCAATCTGCAATACTTCCTCATCTGGAAAATACGTCCTCAAAGGTTCGTATTCGTCATCAACGGGATTTTCAGCTAAGTGATCGGCCAGGGCTTGAGCTTTCATAGCCGTCCTTGTCACGTATATGATGTCGAACTCCGTAAGTAATATTTGCCATTTTGCTAACCTCCCCGTAGGCATAGGTTTCTGGAAAATATACTTCAACGGATCCAAACGCGAAATGAGGTAAGTGGTGTAAGAAGACAAATAGTGTTTCAGCTTTTGGGCTACCCAAGTCAGGGCGCAACATGTCTTTTCTAGATGAGTGTACTTGACCTCGTGGACTGTAAACTTCTTACTGAGGTAGTAAATGGCCCGTTCCTTCCTGCCAGTAAGATCGTGCTGCCCCAGTACGCAGCCAAACGAATTTTCCAAGACCGTCAGATAAAGAATCAGGGGTCTACCTGGCTCAGGCGGAACTAGTACGGGTGGATTTGACAGATACCCTTTGATCCGGTCAAATGCTTCCCGACATTCTGCCGTCCATTCTATCGCAGCGTCTTTCTTCAATAGGCGGAATATGGGTTCACAAGTTGCCGTAAGCTGGGCAATAAACCTACTGATGTAATTCAACCTTCCCAACAGACTCATTACCTTTGTTTTATTCTTCGGCGGGGCTAACTCCTGAATGGACTTGATTTTGGAGGGGTCCAGCTCAATGCCCCGTCGGCTGACGATGAATCCTAGCAACTTTCCTGATGGAACTCCGAATGCGCATTTGGCCGGATTGAGCTTGATGTCGTACCTTCGAAGTCTTTGAAAGAACTTCCTGAGGTCGGCAACATGGTCTTCTTGACGCCTGGATTTTATGATCACATCATCCACGTACACCTCAATTTCCTTGTGTATCATGTCATGGAATACCGTAGTCATCGCCCTCATATATGTTGCTCCCGCATTCTTCAAACCAAACGGCATCACTCGGTAGCAATAAGTCCCCCACGGTGTGATAAAAGCCGTCTTTTCTGCGTCCTCTTCATCCATCAAAATCTGATGATATCCCGCATAACAGTCCACGAAGGATCCAATTTCGCGTCCGGCGCAATTATCAATTAGGATATGGATATTGGGAAGTGGGAAATTATCCTTAGGACTTGCCTTGTTGAGATTGCGATAGTCCACGCATACCCCTGATCTTTCCGTCTTTCTTTGGCACCGGTACTACGTTAGCCAACCATTCAGGGTATCGAGTGACACGAATGACTTTCGCCCGCAACTGCTTGGTTACCTCCTCCTTAATCTTCACACTCATCTCCGTCTTGAATTTCCGCAGCTTTTGCTTGACGGGAGGATATGCCGGATCGGTGGGTAATCTATGAACCACTAGATCAGTGCTGAGTCCTGGCATGTCGTCGTACGACCATGCGAAAATATCTTTAAACTCCATGAGTGTTTTGACCAATTCTTCTCTCAGATTGGGTTCAATATGGACACTTATCCGGGTTTCTTTGACGTCATCCGTATTCCCTAGATTAACGGCCTCAGTATCATTTAAATTCGGTTTGGGTTTTTCCTCGAAGTGACTTAATTCTTCACCGATTTCTTCTACGGCTTCATCATCGCCGTACTCTGACTCACTCTCATCACTTCTTATTTCATGCGTTATTATTTCCAAACCCGATTGACTTTCTAGACTGGGTTGATTAATCTTTAAGCACGCCATATCATTAAGATCAGTTGCAAGAAGGCTGTTCAGAAAAGTAAAAAGAAGGAAAAAGATAAACAAAATTAGACGCGAAGGAACCACATTTCATTAATGGGAATTGTACAAAGGGAAAACAAACCGCAAACTTAAATCAAAATGAACAAAACAACGGGATTTTACTCCGGGGACAAACCCCCAATACAAAACTTCGAAAGAAAAACAATCCAAGACAAACTACCAAGACTCCTTCCGGACCGGGAGAGGAGTAGCCTTCCAGTTATTCAGTTTTGCCTTTGGTCCCACAAATTGTATCTCGGCGTGACTAGATCCTTCACCGTCCTCGAGCATACATACATCTGTGAATAGGTTTTCGAACTTCCTGAAGAACTCTTCGTCTGGCCTGACCGTAGGACCGGGAATCTTTGGCGCTGGATGTCCTCTTGCTCCGGACCTGACAAAAGATTGGGAAAGGCGTGGAACAGGCTTTGGGAGCACCCATGTTTTCTGCTTACTCCTCTTTGCTCGCCGGATGTCCTCTGAGGTTGGCCGGAATCCCAAGCCGAAGGTTCCCAAGTTTTCGACCACTGATACCGGTTGTATAATTCCTTGCAGAGATGCACCTAGCCCTTTACCGGGTATGAAACCGTGTCGCAACATTTCATGCGCCACCATGACATCCGCGGTAATTGTTCTGTCGCCGGGAATACATTCCCCTTCCGGAACTCGGTGGGCGGACACCACATCGCAGACCTGATACACCCACGGCCCAACATCTTCTTCTGTTTCAACAAAGGGAATGATGGTGCCCGATTGTGGATCGTTCTCTCCATGGACGACGATCTCCTGCTGGTCCCATTCAAACTTGACGAGCTGGTGTAAGCTGGATGGAACTGCTCTTGCGGCATGAATCCACGGTCGCCCTATTAGGAGGTTATATGTCACCACCATGTCCAGCACCTGGAATTCCATGGTGAACTCCACTGGCCCAATCGTCAAGATCAACACTATGTCACCAACCGACGCTTTGCCTCCTCCGTCAAACCCTCGAACACATACCCTGTTCTCGCGTACCCTGCCGATGTCTACTTTTAATTTGCCCAGTGTAGAGAGAGGACAAATGTTAGCACCGGACCCATTATCGACCAAGACTTTGGTAACCACCGCCTCTTCACACTTCACCGTAAGATATAAAGCCCTGTTATGCTCAGTGCCTTCCTCAGGCAACTCGTCATCGGTGAAGGTGATCCGATTTGCTTCGAAGATCCTATTGGTGATCTTCTCCAAATGGCTCACCGAGATTTTATCCGGTACATGTGCCTCATTCAGGACTTTCATCAATGCTTGCCGATGTTCTTCAGAATGTATCAGCAAGGATAGCAATGATATTTGCGCCGGAGTCTTCTTCAACTGCTCTAAGGCGGAGTAGTCGTGCAGCTTCATCTTTTTCAAGAATTCTTCTGCTTCTTCATCAGTGACCGGCTTTTTCAATACTGCCGGAGTGGTCTTCCTCAATTCCGCAGGGGCAAAACATCTCCCCGAGCGGGTCAACCCTCGGGCTTCACAAACTTCCTCTTTCACCTCCTTTCCTCTGTAGGTCGTTGTAATCCGAGCATAATTCCATGGGACAGCCCGGCTATCGGTTACTGGCAACTGTGTTGCCGGCCGGATGATGAAAGGATCCATTCGAACGCCTGCTACTGTCAAGATGGGCTTGATTGCTGCCCCTGGTACAACTATCTTGGCCGGCTTCACCGGTACTTCGTTCACACTTTCCTTTCCTGCTTCCGACTCTCCTGGTATGTCTTTCTTGCAACTGGGCGACTCATCAAAGCTTGGCCCTTTTCTCGTTCCTGCCCCGCTAGACTTAATCATCATTACAGTCTGAGAGGCTTTCTCCTTTCCTTCCTCCGCCCGTACCAACTCGATCATATTGGTCTCATGATGAGTCGGAAGCGGGTTTTGGTTGATGTTGGGCTCTGTTGGAGTCTGGACCTCGATCCTGCGGGTGTCAATAAGCTCCTGGATGGCCGTCTTCAGCCTCCAACACTTTTCTGTGTCATGTCCCGGACATCCCGAGCAGTAGGCACAATTTACTGAATGGTCCAGGTTCTTCGGAAGGGGGTTTGGTAGCTTAGCTTCAACCGGATTTAGCAACCCTACTTGCTTCAACCGGTGGAACAGACTGGTGTAAGACTCTCCTAAGGGAGTGAAAGTCTTTGGCCTCGGCGCCCTGTCGCCCCTGAATGCCTGGTTCGGACGGAAACTCGCGCCCGAGGGGTTTCTGTAAGCTCTTGGGGGTGGATGATTGTTCTGGGGTTTGGTGCATGCCACGGTGCATGAACGGGAGGTGCAGAATAGGACTGTGCATGGTGGACAGTAAAATGGGGATCAGGTGCGGGATAGTAATGTTGCGGATGGCTATATGGGTTGTGAGAGTAGTTTTGGTGGTGAGGTTGGGGTGGGCTATATTGGGGTGCGGGGCCTCTATTTCTGAACCATGCCCCGGACTCGACGGCCGCAACTTCCTCTCTCCTCTTTTTCCCCGGTACTCCTCCAGTACCACTTTGGATAGCCTGAGTGGTGGCTTTCAGTGCTGAGTAACTCATGATCTTGTTGGCCTTCAAACCTTCCTCGATCATACCCCCATTTTTATCACCTCGGTGAATGATTTACCTACGGACGTTACCAGATGTCCGAAGTAGGTGGGCTCTAATGTCTGCAAGAAGTAATCCACCATCTCGCTTTCTCTCATCGGCGGATCTACCCTGGCCGCCTGTTCCCTCCATCGAAAACCAAATTCCCTGAAGCTTTCAGCAGGCTTCTTCTCTATTTTTAGCAATGATAGGCGGTCAGGGATTATCTCAAGATTGTATTGGAACTGGCCGATAAAAGCTTGAGCCAGATCATCCCACGTAAACCATCTACTGGGATCCTGTCTAGTGTACCACTCCAACGCCGATCCTCCCGGACTCTGGCCGAAGTAGGCTATCAGAAGCTCGTCCCGTCCTCCGGCCCCTCTCATTTTACTGCAAAACCCCCGCAGGTGGGCCACCGGGTCACCATGCCCCTCGTATAGGTCGAATTTGGGCATTTTAAATCCTGCTGGCAACTGGACGTCCGGAAATGGACACAGATCCTTATAGGCGACGCTGACCTGGTTGCCTAAACCGTGCACGTTCCTGAAGGACTGCTCCAGGCTTTTAACTTTTCTGACAACTTCCTCGTGTTCCGAACTTTGGAAGTGTTTTTCCGGTTCTGCCGGATTATCCCAGTGAGGTGTATGTGATTGTGGTTCAGGAGCCCTGAAAGTAGGCTCTGGAGGGTAGTAAGAGTTGTCATGGATCTGAACATATGGCTCGCTGGCCGGCCTTTGCAGAGGAGCAGGTGGAGGTGCTACAAAAACAGGGGTGACCGGAGGAGGATTTGGTTTGGCTGGTGGAATGTGGGTGGCATATGGATTGTCCCCCTGAAAGTATGGATAGCTCGGGGCGCTTGTTGAAGGATCGACGGGCGAATGTTCCGGAGCTGAGGCGAGAGTAGGGCGGTTTGGCGAAGATTGTTCCCTGGCCCAGGCCAGGTGCATCTCTGTTATCCTGTTGTTTTAACCGGTCTACCTCTTCTTTCATGATTTGTAGCTCGGATTTTTCTTCCTCAAGACTCTTGCCAGAACTCGACATGCTTACCGTAACTGGTCCTTTGGATCTAGTACGGTAGTGATGGCTGGCCAGGATATTCCGTCAAACCAACTGCTAAACTTTCCGGAATACGCAACAAACTTGTTAGTTCACCGAGTTTGACAGATATGTTATAGCACGTTGGATGCAATGCACCTAACCAAATAACCGTTTCTACGTGTTACTCTTTAACATGCGTCATTCCGGCCCTTTTTCTTTTTCTTTCTTTTTCTTCTCTTTTTTTTTCTTTTTCGACTATCTTTGCAAGCCTATGGATTCCTTTCTTTTTAGTGGTGGTCGAATCTTATGTGGATTGCCTACGTATCACGACCCCGCGTGAATCAGACCGAGCGTAGTTCTGGTAACAAGATTGTGGCAAAATTCAGTAACTTTTATATCAAATAAAACCGTGTAGTTACAAAACACGTCTTACAAAAAACAAAACAAAAGAAAATGCTTGACTTGGGAAAGTAAAGATAATGCCAACTAGCTTGACTCAACATTAAAAATACATTTTCAATCAAAAATCTAATGCCCTAAAATCCCTGGGGGCCCGCGAGGCATCATTCGGCCTTGCCGCGGGCCTTGGTGTGAGGTCCTTGTGCAGTTCCCTCAACTCTTCCATGATCCGGTGAACATAACCCATAATTGAAGCGAAAAGGTCGGCGCGGGGCATTCGTTCACAAGCTAGGCACTTCATGGTGACATAGTGCCCGATTTCTCCAATTCTATCCTTGATCATGTCCCTTTCTCCGAGTAGCCGCTCTATTTGCCTGGTTTTTCGCCCCCAATCTTCGAGCATTGTTGGTGACTTGATCTAGGAGCCTATCCACTTGTCCTTGCAGTCGGGCCATCAAATTGTGGCAGCGGTCGAGGTCTGCTCCGGCATCTTGGGCTTGCTTGAAAACCCGCTCCCTAAGGACAACATTTGCTTCCCTCAGGCTAGTGATGATGTCGGTGTAATCTTCTTCCACCCGCTTTAGGTGAAGTGCATGTTGATGTGCCTCCTTTTTCCAGCTAGCACGGATCCTCGTTATTTGGGCTTTTGACTCGTCCAATTCTCTTTGGATGTCGGTGACTTGGCTTCTCAAACCCCTTATCAATTTTTCGTCGGCCCGACTCCTCGCCTGTCTGTCCGCATCTCTTTTCATTTGCTGGATTTGAGCTCTCAAGAAGTCATTTTCTTGTGCCAACTTCTTTTTGTCTCCTTCGTCGGTGGCGGCTTGCATGTTCTTCTCGAATTGGAGGTCCCGGACCTGCTGTTCTATCCTGCCAATCTTCGTCCTGTATCCCTCCTCCTTTGCTAACCAATCCCATTGTTCCCGTGAATCTTCCGTGAACTGTTGGACATGGGCTCTTTTAGAACATTTCCGACGAATCTGAAATCTCTTCCCGAACCACACGTTGTACTTTGGGTCCACCTCTCCCTTAGATAGCTCCCGGACCATGGTTTTAGGCTCAAGGAACCGACATTCGTGCCACAGCCTTCTAACCTTCTCTTCGGGGAAGACAACTCCCGGGCTCAACTCAACGGCGTACTTCCTTAGGTCTTGATCGGTAGGAATAACCTGAAACCTTCCTAGTTGACGTAATACACGGTGAGGGACATATGGTTGGACACCTGCGGATCCCCATCAGAAGGATATAACACTCCTCGGCTGCCATATATATTACTTCAGTATCGGGTAACCATCCGAATGCCCATTCAATCTGATCGGCTTCTATTGAGCTCAGTCGTGCAAGCCATGCCTCGACGCCTACAGGGAATACAGCACCCATCATCCGTTCTTCGAAACCCCTGATACAGTTTTTCCCGGTCAACCCATGGTTCATGTATTGTGTTCGGTGATGGAGGTGTTCTTGCATCCATAGTTGAAGTAACAGATTGCAACCTTGGAAGAAATTGCCCCCTTCTCGGCATACGGTCAAGGCTCGATAGATTTCGGACAAAACCAAAGGGACCACAGTGCTGGTAGCCTTTTTGATTGCAACATCGGCTATTCCTACCAGACTTATCTCTATCTTCTTATCTTCACGCGGACAAATCACAACCCCCAAGAATGTCGTTAGGAATGCTAGAATTCGTCTGGCCTCCCACTTGGTTCTATTCCCTGCGTGAGTCAGCCCAAGGTTTGACTCTTCAAAACCCCGAGGAGTGCCGTACCGTTGATATAAGAATTGAAGATCGCAATACCCTTTCAACAGATCATCATTTTTCACCTTTCGACTAATGCTTAGTAAATCCAGAAACCCATGTGGAGATACCGGTCTTGGTGAGAGCAGGTATTGCCCTCTTAATTTCCCATTAAGTCCCGCATAGCCCGCAATTTCCTCTAATGTGGGCGTCAATTCAAAGTCAACAAAACGGAACACATTGCGGGTCGGATCCCAGAAAGATACCAGTGCCTTGATGATGTCCTCCCTTGGCTCGATATTCAACAGATCAACCAAACCTCCCAAAATTCTCCCTACGACCTTTTTGCTATTGTCTTCCAAATTGTTCCACCATATACGGAGCTGCTGAGGGACCTCACTAAAGATCGAAAATGATTTATTCTGATTCGTGCTCATCCTGCACATTTATTAAGGTGATTTAAATAAGAAAACAACTTTGTTTTGCTAAAAAATAAAAAATAAAAAATTAGTTTTCAATCACGGCCTTTCGACGTCTCGGGGACGAAGGCTTTTAAGGCTGTGGGGTAAATTGATCGAAATCGAAATTGACCCAAAGGTGGCCGTTTATACGAAATTAGCCTTCCGGCGTCCCTTTCGGGAACATTCGGCTATTTTTAAAAACAGCGTCACCGACTTGTTTAGCACAAAAGTTAGTTTTGATTTTTCGGCCATTTTTCAAAAGGTGAAGTTGGACCTGATGGAGGTTGCCTACGTATCTCACATCCAATGAGAATCAAACCCACGTAGTTTGGTTTTGACGAAACAAACGGCATTATTTATTTATTCACTTTACTAAATAAGCTATTTCTATCTTAAGGGCAAAACACACACATTTTTTTTTTTTTTTTTAATCTCTAGAGCCGGTCAGCATGCAAGTCTATAACAGATAAATGCGCAAGACAAACAGGATGCAGCAGGATAGTCTGTTCATTTCAGGTCACCTGTCCTAGACGGACCCAACCCCCGTGTTGAGTCCCCTAAGCCAAATGCGACATGATGCAAATAAACGTTTCCTACTAGGGATCCGGCATGAAGCTTTGTTATTCTAGGTTTAAAAACCTGGGTTTATCTGTTCTAGACTTGGCTTACCCGAGCGGACAACTCGAGCCGAGGAGGAGGCAGCAACCCGGGAATACAGAAGCTTCACCGGTTTTGCAACTTATCCAAACCTCGTTCTAAAATGGGAATTAGACACTACACAGAAAAGAAGTCACACGAAGTGCACCCTTCTTCATGATTTAGAAGACTCGAAGAGGAGATTGGTTTCGGCACAATTTATATGTACAGTTCAAAAAAAAAAAATATCAAAACAACATTTTGCACATTGATGCCAACATGTAAAAGAATCAGATAATAATAAAATATGCCAAATACAACAGTTATTCCGAGCTCGAATTCTAAAGAAGTCCCCAGCAGAGTCGCCAGAGCTGTCACACCTCTTTTTTACGCACCCGCAAGGTGCAAAGAGTTTTTCCAATTAAAGGACAATCGAGATGGGATTTATTTTAATTATTTCAGAGTCGCCACTTGGGAGATTGATGGTGTCCCAAGTCACCGGTTAAATCCCGAATCGAGGAAAAGAATGACTCTATTTAACGGTCCGCGAACCAGAAATCCGGATAAGGAATTTTATTAACCCGGGAGAAGGTGTTAGGCATTCCCGAGTTCCGTGGTTCTAGCACGGTCGCTCAACTGTCGTGTTTGGCTTATCTATCTGCTTTTTACAATTATGTACTCAGTGCAAGTTAATATCTTTTTACCGCTTTATTATTGGTTATGATTTACGAAAGATATGCTTTCGAATCACGTCACATGAAATGCACCCGGATCCTCGACATATCTTTATTCAACATTTCGGGGTTTGGATTCGGGTCGCATGAAATGCGCACCCGTATTTAAGAAGATAGAACTAAAATATGCGTCCGGAACGACTACTTATTTACACTGTTGAGAAGGGCGTGATATTCGTTAAGAAACGACGCGTCTCGAAATCTAAGTATTTTATATGTACATTTATGAAGGCTGTGTGACTAATGTAACTAGTGGGTGAGGCGCACCTTTGATTCAAATCTAAAGCGAACTACATCCCACTGCATTTTACTTAAGAGTTGATTCCAAATTATTTAAAACTCGCTACGAACCACACCACATGAAATGCGCCTGTGGTTCCTGACACGCTTTGTTTACTCTTGCCCAAAATTGGGGTCGGGTCACATGAAATGCGCCCCCGACTCTTTTTAATCTAATTACGTCATTCCGTTGAGTAACAACTCCCTAACTAATCTTGCTTTTAGCATAAGGTCTAACGTTAACAGATTTGGAGATTACACACACGAGCAGAGAAGATTGAATAGAGATACAACGGACTAATTCAGGTTTACGTGCTTATCTAACGACAGTGTATCTTTGGCCTAGCTACACTTTTCCATAACCAAAACTAACAGTACAAGCTTAATTGGAGAATAACAGAATGTACTTAAACATAAGAACTTTAGGCGACTACATGTTTCAATAGACTTTATGCATAAGCTTCAAACTTCATTCTTTCGAACCAAGGAACTACAATAACAGAGGTGTGTACCTGGAATGCGGAAGAACAAGGAAGAGTGAGCAATGGCAATGCAGCAACAGTAACAGGAGTAGTAACAGCAACAGTAAACCAGTAACAACCAGCAAACCAACAGCAACTCAATATACCAAACAAGCCACAACAACCAATGGCATGCAATCAAATAGACCAATAGCAACAACACACAGTAACAACCAATGGACCAGCAATCACTTAGACCAACAACCAGTGACAAACTGGATTGACAGCCACCAAAACCAGCCAGGCAGCACCACTATAGACACAAACAACAACCAGCAGCAATACAACAATGAAACAACAACAATGATCAACCCAGGCAGCAACAACTACAAACCAGCCAGCAACCAATAGACCAAGAGCAACCACAAACAACCAGGCCAGCAATATCAGCACACCCGACCACAACCAGTGGCAGTAGCCACAATAACATAGCAACAACAACTAACAGAAGAACCAGCACTGGACCAACAACACTGTGCACAGCAACACAAACGACCAACACCCAAACGAACACCACAACAACAACAATGGCCAAACAACTCAACCACTGAAGCAAACACTCGAAGCAGTGACCACAAATCCTATGAAACAGTAGCCTTTTCCTCTGTATCTTCCTATATGTGTATCAAAGGTATTCTTGCTGCCTATATTTCTCTCCAGGTTTTCTCTCCAGTGTGACTGTTTTGTTTTTGCTCTTCCAGATACTCTCAAGTATTCTCCAAGTACTCTCTAATATCTGTATGTATGCATGAATATCTCTCCGTTTTAGTTTTGATGCCTATCTATTTATAACCAAAAAACAAACCTAGGACATCCAGATTCTGCAGAACAGTCCCTTGCCCATCCCCCTTCTGTCCAACCCACTAAACTATGTCTAAGTATGGGGTGTTCATAATTAAAAATTGGTAATTGCAGGGCACTGGTGGGCTGCTCTGCTGTGACAGTGGATTCCACTGACTAGCCTCATGTGCAGGGCACCAAATGCTCTAAGTGTTGAACCCTGATTCCCTAATTAGCTTAATTTGAATCATAACTTCAGTTTCAAACCAATCAAACAGTCCCATTCAAATCCAGGAATGCTAATTACTGTGTGGTAATTCAAATAACTCAACTATGCAATTAGAAGACGACCTCTAATCAATTACAACACATAGCAATGACAACCAATTTAAACTGTTAAAACAGTGACTTCAAAGAATCTCGGCCAATGCCGGACATATGCGAAGTTAACTATTCGACGACGCTAATCGACGCGAGTTCGTATCCTATAACTAACACATTCAACTAAGCGATACAGAAAACAATTGACCAAAACAAAAGGTCTTGGAGAAGAAATGACAACTAAGGACGGCCAAGAAGAGAATTAAACCAATTGAAACTAACAAAGAACACACAAACCACTAAAAACAGAAGAAGATTGAAATACCTAATGAAGGCAATCCGAACTCGAACGAACTCAGAGCTTCCACGGACTTGAGGTTGCATTTTTGAAGTGAACACGCTTTAATTGAAGTGTTTTTCGAACGAAAAACACTCCAATTAGAGCCTATTGACTCCAAATTCTTAAACTCGGACCAATTCCCTAATCTTGGAATTCTAGGGTTCTTGGGCTCGGATTTGGGGCTTTTGCATTTTTGGTTAGATTCGAAGCAAACCAATGTCAATGGGAGTGTGGGGGAGGTGTGAGGAGACCGTGGTGTGAATTTGGGGTGATTTGGCATTGGTTCGAGTTTGACTCGAATCTTCAAATGAAGATTCGAGGAGCTCCGGCATGATTCGAGGTTAGTGGAGGCTGGGTTCGTGATGGGGGAGGTGAGGGGAAGGCTTTGGCATTGGTTTGGTGGTGATTGGCCTACCGGAACCGCCGTGAGGCGATTTCCGGCAGGCGGGGCACGGCGGCGTTACGCTGGGTGTTTGAGAGCTCCCGAGGGAGATGAAGGGAGAGGGGGGGGTCTGGCTTGGGGGGCGGGGTATGGAATGAGCCTTATATACGAGATATGAGATTGAATCCTGATCGTTGGATCATTTACGATCAACGATCAGGATCCCCTCACTTAAACCAAACGACGTCGTTTGGTTAAGATATAGTCTGAGTGTATGTTGAAATTAAAGGATTAATCTGGGCCGTTGGATAATAAAATCCAACGGTCCAGATCAAGTGTTACACAGGCTGAAGCTGGACGGGTATTTGGGCTGGATTAGAAGAAATCTGTTTGGGCCTGGCTTTTAGACTGAATTTGGCCCAGATCGGATCTTCATGATGTATTATATGTGTATGTGTATATATATATATATATATGTATATATATACATATATATATATATACACACATATGTATATATACTAACCTATAACACCGCTATTTTTTACTACAATTAACGTACACAATTACATATTGCATAAAATGTAAATCACATGACTTCGATATCAAACACTAAAAAAAATGCAAAACTTAGCATATATTTTTTGTATTTTTAATTTAAATAAATAAACGTGCACACAAAAAGATAAAATAACACAAAATCACAAAAATCATACCCAACACGAAACTATTTTTATTTTTGAATTTTCCGGGAGTACTTCTCAAGTAAGGCAAAAATCACGTGCTCACACCCCTGACTCGTGAGACCTAGGAAATCTAGTTCTTTGAAACTAACTTGTCACGATATGGAGATCCACCCGTGATGGTGCCTAATATTTCACTTGCTAGGCAAGCCAATATTAGAATAAGTTATCCATTCTAAACAGTTCAAATTAAATAATAACAACAACAACAATAATAATAATAATAATAATAATAATAATTTAAAAAAAATAGAAATCAAAATAACTTACATAAATTCTGATAAATAGTGGAAAACATAACAACTGATATCTCTAATACAACTCGAATATGGTGTCACAAATGCACGAGCTTCTAAAATATTACAAATAGAGTCTGAAATAAATACAACTATTCTAAGTTAAATGAACAATAAAAGAGGAAAAAGGACAGAACTTAAAAGTATGCGGACATCAGCAGATGTACCTCAATTCTTCGAATGTGAAAATCTGAGCTACTGTGCCTCACGTATAGTTGGGATTAGTGTCCAAATCTGCACAAGAAGTGCAGAGTGTAGTATGGGACCACCAACCTAATGTACTCCTTAAGTGTTGAGCCTAACCTCGACGAGGTAGTGACGAGGAGATGATAGGACACTCGCAAAATTAAACATGTACAACATAGATATGTGTACCAAACAACAACAAATAGAGATTTAATATGTACAGTTGGGGGGGCATAAAAAGGGGGGGACAAGAGAAACGATAACTATAACACTAATGACAATACAAGGCAAGCAAATAATTTATAATCTAATAAAGACAGATAACATACGAAATAAAGATGGCACGACACCGCCCTTCGTGATTTTACTCTCAACCTTACCATGTAATGATGATATAAGTATAATGAAATGGCACCACATTGCCCTTCGTGCTTTAATACTCTCCCTTATCATATAATAATGAATATAAAAAAATAGGGAGATAAAAAATGCAAAGGATGTACTTTACACCAATAATGATTCCAAGATATCAAACCTCAACTTCAAAAATATTCAACCATCACAATTAATCCACAATTACGCAGGGGATGATCAAATAAGTATAATCTAATCTAAGCACGGATGTCATAAATTAAGATGCAATAGATCACAAAGAAATAAGTTCTACCACATAAGTACTTGTCACCTCACATATAAGTTGTACCCACACAATAAACATGTATCAAATAGACAAACAATTCTTAATCCCTCAAGTCAAGTTTAACCAAGACACATACCTCGCTCTACAACTAATTCAAAGTTCAACTATGTCCTTGTCTTTCGAACAAGCCTCCGAACCAACTAAATCTAGCACATTATCGACCAAGCGATTCAAAATAAGCAGTAGAAATAACCCACAGATGAAAGAGGTTAATTTACATCATTTTTAAAAAGTCAACAAAAGTCAATCCTGAGCTTACATGATTTAAATCCGAGGTTCGGACTAAAATTAGATCACCCATTCACCTCCGAGCCCAGCTATTTAATTCAATTCAAAATATGATCTCAATTCCAGGTCGAAATTCCAATTTTACAGAAAAAATCCCTAATCCTACCCAAATCCCTAATTTCTATCATTAGATTTAAGGTTGAAACCTTATGAAATATAATGAGTAATTTAAATAAATTAGGTTAGAGTCACTTACAATGAATTGAGGAAGCAAAGCTCTTGGAAAAATCTCCTATATGGTGTTTAGGGTTAGAATTTGAGAGAATAATCTAAAATCTCGTCTATCTTAGCTTTTGATTAGGCGCATATGTCGTAATTGCGACCTGGAGTTCGCAATTGCAAATTACGCAAATTTCAGACATATTTCGCAAATACAAAGAAGCTCCACCTTTGCTATCATCATATTTGCGATGATTTGTTCGCAAATGCGAACTTTGGCCCTCCGCAAACGTGACCTATTGATCGTAAATGTGATCCCTTACTAACCCAGTCATTCTTTGGTGCCCAGTCATTTCCTAAAATTTAGAACTCAAAAACTTAATATTATGGAGCTCTCTCGGTGCCCAGTCTTTCCCCGAATTCGACTCGTGACAGAGTGTGCTCCTTATAATAAGACATAAGTTAAATAAAAATCATCGCACTATTACTAAAAATGATAAAGATGAAAAAATGCGTATGCTAAATAGTAAGATTTTTAATATATTTGTATCAGGATACATTAATCTTACTACATATTACAATTGGAATTGGGATGATCAGTTGATCAATCTTGGGTTACAAAAGATTCATCACTGGGAGAGGGAGGGAAGAAATTGGTGCAGCGTTGGCACAAGCAGGTATTATGGAGGCAAATGTTAACAGCATCATCTCCACAGTTCAGATGGCAATCTCCAGGTTGATTGCAAGGTTGTTCTGGAGCTGCATTGCCTGTAACTCATATTCATTAGACATAATATTATGAACAAGTGAATGTAGTAACAGGTTTAACATATTTGTATAAGGATTTACAAATTAATTGAGAGAATTTTTTTGACTAATACAATTCTTGCTTACCTTTCCAAATGAGCAAGAGGGTGAATAACATGACCACTTTTATGGAAATCATATTCATCTTCTTTAGAAAATACTTTAATGGCTATACGATAATTCTTCCTATTGATAAATTACCATTATCACAACTACTATATTTATAGGGAAGTGAAGTCAATCCAATATGGTAGGTTCTTAAATATATAATCTACTGCAACAGATTTTATATATCAATCACTAGGCCTTTACATTATAAAAAGGAAGGTAGTTAAATAGTTTTATATGGTGAAAACAATTTCATTATTCCAAAGAATCAAAAGAATATATTATTCTTTTTCTTCTTTTACTTATTTATTTAATATTTTATTTATTCACTTACTTATTTACTTACGATTATTTTTGTGTTTTTGAATATGGTTCTTGCTTAGGCGAAATACATAAGTTACCCCCTAAACTATGAATCAAATCTCTGTTAAACATTTTTTGTAGACGAAAATTACTTTATATACTCAACCTTTCCAAAGTGCATCTAATACAGGCTAGTTTGACCACGTGGACAGCGCGTATTTTTTCCAACAAATAAATCGCGTGAACAAAAGAATTTTTTGCAGATTTTCATATTTTTTTTTTTTAGTTTTTAGATTTTTTATATTAAGTCGTCTTCTTCCTTGTTTAAAAACTGCTGCCATGGCTACTCTTTGAGACCATAACACTTAGACCCACTTCTCTCCACCACCCAAAGTCTTTCATCTTAAATAAACACACCACGCCTCTTCTTATTGATTAATTTTATTATTTTTTCAGATCTTTTAGCGAGAAATTATGATTTGATTCTGTAATTAAAGATTTTTTATACTTCCCCCAACCATTAAAACTTGCCTCAAGCTTTAGCATAGAATATTATTTTTTTTTAGAGAATCTTAGAGTTTTTAATTTGTCATGGCGAAGTCGGAGAATCATGGATTTGGGCTTAAAATGTTTGATTTAATTTCACCGAAAAAGATGAATTTTTGGGTGTGTTTTCAGGTGATTTTGGTATGGTGCCTTGTCATTAAGTAAAAGGTGTGAGGAAAGAGGCTACAGTGGAGAGAGGACATGGACGACGGCTATGGTGGTTTAGAACTTTAGATGGGGAAGATGAGGATATAATTGTAATTGTAATTATTTTATTTTTTAATAAAAATAGTGGCACGTGTCACTATTTGATTGGTGCGTGATATTACACATATTTTGAAAGATTTGTCAAGGAAAAAGTAGTGTGTATTAGATACACTTTTAAAAGGTTGAGTGTGTAACGTAATTTTCATCCGTAAAAAGTATGTAACAAGGATTTGATCCATAATTTAGGGTGTAACTTATGTATTATGCCTTCTTGCTTAAGAAGAAAAGCTTTTTATCACTTTATATATGCATTTATCTATCAAATGTACATATGTAAAAAAATGTCACGTAAATTAAATACAAATTTGAACAGTCTAATGATTCAAATTCATGAAAATTACGAAATTATACAAAAAACGAGGTAATGTCGCAATTTAGACGTTCCAAAATGGACACGAATGACAAATACAGTTACAAGATATTTGTTGCTGGTAGGAAGTAGTTGGTATACCGTAAAAATAGTGTCGGACAATACAATTATGAAAAATGATAATATTTAAGTGAACATTTAATCGAATGATTGAATTAATATTAATAATTTGGGATGAAAAGCTAATTCTCAATTATTTCACGGTAACAAAAGATTTAAGTGAAAATTTTTACAAAAAAAGAAAACAGAATTTAAATTATGGTACTTAATTTATACGGGTAGTACATTATTTGTCTTTAGTTTATTAAACGTTAAATTTTTACTAGTTACTCTATTGAGTTTGTGCATCTTTTATCCTCCTTTTTATCCGAGACTTTCTAATTTATAGTATTTAGGCAGCATATTACTCAGAGAAATTATGTGCTTTTATTTTTCAGTAGGATAATTTATCAAAGCAAGTATGTTATCTTGTGAGACCTTGACTAGTGATGCGCAATTCACATTATTACGGTGGGGAAAAAAATTAGCCCGTCCAGTCATTCGCTTAAACTAAACTTAATCGACAGATTTTTATATGTATATAACCCTATAAAATCAATAAAACACGACAATTTTGATTCAAAAATAAAAAAGATAATTTACTCAATTATTAGTAAAGCATAAGATTTTACAACTCAATGTTAGTATTATTTATGGTTTAACATGGTTCGTTGCTTGCAAGTTTTTTCACTACAAACTCCATTTGTTAAAGAAACTTTCACTGGAAATTGGCTGGTTATTTCGTTAGTTGTGGGTGGAAAGTATGTCTCACACTTGCAACACAAGCAAGTATTGTATAAACAAATTGGAGAACCTTCACCACATTTAATGTGGCATTCTTGTACTTTTAAGCATTGTTTAGCTGCACCTGCACTAGCTGCACATTAAATATATATATTGTCAGCTACTATGTATTTCATGCTATCAAAATTTAAAATATGGTTTCAACATTGAAAATTTAAATTCATGATTACATAGGGGGAGTATATAATTTCTGAAGAGTGATATTACCAAAGTAATATTTACTCCCTTCGGTCCATTTTAATTAATTTTTGGATTGTTTTCACTTATATTAAGGAATGTACCTTTTATTTGTTTAAAAAAAATAAAATTCATCTTTTATCATTAATTAATAATGAAATTAACCATATTAACTTTTATTTGTTCATTGAAAATACAACGACACTCCTAGGCCCTTTACCCAAGGGCAATTTTGGGAAAAAAATTAATTCTTGCTTGATATCTGAAAAATTCAAATATTTTGGACTACAAAAAAAGAACCAAAAAATCAATAAAATTGGATCGGAAAAAATATTATATTAAAATATTACATACTTTATTGGTATTCTTTTTCATAAAGGAGGTGTTCAATCACAAGTGTTTTTTTTTTTTTTTGTCTCTGGTTTGACTTTGGTTCCATTCGTTTATGTCTCATTTTATTGACTGTCACACCCTTCGGTGCAGTTGTTATTGTTATTTTACCGCGTGGTTTACTATTTGTAGCTTAGTCAGACATTGGTTATAAAAGATATAATAATTAAAAAAAGAATTGCTCGTTCCAAATAAGGGATAAAATTTATGTTACTGAAGTTAAAAAAGAGAGAACTAAAAATGCAAATACCAGTAGTTGAATAAAAGAGAGTCTAACCTATCCCGACCAGCAAAAGGGTGAGAGCAAGAACTACATTAATTGGAACCATCTGCATCTTCTCCATCTGTATCAATAAAACCATATATTATGATTGCATCAACAGTAGAAACAGAGGCTGATCAACAGGCGGACCCAGAGTTTTGTGCAAGCAGGTTCAATCTTAGAAGTACATAACTTTAGTCGTAAAATAGTAGTTATCAAGTTGGTTCAAATAAAATATTTATTCAAAGTTTACGCAGCTTTAATCGCAATTTATACACATACACAGTATTATTTTTTGATCAAGTGGATTCAACTGAACCCGCTTGCTACCACGTGTGTCCACTACTGCATGGTGCACTATTAAAAAAAGGTGTGTGTGGGAGTGGGGTATATTAAGTGGAAATTGATCCCTAAATTTTATAATACAATCACAATTACATTTTTATTTGTTCTACTAATTAAGTAATAATTCTTTCACATCTACATAACAATATTCTTCTCATCAAGCTATACCTTGTCCTACTAATGTAGAAACTAGTACACATTGCTGCTTTAGTTTTAAGCAAGGGAATTTTCCAACATATGATATGAGAAATGTGGTTATAAGATTGACGATTTCAAAGAATGGTAACCTAGTTTATCAATCTTTATAAGACTAAAATTTAGAAACACAATATATACAACAACATCAATTATCAATAACAACAACAACAACAACAAAGAAAGTTGTCTCACCTTGTTGGAGGCGAATTAAAAGGATTAGAATATGGACGATCTTTTTAAAGTTTCAACGAGTGTTGAGAATATGAAGGATTTTTACCAACTTTATAGCAAACTTCAGTTCTTTAAATGTCCATCACGTTAGAAGTTGAGGTGTGAACCTTGGATTTTTACTTTTTAGAGATAAGAACCGCTTTATTAGTTATTTACCAGTCAATTAGGGTGGAAAATAGTAATAACTTGGTTTTACTATTCTTTCTCATAAAAGGAGAATTAGGAAGCCATCTATTCTTTTTTCTTTTCAAATTACTCCTTGTTTTTCTTGTTTTTGTTACTTAATGAATAAAAGGGAAAAGACAAGAAAATGTGTTTAACTTTTTAAAAGAAACATATGTTGAGAAATATTTCTATATGAAAAAAAAATTAAAAAAATATTTTATTTGTCTACCTATATTGTAAAATAAAATTAAACATTTATTTATGAAAAAAGAAATATGCTAAGTATTTATTTATTTACTAGGATAGTTTTCTCTTTCACTAAGCTAATGCATGCGTTAAAAATTTAAAACCATTGCATTGCTAATATCTTTATTTTCTATGCATTAGTTATGCATAGGCTAATACCAAATAGGATATATAACTAATGTTTGCATAAGTAATACATGGATTCAAAATATCTACCAAATATTATACTACTAATACACAAAGCTAATGCATGCATTAGCTTATCATGCATCCTACCAAATGATCCCTTAGATCAATTAGATGAATGATGGAAGAAGTCTACGCATAAGGAACATTTAGTAAGAGTCATAAAACTATACTTATTTGCGTACTAAAGAAATCTTCTTATGCTTTAATTAACTTATTTAAGTCAAAATTGTCGACCAATAAAAATTTATATTAAGTGCGGAATGAAGGATAATTAAAATTATGAATGAAATATGAACGTTTTGCATTGATGAAGTTAATCGCATAGATGGAATATGGAAACACTCCAGAGAACAAACTCGCAACGCTGCAGCGAGCTGTGTTGAGTCCGGAACCGAAATAACAGTAAATTATACAAAAAATTCCGAAATAAACTAAAAAAAAAAAATACCAAATTAGGCATTTCGCAGTATAAAACTGCGAAATGCACTAACGGCCGTTAGTGCATTTCGCAATTTTATACTGCGAAATGCATTTTTTTTTTTTTTTTTGGTAAATTTTTTTTTTTTTTTGTAATTCGCAGTATAATACTGCGAATTACTGTTCAATTTTTTTTTTTTTTTAATTTCGCATTATTATTGCATGTTATGAAAAAAAATTTAGCAAATTTTATCGTTTTCACAATTAACAAATTTTATTTTTGTTGTGTTATTGGTTGCTAATGTTTGAGTTTATTTTCATTTGCAAAATCTTGTACTTTTATCATAACTAGTCTTTGTATACGCGCGTTGCGCGTGTACTCTATATTTTTTAATTTATTCTAAAAAGACAAAATTATGGTTGATTAACTTGCAAAAGATTCTTTTCTTCTTCTCATCATAATGCAAATTATTCAATTGCTTTAATAAGTACTACATATTTATTGTTTGCAACATATAGAAAATAATAAATTATTTTTGTAAAAATAGATTACTTCAGTCGTTATAGTATGATTAATCTACAATTCTTCTTTTTATCTAAACACATAATCATGCATATCAGATTCTTCATCTGGTAGTATTTCTTCAATCGTTTGATTATGAAAATATTACTTTAATATTGTATTGGAAGGAGTTAGAATATAAAATTCATGTTGATCAAAATTAGAATTTATTCTTCCCACATATGTAATATTTTTATTTTCTTGTATGGCTATAATCAACTCTCATATAAATAAAGACTTTTTAAAAATGATTAAAAAATTTACAAAAATAGTTAAATAACTATTTATAAATATTAGGAAATAATTAAATGGATATTGCTAAATATTAGGAAAATAACTAAATGACTAATTTGTCTAGTGTGAATTCTATTTTAAAAGGGTAAAAAAGGCAAACGATATTTCGCTAATGACTAGTATTAATTTAAAGCAACATAAGCGGCATTCATAAGATTATGAGTTACAAGTAGTTTTGCATCAAAATACTTGAGAAGATAAACAATTTTACTAGCAATAATTTATTAGATAATTTTTAAAAAAAAATAACTCAGATTTCGACATATTTTAATTATGATAAAAGTACAAGATTTTGCAAATGAAAATAAACTCAAACATTAGCAACCAATAACACAACAAAAATAAAATTTGTTAATTGTGAAAACGATAAAATTTGCTAATTTTTTTTTCATAACATGCAATAATAATGCGAAATTAAAAAAAAATAAAAAATAAATGAACAGTAATTCGCAGTATTATACTGCGAATTACAAAAAAAAAATATATTTCCAAAAAAAAAAAAAAATTTAATCCATTTCGCAGTATAAAACTGCGAAATGTACAAACGGACGTTTGTACATTTCGCAATTTTATACTGCGAAATGTGTAATTTCGTAATTTTTTTCTTTTTGGTTTATTTCGGTATTTTTTATTTTTTTTTACTATTATTTCGGTTCCGGACTCGAGCTGTGTTGAAGCGGACCAGACATCTCAGATAAAAAAATTCCGAAAAATGTACTTTTACAAAATATTTTCTGAGATACGTTTTCCAACGTTTGATTCTAGTGTCAAGGAAATTTTTGTATCAAAACTTTTAGAAACAAATATTATAGTAATATTAGCAAACCAAATAGGTCGTCGATAAAAAATCGACTTTCAAAGTTGATAATACACATTTTCCTTAGAGAAAAATTCTGGTAACCAACTCTTGTAAAATAAAGACATTTTACGAAAATTACTCAGTTAGGAAACCCTTTTCAAGTTGTTAATACACATTACAACCATGGAGTTGAGAGATGACAAATCCAATCCACTATCACTCATGTATGAGTTACTCCCTTCGTTTCATATTATTTATCGTATTTTAACTCGACATAAAATTTTAAAAAAACAAAAGCTTTTAAAAATTGTATTCTTAAAAGCTTAAAGGATAAAAAGTTTCTTAGGCCATATCATTTATGTAGCTATAAAAATTATTCATTAAAAACAAAAAGGATAAAATGAAGAGTTTAAAGTTGAATTATTTTCAATTTAAAATATATCATTTATTTAAAACAGATTAAAAAGGAAAGTAGTACACATAAGAGTCCCGTAATCACTTAAAAGGCGAGAACTTAATCGTCAGTGAAACTAATACTAAAAGACATCTCACAAATTTTCATCAACCCAATCAAATACCTCATTCACATGCCAAAGATCAACATACAAAATTAAAATCCGAAGAGAGAACTACCCACTCTGCAGTCAAAATTGGTGAACAATACCATATAACGAGTAAATAATACCAGAAATAATTACTAGATCATCATATAAAACCATCGACGAAACAGTAGGCATTCTGCTGGTACCCTATAATCTGTTCAATGAGACATCAACCTCTAATAATCACGTCAGATGTTTATGAGATAAATGATCCAGAGGCTGTTTTTCGATCATCATTTAGCACCTAGGAGGAATGGCGGAGCTTCTGTTAAAATCAAGGTGCCAATAGAAAGAGGTGAGCAAGGATCATCGATGCAACCTGTTCTGGTTAATCATCCAAATAATAATAGGATCCAGCTGACTTCTGCTCCCTATCCTTGGTTGATTCCAGTTTGTTGATTCTTGGACGGAAATTAGTCGGGTCCCTTCTAAATGTAATGTTCAGGTGCTGCACATAATTTGTATAGCACATCAATAAGAAAAAAAGGAACACAAATCTCATCAACAAGGGTACCATATAAAGGTAGTGCAGCCGTCTAAACAGCATTCATTTTAAAAGAGAAAACATGAGCTACAAGGTATATTAGTTTTGACCAAGGCCGAATCTCAAGAGTAATAAAAATGTCATAGTAAGAAAACTTTCAAGTAATGAAGGCAAGCTAAAAAAGATAACGAACAAGATATATGCAAAGATCTTACTGATAAAAAGAGGTTCATTCCCGTCAACAACGATTGGGGTGCATTTGCAACACAATCTATGGAAGGCGTCCCCTCGTACACAATGACTCTATCTGCCAGGTAAGTTGCCATTATAAAGTCATGCTCTACAATAAATGCGGTTTTCTTCGCATGAAGAATGAATCTCTTGATGACTTTTGAAGCTACAATACGTTGCTCAGAATCAAGATAGGCACTTGGCTCATCGATCAGATATATATCAGCAGGCTGCATGGAATTAAGAAATAAGTAGGTTATATTTTATAAATAACCCCTAATGTAAAAGAGAAATGAGCGCAACAGTTCTTCACACGCTGCCCTTCTATGAAATTTTCCTCTGCAATCTAAAGCTCACTATTAATAGTACCCTCTAAATGGCTTTAGAGTAACATGATATTCGTATTTGGTGCAACATTAATTTAACTGTGCAGTAAGAACAAAGATCACGGCTTCGATAATGCAGAGCAGCAAAATGCAATATGGATATTGACTATCAAATACAACCAAGATACAAATACAAATTTCATTGCTAATTTGTCAATAAAGTTTGCAAAACCCTCATTCAAACACCCTAGACACCGAAGAAAATAAAAATGATAAACCAAGGAAAATTGTTGCAACATTAAACAAACAGATGGGTAGTCCTTCTGCAAAGTTGGATCAGAGCCTTTACAATGCAATAACACATAAAGTACATCAATCGCCATAAAGAGATACGTAACAGAAGATCTAATAATGGTTTGATCAAAATAAATAGTAAGATCATCCATTCTAAAGCTTAATCTGTGATGATACTAATGAGATTATGCTCTGATAGCCAATATTAGCAAGACCATTCTGGAAAAGCAGGATACTGTAAAGTAAAATCAGGAGGGAGAAAAAAGATATCAGGAAAAAGTTTGAATATCTGTCATAGAGATAGCAAAGAATTGAAAGGCAGCCTCTGTTATGATTGGACTACGACATCTACCAGATTGTACAAAACAACCAAAGCAGCATATCTATAGAGTTAACAAAAATTACCTTTCCAAGGCACAGGGCTAAGGCAACTCTTTGCAACTCTCCACCAGAAAGATTCACAACTTCTTGATCCATCAATTGCTCAATTTGGAGAGGCTTCATCACATCCGAACAGAACTGGGGGTGCATATAAGAATCACGTATCTTTTGATGTAGCAAATGCCTCACAGTGGATTGAAATTTTGGACTGATTTTCTGGGGCTTATATGAAACATTGAACTCTGGTATATCTGTATCAGATCCTTCCACCAAATCAGGCTTTAATAGACCAGCCTGCAGTATTCAGATCCACAAGTGGAAGAGTATTTGTAAAACAGAAGACAGGAAACAACAGGCATTTCAGACATGATATATTTGTATGCAAAGTGTACCAGCATGCGAATAAAGGTTGTCTTCCCGGTTCCATTCTCACCAAGCATCACAACAATCTGTGAATCAGTAAATTCACCCTCGGCAACCTTAAGCTTGAAATTACCCTGAGTCTTAGTCATAGTTGGATATCTGTAACGTGCATATGTTTCAATTTCCTCAGCCGCCTCTTGTGGGGTCTCAGCAACCTATGGAAAAATATAAACATTAAGACAATATTGTCGTGACCTATGGGTTACACAAGAATCTGAATGTACCTTAAAAGTAAGAGATTCATCACGGAAACGTAGATTTTCTGTAGGCACAAATCCAGCCAAAAATATATTAATTCCTTCCCTGACTGAGAAGGGTAGGGTGACAACTCCATATGCACCAGGCTTCCCATATAAGCAGCAAATGAAATCCGACAAATAATCAAGTACACTAAGATCATGCTCCACCACAATGACATAGCTGAAACATAGAAGAAAAAATTCAGAGTAAGTGGAATGATAAATTGAAATTTTGAATGTTGAAAAGTCAGAGGAGCATGAAAAAGAACCTATTTGGTCGAAGCAAGGATCTGATAACTTGGGCAGCTTTAAGCCTCTGCTTTACATCAAGGTAACTCGAGGGCTCATCAAACATGTATATCTCTGCATTTTGTATTGCAACAACAGCAATAGCAAACCTCTGAAGCTCTCCACCAGATAGATCACCTACATTACGATCCAAAACCTGATTCAGCTCTAGATCAGCACAAAGTTGTGCCTTCACATCTCTCTCATCTTTTTGGTCAAGCACTTGTCCCACATTTCCTTGAACTGCCTTAGGAATATGGTCGACATACTGAGGCTTGATAATTGCCTGTTTGAAAGAAGGTTCAAATTACAAACAAATAGAATACTATATGATCAAGAGCAAAGGTAACTGGATGCAACAAATAATGAGCTAAAGAAAAAAAACATCTTGATATATAAGTGGTGTGATGATTTTTAATATTACATTGTTCAGCAACTTTTTGAATGATACACTTGGTCATCATTGTAGAACGTCAAGCATCCTTTATCATTCAAAATCAATGGCCTACTGAACAATTTATTTGGATGTAACAGATCCACTAGTAACCATTTGACCAATCACAACTATACAGAGGAAGAACACCTACTTTTGAGTTTTGAGAGCTACAATGCCCTCATAGTCAGACAACTAAATCCCTTTCGCTTGAAATTTTTACTTATTTTTACAATAGCCAGGTATCCTTGATACAAAAGAGCAAGAGGCATTATGCATATCCAAAGGGTAGTGTCGCTCAAATAGAAACCAACTAACAAAAAGCTAGGACAATTAGGATCACTGAAACACTGAATCAGATCCTAGAAAGTGAGTCACCTTCAAGTTATCTTCCAGAATGCGAGTGAAGTAGTTCTGCAGTTCAGATCCTCGAAAGTGAGTCAAGATCTCTTGCCAATCAGGTGGGTTCTGTCACAGAAAATATAAGAAAAAGGTAAGCAAGCTGTATGGCCATGATGACTAGTGAAGAAGATGCCAAAGAATAGTACACTGAAGCGTCCCAAGTTTGGTTTCAATTTTCCAGCCAAAACTTTAAGGGCAGTTGACTTTCCAATACCATTTGTTCCAACCAGACCAAGAACCTGCCCTGGCCTAGGGACTGGTAACCTGCAAATTTTTCAAGAATTCACTTTATAATAATATCAAATATCTGATCAGCAAGAGACTTCTCCAGAAGAGATGCAGCTTCAACACACCTGTGCAATTTAAAAGTGTTAGGACCGTAACGATGGGTTGTATCCTTGTCTAAATCTTTTGGCAGATTGATGATCTGAATTGCTTCAAACGGGCATTTCTGTATTGTCAATAAAATATCAGTAAGCGGGAACAATGACCAATCTGTAGCAAAATGTCTCCCATATTTTATTTTGTTTGTAATATATACAAACCTTAACACATATACCACATCCAATACACAGCTCCTCTGAGATGAAAGCAATCTTCGCAGCTGGAGTGACCTCTATACATAATTTACCTGCATAAACAAAGGTTAATTGATTGAAGAAGATTTATCTAAATGCTGCCAAATAATAAAAATGAGAAAGCACGTTTCTCCGCTATATGAAGTACTCCATCCATTCCATTTTATGTGAGGCACTTTAGGCACGGAGATTAAGAAAGAAAGACTTCTAAAATTAGTGGGTCTAAAACAAGCCATAATGTGGACCGTAAATCATCTCACTAATGGTAAAATGGGAAGTTCAAAAGTTAAATTGTTTCTAAGCACAGAAAAGTATCACTCTTTTTGGACAGAGGAAAGTGCATAACATAAATTGGGATAGAGTGGGTAATGTTACACGTATTCCCCACACTGATGATTTATTCTGGTAGTGTATCAACTATACCTCAATCCCAATGACAAAAGAAACTTCCCTAGCCAAAAGATAAACCCTACATATACTTCATGAATATCATCCCAATGAGAGAGAACATTCATTCCTCCAAAGTTTTGGCAGCGGCATTCTACCTTTCTCCAATAACGATTCCGATGCAATTTCAAGGCAAAGAAGAAGCTTCCAAGACATTTTTGTTTTATCTTTTTCATTTTTTACTTTTCTTTATTGGTATCAGGGACACCTGTAATGCATGTCTATCCACCAAAAACAAAGTGGTAGGACATCTTTTCATTTATCGATATAATAGATTTAGGAAAAATACCAGAACAAATGTAAAAAAAACAATCCCAGCATCCCTCAAAACTCACCTAGTGCATTCACAGAACTGTCTACACACTAGGCTGAATTCAACTTCCACTACTATAAAACATAAAGTTAAAACCTTTATTCTAGACGACATTATTAACTTAACAAATTAGAACCACAACAATGTCATCAACTTCCAAGGCAAAAACAATTTTTAACCTAATAATTCATATAATGATGTACTTCACAATAAAGTATGCAAGGTGTAGCAAATAAATCCCCCCTTTTCAGTAGGCAACACTGTGTAGTAAATAATCTCATACAAAATCATGCAAAATCATGGTGATGTCCAGTCCAGTCTGGGAAAGCCCCAACCATTCCATCCATCAAGCAGGACAACTCTGCCAACAAAGCTTAGGCGGGTTGGAAGAAATAGCCTAGTTTCTTTTTGCCGCTTAAATTTGAACCTAAACCCTCATGGTTCTCCTCCCACTCCATTGACCTCTAGGCCACAGTACACCCTTGGGTGTTGCAAAGCTCAAAACTTTGACAGCAAAAAGATATACACCTAATCTTAGTAAATGATCGCCCTCATTGTTTTACCTAAAAGAAAAAACTAATCCACATACATGACACAACCAATCAATTGATAAAAACAGTCTTGTTATATATGCATAGCTCAAAATACACAAAAGAAAAGATAAAAGCTCTAAGTACTTAAAATTAAAAATTATCACCAACAAAACCTAAGCTAAACAATTAAGCAAATTATACAATTACAGCAATAAAATTACGTATAAGAAATCGAACTAGTATATACCAGTTTTAACGACAGGACAGCTTTTCTTGCATTCTTGGCGGCACTTTTTTGGCTTGCACTTGTCGGCGCTAACGATAGCGATACGGGTCAATCTCTGATCTGACATGTCTGTGTCTCTTCACCGATCTGATTCTCTAAACCCTAAGTTTGATACAAAAAAAAAGATCAAAATTAAATGAAGAAATTGCAGATTTATTAGAGAGAGAAAGAGGAAGAGTTATACCCTAAGATAGAGAGAGATAGAGCGTAAGAGCGAGAGGAGTATGGGTGGCACGGAATGTGGCTATGTTATGTGATTTTGACACTTCAGCCCTAGAGTCCTACGAGACGGTCGAGTTTCGTTATGTTACTTTCCGTTTTTCGGTCTCCTTATTTGGGAGGTTAAGGAAAACCTTAAAATCAAATCACCCCGACTTGCCTTTTTTTTTTATTTAATATTAAATTTTAAATCTTAATACAAATCTGAATATTAAGATTTGTATAAAGATTGAAATATCGGAATCTAAATATACATCTAAATGTTAAGGCGTGCATTAAGATTTGAATACTAAAAGGTTAAGATTGTTTTTTAACATCTAAATGTACAAAATTTATCTTTATTTGAAAAAGTAACAAACATAAAATTTGATTATAATACTAATTAATTTATGAAAGAACTGATAAGATTTTGTGAAATTTATGTGTGTATATTCATTCCAATACTATTGGTTATATACAACTCTATCTATATATACAAAAAATGTAAATAAATATTCCTATACACTTGTCTACTTTCTATTGGCTAGTACTATAACTAATTCTAACAAAATTATTCTCTACAATGTGAGCATGTGCTCACTCACGTGTATCAGATAATTAAATCAATGGCCCAGAACGAATTCTGTTTTCTAATCTCACGGTCAGGATTAGAGATGGGGTCTAATTAATCAAAGACTCCTGATGTGCCACGTAATGTACTATTTCAATATTTAGTCTTCAGACACACATCCAAGAGAGTTCATTTCTTCATTTCATTTCCTTGTAAACTCCGAAGAAGCTTTTCACTTTAGTCATCTGCTTCGTCCTTCTTCTTCTTCTTCATGGCTGCTTCTTTCTTTGAATTATCATGGGATTTGTGTTATTCAACATCCCCCCTCAAGGTGGAGGGGAGAGAATAGACCCCCAGCTTGGACAAAATACTCATATGAGAACCCCAGATAAGGGTTTGGTAAAGAGATCTGCGAGTATTGAGTTCGATGGAACAAAATTGAGTGAAATTATTCCAGACAAAAATTGCTGACGAACAAAATGGCAATCTAATTCCACGTGTTTGGTGCGTTCATGAAAAACAGGGGTTACGAGCTATGTGGATGGCGGCTTGACTATCAGAATGAAGAGGAACATGCAAGGTGGGATAGTTTGTGAAATCTGCCAAAAGACGAACAAGCGATGTAATTTCTGTTGTGACTCGTCGCATGGAACGATATTCAGCTTCTGCAGATGAGAGGGAGATGGATGCTTGTTTCTTAGATTTCCAGGAAATGGGGGGTCCTCCGAGGGTAATAAAGAATCCACTGACTGAGCGACGTGAATCACGGCAAGCGGCCCAGTCAGCATCGCAAAAAGCCAATAGATCAAAAGAAGGATTGGAAGATAAAAGAATTCCGTGTGAGGGATCTGTACGAAGGTACCTCAGGACACGATGAGCAGCAGAAAGATGAGAGACACAAGATTTTTGCATGTATTGGCTGAGAGAAAGGACAGCAAAAGAGAGCTCAAGCCTGGTGTTGGTTAGATAGTTGAGTTTACCAACCAAATAACGATAGACTGATGGATCTTCCAAAAAAGGCCCCAAATCTGCTTGAAGTTTGGTTGAAGGATCGAGAGGAGAAGAGATCTTAGAACCTGTGCAATAGAATTCCTCCAATAGTTCTAAGGTAAATTTCCTTTGACTGATGATGAACCCTTGTTTTTCTCTTAGTATTTCCATGCCTAGAAAATAGTGAATGTTCCCTAAATGTTTCACTTTGAACTCTCAATGAAGAAAATCAGTAATATGTTCTATTTCTGCATTATCATCCCATGTGAGCAGTATGTCATCCACATATACTGCTATGATAGAAACCAGCTGTCACGACCCAAACCCTGGTCGTGATGGCGCCCAACTCAATGCTAGGCAAGCCCGACCATATTATCCCTTAAACCAGCCAATTATTAATCAAATTAAACTTAAACAGTAAATAATCATATCAGGTGATAACCGAAATGTAAAACATACAAAATACGGTCCCAACCATATCGTGGTGTCACGAGACTGAGCCTCTACAGAATAGCATCCTAATACAACCAAGTCTAGGCAAATAGGAAATCAATAAGATGATAAAGAAGGAGAAAACAAGCTCTGCGGACGCTGGCAGCTACCTCGTAATCTCCGCAAAAGTAGACAAGGATCAGCAGCTACAATGTCTCAACTGCTCTCGGGCACCTGTGGATCTGCACAGAAAGTGCAGGGGAGTGGGGTGAGTATATTTCAACTCAGTGAGTAACAATAATAAATAATAACCGAAGGTAAGAAATCCTGTGCTATCACTTAGCAGTTCTAAGGCAACCCTCGCAGGTACGTCATCACTATAGTAGTACTCTAACCTCCAATCTACGTTTATCTCTACAAGATTCCACACTGAACTAACCCTCACTCGTACCCCTACGGTGTACGGCCATCTCAACATATAAAGACACATACTTATGTCCATAATATATAAGTATTTAAGTAGATAGTAGGGTATGATTAAGTATAATGCTGCGGCGTGCAGCCCGCTCCAATACATATACCGCTGCGGCGCGCAGCCCGCTCCATTTAACGTCGACGGCGCTCACTGGGGGTGTATATAGACTTCGGAGGG